>OW569407.1:67441011-68641011 GCA_937654795.1 Cistogaster globosa
TTAACAATAAAAAAATTATTGATCTTAAAAATAATAACAAAATATATTATTTGAAATAACACATCAAATGAAAATAAATCTAAAGAATAAAAATCAAAAAGTGTTCAATAAACAGCATTAAATCAGATTGAATTTATAAAATCTCTTCGAATGTTTTATCACTTTAGTGAATGTAAAATATGAGAAAACACATTAAAAAAAATTTGCGTCATCACACTGTTAAGAAATATGAACAGATCTAAATTAATTATGCGACACAAAAAACAAACAAGCACTCGCTGTCAACCCGTTAGATGTCAGATAAAAAACTAACGACACAAGTGACTGCAATGCGTAAAAAAGCAGTTGATAAGCAACATGCAGTAACTGTGTTACTGCTCAAGAACGATGTTCTTTTCTTTTCTCTTTCAAGATCATAAAGATTATTTAAAACGCTAGAGATAATATGTACCGGGTTCACACATGACAAGTTTTCTTGTAGAAGGTCTAAATTTTGTTAGTAAAAAAAAAGAGAAATAAAACAAGTAAGAGTGCTATATTCGGCTATGCCGAATCATAGATACCCTTCACCATCAATTTAAATCTAGTTTAGTGAAGTAACTCCAATCAAAAAAGCAAATATTGGGGTGATGGAGAATTAAAAATAAGAAAAAAATTTTAAAGTTCTGCATTTACATATTTTAACTTTAAAATGCCATCGGCTCTTAAGTTTTGAGAAGAAACTTAAAAGGATATCCTTATTGATATTTTAAAAAATTTGAAAATTTCAGAGGCCCGTATTTCGGAAAATATGGGCGAGCGCCAATTTTTTCACCTGATGATTTTTATTTTATTTTTTTAATTCTCTATCGCCCCATATATTTTTTTTTGATTGAAGTTACTTTATTGTTCTAAATGTTATAGAAAACTTAGAGGTAGGCATGGTGGTCTGCCCGCTGCCTCGAAGGACATGGACCGATCATGCTGATTTCCAATAGCACCTCTTTCGACACTATGTCACGATCTATCGATTGGCGTATTTAAGTTTTTTCTAGCTGATCTAGTGTTTCGGCAAACTTGATTTTAACACTAACACGGACGGACATACGCACATCGGTCAATCGACTTTGCTATGCATAAAAAGTCGAATATGGATATTGTAGAAATTTCAAACGGAATAGCAAAATTAGTTAAACACTTCTTCAACTTTTTGTGGTTAAGATTTCTTGTAGGAAAACTTAATAGTGTGTGAAGCAGGTATAATTTGCGAACATAAATACAATTCCGTTTCAATTTGGTTACTTATAATATTCTTTAAATATGTAGTCTAAAATGTGATCAAGAATGATTTTATCTTTGTGATTACGTTTGATAACATCTGACGGTTTTATTTATTAACTATAAAACATTATGAGATAAATTTTAATGTTCACTAGTTTCTTAAGTTTTAGTAATTTAAGAATATTTTATCTTGACATTAGGATTCTTCCCCTTGTACGGTATTAGAAATGACACTGTCTGTCATATTTATTTATAATCGTTGGAATAAATCTAGTAGCATTTTGTTTGAGAAGAATTTAAGTAAATAAAATAAGTAACTTGTTAACAAAAAACAAAATAAAGATAAACAAAGAGTATTTGGCAATGATGAAATTTCAAAAAGTTTTTAAAATTTTTCAACAAAAATTACGAAAGACGTGTGCAAAATTAAAATTTTATTTAGTAATTTAAAGCAGAAACACAATTATGACAGGAGCAGCACAATTTAAATTTTAAATTGAAAAACAAAAATTAAATTAAAATCGTAAGCTTGGAAACTATTTAAAAGAGGTATCGCAAGGTTCCGCCCTTTCTCCTACCCTATATCAAATTTTTCTTAACGACCTTCTACGTCAGACTTCCAACCCTGTATATTCTGGGTGCTATGCGCTTTCGCACAGGCGTGCGGCTTAATATGCTACCTCATGTTGAGATATATTTATATCAAGGAATCAGAAGCTCTCGATGTTTTTGGCATGAAGATTAAATTTGATGTTCGATAGAACAAACATATTTTTTATGTCGCAAAAGAAGCATTCAAGTGCCCAGGTTTTCTGAAACGGTGTAAGAAATACTTCACTTTATCTGATCTCCTTGCTATGTATGTCACCTTTATAAGACCGAAAATGGAATTAAGCACGCATGTAAGGGCCGATGCTCCAAATACTATATTGGAGTTACTCAACCGCGTGCAGGAGAGAGCGAAAAAGCTCATCGGTGAGAATATGGTATCCAGCTCGTTGACGCAATACGGAGTGTGTTCCACTATTTTATCGTTACTACAACGGAATGTGCTCCTATGAAATTAGGGAACTTTTTCCTAAAAACATTAATTTCGTACGTGCAACGTGCTCTGTGGTCCATTGGCCAGTGAATCGCACGACGCATTACAGAGAACATTCGTTTTTTAGCCAAACAGTTCGTATGTGTAATAAACCTCCTGCAGGCGTCTTTTCTGTCACTTTCAGTGTGCAAAGATTAAAATTAAATATCCATAAGTACTACTCCCACTATCCCCCTTCCCACAATCTAATTTCCTAGTTCCGGCACAATGCTTAATTAACTTGCTTTAAAATTACACTGTAAGGTTACCTGATTAGGAATTAAATGTTGATTGTGCACATGAAAATGAGCAAAATTTTTTATCTTAATACGAAGGCACATGGGTGTACACGGACTATAAAAGCACATGCACATGTGCAAAGAGCAACGAAAATTGTTTAAAGTACAGGCACATGAGTGAACGTCTTCATGCGCATATCATTTCACGTGTTTCGTTAGACTTGTGCCATGTAGTTCAATTTAATTATCGCTCTTTTTAGTTCAAGGTTTGAAAACGAACTAGTTAAAATTTAATTTCACAGGCTCTCTTTAGTTCAAATGTTCTGTTGAGGTATAGTTCGTACTTGTAAACGCTTTTCTAGTTTATAAGCTCTCTTAGTTCAAATGTTTTTTTGTTAATATGATCGCTACAACACTGTAGCCAAAACGAAAGTGTAATGAAATGGGTGGCCGTACTTATTTCATGTCAACCAGTAAGTACAGACTTGGACTCTAGTTCATCTTGTCTGGTAGTTCAAATAGTTCAAAACTGAACTAAGTGCACTTAAAATTATGAACTAGTTCACTTAGGTCAATCGATGGAATCGTTTAAACGAACTAGTTCGCTTATGAACTACATAAGTCGAGTATACAAAATTCACAGTATACAAAATTCATTTCGTACAGAATAAGGATTTTGTGATAGTCATAGCTCCTGTTATGTTATTGGTTTTTAAGCAGCAAATTAATTTGTTTTGGGTTTTGGTAAAATGGATCAGCAAAAATAGAATTTTATTGATTGCAAATCATTTTGAAACATGACAATACTATATTTTATAGGAGAGCAAAATAAAACAAAGTCACGGAAAAGACAAATTTTATTTAAAAAATTCTCTGAATCTTACCGGCTGTTCTTAGCGTTATGGAATTTTAAAAGTAGAGAGGAGTACATGAATAGATTGAAATATAAATTTTTCAGCTTATTAAGAGTATTAATCCCTTAAAAGTGAAAGACAATACCTTCCCAGAAATTTCCCAATTATAGGTTTCATAAGTTGTAAAAAAAAAAAACAAAATACTTTATCATGAAGACAGAGGAATAATGATTTTACATACTTTTTTTAATCAATTACTGCCTGTTGATGAAATCTTTTTTATTTGTTCAACTCTTCAGTTACAATTTTTTTCAAATGGGGAAATCTTCCACATATATACTATAACAACAAAACACTAAAATTTGTTGTTGTACTTTTTCTATTCCACATATAATAATGTGCTAGATCGTGTGCACTCATGTGCCATACGTCTTAAAAGCGGCACACGAAATAAGCATAAGCAAGTTAAACTTGCACGTATTCACGTAACACATAAAAAATAGTTCGTACTCGTGTGCATATATTTCTTCATGTGCATGTGCCGCTCATTGGGGTGTAAATTAGTACCCTGAAATTTACTCAACATATTAATCTAAATTAGAGTGTTTTTAAGCTCGACAGAACTTTAAATTGTAAAAAAATATCAAAAGATTGGATTTTAGTTTAAAAAAAAATTTATTTGTAAAATCAATACATGGCATGGCTGAGTTGTCCCCTATGAAGCGCCTTATGGAGGCCTAATTTTTAGCCACGTTTCTTAGCATTGCTAGGCCTCCAAGGCGTCAATTGTTGCTGTTGAAAATATAGGCTGTACAACAGCTTATACGGATAGTAGCACTTGAGCCTAATATTCAGTCCATGAAAATCCAATAATTCACTGAACGATTTTTTAGTAACGATTTTCTCTACTAAATTTTGCAATCGCAAAAATCTGTTTCGGAACTTAGTAGCGGGTTTGTGGTGGTTGCAATGCTGCCTGCTTTTATTAAATGTTCATTGTAGCAGTAAAAAAATGAAACACATGATTTGGTGAACTATAAAGTACGGTAATCGGTAAGGAAGATTGCTCTCTATTCTAAGAAATTATAATAATAAAATTACCTTGATAATTTATAGTTGAACTACTTACTTAAAATTATAGCATGTAAAAGGCACTAACTCAATTTTTTTTTTAAATTGAGTTTTTTAATGATTAAATTTATTTAACACAAATGCCTCCCGTCACAAAAATTTAATTAATTAAATTTTTATAATGACAGTTTCCGTTAAGTTTCAATTTAAGTGAATTAGGGCATTTCTACATGCGACCAACGATGTGTACATGTGTGTATTTACGTATATTAAATTTATTATCAGACGGATTCAGTTCAACACCTTCTCTGTGACTGTCTAGCTTTGTAGGAATGCAGGTTAAAACATTTGCGTCAAAGATTCTTTGAAGACCTGAACTGTCTTAAAGATGTGACACTGATTAGCCTGATAAGCTTTGCGAAAAGCTCCACGAATCCTGAAAGCTGTGGGTATTTTTAAGTTGTCGGGATATTACAATGGGCCTTTCTGGACTCCGAGTAAGCTCGTCTCTATGTGGGCCGCCTTCCTAATCTAACCTGATGATAGATATGCTTTACTCACAGTAATTAATTTCATAATTTATATGAATATTATGAAATGTTTATTTGTGAAAGATCAAACTTATTAAACGTCAACTAACCAAACAAATTGCGTTCTTAGACACTAAAGCGATGATCTAATTAATTGCTAAGCAGCATTCGTTGAGCGTAACGCCTTTCTAAAACATTCCCGAAGTACTTTCAAATACACTGGCTTCTTGCTTCTAAAAACTTTAAAATGAAAAACTTTAAAATTATTCAATAATCATGTGAAGTCTCAATGTGATCAGAAAACTAAACATTTTTTTTAATTTTGAACAAGACCGCCGTTGTGCAATATAACAAACAACGTGGAAAACCTAAGTCTTCCAATTGTGTCAAATTTTTTTCTGGTACAAATGAGCAATAAAAAATATAATCAAACCAGAGTGGATTCTCTAAGTTTTTATTAGGATTTAATATTTTCTATTGTTAGTTTAGTTAATAAAAATATTATTTCGGCGACGCTTAAAGTGAGCTGTTTGTAATCGCTTTTATTAATCATAAATCTAGAAATTATTAAAAAATTATTTTAGCGAGTTTTAAACGATTGGAGTTTTTATACCCTTCAACACAAAAAGTGGAACAAATTTGTAATTTCTACAATATCCATTTCCGAGCCGATTGGGCAATGTCTGTCTGTCCGTCCGTCAAGTTTGCCGAGGCACTAGATCAGCTAAGAAAAATTTAAATACGCCAATCGATTAGACTTAGTATCGAAAGAGGTGCTACTAAAAATCAGCAAGATCGGTTCATACGAAGTAACTCCAAGAAAACAAATATATGGGGCGATAGAGTTACGGGCCTCTGACATTTTCAAAATTTGAAGAGATCTTTCAGGAAATACTAAAAAAAATGCTTAACCCAATAAGAGCTGATGAATTTTTATGTATCGTACTTAATTTTTTAATTCTTTGTCATCGCAATATTTGTGTTTTTGATAGGAACTACTTCACTAAACTAGATTTACATACATGGGAAGGGTATATAAGATTCGGCATAGCCAAATATAGAGCTCTTAAATGTTTTACGTAAAGTTTTAAGTAATGCCTGATTTAATTATTAAAGAAAATTTGTACTTAATAATTATTTTTTTACGGATGCAGATGCAATGGGAAATAAAAGCATAATTTTGACGTGAATATTTTTTAAAATTTTTATTTTTAAAATTTTTACAGATCTTAAATCAGTTAAATGTAAATCATGTAAATGTGATTCATAGGAATGTAAATTTTTTATTTATTAGAAAAAAGTAAGAGAATATTTACGTTCTAATTGTATAAAGTTCATTAATTTAATTTTAGAAAGCGCAAATCAAATCAAGCGCGTAATTATTTAAAGATTTTATTATTACAGTTCACAGAATTTGAATAAAATGGATCAATAATAATAAAAAAAAATCCATAAATTAAAAAAAAAACTATAAAGATTAATTAAAATATGGTAAATTAAAATTAAATGCCGTTTGAGGGATGGGAATTGCAAAATTTTATTTGCGTTTCTCATATCGAAATTAAAACAGTGCCATTTTTTTATTCAAAGTTATAAAAATTCATTTTTATTATTTTTATATTTTTCATTTTTTTAATTAAATCAATTATAATTTCAAAATCAGTAAAGATTTTATACAACAATGACATATCTGAGATGATAAGATTCATCCGTTTGATGAGCAAAAAATGTGGAAGGTATTATTTCTTGTTTTTTTCCCATCGATCTGGGTTGGGGTAGATAGTCTGTCGCTAAAATCCGTGCGGGCCAAAATGTGCATTTCACAAACGTAAAAAATCATGCTTGAAGATTTTGGGAGATTTGTTTTTATGCAAACTGAGGATTTGTGATAGCGTGTTTAAGCAACCTCACAAGAATTTTTGAACAGCCTTGTAGTTATGTTTAAGCTAATACTGGTCTAATACTAATACTGCGGCTGGGAATCCAGCATTATAAGCTGGAAATAAAACTTATGGATGGCCACAGAACGGATATAAATACTCACAGTTGTTGTAGCAAAAAAGTTCTATTTTTATTAAACCCTTCACCAGAGGTGGAAAAAAGGGTATATCTAGTTTATCATTCTGTTTGCGATTTCTACAATACCCTCTTCCTATCGCATAGAGTATATATTTTGAGTCTTTTTGCATAGCGGAGTCGATTGAACAATGCCCGTATAGCCACCTGCCTGTTCGTGTTCGGGGTGAAATCAACTTCAAAACACCACGCCCGCCACTAATTCTTCCATATCATTTGGAAAAATAAAGTAACTCCAATCAAAAAAACAAAAATATGGAGTGATAGAGAAAAAATAAGAAAAACCTCAAATGAACTCTTCATAGAAAAGTACAATTGTTCACCACATTTTTTAAATATTAATGTGGATATCATTAAAAAGCTTTTGAGGAAATCTTTAAGGAAATGCTAAAATTTTTATTTTGCTTTTTTGTAATTTTTTGAGTCTCTATCACTCCAATATTTGCCTTTTTGATTTACATATATGGTGAAGGGTATATAAGATTCGAAATAGCGGAATATAGCAATCTTACTTGTGTTTTTATACATTTACTAGTTCCTTTGAGTATGTTTAAGTGTTTTTTTTTGTGAAAAACGAATTGCGCCGATGTTGTCCTCTAGAGCATCTTATATAAAACTGACTCGCACAATTTCAATGATAAGTTTTGAAAAATATTCTTCAACACTGTAATTGCGATTTAAAACATGAATTGTATACAATTGAATTCTAATGATAAACTTGTCTGATATAGTGGTGGCAGTTTATTATTGCATAACATGATTATTACTGAACCGACCTTGAACTGCTAAAACGCGGGTGAACTACTAATCAATTCAGAAATCCTTTGGATTGCTAATGAAATCGCTGGAATAAATTAATTGCAATTGGCCAGCGATTTGATTTTGAAAAGTTTTATTTATATCGCAAGCGTCCATGGCGGACACATTTGTTATCGCTGTTGCTAGGAAAGTCAAACATCACATCGTCGGTCACAGGTTGACAACTCTTCACATGTTTTTTGTACCATTCATAAGACAAAACAAAGTTATTACTCCGTTGCTAAACCGTGTTGGTAATCAATAAAAAACCAAAATTAGTAGGAGATATTGATTGTGGGATAATGATTCGACTTTTTTGCGAGTTATGAGTTGCCAACTTGTGACCGACGGACGACACACAAAAAATCAGTATCAATTTTTTTTTTCAAATAAATTTCAACACATGGCAAAATCATGTAGCTGTGGCGAATTCATTAATTTTCGCCGTTGCAGGAAATGTCAAACTTCATAAAAAAATAAACGCTGACTTTTTATTATTATTATTATTATTTTTTTAAATAAATAAAATAGCCATTCCTATAAGCCAGATATTGTATTCACTCATGCGGCCTATAACTGATTATTTGCTTATTTTTGTATTGTAGCTGTTTGACAATTTAACCAAAGTTTGTAAAGGCGAATTGATTTTGCAGCTAACGCAGTCACTTGCTATAAACTCGCCATTTCATTGATCTTGTCCACGATTTTGTGGTGCTAAAGTTATTATTTTTTACTGTCAAAATGGCTCAACCGCGCAGGCAAATATGGCTCTTGTAATTTGCGTTTTACTAATAGAACAATTTACACAAAATTTAAAAGTTATCAACCTTAACAGTTGAATACATCATAAGTAAGTGATCATTTTGGTCGAGGACACATTAAGGCGAATCAATACTAGGTGCTCGCGATTATGATGATCTTATAAATTGGTTGGTCTATTACTTAAACGTTTTCTAGTTTTTTAGTAAATTAACCAATTAAAACATTTTTTTGGAAATCAACTAGGGAAAAGCGGTCCATCAGGTCATTATGATTAGTACTGTGTACTTAACTAAATTAAATGATTCATCAATAAACTAAAAAAAACCGGTTACACATTTTTGAATTATTCAATTTTTTTTTTAAATGTAACAAAACAAAAAAAAGAAAAAAGAAAAAAACTCCAATAATAATATAAAAGGGAAAGAACACATTTTTTCTGCATTTCGTGACATAAAGTTACAATTACAAAAATGTATTATTTACTAAAAATAAAAACTTTTTTTTAGCAATGTTTTCTAATTTTAGATTCAGGCCAAAAATTTTAACGTAATTAATAACCAAAACAAAAAAAATTTAAAGTAAAAGAAAGTATAACAAAATCAAAATATGTAACATAAAACGTGCAACGTAAAACGGAAAATCATATGAATGACTAAATGGCGGCAGACAGATAGGCGGACAGAAAAAGAGACAAATAGATAAAGGGACTAAGCAATAATGATGTCAATTTTAATTCGCAAGTTAATTGTGCTAATAAAAGTTAATGACGTCATTATCCTTTCTAAAGGATATAATTGGGATTTTTGGCTGGGTTTAGAGATCTTTATGAAAGGCAAGATTTTGTTAAATTCAAACATCATCACAAGTAGGTGAATTTAAGAAGGAGGAGAAATCAATAATTATTTCATTGAGGATATTTGTGGTGCAATTTTGAAATACTAAAATCAAAAGGAACCTATTTAAGATGTTGGCTACTGACCTCTCCTCTGGCGATTCAATGAGTTCATCTGGCAAAACTTCACCAATGTCTCTGGTTGTTTCCTGCATGGGGCTAGTGCCCAAATCTATAGAAGTCATACCTTCAACCATCGTCATAGTCTGGGGGAAGTACTTTTGTGAAGGTTTTTGTTTGTTCGTTTGTTTCTTTGTTTAAATATTTAATCAAATTTTAACTTAAACTTATTGATTTTAACGTCTGTTTTTTTTTAATCTCTTTGACTTTGAGTCACACTACACACGGTGGTATAATTTTTATTTCTTTTAAAATTTTTTGTTTTTTTAATTTGATTGTGTTTTGCTTATTTCTTTTCTGAGAGTGTAATTGCAAGGGGTGGGAGTTTGTTATTTGTTATAAATCACTATTCAACCAATCAATTTAATTTGGTTCTTCTATTTTTCGTAATAAATTATTCACTTTAATTTTATTTTTACAAATTCTTTTTGTTCTCTTAATTTTTCTTTAAATTTGTGTACAAAAAACTTTAAGCGTGTTTTGTTTTCTTTAAAATAAATTTATTTTCTTTGCTCAAAATGTTTCTTATTTTATTTTTAAAATCAACTGCTTTTGTCTTAACAAAACCGTCCGTTTTCAAACGTTATATTTCATCGACTAAATTTAGTTGAGCATCCGTTTGTATCAAGAAACTTTTGAATTGCGCTGTTAATGTTATTTTGTGTTTGCTCTCCATTAATGGCACAAACAGTGATGTCAACGTTTAAAGATAAAATGTACTAAAATAATTTTAATACGTTAAGACATTTAAGGAGATGCTAGCTCAATGAAACTTTTTTTCAATTGTTGACTTATTTGATATAAAAAGTTTTTTCTTTGTAAATATGTTTTACTCTTGTCAAGTTTTTAACAAATAAACAAATGAATGATTTTAATTTGGCTTAAGTTTATGTACATATAGTTTAATTTCCAAATTAATTAATAAAGAAAAAATATTTTAAAATTGTTCTGTTAATTTTTAAAGAAAACAAGAATGACGTGTCGCCAAGGATTTAAATTTGCAGCCAATAATATACTGTGATGTTAATAATTGAAAAAGCTCCTATTGCAAGCAAACAATTCATGGTTAAAAAGAGAGGCTTGTAATGAATAAAAACGATTTTTTATTTTTGAAAAATGTTTTATTAGCTTAACTTCTACAACTGTAAAAGTGATTAAGAAATTCTGCTCCATGGGAATCAATTTGACTTCTTAAGCGTAAATACTAATTCAATGAAGCATGTAATCACTAAAAATCATCGTCCTAGGAAACTTCATATATAATGACGGGTGTCATCACATATAATGATGGCCAGCAAGTTAAGGCTAATTTTTCAACAACTTAGTTTCATTTTTATAGGTGCGCTGATTTGGAGTTTAGACAATCCACTCGTGATTGCAAAAAAAAAAAAAAAACAGCCAAAAAGTTTCATTTAAGGGTCTTGATTTTGGATGTGAAAGGTTATTTAACTATCAGGCATGTCACACATTCCGATCGGAATGGTTTTAATTCCGTATTAACAATTTCGATCGATTTTGTTTTACCTTCTAAGCGGAATAAAAAAATTTGATAAATATTAGCTTTAATCGAAAAGTAAAAATATTTGCAACACAAAACAAAGAATGTACCAAAGGCAGAATAAGAAGAAAGTTTTTAAAAATCAAGGTTTATAATAAAATAATTTAAAATCGCTTGAAATATAATTTTGTATTACAAATAATCAAGTAAATCTTTTGCTATAAGCTGTTTTATTTAAGAGTTAAAAGAATCAGTTTACTTAATTATTAAATTTGCTAGAAACATCCGAACAGCGATACCTACTCAATTTCAGTACTTTTGTTACGCAATTCTTGAGTTTGCAGGTGGGTTCATGTAATTGCAATACGCTTTTGTTAAGCCATTCATAATTTTAAGTAAAAACAATTAGTGGTGCTATATTCGGCTATGCCGAATCTTATATACCCTGCACCATGTATGTAAATCTAGTTTAGTAAAGTAGCTCCTATCAAAAAAACAAATATTAATTTCTTCAAAAGCTTTTAAATGATACCCACATTGACTATAGTGACAATCAAACTTTTTTATGAAAATTACAGAGCACTATAACTCGGTAAATATGGGAGAGCGCCAATTTTTTCACTTGATGTTTATTTTTTCTTATTTTTTAAATTAAATATCAAAAAGAAAAAATTAAAAATTTCAAAAACAAATTTCGCCTGCTTGCTGTACTGACTTTTAGCCAACCAGCAGCCAAAAGAACAATCACAAATTCAAACGTGCTTCAAAAAGCTCTTTTCATTTATTTTTTATTTTTATTTTAATAACATTCAATATTTTATAATAATATAGAATTCTATACTCAAAAACGTCACTTAAAACAAAATGGAGAATTTGGCTACAAAACAGCTAAAATGGCCACACACAAAATAAGGTTCTACTAAAAGTATTTCAGAAATTGTTTTTAATTTAAGATCACTGTTTTATTATTATTTATTATTTGTTGAGTTCAAACAATTTGGAGTATGAAATTTGTGTTAATATTTTTTAGCGCAGCCGTTGTAGTTCGTTCTTATGCTCTTAAAATAAGTGAGTAATTAATTTTTTTTTGTAGAAAGAACGTACATGTTTTAAAATTTCCTTTTTATATTTTGTTATTTTGTATTCATATTCTTTGTTTTTTTATGTATATTTACACAATACGATATTTTATTCTTTTTCCATGTTACCTCGCTACCTTCGTTTGTATTACTGTTTGTACGAGGGTAAATCAAAACTTTTTTTTAAACGATTTTTGGGATAAACTTTCTGCAATAATTATGTTGTTTTTATACCCTTCACCACAAAAAGCGAAAAAAAGGTATAACTAATTTTGTTATTCCGCTTGTAATTTCTACAATATCTATTTCCGAACCCATAAAGTATATATATTCTAAGTCCTTATGCATTGCGAAGTCGATTGATTAATGTCCGTCTCTCTATCCCAGTTAGTGTTGAAATCAACTTTGCCAGCGCACTCTATGAACTAGAGAAAAATTAAATACACCAATCGACCAGATATAGTGTCGAAAGATTTGCTATTGAAAATCAGCTAGATTGGTCTATGTTCCTTAAGGCAGTCGGCTTCATATTTCCATATCATTTGGAATAATTATTTAACTCTAATAATAAAAAAAACAAAAATATTGAGCGATAGAGAACTAAAAGTAAGAAAAAAACATCAAGTGAAAAATTGGCGCTCGCTCATATTTACCAGGTTATGGGCCTCTGAAATTTTAAGATTTTTAAAATATCAATATGGGCATCATTTGAAAGCTTTTGAATAAAACTTTATGTATTTTTTTTATATTTTTTTTAATTGTCTGTCACCTCTCTATATATATTTTTTTAATGGAATTAATTCACTAAATTAGATTTAAATAAGTGTTGAAGGGTATAAAAGATTCGGCACAGCCGAATAAAGAACTCTTATTTTTTTTGGCGATTAACATGGAAAAATCTAAGATGCCCGTTTGTAAAAAAAGATTATTTGAATATGCTGCGATGATCTTAAGAATAGAGGAAACTAAAAAACGAAGATGTTGTTTGGATGCACAATCTGGCAACTTTGTTAAACAATTTGCCATCAGCTATTCTGGTTTGGCTCCTAGGTACTTTTTCATTTTAAAATTTTAATTAATAACTGCAAGTAAAAAGATTCAAGTCGAAATCGTACTTTGCAAAATGTTGGAAAACGTTTTTGGAAAATAAGTTTGTGAGAAGTATCGAAAAAATAATAAACTTTGTTTTAAAACAAAATTCTAAAAATATTATTTTTTGAAATTTTTATAAATACACCACTCTCATTGGCTTTCCCTCGTACATATTTTTTTCAGTTGCTTTACAGATTATTCATCATAAGGAAATACGTCAAACACTAAGTACTTTTTTTTGAGTGTATTGTTTAATTCGCATATTTGGATTTTGTATACTTTTTATGCCTTCAAATTAACAGATTTATTTTTAAAAATAAATGCGCTCATTTAAAATGGTTAATTACGCCACATTCATTTATTTATAAGATATCGATACGTATGGCTAAAATTAAATTAAAGATTCTGAAGTTAACTTTTATATTTTTTTCTTGTTTTGGGTAAGTTCAGAAATATCAAAATTAAATAAAAAGAAATATAAAAGTTAACTTCAGAATCTTTAATTTAAGAAAAAAAAATTTTTTTTTAACATTCCACTTACTTTGAAACAAAAGCCTTTAAAAAGTGTTTATTTTGGACCACGATTTAGATCAGGCACTGAAGTTGTTGCCTTAATGTGTATTTAGTGTTTTTCTCTTCACTAAATTTTTACGCAGCTCACCGATCTAATTTTTTTTATACCGTGGAATACGCAAGCCTTGTCTATTGCTGTAAGGTCCTCTAGTAAGATTGTAGGAGAAACGATTTCAAAAAGGATAGACTTTTTGTTAAGCAATCGAAAAGCGAACACATCATCAATCATTGTTGAGCTGCTGCTTGCTCTTGCAGCGACAGCTTTGTTTCAAGGTTTAAAAATCGAGAGACTGTGAAGGTTATTCCTAGTTTAAGTCTAAGAAAGTCTTCAGGGAATCAGGGTATATAACTAATCCAAATAAATACTAAAATAACCTGTGGTTGAAACCGACTGCATACACACGTATTTAAAAGAAAGTAAAATAAAAACATTAAGAAAGCTATATCACTTAAGTAACGTTCAAATGTTTCACATTTAAAAATCAGTTTGATTCCAAGTAAGCAGGTTACTACTTTGAAAGGAAAATAATAACGCGAATAGTAGACATGTGTAGTTCATTTAAACGAACTAGTTCATTTAAACGATTCCATCTATTAAACTAAGTGATCTAGTTCACACATTTAACTACATCTAGTTCATTCTGGAACTATACTTTGTATTTGAACTACCAGACAAGACGAACTAGAACCCAGGTCTGCGTTTCCTTGTTGACTATTTCGGACTATTTCGGCATTTTATAATAAACATTCGTTTTGGCAATGCTACGGTGTTGTAGCCATCATATTTTAAAAATAACATTTTTAGCTTTTGAACTAAAGAAAGTGAAATAAAAGTTGAAAAGTACGAACAATACGTCAACATAACATTTGAACTACAAGAGATTTTGAACTAAAAATACCCTTTGAACTAAAAATAGAATTAGTTTATTTTCAAACTTTGAACTTAAAAGAACGATCACTAAATTAAAAAATATGGAACAAGACTAACAAATAGTTTTATAATTCTGCAACTCCTTCTTGTACAGAAATATTATAATTTTTGTGCAGTCATTCAAGCTACAAATCGGTATGACTCATCATGGTATTATTGCACAGGCAACCTAACTTTTCGTCTGCTGTTCCAATGTAGAGGTGCACTAATCAACTACGTTTCACACAACAACTGTTTTTCCTTCATGTAGACTCACCAACGGCGCCTTAAGTTCTTCAGTTCTTTATCAAAGATTCTGGGGATTCGAGCAGCACGTATTCGCCTTTTTAAACAAAGGCTACCAAGCAGCATTCATTTTTTGTAATATTTATATCGCTAATGGGGGTTGAACTCATAGACTACAATATTTTATTTTACAATAAGCAGACACTACCACCAACAAACCCACCGCAGTTATTCATCATGTGTAAGGGAATTTCTCTCCTTTTTTTATACTGTTCAAGGACACCATTTTTGTTAATGATGGAGGTAACAAAATATATTCAGCGATGTTCATGTTTAGCTAAGACACAATCCAATTATTTAAACGGACAACACTACCTTTTTCATTGTCACAGATATAAAAAGGGGTGCCTTAATTTCTAAACTCTTTTCTTACATACGATTCGACACACAAAAATATAGTCTTGAGAACGATTTTTTTAATTCCTTCATTGTGGTACATGCATTCTTCCATGCTTTTCGTTTTTCGTTTTTGCTAATAAGAAAGATAAAATAAAAGCAGAAAAATACTAATTGTAGACTGAAAAGAAGTTACTGACGTCATTTTATAAATCGGGCCTTATTTTTAATGCCAGCGTTTTTGCTTGAGGTAGCGATCCTGTTTGGTTTCACTATGAAAACAAAATTTTATTTTTTTAAGGGTAACAACTTTAAACAAAAACAAAACAATGTTGTCTTCCGAATCAATCGTCTCTAGTTTATCGACCTAGAAAAGGAACTTAAAATATTAAAAAAAAAGTAGTAGGCTTAGACCGCAAGATTTTGGTTACCAATTAACAGGACCATTGCATGAAAATGAATTGTTTATGAAATATTTCTTTCAGCAAATTTGCACGCAGCTTAAAGCATCCTTTTGGAATCACATGCCAACAGAATTATTGCTTGTCAACAGCGGTATAAAAATGTTAGTTATCAACAAAGTAATCAAACTGTTCACTGTTTAATTCTGGCTAACGCCGTTTTTGAAGGCTCCTTTCAGCAAAGCGCCTTAAATTCTGCATTTATCAGGTTGTTAAGCTTTTTCTAAACAATTTCAGATGTGTCAATTTTGCCTATTAGTTTACCCTTCCGAATGCAACTAAGCTATATTGCTAATCAAAATTTTGTATGGCAAATTAACGTCGATTTAAAACTTCAGCGATTTTCAATTTCATATAAATGGTCAACCAAAGTAATCATATCGTTTGCCAAACAAAACTAAAAGGAAAGCACCCATTACTTTGTATAACAGAAGGAAATAATCTTTTTAAGCAAAATAAACAATTTAGCTACTGGCAGGAGTATTTAGCACGTGATACGACAACGATATTTGAGATAATTTTCAGAAAATGTCAACAGAATATATATAAATGTTTGTAAATAAACTTTAATTTATTATAAAAATACAGTTTGTTTTGAAATAATTATCTTCATTTTATCATTAAAAAACAACGATTTACATATTATTAAAGATATGAATGCGGATGAATGTATCATACAGCAGCAGATAAGGAATCTTTTAAAGTAATAATTTTCGTTAAATATTTGCAGCTAAAAAATAACAGCAAAATTATCTTTTTAGTCAAAAATATTCATATGTTTATTTAAAAAAAGCATAATTTTGTTGATTTTTTTCGCTCATTATTTTAAAGATGTTAAACATTTGCTATGTGAATCACCGAAAAACAAAAAAAAAAAAAAATAAATAAATAATCAAATCAATTGTTGGAAATTTTTAAAGAAATCCAAATATAATTTTTAAGGTTTTTTAAAGAAAATTTTGTTTTATATCAAACGAAATTTTCCATGAATTTGAATTCATATTAAAATCGATTTGTTTTTAATTTGGTAAACAAAATCAAATAAAATTAAAAAATCAATAAAACGTCTTTGTACTCGTATGTATGAAAATTGTGGTGAAAATGTACAAAATAAAAATACCCCTTAATCAGGCTCGGAAAATTGAAAATATGAAATGGTACTAAAAGCAATTAATAGAACGTTTTGGTTTTAAAAGCGATAAACAGTTGTTGCAATGTGTTTTGTATCGCTTTGTACAAGTGACTGTGTACCAACTTACGGTCAGAGTTCATAATGCAGTTCTATATTGTAATCGACAAAAGCAGTTAGCTACGATGTCCAGATAACTTATTCACCAGACTTTAAGTTTCTGCCTCGAGGGCAGTGTTTCAAGGCAGAAAAAGAAACTATTCCGAGTTTGGTTATTGGAAAAAGTTCAAGGAAATATTTGAAGCTCTAACCAGGTTACGAAAGTAAACAGAACGGAACGCCTTATTTTGTTTTGTTCTTTGTAGTGAGTATATCAAAATCAAAACAAAAGCAATAAAAAGAATTGTGTCATTTAGTTTTGCACTGATTTTGCTAACAAGCACATAATTAAGGTTTAATTAATGTGCGCAACTAAAAGCAAAAACAATGGAAACAAAATTGGAACGTGTTAAGCAAACGCGTACATCAAAGCAACTAAATGAGCAAAAAGTTATATTCTTTGCACTCTTTTAATTTAATTTAAAACATATTTCCTTTGTTTTTTTTTTTTTTTTTGCTCATGTACAAAACGATTAAAATTTTTTAGTTTCTCCTCGCAAAACCATTTACAAAACGATGTATAAAAAAGTGGAAAATCTAATAAAAAGAAAAAAATTATTTAGAACTTTAGCAAAGCTAACAAAATTGCCTACTTGGAAAAAGAATATATAAAATTATTAAATGACTAAAATTACAGTTAAACTGAAGAAATCACAAAATTTAACAAAATTACTTAAAAGTTAGGAATTCTAAAAATCGTCAAATACTCAAATTAGTTAAACACAAAAAAATTAACTGAAAAACACCAAAATCCAAAAAAAAAAAAAAAAACAGAAGATTAAAAAAACGCAAATAAAAATTAGTAACGAAAATCAAACAAAAAAGAAATTAAAAGTAGGAACATTTTATAGATTTAGAAAAAACCCGCCTAATTGGCAATAGAACTAAAAAATCATGTAAAGCAATTTGTGCTGGGGTCATACCCGAAAAAAATAAAGAAGTGCAAACCACATAAATTAAAATAAAAAACTTTTTAATACTTCAAAATTAAGAAAGTTTTTTTTTAAGCTCACACAGAGAAAAAATTTTAAGAAAAATTATAAACAAAAAATAAAACCCAAACTTAAAAATACTTTAATTCAAAGATAAATCGTCTGTTCTTATTTACTCTAATTTATTAATTTCACTGATTTGTCAATGGTTTTGAATATGATAAATTTAGTATAAACAAGAATCTAATTTTTTTAAATTAGATTCCTGGTCTTGCCATCTCTGATTTTATTACTTACAGTATGAAGCAAAAGTGAACCAAGGTCAAACAGATTTTGCAAATGACATACAATTGCTCTCGAAATTAAACTTTGATTTCATACAGTTAATTCGTTTCTCTATTGACGAAAAAATATGTTATTTTAACTCAAGGACAGAACTTTTTTGGTACCAACAAGGTCAGGTTTATTTTTGTACCAGCATAGTATTAATTATTAGTACCTGAAATAATCATTATTACTATTATTATTAATATAATTAAATAATTTTTTTTGCACTTTATATTATTTAATTTCTGTTTAATGCATCTTAAAAAAATAGTTCGACGATGAGAGGACGACATGTTTCAAAGCTTTAAATCATCATCTTTTTTAAACAAGTGAAAAATTTACAAAAATTAGAGACACCGCAGCAAAAGCAATTGGACGCTTTTTAACAGCGGGAAAGAAAAAAAAAACATACGACTTATAGTTTTCACCAGGGTTCCAATTTGCACACTAATGTGCGGTACTTACACGCGAAGAAAAATATGCACACAAAATAAATGCCCACATGCAAACGATTTTAGAACAATGCATTATAAAGATTATCCATATTCGTGTTCCAAATGTTAGTGGCTTCAAATAACTCAAATTCCTTTTTAAACAAATTAGTAACCTTTTGTTCCGTTTTATATTTTACTATCAGTTCCCACGACTTCGTTCGCGTATCATTTCTAATTATCTTAAAATTTAAATTTAGAAAAATATGTTTTTAAACATTTGTTATAGAGTTCTGTAAATCGGTATCATTGGTATCTTTAGTTTCCTTACGAAATTTTTACTGGATATTATTGGTTTATCCAGTCAAAAGTGAATACCGTCTGACTTAGCTCTTAGTAAATTTGTTTATTATTCATTAGTTTTATAATTTATAATTTTTTTTTAATATGAAACTTATTAATTATTTATTAGTTTTTAAATTTGTTATTCAATTAACAAATAATGTGAAAAAATTCTGTCGTTGATTTTATTTTAAATATTCAATTACTTATGCGCCACACTGTTTGTACTCAATTACTTGAATTTTCTTATTTTGTATATTTTTTTAATATTTTTGAAAAAATTTACAATTTTCTTAAAAGGCCGTAAAAGCCTTCACATCAATTCTTAAAATCGCAATAATTCAGAGAAATAATTATCTTTATGCGTATCTGGCGTAAAATATTTTTGTGTTTTTTCTTGTTTGCAATTAAATTTTAGTCTACTGAAAAATATACGAATGAAAATTATTTATTATGTAGATTTTTGTTTTTATTTTTTCTAATTGTCTTTGGCCTAAATTAGAAATTTATTGAATATAAATGTGTAATTTTTCATGCTAGTTATTTTAGATAAGATCTTTTTTAAATTCTAGATAGTAACGGAATAGATTCCCAGTAGTTGACTTAACGATTTAAATATTTAATTCAAAACATGTTATTTCTCTAAGAAAATTAGTGATGTTACGCGGATGCTTTTATCAAGAGGCGAGAGTGGAAGGTGGAATAGACAAAAAGAGTGCTGCTCTCAAAAGCTTAGTATATGATTGGATAACTCAAGTTGGCAGTTGTCACAGGTGCGACTTATTTCTCTTCTTAACTGCTAGAAGTGCTGATTTAATGTAACAACTTAATACAATTCATATGTACGTCAGGATGCGTGACCACAAGGGAATTAAGTCTGTAGTATGTGGGCTTTAAAATACTTGTGGACCTCCAGTTGGGCTATAAATTAACTTGTGTAATAATGCATATTTCTCTTATATTCATGATACGTACTTAAATATAAATAAAAGAGAAGGCAACGAAAACTTTAAAGAATACTTTTCTCTGAAGTCACAGTAGCAAAGAAATATACTGAAGGAGTAGTAAGTAGACCTGCGCAGTAGTGGTTTAAAGTTTGTTCCAGAGGGAATACCCAAAGCATGCGTAAGCACAATACAAAAGAGGAAACGAGGAGGTGTTCAGCTGACTCTATAGGTTGATGAGTGGCGAGACTACTCCGGTGGCAAGCGAACTGTAGAAAAAGTTTAGGTTTGTAAGATTGGAGAAGGTTTGGATGAATCTACGGAGAGAGCAAACCGGCAAATATGTTCTAGGGTACTAATGCTTAGAGTGCGAAACCAATAAATACGGAAGTGCAATTGTTACTACAGTACCAGCTTGTATACACTCTACTCCTAAGATTATCCAAGGTAGACGAAATTGAGTGCAATGATGCAACTATAAGCACACATGCTCGAATGCAAAGTAAAAATGCCCAGCACTGAATGACTATCATTACGATGACTGTCATGGTCAGGAACAGAATTGAATGTGAATTTCATGAGCGTTCTTAACAATTACGATGGGTTCAATAATAAAAAAGGAAGGTTGGCAGCTAGTTCCCACTATTCTAGAGTAGGAGTGCTATATTCTTATTTACCGTTCACCATCAATGTAAATCTAGTTTAGTGAAGTAGCTTCTATTAAAAAAATAAATTTTGAGGTGACAGATAATAAAAAAAAAAATAAAAAAAAAAAAATGATACATAAAAATGTCATCGGCTCTTAATAATTTAAGCACTTTTAAAACGCTTTTAAATGATACCCATATTGACCATATTGACAATCGAACTCTTTTATGAAAATTTCAGAGGCCTATAATTCAGAAAATATAGCGAGCGCTAATTTTTTCTCCTGATGTTTTTTGTCGTATTTTTTAATTCTCTATCGCTCCATATATTTGTTTTTTTATTGGAGTTATTTCATTGTTTCAAATGATATGGAAAAATCAGAGATAGGCATGGAGTTTAGTCCACTGCCACGAAAAAACTGTCCGATCTTGCTGATTTTTAACAACAAGTCTTTCAAAACTATGTCTGATCGATTAGCGTATTTAAATCTTCTCTAGCTCATTTATTGCCTTGGCAAAGTTGATTTCAACACGAACACGGTCGGACAGATGGACATTGCTTAATCGACTTCTCTATGCATAAGGACTCAGAATATAAATACTTTGTGGGGTTAGAAAAAAATACTGTAGAAATAAAAAATGGAATGACAAACTTAGATATCCCCTGTTTCCACTTTTTATGGTATAAAAAGGGTGTGCGGAACATTGTGATGATAAGGAAAGACATCAATCACTGAAGTTCTAAAGGAGATTGAGTAATGATTCATTAACTGCCTACACGTAACATATGTATGTACATTAGAGTTACTATTTAGATTTTATTGTCTTTTGCAATTTATGAACTTTTTGCATTTTTCTCTTACAAGTCTTTTTTAATGATCAGTTTTTTTTCACTCCTTGTGTCTCTATCATTTTTTTCTTTGTGACTTTTTATTATTTTTTCGACTGTTATAACGTTTTGCTTAAGTTTAACAAATTTTACTTAATTTAAAGCTTTTTTTTGTAAATGAGATAACGTTACATCCAGAAATACTGACTGTTTGGTGTGCTTTACAGTCCGTACCTCTTTAAAACCACTAGACCTTTATAGAGCCATTATTACTGACTTTTTCTTTCATTAATTGAATTACCATTATGTGCAGAAGCTGGAGACGGCAAAACCTGTCACACACCTCGTTCCACAATTAACAAATTAAACAAAATTTTCTATAAGAATAATCGTACTATATTCTCTTTTGTGGGGATTCTCGTATGTAAAGTCGGTAGTTAACGTCGATAAGCCCGAAATGTTTGACCACTTTGAGGATAACATTTGCCACTTTATTGCCGATATTTGAAAAGTCAATAAAAATTGGACCTCCGATCAGAATACTTTTGAGTCAGTCAGAAGTTTATTTTTCGAATAAAGTGAATTTAATGTCAATAAAAAAAAAGAAAAAAACAAAAAAAAAAAAAAAAATAAATAAAATTAATATTATTTCAAAGCTTTTTATGTGTTTTAGAAACACACAGAAGAGAGCAAACTTTGATATACTGACATCCTCGTACAATTGCGTAGTTCGATAAGAAATAGACATTTTTTTAAGCGCTACAACATTTTTTAAGATAAAGTGAAGTCAGCCAGCAAACGTTTGCGTAACGGTATTCCCCAAAACGTTTTTATTTCAATTTCGCTTTTATGTTTTATTTAATGTAAAATTTATGCTTATGAGCAAAAAATGCCCACACTATCAAGAACAAACGTTTCGTTGTGTTAACTTTCATACCCTGATCTAAATGAACTTGAGTCAAGTGAAAAATAAATACAGCAACAATGTGCGTTTTAACACATGCTTTTATTGTTGTTTTTTTAAGAAACAGCTTGTGTTTAATTCGAAATTAAACAGCTAAATACATATTGATGAATTTTAAAACAATAATTATTCAAAGCAGTCGGAAGTAAATTATCACTTTGTTGTTTATGCAGCGGCCCAAATTGTTAACTTTGAATTCAGTATAAACAAACATTAAATTGAGACTGGAAAAAAAATTGTTGCCTACTAAAGATATTCTTTAAAAACTGATATAAGAACTCACTAATTTAACGTCTGACTTTTTTGATTCAGACAGGCAAAAAGCTCGTTATCATATTTAATTTATAATATCAAATATTCAAGACAAAAAAGGAGGAATTTGAAAAAATAAATGAAGGATATTTTGTAACTGACATGAAATTATTTAATTTTTAATTAAACTTTAACTTGATAAATAAATAAAAATTCTTTTTTTTTTTGCTTTAAAAGTGACATGTACAATGTTGTCCTTGATTGTTGTCTGCTTCATCCACACAAACCATTTATTTTTAGCAGCAACTTTTGGTATACTTTTTTTCATGGAAAATATTTTGAATTTATTCCTCCGGTTTTGTTTTTTACCACATGTCGGTTTGTGTTGTATTTGGTGTTTCAGTGACGTCAGTTTTAATACCTGATTTTCTTCCTTGCTTTCGTCATAAAATGATGACCTCAATAGTTTTTTCTTTCGGTTTTTGTGTTTTATTAACTACGGAATTGTTTATTAGTTTTTTTTCACATGTCTGTATGTAATTGTGAATTAAATAATATTTATGTATTTATTTTTAGATAATCGAAAAAATAACACTGTTTGGTGCTGAAATAGTGGGCGGCAGCGTACAAAATGTATTTTGATAATATTTGAAGCTAAAAATAGCAATTGATATTGACATTTTTCTTTATCAAATTAAACTGCTTCCTTGGCATTAAAAAGAAATTGAAACAATATAAATTATATCATGAAAAAAATCAAAATTATTGAATGAAATAAAGTTTAAAAAAGGTTTTTGCTTTTTTACACATTTTGCCAGATACTCCTACAAATTATTATATTTAACGCACTTTATGTTGAATAAAAAATTTACTTCCAACTACATAATTAAAAAAAAAAGAAAAGTAAATACATTTTGTAAATTATTAACAGACAATCATCATCATTGTATTTCAGTGAACATGAAGAAGCAAAGAGAGCAAACAGTGTGATGAGAATTTCAAAACAACACTTTTCGTCATACAACGTGCAAAGACTTATAAAAAATATAATTTTTTTACTGAATTTGATTGCTATCGAAAGTACATTTGTTTTTTTTTTAATTATTTTTGTTTTATTTCAAGCAATTTATATTTTTTGCTTTCAAACACGATTTATTTGTGTTTAATGAAGCAGCTCCCATATTAGTTTAGTTTATTTTTACAAATGCAAAAACAAAACGCAACAAACAAAAAATATTAATACATAAATAAAAAAAATACTTAATTAATTATATTTCAATAGTTTTGTGCCTTTTTTAATGTTTTAAATTATTTATCATGTCACAACACAGAAAGTTTATTAAAGGTTTTCCTTGTAACATTTTCCGTGGACAACTTGTCGACTTAAATGGGTTTGTGTTTTTAAAATAAGTGAGTTTTCAATGATGATTTAAATACAATTCGACAGTTGACCAATCTGCTGACTGCATCTTAAGCTGACTAAATCTACTGTTTTTGTTTATAAGAAGATTGTGCTACAATTATGATTTTACCTGTTCAAATTGAAGAAAATTGTTCAGCAACACTGATTATTTCATAAGGAAAACTTGACATTTAAAATGTAGTGTCTATCTCGCGATATGGAAGAATTTAACGTTCTATTGTTTTTTCGTATACAACATTGTTTTAAAAATGTAAGCAAAAGGAATATGAGCAGCTGTTGTTTAAAAAATATCGCATGAAACAATGCCTATTTGCTTTATATCCAGCTTTGATAAAATGTTGCTAGAAACATTTCATATGTTTTTCAACAACAGCATTTTTTTATGACATTTTTTTAAACAAATTTTTGTTGTATATAGTTTAACAGCATTTCACATGAAAAGCTAAACAGGGGGCAAATTACGGCATCCAATATCGATCGAAATTTCTATAAAATATAAAAGTAAATTTCGATCGATATCGAATGGTACTCTGGGGGCAAATTACGGCATTCGATATCGATTAAAATTTCTATAGAATATAAATGTAAATTTCGATCGATATGGAATGCCGTAATTTGCCCCCAGAGTACTATGCTTAAATTCAAACAACTCTCACTATCTCTAAAGGAAAATAACGCCAATTTGATTGATTATTAATTTTTGCTTGTCCTTAAATTGAATGTCTTGTTAAAGTAACAACAAAACTGATTTTGTTGTATAAATTATTACACAGTTTTATCATCTTTATTTTTATGTCAGATTGTCTTTTAATAACTAATAATTCAAAAAACATATTCTCCTTGTTTACTGCATTTTTGTTGTCGTTAAAAAATAAATAAATATTAAAAGCCAATTTGGGTATTAAAGTTACATTAGCACCTTTCGAAAAATAGATATAAATGCAATTTGATCCACTGCTATATTTCAGTGCTTCTTTTTTGGGCGTGCCAAAATTTTGCTTTTTTATGGAACAACTTAATAAATTTAATTTTTTATTTAATTTTCCATGTTTTATACTTTAAACAGCTTTTTCGGTTTTATTATTATTATTATTATTATTATTATTATTATTATTATTATTATTATTATTATTATTCGTCCGCGTTTAATTTTTTATTATCTTAAAATTAAAATTTTGTAAAACGTGTTTCTAAACATTTGTTGTAGAGTTGTGTAAACAGTGTTAAAAAATTTCCATCTACAAAAATAAAATGTACTGGGAAGTGTTCTAGTACTGGTAAATTGGATGTATTCACTTTCTATCTGGTTTCTACTTCTGAGGGAGCTGCTCACAAAATTTTATTCAAATCCATCCAGCAAAAAAGGCGTTTTTTAAATCTTCTGGTATCTAATTTTGCAAGGCGTATAAACCAATCAAAGTTTCGTTGAATTGAATATAGCGCGAGCTATAGTGTCGTCCTACGAGTAAAATAACGTCAAACACAAATTGTGCAAATGAACTTTTAAATGTTTGTTATGCTTTTCATTGTTTTATACAAATCTAAATGTGACTATTATTTATTTATTACGAAAAGCCTTTAAAAAAGTCAACAAAAAATTTGCGAAACATCAGGGTAAAAAATATAATAACATTATTTTACTAAAATTTATTACAAGGCCCACAACCAAAATAAATTTACACATTCCTGGCCAATAAATGTATGATGACAGTATTATTTTTTATTAGTAAAATCTCTCGCCACCAAATAATTGTTCTCTGTTGTCATAACTTTCCTTACTCTAATATGATGTTCCATAATGCTCCCCATAAAAATTTGTAAAGAATAATTGTCATATTTATACTTAAGCTAAATATTATAAAAAAGCCATACATCATAATAAAATTAAAGCTTTTTGAAACTAAAAACTTAATTACTGACTTTTTGTTCGTTGTAGATATTGAAATTGATATTCGTCAAAAAATCACAAAGCGTAAATAAAGTCAGACAAATAAATATAATTATTAAATTAAAAACAAAAGCAGAAGCTAAATTATGAGTCTTTTTTTTTTTGTTTTTGTTAATAAACAAAACAAATATGACGTATTTACTTTTATTAAATGAGTTTCTAAATTAGACTGCGCTTTGAATATTGAATTTCATTGCTGAATATTATAATTGTTGCATTTTAAAATTTTTGTTAATCTTGTTAATAATGAAATATTTATAATAAAGTGATGTATTACCTTTCCTGATGTTCTATGCCTTCAATGCCATTGGAAACAACGCTTTCATAAACACCATTACCAGGTCGGTTGCCCAATAAATGTTGGCGGTCTAAATCGCCCTAAAAAGATGAAAAAATATAAAAATATTTTTTAATACAAACTATTAGAAAAATTAAAAATAAAGATTAAATTATTTTTGTTTTATTTTTAACAATTGAAAATAGCAAAACGGGTCCATGCCCTTCTAGGCAGCAGGCACAACACCACTTGCCCCTAATTTTTAATCCGTTTTTACTTTGTACGTTTGTACTTTCAATAATATTTATTCCCGACCCCATTAAGTAAATATATTTGGAGTTCTTATGCGTAGCAAAGTTAATTTAGCGATGTACGTTTGTACGCCCGTTTTTGGGTTAAAATAAACTTTGTCAAGGCACTAATTTAAATATGCCAATTTGAAAATTTTGCTATACAAAATCAGCAAGATCGATCCATGTACTTCGAGGCAGCGAGCAAAACACCACTCCTGCCTCTAATTTTACCATTTCATTTGGAACGAATCTAGTTTAACTCTAATAAAAAAAGAATTAAAGTTTACTCGTATTGTATTATTTTACTCTTCTAATAGGCTCCAACATAATAATTAAAATTTTTGGTATATCATAAATCATTGCTGCTTCTTTAAAAACGCCAAAGTGACATCACTAATATTCAAAATTTGCCAAAAAAAAAAAAAAAAATTTCAAAATTTGCAGCAGTGTGTTTGTGTAGCCTGCTGCAAAAATAACTTAAAAGTTTTTATGGATATTTGTTTTTTTATATAATTTTTAAATTTAGTTACTTCCTCACAGAACTCATTGTATATCAAAAAATTGCACTAAGCTAATTTTTCGAGACCTTAAACTGTGTTTACAGTTAAGTTTAATAGCTCTATATGTGCTATGGATTTCCCAATAGATTTGATCCTCCGAAATCGAAGGGCTAGGACACAATAACAGAAACCCTCATGCATATAATAATTTTTCTGCAACTTATAAAAATTTGCTCAAATTCAATTTAAATAAACTGTGTTTACAGTTTAATATCTCTGTATGTGCCCTTGATTTCCTAGTAGGTTTTGATATTTCGAGATTGAAAGGTTTTGTCGCTGTAATCGTATTTGTTAAAAAAGTCCTGAATTTACCATGCAATTTAAACTGTATGTAGGAGGAAAAAATTTATCGCATGCTATATTTTTGAAAAAACCTGTTTAAGTTAACGTAGTTATCTTCACACACATTACAATTGTATCTTTTTTAGTTGTGTTATTTTATGATTTTAACATTACAACTGTATAAAACACGAATGAATTTAAGGTTATGACGGATTTAGTAAAGCTAGAAAAAAACCAGCAAAACTTTCGTTTCTTAAATATACTAAATTCAAAATTTTCTGTCAATTTATTATGGGAAGAAAATGAAATAAAAACAAAACGTTTGCTTTGGCTGAACAAATTGCCACGCTTTTGCTTTGTTACAACGATTAGTTAATTACGAATCTTTGATTTTTTATGCGATATAACAAATATTTTTTTAAATTTCGCTGTAAAATTTTGTTTTGATTTAACAAAAAGTAAACAAAAACGCTTTATGTTTTATTTAAGAAACTCACATAATAAACGTTTATTGTTGACTAGCAGTGCCCATGACTTGTCATTTATAATTTTCATAAAATTTAAATTTAGAAAAAGTGTTTTTAAATATTTATTGTAGAGATTTGTAAACAGTGTTAAAAATTTTTCCATCTATAGAAATAAAATGTGCTGACAACTGTTTTAGTACTATTTTCTATCACTAAAATTAGGTGACTTTACATTTGAATCTTTATTTTCTTTACAAAATAACTTATTTTTATGAAACGAAAAGTATTCTATATTCAAGCCAAGGTTCATATTTGAGTCAAGGGACCTTTACACAAGATTTTATTCAAAACCATCCAGCAGTTTTTACGTGATTCGAACGCAGACAGACAGGTTACTGTTTTATTATATGCATAGATAATAATTTTAAATTTACCTGTATTTGCGATTGCATGCCAACACTGTATGAGTTCAGATTTAAACCGTTTAAATCTGATAGACCGTATTCAAGATCTGAACCACCACCTTCAAAATCGTGCGGACAGTTATCTGAATCGTCGTCAGCTAGAAGAAAATAATAAAACAGTTGACAAATTTTAAATAGAAATAAATAAAATAAATTAATAAAAGCACTAAATTATTACAATGTTTGAAGTTGAAAAAATCAAATAAAAGAAATGCAGTAAAAAGATAAATATTAAAGAAGTTTGCAACGGCTGAACTGCCAAAATTTTAGTTGGCAGTGAAAAATGGTTGCAGCATAATCCACTTTTAGTTATCCTAAATTGTAAACTCCAATTTTATCTGTTTTTTTGTTCTTTTTTTTTGGTTTTAGGGTAAAGTTGTCATAAATAAAGGTGAATTTTTAATGTGGTTTTTATATATTTTTTTATTATATTTTTAGGTTGATTTTTTATATATTTAGAGTAAATGCGGTCTTACTCTCTGTCATATTTTTACTTTAAAAGTAAACGAACACACCTATTAATTCACTACACATTAAGAAACTGTTCGTTTTGCATTTAACAGGAGAGCAGGTTTACGTAATCTTTTTTTTAAGTAATTATGTGCATTTTATTAGAAACATACTTCTTCTGCTCCACCCACATTTACTCTTTTATGCTCAATTTTTTTTTGTAAAATTATTTAGAAAAATCCAAAAAAAAAAAAAATTTTAAATATTTACAGGAAAATTGAAAAGAATCGTTAATCATCGCTTTTTAATTTCAATAGGTACAGTCTGGAAAACTAGTTGTATTTATTTTTGTTTTTATTTTAAAAAAATTTTTAATGTTTAACAAGCGTTTTTCAAAACACCGCACTTGAATTAAAAATAAAATGTCTTGTTTTTTTCTAAAAAAAATTGAAAGATAAAAAAGAGTATTTTCTTTATCTGTGTTTCATTTAAAACTTTGTTATTTGATAACACAATGAAATAATATATTCTTTTAAGGAAATCATTTGAATTCTTTTTCTTCGTTCTACACTTTTAAATGTTTAACACAGCTTCCAGATTGTTTATGCTTTTAAACCATCTCTTTTTTGCTTAAATATTTCATTTGACAACAATTTATCATCAGTTGCATTCAGTTAAACAGTAGGAGTGTTCAGTTTATTAACAAAAACATAAAATGAAGATACAATTTAAATAAATAAATGAATAAATATAATAAAGTGTGGCCAAAAGCAAAGAAAAGATCATAAATTAAATTCCCGGTCAATAAATAAAATATATTTTTTCTTCTGCTTTGCACTGTCTATTTCAAATTTGCTAATAAAAGGGGTTAATTTTAGGAAGGATGTTTTAACTGCTGTCAATAAAATCGCGTTGAACTGCTTCTTATAAAAAAATTTTTCTAAATTTAAATAAAGTTTTTCTTACTGACTGATTAATGATTTACTACTGATATAACGATTGAGGATGGTTTTCTTTTTTTTATTACTAGCACTGCCTACGACTAAAAAATAAAAAATAAAAAAACAAAATCTTAAAAATTAAAATATTCGTTAAAAAATTTAAAGAATATTGAAATAAATATAAAGAACTGAACATCTCTGAGCGCCTTAAAAATAATTTCTTAATAAACTCTGATATGAGGGAATTTAACGGAATTTGTAAAATGGAAGGACTAAACAGAGGAAGATTTGAATACGTATTTTATTAAGGTGAACGATTATGCGACATTATTTAAAAACCGGTTTTCGAAAGGTTTGATTAATTGAAACTCGCATAAAACCAGGTTGACTTAAATAAACAGTTAACCGGAAAATTTATCAGGGTAAACGATGGTTCGACATTTTTCAAAAAAAAAGTTTTCGGGCAGTTCAAAGAATTATTTAAAAGCAGTTTCAGTCTTAAAAATAAAAAAAAAACGGTTGGGCGTTGTATTTATTATGATATTCGATTATTCTATATTTGTTCGAAACCGAGTTGTAAATAGTTATAATATTAAAAAATTAAAAAAAAAAAAAATTGGTTATTTCAGAAGAAAAAACGTTTCAACTGTTGCACTTATTAGGTTAAACGATTATTCGACATTTTTTAAAAACCGTTTTTCGAATAGTCAAAATATTTTATTATTTTTAGGAATCACAAGTTGAACCGTGGATATTATAAATGAATTAAAACTAGTTTTTCGGCTCAGGTTAACTTTTTATTTTAATTTCTAAAAATGTTTAGAAAGGAAAATTATTAACAAACGTATGCGGATGTTTTCCAAAGAAAAATTTTTTTCTTGTTTTCTTTGGAAAATCTCCGCATACATTTTTAAATAATTTTTTTTTTAATTTTTAGAAATTAAAATAAAAGTGAACCTAAGCCGAAAACTCCTAATTTGAAAAAAAAAAAATTAAGAAACGCAAGGCACAGCGCACGTACGTTCATACTTAACTCATAACAATCAATATGATACTGAAACAGCATCTATGATGTTGTGAGGAAACAAGTATGAATGATTAAAAATATAAATTGTATACCATACCTAAGGTTGCTATAAAGCAAAAACAAATGTACAAGATGTGTTAAAGGGAGAACAACGAACAAATGCTTTGGGTTGTTTTTGAACTTCATCAAACCAAATTAATACTGATGAAATTAGTTGAATAAATAGATGATGCTTACAATGTACACAACCTAAAGTAGATAGATGCGAAGAATGCTGATAAAGGATGTAGCGATCCAGAAAATGCAGCGTTATATTCTGCTGGGATCTATTTTTTCTTGTTTTCTTTAAATTTTCATATTGATGTATATAAGCATGTGTGTATACGCTTGAGATTTATTTTAGGTGTGGTTATGGTTGCCACCCTTTTGTGAATAGTCACAGAAAATAATGAGACTCTTATACTGTAAGTAAAGGATGTATTTAGCAAACTACAAGAAACATTTTTTTATTGAATATTTTCAATTCACGGTTCTTTTTTATTTTTGGCAAAATATATACTTAAATTGCGAATAAAATGGTTTAATATGTTCGAAAAAAATATTTTTCATATTATTCCACACTAAGTTTCTAATTTCATTAAAGTTTATATTAAACACCAGAAATAAAGGTCAAAACATTAAAACTGTTTACAAGCTAATTTCGAATAAAATTGAAAATGCCACCTTAACCGGTTGGAAGATGGGTAGATTGTATCTTGAATTTTCATTTACGTTGTAGAGAAGATAATTTTTTCTTTGTAGAGTATCGGATATTCGTTATATATGAAAATATTTACTATTTAACAAAATGCGTGCAATAAATTCAGTTATGTTTTTTACAACAGCAACAAATTGAGAGTGAAGCGAGCTTTCATCTTCGAAAAAAAATAAATCTTTTGCCAGAAAAAGTTCTTTTATTTTCTCTTTTTATAGCTGCTTTGTAAATAAAACAATAACACAATTGATAAATTCCACAACTTTTTTCAAATTCTTTGCTTCATTAGAAAATGTTATCTCTTGATACTGTTGTGATATGTAAAGGTATTGAATCTTATTTTGCATAAAATATCTTAAAAATTAAAACAATAAGTTGAAATATTTTTAAATATCATTTATTGGTTTTATTTAGCAAAACAAAAAAACCTATAAGTGTTAAAGTACATCGGAGTTCTTAACATCGATCAAAAACATTTAATTTTCTCTACCTACTGTTTCCTTGTCTTGATATGAAGAATAATTCAGTCTTCAGTTATTTGGAAAAATTGCTAAAATTGATTTCTCGTGTACCTAATAACTTTGATAAAGTTTCCTATTTATGTGAAAATGTCGTGTCTTCGTAAAACTATTAATGCACTTTAAATTATAAAATTATTTTTTGTTGTTGTGTTTGTGCTTTTGATTTGTTCGTAGTTTCAAACTTTTAATTATTTATTTTCAAAATAACGAAGAAATCAAGACAAGATGAAGATAAACAACTATAAGTGCTACATTCGGCTATGCTAAATCTTATATAACCTTCACCATGTATATAAATCTAGTTTAGTGAAGTAGCTCCTATCAAAAGAACAAATATTGAGGTGACAGAGAATTAAAAAATTATGCAAAAAAAGAAAAAAAATTAATAAATAAAAATGTCACCTGCTCTTAATGGGTTAGGCATTTTTTAAATTTTTACCGTTTTCTGAAAGATTTCCTCAAAAGCTTTTAAATGATACCTATATTGACCATATTGAAAATTGAACTTTTTTATGAAAATTTCAGAGGCCCACAACTCGGAAAATATGGCAAGCGCTAATTTTTTTACTGGATGTTTTTTTCTTATTGTTTAATTCTCTATCGATCCATGCATTTGCTTTTTTTGATTAGAGTTACTTAATTGTTTCAAATGAGATGGAAAATTGGAGGCAGTCGTGGTGTTTAGCCCACTGCCTCGGGTACATGATTTTCAATAACAAATCTTTCTCAGCCATTTGTAAAGGGCTAGTCCGATTGATACAAAATTTGACATTTGCCTAGTAGAAGAGTATCTGAAGATGGATACTATCTAGTTTGCAGGGGTGGCACTACGTTGACTCAAAGTTAGGTACCTCGCACATGAAAATTTTTTTAATGCTTTGCATTTCTTTAATTTGTATCTGATTTTAAATGGTCTTAAAGGTCTATTTAATACCTACAAAATGGTGCTTTAATATGCAAATTATTTTTAAAATGATTGAATTATAAGCATTTTCGGTGTATCCGTTTACAAATTCCAAAATATGATTCTACCCCACTGTGTAGTGGGACATAAAAATAAAGTTGCATAAAACACAAAAACAAAAAAAGATAAAAGGAAAAAATTAAAATGAATTTAATTATATCATCCCGTGTTAAAAAAAGAATCAAATAATTATCAACTAAAGTTATTTCAATATGCTGGGAATTTAAAACCCTTTTTATTAAATTAATTAAAATGTAAAGCATAATTTTAGGAGCAACGTAATAGAGTTACCAGTTCAAATTAAATTATCTCGAAATCTTGGATTATATTTGTTACAATTTATATACAACAGATACATAACACATTTTTATACCCTTCACCACAATAAGTGGAAAAAGGATACAACTAATTTTGTCATTCCGATTGTAATTTCTACAATATCAATTTCCGACCCCATAAAGTGTATATATTCTGACTTCTTATGCATAGCGAAGTCGATTCAGCGATGTTCGTCTGTCCGTTCGGGTTAGTGTTGAAATCAAGTTTGCCGAAGCAAAAGATCAGTTAGAAACAATTTAAGTACGTCAATCGATCACACATGTTGTCGAACGAGGCGATATTGGAAATCAGCAAAATCGGTCCATGTCCTTGCACGCAGCGGACAAAAAACTACGCCTACCTCTAATTTTTCTATATCATTTGAAACAATGAAGTAACTCCAATAAAAAAAAAAAAAAAAACAAATATATGGGGCGATAGAGAATTAAAAAATAAGAAAAAAAAAACATCAAATGAAAAAATTGGCGCTCGCTCATATTTTCCGAGTTATGGGCCTCTAAAATTTTCAAAATTTTAAAATATCAGTATGGGTATCATTTTAAAGCTTTGGAAGAGATCTTTAAGGAAATTCCATTTTTTTTTTCTTAAATGCTTAACTTAATAAGAGCCGGTGGCATTTACTTAAAATTTTTTGCCTTATATTATAATTCTCTGTCCAATATATATATTAAATTTTTCCATATAAATTTTTAAGTGCTTGTCATTTGATGGACAATAGCACTGATAATGATTTTAATTATTATGTCAAATATTTTTCTCGTCTAATTGATTGTAACGAAAAACAAAAAATTGATAAAGATAAAAAAGCTATTGATTAATCATGAAATATTTCTCATATTCTTATTTGAGAAATAGATGATGTTTTAATATAAAGAAGAAAAAGAATGTTTACAACGGAGCGATGTTAGTGTTTAATTTTTCAATTCATCAAAAAAAAAAAAAAAAAAAAAAAAATATGGACACAAAAACTAGTAAATTAATTTTTCTTGCTTAAAAATTTAGAAATTAAAATTAACTTAAACTTAAGCCGGATTAAAATTATTCATTTGCTTATTACAATACTAAAATAGTTTGACTAATAATAAATTTTAAACGTTAAAAATATTAAATCAAATAAAATTGTCATTTCCTATTTTTCACTAAGAAACAGAGAAAGAATCAAGGCGAATAAATTACCAGGTGGCAGCGTAGGCGAATTCAGTATTTTTTGCTGGTATACACGACTGTCAAACTCCATATATAAAAAATATACACAAATTTTTTATATATGGAGTTTGACAGTGGTGTACGCCAGCAAAAAATACTGAATTCGCCTATGCTGCCACCTGGTAAATTATTTCGCCATGGAAAGAATAATATTTATCATTTTCAATTCAAATGAGATGTAATAAACAGAAGGACAAACCCATTATGTAAGTAGTGTTTGGGTTTCCCTGTTAAGCTTTCTTTTTGAGGTCGCGATTTATGCGCCAGAGTTCTGGAAAATTTTACATTTAAGATGGGCGCCACCGTGCAAAGCCCTGTCGGACATTTGCTAAACGTTATTTTCTATAAATAATGACATCGATAGGCTATAAAGCGATTAAAATATTTCAATAATATTTTACACATTTTTTTTCTTATTTCAATAAAAGAAAGGAGGAGGTTAATGAGCACAGATTCTTATGATTTTGATAGTTTGTTCGGAATAATTAGAACGATATTATTTTTGAGTTTTAATCAATTCAAGTTTTATGTGACTAAAAGCACTAATTAATTAATTAATAAAATTTCTATTCAATATTTACATTTTATTTACGTACAGAGAATTGCACAAATTTTATTACAAACTTTAACTTACAACAATTATTTTCTTTGAACTGTTAAAAATGCGTCTATAGTTACAAAACGATTTAATACAACTTCGAAATATTCTGTTTTATCTATAACTCTGCCTCGTTCTACAATTGATATAAACACCTCAAACTGAATTAATTTATATTTTATAATCTTATCAAACTAACGTCAAAAGAAAATAACACAACAACAATAAAAAAATTATTAAAATTGAAAAGCTAAAAAAATAAAAAAATACGGCAGACACAGTGAATTGAACAGAAAAGGAAAGCGTTGAAGTTTCTTTCTGACTCTTTTGATTCTTATCAACCAACATTGTTTACAATTGTTTGTTCTGTCAATAATTTATTTATTTATCAGTTTTAAAAATATTTTACTTTTACATTTTTTTAATGGGGGTTTTAAAAAAAGAATTTAATGCAAAAACTGGAAATAAATTTTATTAATAAAGGCAAGAAATATGTTCGAGGGCTTGATGCGAGTTTTACAATTATGAGGGAATTATCTAAAAGTGTATAGTTTTCACTTAGTAATTCTATGCATAATCTTAGGTTTCTAGTAATAATTAAATAATTAACGGCCAGAGTCGTGTCATCAATTATAAGATATTAATTTTAGTCTTGTAAAAGTTCATAAAAAATATTAACTGATTATTGTTGGCTTAAGTTTTTTAGTAATTGTGAAGAGCACAGTAAAATTGTTATAACAGCAGAATGAAATTCCATTTCTAGCTCGCTACAACCTCTGTCAGCATTCTTTGTCTCTCTCTACAAGGTTATTAACAGTTTTAAATTTATGTATTTATAAAACTTTTTAGGGGAAAGTTATTTTATTCGTTGTTTATATTTTATCGGTTACTCAAAATAAAAATTTTCCTAAAATTTGGGGTAGAAGGTAAGATTGTTTATCTTTTTGTAATTCCGACCGCTACATCGTCTGCGATTTATAAAAAATTGCAATCGCGATTTATTTTAATTACGTAACTAATAAATAAATAATTTTCGCCGTAAATTACAACCTTCGAACTAATAAAACCCTAAAAGTTCAGCTTTTAACATTTTCTTTCTTTACGATAAATATTTTGAATTTATTTTAAAAACTACCTACCATGATGACGCATTAGGACACTGTGCTGTGGATTGCGTATAATGCGTATCTGACGATCAGGATGTTGTGGTTCCCCATATTCACCGCCAATATCTTTAGGCAATTGCCATAAAGCACTACGTTCTTCTAGATTATCACGTGGAAAATATAGCGGAGCTAAAACTTCATAAATGCCTCGTTCATGAGGATTAACACAAAATATCACGATTTGCAAAGTAAATTTATCCAAATAACGGCGTATAGTCCCTAAAAAAAGCATAAGGAAAAAAGTTAATATTTATTCTCGATAATTTTATTTTACATGATCAAAATACTTAAAGCAATGTGAGCTGCTAAATCAGCTGGAAATGTCTTTTGATTAGTACTTATATTGCACAGAGCTATAGTCTTTAAATTCAGTTCTTTGGCTTTGCACAAAACGTTTCTGGAATTAAGATTTTCAAAGAAAAAAAGGTTTTTTATTTAAAATACTTTCATTAACTTTTTGATGTAACATACCTATAACAACAATGTAAAGTATTTTCTGCAGCAGTTTTGAATTTTTCCTTATATGCAGGACCCACTGTATGTAGAATATAACTGGCGGGTAAATTGTATCCCTTGGTAACGCGCACTTCACCTGTGCGACATTCTGAAAAATAGAAAATAGAAAAAAAGTCTTTCTTACTTTATTTTGAGCTAGTATTTCCAAGGCGAATTGAACAGGTGACTGCATTAGCTTCTGTTTTCAACATATGTTTTATTTAAATTTGTCGTGTATGTATTTTGGTTTTGTAAAATCTTGTTGAGCTGTCAAAAAGCAAGCTATAAAATAAATTGAAATACATACACACAAGACGATTTTGACAGCTTAACAAAAACTTTACATAAACAAAAAAACATGTAAAAGCTATTGCAGCCACCTGTTGTCAATTCACTTTAAGTATTTTTCCATTTTAAAATCTAATGAATTTGCGTCAGTGTCACATTAAATTTTTAATGAACGGATTTCTAAACTTCATTTTTCTCTACCGAAATATCTAAACGTTATAGCCTTTACAGTTCTTTTGGCACGAAAACCGACGATCACTCAATTGGTTAAAACTCGCTTTCGATGTAAGACAATCAATCCATCTTGTTTAAATTGTGGGCCTAAACGAGCGGTGTAAGCAAGACGGAAATTTTTAAGTAAAAAACCTGAAGTTGCAAATTTTTCCATCTGCCTTTGCAGAACAAAGTCTTTCTGGACGAGTTCTTCTAAATAACGAAGTTTGTAAAATAGTTGAGAGCTGTTACAAAGCTAACGGGGTGTTAAAATTGTTCGAGCAGTCAAATTGAAATCTAAGCAATATCAACAAGGTTAGCAGACAAAGAAAGTTCAAATTAAATAGCTGCAAGACGTTAACCCATTGATTCATAAGCTTCCTTTAAAGGGACCTTAAAATTATATGACTTCCCAAGCAAGAAATGAGTGAGCGCAACTTAAACATACACAATTATCTACTAACAAATTTGCAATAATTTTATACTGAAACTGCGTATCCGTTGTACTGCTTTTGGAATTTAATTTGAAAGAATCTTTTGTTTGTTAATTATATCTAAGTTTTAACTTGTATTTATACAAACTTGGTTAGCAAAATCCAAAATGCAAAAAAGGTTTGCACTTAAATTTGTTCCAATGATTAAAAAAAATTTTCATCAATTTTTTTTTTTTTTTGTAAAAAAAGTCTCTGGCAACGCTGTTTGTTACAGACATCATACGTACACAAATGTTTAAATAATTTGTTTTTCATTTTCCCATTAGGAATCTGATAGATTTACGCAGTGTTCAATGTTTCAATTAATTGTGCTATCACACTCTAGTGAATGTTTATTGTCAAAGTAACCAGTGCTTAGTTGAAATTATTTGTGTCAAGTGTTCAGATAAAATTCTTTTTTAAAATCGAAAGTCGCAAGGAGAGTTAGTAAAGATGTAAAATACTAATATTTTCTGCTATATGTTTGTAATGTCGATTTATTAAAATATATACTCAGAAGAAATTAATAAGCAGAAAACTAAACAAATATTAGAATCTGTGAAATATATGTTTTTTCAATGTTCCTTATAAGCTACCCCATGCTTAAGGGCGGCTTAAAGGGGAAGACTTTAGGTACGTAAAATCCAAAAGAAAATAATATAAAATTTCATGCGTATTTTATAAATGAGAGTAAAAATCTTACGACAGATTTTTTTTGCGTTTACGAAATTGGCATCGGTAAAACACTCCAAAAATAAAACAGCTGTTTTTGGACGGTTTGCAGAAAAACGCACCTTTGATCTAATGATTCGTAAAACAAAAAGAGCCATACGACTGTCAAATTTATGACCGTATTTGTTCTCAATTTGGGCAGATCATTTGTTGCGGAAATATAATAACAATTTGAAGTGTTAAAAAATACTTATAGGGAAAGTTAAAATTTGTTTCATTTTCGATTCTAGCACCCGAAAATGCCTGTCACATTTTTTTGATGTTCGAAATGATAGTAAAGAAAAACATTTAAAAAGTCCCTTAATTAAATAAAAATATAAAAATTTTTATTCGCAATCTGTAATAAGAAGTGTGTCAAGAGTTCATGGAGTGTTTTTAAACCTCTATTCAGAGTTGCCGGAGGGTTTGTCGTAGACATATAACGGATATCGTTTTTCATATATAAACACTGAACATACGCTATAACATAGCTGTAATTTTGAAAAATTTCGGTTTAGTTAATGGGTCATATCCCTTTAAAAAATTTCAAGATCATTTTGATTGATAAAATTCCTTGTTTTGTAACGAAAACTTGAGATACTAATTCTTAATCTAAATTTTACAAGACAGTGATGGGAATTTATTTGAAAGCTTTTCTTTTAATTACCTCTTATATTAAGTGTTAAATCTTCTTTTAATTGATTACCAGCTACACTTAAAATACGATCCGATATAATATTGCTTTCAGTTAAAGTCTCATCAGTTGTATTGGTGATGACATCCACTTCCAAAGTGGTTATGTCGCCATCCCTGCACATCAAAATAAAAGAAAAAAAGTAAAAGTGATAATTAAAATAAAAATTAATGAATAAGTAATTTGTAGTAACCATAAAATAAAACGATTATTGACATCACGAGATATGGGAAAGGGACTGCGATTGTGTCGGGGACCTCCTAAAGTTGAATAATCAGTTATTGGCAGTCTTGTGTCTTGTTTGGCAGCACCACCCCAGGTGGATAAATTTTCAGGTTTTATTTTCTAAAGGAAAAACAATTTTTTTTTTTAACGATTTCACTGAATTAAATATTTGATTAAACTCACACAAAACGTTGAACCTAACGCTTTGAAATCTTCATTTGAATTTGTATCCAGTCGCATGTTGTTAAATGTTTCTGTAATTAATTTAATAAAAAGAAAATATTAATTTACTTAATTATTATTACATTAATAAAACAAAAAACGAAATCTAACGTTTGAAATATTTAGCAAAATAATTCTTTACATTTTATCGAGTATATAAAATAGTTTCCTTAAAATTGTTGCTATAAAATATTTTTATATTGTAAATTGTTCATGTTAAAGAACTTGATTTCCGTTAAACTCAAACTATTATGTGTCTGGTTAGACATTTTATAGATGTGGTGGGTATAGTAAAAAAAAAGAATAGTGTATTTATGGCTGCGATTTTAAAAGTTTATTAAGTGTTAAGAATTTCATTACACACAAACTTACATTCACTTACATCCTTTTTCACACTTTATTCGTTTTTAAAATTTCCATTAACCACACATTATTATCCAGACACTCACACGCACTTGTAAAACATTAAAACAGAATTAAAATGAGAATTACATATGTGATAGGAGTAGGGTTTGGGATTTCCCGATTTTTTTTATCCCCAGGAATCGCATTACCGGGATTTTCTGGTAAAAGCAATTCGTGAAGAAAATAAGTTTATTTCATGAAATAATGAAATTAAAAAATTCATAAAATTGTAAAGTAAAAGTTTTAACAGCTTATAAAAGTCAAAAAGAATTCAGGTGCAAAACACACATATGTAAATTTGTACTACATAACGACAGATAAGGATTATAGATGTAATTATTTGTTAAAATATACGATTTTAGAACTGCATTAAACACTTCACTAGACAAACTGTTGCTTATTTTCGTTGAAAAATTTCCAACAATAGAAAAAAGCCTTTTACTTTCTATTGAGGTAGCTTTTGTGGTCAACAATGCGTTATAAAAATTATCCATGTTCGTGTTTCAAATGTTAGTGGCTTCAATCAACTCAAATTCCTTTTAAACAAATTAGTAACCTTTAGTTCTGTTTTATATCTTACAAGCGGTGCCCGCGACTTCGTTCGCGTATCATTTCCAATTATCTTAAAATTAAAATTTAGAAAAATATGTTTTTAAACATTTGTTGTAGAGTTCTGTAAACAGTGTTAAGGACTTTCCATCTACAAAAATAAAATGTACTGACGACTGTTCTAGTACCATTATACCGATAAAATTATTCGACTTTACATTGTTATCTCTAGTTTCTCTACGAAATGGCATATTTTTATGAAATAAAAAGTGTTTTATATTTGAACCAATATATTCAAATTCATTCAGGAGTTCTTACGTGATGCGAGCACAGACAGACAAAAATTGTAAAGAAAAGGTGTTTTGTATTCCATATCGATCACTATTTACACCAACATAAAAATTTTCCAAAAATATATCATGTACAGATGTATAGATGTAGTAGAATTCACACGAAACGAAATATTTGAAAATTTTTAAATGTCACAACCAAAATATATGAAAAACAGTTTATTATTTTAAAGTGCAAATAATTTTAAACTTCCCGTTTCCGGAAATTTAACAAAAATTTTCCCGGGAAATTGTGGATAGCTTTTCCCCGGAATTCCCGTTTACCAAACCCTATCTAGTGGCCATGGAAATGGATAATAATTTTATATTGTAATGTTTGCTAACAAAACAAATTTATTTCATGTTTTCACGCAAAAATATTATCAGAATATTTAAAAATAAATTCAATAAAGAATTTACAAATTTTATAAATGTGAATTTTTGTATGGTTAGTTGGTTGTTTGTTGCTCAATCAATTCTAAATGACACTAAACCGATAATGTTTAAATTTGGAAGAGATCAAAAGTGAATATGTTGCATATTTTTAGGCTTCAATAAAATCTTGCTCACAGATGGATCTTTTGACGCATTAACATATCATGTTCAATTAATGTTATTTTTAGCTGAAAGGGAACTAAATATTAAAGCCAAGCATACATTCCGGGTTAAGAATTAAATTATCTTTTATATGGAGAATTCCACTAAACTCTGTTAAAGCCAACGAACATTTTACTTGAGTACCTGAATTAAAAGTTATTGATTATCTAGCGATTAAATGCGGGTGGGTATTTATAACATTTCATTTTTAAAATATATGAAAGATAAAATGACCTTTAAAAATTATAAAACGTTAGGCAAATTGTTTAGCAAAAAAAAAGCTAAAATGGAAAATTGGTTTTCATGGGTACAGCAAGAAAAAAACATAAGACTAAAATAGCTAGACTTAAGTCGGATTAAATCCATAGTATAAAACTAATTAACACTATGGTCCCACTATTGTTATTTAATATTACGTTTAACGTACCCTATTTGCAAATAAAAAGTATTTTTAATTATTCAACTCACTGATATTTCAGTGGTACCGGATAGCAATTTAATATTTAACTGGCATTTTATGTTAATAACCGCCAAAATACTTTTCACTTATTTTTTTACATTCAAAAAGACAATTTTTTTGTTTTTAAACAATAACTTTTAGTGCGATTTTTTCGGTAAACTCTTAACACGATTACATTGTTTATTTTAGTATCATATATTACTAAAATACTTCTTACATTAAATACAGTTAATATTTTGGTAGTTCTCTGGAAAATTGCATCCTTAATAATAAAAGTGATGTAAAAAAAAGAAGTTTGCTGGTCAATGACTTTATACCACACATTTTTATGCTACTCGTAAACTAGTTTAATGTGATTTTCATAATATTATCAAAATTAAACCATTTTTGAAAATACTTCAAGCTAAGAAAATTTAGAAATTGATTTTAAAATTTATTAAAAATCTTAAAACAATAATGACATGATAGATCACAAATTATTGATAGCTACTCATTCCTTTCTACGAAATGACCGTTATTTTGGATTAACAGAAGTGAAGATAAAAAAGGGATTTATTTTTACAACCCTGAACATGATTATGAAATGCTTGCTTGCACAGTTCTGTGGAAGCAGTATGTTTTTGTACAACGAATGTCGTACAGGATATTACTCCAATGAAAGAGTCAATTACAAAGAGTGTATATCTTGGTTCCCAGTCCATTGAAAGAGATTCCAGAAAAATTGACCCTATAATGAGAAAATAGAAATAAAACTAAATAACTTTAAATTCTGAGAAAGAAAATTCTTTTTCCAAACTGTCTTCATTTTGAAATGTAGAAGTTAAAAATTTCTTTCATTGTTATGAGTTATTTTGAGATAAAGAGAAATAAAATGTCAATAAACAGTCAGATTTGTAACTCAAATTAAGAAGCTACAATTTAGAATTTTAAATCAAAAAGCAATCTTAAGCATTCTGTTCTTGACTTTAGATAAACAACGGTTAAAGGACACTGCAAATGATTGGTATTGGTACGTTTTACTTAGTTTTTATTTTGAACTACAATTAGGTGGATTCCATTTCAATTAAAAAGTATTTTATATCTTGAATATTACATGGATTTTTAGAATATGCCATAATTTTCAATACAATTTAATCAGTTTTTTTCTTGACACGTTGCCCATTAACAGTTAAGATACATTTGTTCCATGCTAGAAGAAATTAACAAAGGATTTTTTATTTTTATTTTTTGAAACTTTTTAACAAAAGTAGCAAAATACACATACAACAGAACCCAATATTTAATGCAAACGCCTTAAAACATGCTGCAAATAGGACAGCTGTGTGCACTCTTCCACAAGCTAACGAAAAAAGTTAAAATAACAACAAGATCATTATGGTTTACAGCGTATTTACATATCCAGGGGTGCCAGATGAAATCGGCAATTTAGTTTTATAAAATCGGCAGATTAAATATACCTATTTTAACTACAAATAATATTATTTTATTAACAAAATAACAATTCAAAATAACAAATATTATTGACAAGATAAAAAATAACACAAAATTTATAAAAAAGTATCGTTTACAAATGATATATTTTTGCTTTTGAAAATATATAGTAGAAATAATTGGTTTCTTGAGTCATCTAAATCAGTTCTCTAAAACATCTAAAAAGGTTCTTTTTCTGGAATCTTTTTTATTGGACTTGGACAAATTTGCCAGCGGTTATTTTACTCTTCTTTTTGTAGATTATAAATAAAAAATACTGCTGAGAAATTCGTTGAATGAAAATAATATTTCTTTCGCTGCACTGTTCAACCCATTCACCGCGAAAGTAATTCTACTTTTCTCATTTTCATTTCTATCAATTCAAAATCACGTTCATTTGGTAGTAAGAAATGACTGGATACTAAAAATGTATGATTTATCATTTACATGAATGGTTCATTTTTATTAAAATAATGTAAATCACTTTCAAATAATTTAGTTTAAAGGAAATGGTTAGCTTATTTTTATTTTTTTTTTTACTTAAATTACTTTTATACTAAGGATACAATTTTTCAGTGAACAACGAACTTATTGACGGTCATTTCTTAATGTAACAAGTTATGCAAACAAGTAATGTATACAAACAAGAGACCGCGTTTAAGAGTTTAACAAAAAAAAAAAAAAAAAAAAACGGCATTTTTCGAGCACAAATCGGCAAATCGGCAAATCGGCACTTTGATAATTTTGAGATAAAAAATCGCAAAATGCCGATTAATCGGCAAATATGGCAGGCCGGCTTATATTACATTTTATTTATTCTTCAATCTTTTACAATTAGACGGTATGTGAAGTGTTGCATAAGAGGGATTTAGACGGTACGACTTTACGTACGTAAAATCCAAGAGAAAATAATATAAAATTCCATCCGTATTTTTAAACTGAGAGTAAAAATCTTACGACAGATTTTTTTGCGTTTACACAACTGGTATCGGTAAAACACACCAATTGTCTTTTGAAAATTTCCAAAAACAAAGAGAGCCATACGACTGACAAATTTTCATTCGTATTTGCGTATTTGTGAAGATTCATTACATATTTTGTTTAGACGATCCCACTGCTACTATTCTGCACAAAAATTTGACATGTCGTAAGACTTCTGTGACCATGTAAACCGTCCTATAAGCATACAAATTTAATAATAGAGCATTTACATTACGCCGAAATATAATACTTACGAGATTTCGAAAAAAATCCAGTTCATTTTTCAATACAAAATAAAATCTACTTGGCCAATAAATTTTAACTCAACTAGTTAAATGAATGAATAAATTTTTTTATTTTTAAATAACAAATTCATTTATTTAGTTGCATGAAATCGTTGCTTGCCTGCATGAATGAGTTGAAAAGAAAGAAAGCCGAATAAAGAAAAAATAGAAGAGATGGAATTTTGCTTTGAAAACATTTCGTTTTGCAAATCGAAAAGTCAAAAAGACAATGGCATCAAGTATTTCAAAGTTAAAGTGATGAAATTTGCCTTAACTTAAAAAGAGAAATATGAAAATTGACATCGTATAAATTTGGTTTTTGACAAAGACTACTCAATCACCCTTATCGTGGTTGGCGTTTTTGTGGCAAAAGTTAGTCGTTTTTAAAAAGATTTGTAATATATTATAGATAGCTCGTAACAGTTATCATTAATCTATTACAAAATTGTTTAGTCAAAATACGCCTACGCCAAACACGATATGGGTAAATATCTAAAAGTACTTATTGAGGCATCTATGGTTTTAAATATTCTTTCAATACATACAGGATATAGAAGAAAAACAGCAAGTTAGAGTTATGTTGTTATCCCATATAAGCTTTCTTATTTTTAGAAGAAAAGTCATATTAAATAGGGAGTGAGTAAAATAAAACATTTAAAAAGAAGACAAAGAAAATAAAGAGAAACTCAACTAATAAACTAAAAGAGCTCAAGATTATATTTTAAAAATTTTAATTTTTTTAGCTAAAAAGTTTTTTAAATTTCAGAAAAAAGGAAAATCTTCACTAATGGCAACACTGGGTATGTGTTAAGTGCATTGAGGTTAAAGATGTGAGTTTTTTTCACGATTAAAAATTTTTTAACTTGTACGCATAAATTAATATGAATGAAACCTTTGTCTTAAAACACATTACAGCAGCAAAAAAGTAGTTCCTTTTAACTTCTTGTTGGGAATAATTTGGTTAAATTTTTGTAGTTAAAATTGACTATTTTCTTTTTAATTTTTATGAAATTAGGAATTGAACTGTAGATATAAATGAATTGAAATTTATTTTTGGCTAAAGTTCTCTTTTTTGTAATTTTTAAAACCTTTTTTTTTTTAAAGAAAAATTAGACTTAAACTAACAGCATGTAATGTAGAATTTTTTGGACCGCTGCATTCTTTATCAGCATTCTTCGTATCTATCTAACTTAGGTAATGTACATTGTAAACATCATTTATTTAACCAATTATTTTTGTAAATAAGAATGCGAGGAGTATTCATATCAATATTATTCGTACTATGGATTTTTTCATTACCATTGAAATTTCATTTGTATTGTTTGAAGCTGCCATTAAAATGTGTGTGAAGATAAATATGTCGAGTTATATATGTTTTTGACGTAACGACTTACGTAAAACATATATAAGTGTGAAGTTAAATATGTTTGACGTAACGACATACAAAGAAAAACACGAATTGTTTTACATTTAAAAATAAATTTAAGAATAATTGTTTAACAAATAATAAAATTTAAGAGATTTCAAGACCTTCTGAAGTATATCCATACAAATTAAAATTATTTTATATTAAAAATCAGTTCATCAAATTTTTGTCTCCAATATATTTTGACCAACTTGGCCAAATGGAGAGGTGGCATGCAATACCACCTTATGGACAGTGTTAACTAAGGTCAAAACTATTGCCCCATATAAACACTTTTTCCAAATTGAGTTTGTGAATAGTGAAAAAATCACGAAAACTAAATTTGGTCCATATGTGTAATTTCTGTGAAGGATTTTGGCCAGTGTGGCCAAATGGAGAGGTGGCATGCAATACCACCTTATGGATAGTGTTTACTAGGGTCAGTACTATTGCCCCATATAAACACTTTTTCCAAATTGAGTTTGTGAATAGTGAAAAAATCACGAAAACTAATTTTGGTCCATATGTGTAATTTCTGTGAAGGATTTTGGCCAGTGTGGCCAAATGGAGAGGTGGCAGACAATACCACCTTATTAATAGTGTTTACTGGGGTCAGTACTATTGCCCCATATAAACACTTTTTCCAAATTGAGTTTGTGAATAGTGAAAAAATCACGAAAACTAAATTTGGTCCATATGTGTAATTTCTGTGAAGGATTTTGGCCAGTGTGGCCAAATGGAGAGGTGGCATGCAATACCACCTTATGGATAGTGTTTAATAGGGTCAGTACTATTGCCCCATATAAACACTTTTTCCAAATTGAGTTTGTGAATAGTGAAAAAATCACGAAAACTAATTTTGGTCCATATGTGTAATTTCTGTGAAGGATTTTGGCCAGTGTGGCCAAATGGAGAGGTGGCATGCAATACCACCTTATGGATAGTGTTTAATAGGGTCAGTACTATTGCCCCATATAAACACTTTTTCCAAATTGAGTTTGTGAATAGTGAAAAAATCACGAAAACTAATTTTGGTCCATATGTGTAATTTCTGTGAAGGATTTTGGCCAGTGTGGCCAAATGGAGAGGTGGCAGACAATACCACCTTATTAATAGTGTTTACTAGGGTCAGTACTATTGCCCCATATAAACACTTTTTCCAAATTGAGTTTGTGAATAGTGAAAAAATCACGAAAACTAAATTTGGTCCATATGTGTAATTTCTGTGAAGGATTTTGGCCAGTGTGGCCAAATGGAGAGGTGGCAGACAATACCACCTTATTAATAGTGTTTACTGGGGTCAGTACTATTGCCCCATATAAACACTTTTTCCAAATTGAGTTTGTGAATAGTGAAAAAATCACGAAAACTAAATTTGGTCCATATGTGTAATTTCTGTGAAGGATTTTGGCCAGTGTGGCCAAATGGAGAGGTGGCATGCAATACCACCTTATGGATAGTGTTTACTAGGGTCAGTACTATTGCCCCATATAAACACTTTTTCCAAATTGAGTTTGTGAATAGTGAAAAAATCACGAAAACTAATTTTGGTCCATATGTGTAATTTCTGTGAAGGATTTTGGCCAGTGTGGCCAAATGGAGAGGTGGCATGCAATACCACCTTATGGATAGTGTTTAATAGGGTCAGTACTATTACCCCATATAAACACTTTTTCCAAATTGAGTTTGTGAATAGTGAAAAAATCACGAAAACTAAATTTGGCCCATATGTGTAATTTCTGTGAAGGATTTTGGCCAGTGTGGCCAAATGGAGAGGTGGCAGACAATACCACCTTATTAATAGTGTTTACTGGGGTCAGTACTATTGCCCCATATAAACACTTTTTCCAAATTGAGTTTGTGAATAGTGAAAAAATCACGAAAACTAAATTTGGTCCATATGTGTAATTTCTGTGAAGGATTTTGGCCAGTGTGGCCAAATGGAGAGGTGGCATGCAATACCACCTTATGGATAGTGTTTACTAGGGTCAGTACTATTGCCCCATATAAACACTTTTTCCAAATTGAGTTTGTGAATAGTGAAAAAATCACGAAAACTAAATTTGGTCCATATGTGTAATTTCTGTGAAGGATTTTGGCCAGTGTGGCCAAATGGAGAGGTGGCATGCAATACCACCTTATGGATAGTGTTTACTAGGGTCAGTACTATTACCCCATATAAACACTTTTTCCAAATTGAGTTTGTGAATAGTGAAAAAATCACGAAAACTAAATTTGGCCCATATGTGTAATTTCTGTGAAGGATTTTGGCCAGTGTGGTATTGCATGCCACCTCTCCATTTGGCCACACTGGCCAAAATCCTTCACAGAAATTACACACATGGGCCAAATTTAGTTTTCTTGATTTTTTCACTATTCACAAACTCAATTTGGAAAAAGTGTTTATATGGGGCAATAGTTTTGACCTTAGTTAACACTGTCCATAAGGTGGTATTGCATGCCACCTCTCCATTTGACCAAGTTGGTCAAAATATATTGGAGACAAAAATTTGATGAACTGATTTTTAATATAAAATAATTTTAATTTGTATGGATATACTTCAGAAGGTCTTGAAATCTCTTAAATTTTATTATTTGTTAAACAATTATTCTTAAATTTATTTTTAAATGTAAAACAATTCGTGTTTTTCTTTGTATGTCGTTACGTCAAACATATTTAACTTAACACTTATATATGTTTTACGTAAGTCGTTACATCAAAAACATATATAACTCAACATATTTATCTTCACACACATGCCATTAAATGCTAATGATTTTATTTTAGTTATAATTGTTTTTACTAATGGTAATGAAATTTTAATTACAAGCAAAACAAAAATAATTGCTTTTATGAAACACAATTTTTTGATCGCAGAAACTAAAAAAGCTATGGATTAAATAAATAAATCTTAACACTTTTGTAGATAGATCTTTATTTGAAAATTTTAAGCTGATCTATTACTTAAAGGAAAACAAAAAAATTTTCCCATAGTGTCTCATTTTTCCTGAGAAAGTTACCACAAATTTTTGTGACCAAAATGCAATTTTAAAGTAATGCGTTACTAAATTTTTAGTTGTGTATTTAGAGTACAAAGACAAGAAATACATTCATTAATGATAATGATTTGAAATCACTTAATCTTTAGTAAATGGTAATGATTTTGTTTTTTAACTAATTATCAATTAAACCTTTTCATTAATAAGCATTACCTTTAGTGAAAATAATGATAATGCTAAAAAATCATTAGCATTAGATGATAAATTGACAATTAATTAGTCCGTCTAATTAATTACCCCCATGTATGATAATAATTTGGTAAGACGAAGTCGAGACACAAACAAAAGTATTTCTTCACTGTTTGAAACTTTTCTTGTACATTGGTTTTTGTTTTGTACCAATCATCGGTTGATCACGAATGCAAATTTAAAATTGACTTTTTTTGTGAAAACTATCAGAAAATCCTTCTCATTTTTTCTACATGTTGTATGCAAATAAAATGAGATTATGTAGTTAAACGTAGGTGGCCATTGCCATAATAAGTTTTATGCGATATAAAGTCAATTGTGATGATGTGTGATATTTCATGATACGTATGAAATTAAAAAGTTTTTTTTAAATGATATTAAGAAAATTTCCTGAAAACTTACCGATGTTTTTTCCTAGTAGTCTGAAGAGTAAAATCTGAATTAACTACAAGAGCAAATTTGTTAATATGCAGCAGTTTTGTATTAAAATACATTTATCAAAATTTTATTAAATTCGGTGAGAAAAGAAACATTTCTCTATAACATTATTTCTTATGTGTAGGGTTTGGGAAATGGGAATTCCTGGAAGGGAATTTACGAGAAACGCTATCTACAATTTCCCGGAAAAATTTTGACTAAATTTCCGGGAAACTGGAATTTTAAAAACATTAACACTTAAAAAAATACACTGATTGTTTTTCAAATATTTTGATTGTGACATATAAAAATTTTCAAATATCTCGTTCGTAAATGATATATATTTTTTTTTAAATTATGATGTTGGTGTAGATAGTAATCGATATGGAATACAAAACACCTATTTTTAGAATTTTTGTCTTTCTGTGTCCGCATCACGTAAAAACTGCTGAATGGATTTGAATAAAATTTTGTGAAAAGGTCCCTTAGAGACACTCTTTATTTCATAAAATAGAACACTTATTATTTCATAAAAATATGTCATTTCTTAGAGAAACTTGAGATAACAATATAAAGTCGCCCAATTTAATCGGTATAATGGTACTAGAACAGTCGTCAGTACATTTTATTTTTGTAGATGTAAAGTCCTTAACACTGTTTACAGAACTCTAAAACACATGTTTAAAAACATATTTTTCTAAATTTTAATTTTAAGACAATTAGAAATGATACGCGAACGAAGTCGCAGGCACTGCTTGTAAAATATAAAACAGAGCTAAAGGTTACTAATTTGTTTAAAGAGGAATTTGAATTATTCGAAGCCACTAACATTTGAAACACGAACATGAATAATTTTTATAACGCATTATGAACAACAAACCGACCTCAGTAAAAAGAAAAAAGGGTTTTTTAATTGCTGGAAATTTTGCAACGAAAACTAGCAACAGTTTGGCTATTGAATTGTTAAATGCAGTTCTAAAATCAAATATTTCAAAAATAATTAATAAAATATTTTTTCAGTATTTTCATCTTCGCTATCTTTCGTTATATAGTTCAAATGTACATATGTATGTCTTGTCACCTGAATTGTTTTTAAGTTTTATAAACTGTTAAAACTATTATTTAACAATTATTTTTACTGTTAATTTTTCTTATTATTATTTCCTTAAACAAACTTGTTTTCTTCAAGAATTGCTTTTTTCCTGGAAATCCCGGAAAATCCCGGGAATGCGATAATTTTTTCCCGTTTCCCGGGAAATAAAAAATTCCGGGCAATCCCAAACCCTATTTATGTGTCTTTATTGCAGTTTATACAAGATTCTTTTTTTTGTGTTGAAGGTTTTCTGGTTCATAATTTCAACTTTCTATTTAAGTTTTCTAAAATGTACAACGAGTAAATACTTTTTAAATATTTAGTACTAATAAAAACAGCAACAACAAAACAACATTTTTGTGTAACGTGTTTGGTCTTTTGATTTTTTACATTTATTCAAATGCTAGAAGTGTTTGTTGCATCTCTTCCGTATGACATGTTTGAGTAGATAAAAAGTTCAGTTCTTTTGTGGCTGTGAACTTTGTGTTTAAGAAAAAGAAATAAATGTATTTGTTGTTGTAACTATATAAAATATAAGCAAATTGAGAGCACTGCCAGTATTTAAAAACAAAAATAAAAAATACTGAATGAAGGTGTGTTCAGAAAGTTTAAAAGTACTTCTCCAGCTACATATTTGATAAGTAGAGAAAAATCTGTAGATATTTGAAAGCAAACTCGTACAATAAATAGAAGAAGAAGTGAAATAGATATATAAAAAATTCCAATAATTTATTCAAGTTATAAATAATAATATGGAGGAGGGTAAGAAATTTATTGGCAACTTCTTTGCAGTGTAATTCAGACGGTCAATAATTAATTGCTCGTTCAAAAAGCCAACTAAACATACTTTTACCGCAATTTAGTTGAAAACATATTTTTCCGTTTTTATATTCTTCACCACAGATTAAAAGGGTGTATAAAACTTTATTGTTCCATTTTTGGCCATCTGTTCGTAATCGCAAATTGGTTTTACCACGTCTCCAAATTTCAAATTTTATTGTGCCTTTTTTCTGTTGATTGTTGTTGCCTTTGTTGTATATAAAATCAAAATTTCGAAAAATAGAGCTATAAATTAACAGACAATTGGAATATCACATCCATCTAAATTTCACCAAAATATTACATTTTCATTAACATTTCACCGAAAGTATTAAGCTTTTCTAACAATTGGTTTTGCAATAAAAAGTTAAATATTTTTGTAACAGAAAATGATGCAAAAATAAAAGTCGTTAGATTAGTAAAAAATTGAACTTTTACCAAAATATTTATTCTCACAAAAAGTTCACCAAAAACACCAAGAACTTTTTTCCAAAATAAAATTGTGCTTGCAATAAAAAATTGGAAATTTCATTCAAATGTACGAAAAAATAACTTTAAAAGTTTCCTAAAATATACCATTTTCGCAAAAAAAAAAACAACATTAATTCTTTTGCTCTCTTGCTTGTTGTTAGTCTTTTATTCAAAAAGCCAAATTGAATTTTATTGGCAGCACGATTCCATCAAGTAGTGCAATCAAATAACCAAAATTTATTATCGTTCTTATCTATTTTCACAACTAAAAAAACAAATTGATTTATTATCTGACCCAGAAGCGATATAAGAGGGAAGAACGGGTAACTTTAATTCTCTAAAATGATTTTAATAAAACTTGAAGAACAAATAAATTTTTACCTAAAAAGTACTTCGGGCCTAGAGGAAAGAAAAGGGGAGCAACGGCTAACTTTTTTAATAAACACTATATAAAGGCCTCTGTCTGAGTTATGATTTTTTTAAAAGCTCATAACCATGTAAAATACCATGCCCAATTGCGAAAATTGCGACATCAGGCGGAAAAAAAATAAAAACAAACAATCTATTTATTAAAATTACGTGTAACTATATTTGCAATATCTATTCTATGCAAGTGTCCACCTAATGAAATATTCTTGTCTTTGTGTAACTTTGGTCACAGAATTTATATATAAAATCCAATAGGAGGCACTGTTTCTCAGATCATTAATTTTTTATCCCTTAATACAGTACTAACGTATTTGAAGTGGAGTTAGAGGTTTATTTGGTTCTCCAGCGCTAAGAAAGACCCGAAAATAGTTACTTATAATTAAAAGCATCTATAAGGGATGCCAAACGACTTTGTTTGTTTTTTAAGTCCTTCGATCCGAGATTTTCTAAATTTCGACACCAGTGCAAGTAACTGTAATGGCAAAAAGCTGATTGTCGGAATCTTGCGTAAGCGTGTTGGCACAGTTGGTCCATTAACATAATTAAATGTTGTCACAAACTATATGACATGCTGTCTCTTTTTCTCTCTCTCTTAGTAAAACCACATACGGTTCACTTAAATACTCGTATCAATTAAGTTAGAATCGATTCTTCTGTTATGCTGTAATATAACGCTGAAGTTACAATTACTGCTTAACCGGCGACATTTTCAAATAAGTGCGGCTCACTCACGCTTCTAACATTGACGTTTTATGGATCCATTTTTTATGACAAATCTTACGTTCCCCAAATGCTACAGTTTGGACAAAAGACAAGGTAAAGATAAGCTTACGAAGCAAGGGTAAATTATAAAGATAAAGAACGGTGGACTAAAAAAACCAAACTTCTTCAAAACAAAACAGAAACTCTATATTTTTTAAATTTCTTCTGTGTTTTATATGTCTTTTTTTTAACTTAAAGCAAGAAAAAATTTCTAACTCATTTAAGTTTTATGTTGCTGCTACAACTTAAAGGAATATTGTATGGGCATATATTAAAATCAATTTATTTATTTATTTTATTTATTGTACAAATCAGCAAATAAAAAACCTTTAAAATAGTATATTGTTTGGCTAGAAAAAGTGAGAGCAAGAGAGATAACAAGAAGCTATTAAATGATTAAATGATTAAATATTACTCATACGCTTTGCTTTTTTTAAACAACGGACTTTAGATACTGGCGTATCGCAAGTGGTTCTAAATGATTTAACTCTACAAAGCAAACTTCCTGCAAGTTTTCATTTTTCTTTTATATCTTTCAACATACTCAATCGTACCTTCTCGTCTTCGGGTCATCACATCGAAAGATTTTTCATTTTATTTTTAATACTTAAACAATATTATTTTAATTTTGCTTTAAATAATAAAATTAAGTCTTTCTGCTATCGATATGTTTCGTTAAAAAAAAATCAGTATCATCACAAAAAACGAATCAACATTCGATGCGTCAATAGCATTTTAAGTTGAAAATTAAAATCTCTAATTTTACGTACAGTCACGCTTCAAGTCGGCGGTCACCTGAAATAAAAAGTAAATAGAAAAGGATCTTACATTGTCTGGTCATGTATCTTTTGATTTACCTAACGGTAGATACTCTTAAGTCCTGTTTCATATTTTTAATATTTTTAATATCTTTAGGTTTCTTTTTTAAAAATAGTTATGAAAAATTATTGCGAAATTTTTAATAAATTTTAATTTTCTTATACCGAGTTCACACACAGAATTAATGCAAGAAAAATTTACGTGTGTGAACTCGGTATTACAATTCTGTTTACGTTTTGCTAGTACAGAGCAGCTATTGAGACATGTGTAAGGTGTATTAGAAGCTATACCAACACAAACTTATTTTAATCTCCACAAAAAAAAAAAAAGAAAAATACACAAGCAACTTTATTATTTACAGTGTAAAAATAGTTTAAGTAATATAAGAAAAAGTTTACATTTTGTAAAATTTTATATTCAGCTATAAAAATATTAACTTTAAACATCATTTTATGCCATGTACAAAAAAATATACAATAAATATAAAAATATAAAACTAAAAATTTCACCATGTAAGTAATATTTATACCAAGTAAACACTATTCAATGTGATTTAAAAAAAGTTATTTTTAATTAATAGCAAAATCTGTCAGCTTTTATCAAAATCATTAAAAAAATTATGGCTGTAAGAATAATAGTTTATACTTTGTAAATAAAAGAGTACACAACATAAATAATAGTTTACACTATGTAAACAATAGTTTATACTCTGTAAATAAAAGTTTACATACAGTAAAAAATAGTTTACACTATGTAAAAAGTAGTTTACACAATATAAATAATAGCTTACATAATGTAAATAATAGTTTAGACTATGTAAATAATAGTTTACAATTTGTAAAATATAATTTAGAATATGTAAATAATTTTTAACTCTATTGAACACTATTCCAGGAATAGCCAACAATTGCATAACCAGTCAGGCTTAACCATTTAAGTAAATTTAACCATTTCACGTACATTCTATAAAAACGAATTTATTCGTAAATAGAGCAAAAACAACAACTTCCCACACTGTGAATGGACACAGTAATAATCATTTATACGTTTTTAATTAACTGCAAGTTTTTTTTTTCATTGTAACATTTTACTGAATGAGAGATCGTGTGCTCGTAACAACTGTGGGATGTTTTTTAATAAAAATTTAAATAAAAATAAAGAAAAAAAAAACATTACATGCATTTCTACACAAAAAAAAAGAAACAAAACAAGTAAAAGTGCTATATTCGGTTATGCCGAATCTTATATACCCTTCACCATGTATGTAAATATAGTTTAGTGAAGTGGCTCTTATCAAAAAAAAAAAAAAAAAAACAAATATTGCGGTGGCAGAGAATTAAAAAATAAGAAAAAAAAAATAAAGTTCGATACACAAATCTACATAAAAATGTCACCGGCTCTTAATGGCTTAAGCATTTTTAATAAACTGTATCATTTCTGGAAAGATCTCTTCAAATGCTTTAAAACGATACCCATTTGACAATCGAACTTTTTTTTAAAAATATCAAAGGCCCATAACTCGAAAAATATGGGCGAGCGCCAATCTTCTCACTTGATGATTTTTTCTCGTTTTTTAAATCACTATCGCCCCCCATATATTAGGAAATCAGAGGCAGGCATGGTGTTAAGCCCACTGCCTCGAGGGACAATAGCACCTCTTTCGACACTATGTCTGATCGATTGGCGTATTTTAATTTTTTCTAACTGATCTAGTGTCTCGGCAAACTTGATTTCAACACTAACACGGATGAAAAGACGGGCATCGCTAATCGACTTCGCTATGCATAAGAAGTCAGAATATATAGACTTAATGGGGTCGGAAATGGATATTGTAGAAATTACAAACAGAATGAATGATAAACCCTTTATCCACTTTTTGTTATGAAGGGTATAAAAATACTGGTCGCAATCATGGCACTGGTGGTATTTACTGGTTTCTTTGAAGCTGTGTTTTTTATTATATTTTAGCCAAAGGCAAATTAACCATGGTTACAAGATATTAAACCAAATATAAAATTCTTTTCTAGCAGAATTTATTTTCGTGGGAAGATGTTTAAAGTAAGAAAGGATGTGTTGATGTCAAAAAAATATATTCATATTTCAGTTTCCATTTCCATTTTGCCAGCAGAAATTTTTATTACAAAATTGAGATTTTTTCCATTCCTGCCATGATGAAAAGAGAAATTCTAAAAATAACTTTTATGTTTCATTAAAATAGTATGAATTTGTTACATAAATGTACGAATACACACACATACACATTTAGGTAAAAACTTCACTCAATGTAGTGGGTAAAATGTTTTCATATGGCGGGATGAAAGGAAAGCAGGCAAACGACAACATTTTGATATACAAGAATTACGGCACATTTGTAGCCTTAGAGATATTGAAAAAAGTGTTCCCAATGGTGTTGTTAAAGCCACTAGTTTACTTGTAGATTATTATAGAATATTAACATACACACACATGCACATACAAGTACATGTTGTACATGTAGAAACACATGCGAAATTTATATAAACATTAGCTCTTTTCGAAATTGGTAAGGGAATTGAAAAATACTTTCAAAAGAACAATTTGTTCCTGTTTTTGTAAATTGTTGAAAGCTTTCTTTTTTTTTAAAGTGTAAAAGTGGAATAGTTTACTAAGCAGAAATTACCGCTCTCACATGTGTTATTTGATGCTGGTTTTATTATTATCTACTCAAGCACGGCATTTGCTTGGGGTAATATATCAGATTTTAACAATAAAGCAATAATAAACTGCTGAAAGTATTTTCAATGTATAAATTATCAAGTAAGCAGCACTTTTCTTAATATTGAATTTTATCAAAAGTTCTTTTTTCTATGTAAAAAGATTTCCATTTTAAGAAGCATGACATATACAATAGTTTAATAAATATTGAAAAACTATACCTTTTATGATAGACATATTTAACAACACATTATTATAAAAACCATGTAGACCATGTAGACAACTATTTACGCAATGTAAACAATTATTTATACCAATTACCCATTACTTACACCATTAGAAAATTGTTTAAATCGTGTTAACAATTATTTTCACCACGTAAACAATTATTTACACCATGTATACAAGTATATACATCCTAAAAAATATTAAATAAAGTTCGCAGAAAGCCATTTAAACAATTTCTAAATAATAAGCACTACTCAAACATTAGTTTCTAATGTGTAAACTTAAGTTTGACCATGTAGATAATAGTTTTTCCATATTGACAAAAAATAATCACGAGTAGTTAAAACAATGTGAACTATTATATAATTGATATTTTGCAAGCACAATATTTCTTTTATTTCATATAATAGGTTGAATAAAGTATTAAAAATGTTATTTATTTAGGTTAGGTATTACGTAAATAGTTTACCTTTTTGATTTTAAAATACATAATATCAAGTAAAAAATAGTAAAAAATAGTTAAGCAACTGATGAAACTGCGCTTTTTATACTTAATACTATGTAAACAATAATTTACACCATGTACAAAATATTTTACATAATGAAAACAATATGTAAACAATTAGTAAACAATTATTTACACTATGTAAAAATAATATACACAATGTAAACAATAATTAGCTCTATGTTAACAATAATTTACACAATAAAAATAATAATTTACACTATGTAAACAAAAATGTAGACTATTTAAGCAATAATTTACTCCATCTAATTATGTTTTTTCTTTTTCTAAAAAATGTCATAAAGTTCCTATTATACTATTATAGTATATAGTGTGCACAACGTTAAAAAAAAACTACTAATATGTAAACATAAGTTTACAGTATGTAAATAATTATAATTACAATATTGACAAAAGCACGACAATATAATAATTTAAATATTACAAACTATTTTAGATTAGTAATCTAGAACAAAATATTTTATTGTTGTATGTACAAATTAGTTAATTTTATTTAAATAAGAAAAACAAAACGAAAGAAATACTATTTTTGAGTTTGAGACAATAAAAATAGTTAGCTACGCTATATAGACAATTACTTACGCCATGTAAACACTTATATAAAGTATGTAAAGTGCAGTGTAACTTTTAAAACAAGAGCTTATAATATTAAAACAAAGCTTTTACCTTGTAAATAATAGTTAAACCTAAACAAAAGTTAAACACCACAAAAGGTTTGACATTGAAAATATCTTACATGATAAAATAAAGATTAAGTTTTTTAAAAATATTTTTAAATTTAAAAGAAGTATTTTACATTATGTAAACAAAGCTTTTCAGCCTGGAAGTAATTTTATAACCATTCTAAAAATAATTAATAATCAATAATATTTTTACGCAACAAAAAATATTTATTGAAATCAGTAATGAAATTAACCTGATTTTTATAGTCAAAATAGACAGAGCAGCAAGGTTTTAACTTTTAATACTATATTTTTTAATTTGGATCCATAGTTAAGTTTATTTTCTGTTCGTTACCAATATTAATTATTTATATATTTTTTTAAAGCAAAGTTGTTTTCTTTTATTGTAATTAATTGCAATTGATTATAACGTTTACATAATTTACATGAATGTTATCTTAACATTTGAATAAATGTTTTTAATTTCTCCTAGATAAGATAATGATTGCATGTCAGCCAGCTTATTTAAAATGAAATCACAAAGAGTGTAACAAACATGTATGAACATGATGGGGTGCATTGGTATTTAATGTAACCTTGATGATGAAAAAAGAGTGAAAAGCTTAAGTTGTAAATATAAATTTAAATGAATGAACACACAAAAGTTAACAACAACAAAGGAGTTTACACGTACCCTGTACTAATATCTACATTCTCTTTACCCACCTGCAGCTATTGTTTGTGTTATAAATTGTTCATGGCAGAGAAAAGGTTATAAATAAAAATTATTAATTTTACTTGTTATATTAAGCAAAAAAGCGAGCAAACACGAAAAAATAAACGTTGACAAAGACAAAAACGCATTAATTGTACTCTGTTTTTTTGTGCTGTATTTCATATAGTGCCGTTTTCAGTTATTATTCATTTTTAGGGTGTTCTAAAAAAAATATAATGTGTCTTTAGAATTCAAGTACATTCTTTAGAATACATCCTATCACATTCAGAATGTGTTTTATATTATTTCTTAATACGTTCTCAAATAGTATTGTCAGTATAACGAAAGAACATTCTCATTGTGGAGGATAATACCCAAAGTGCCAGATGGCAAAAGAAAAAAATTAATAAATAAATAAAACTAATTTGGCAGTTTTAAAAATATAAATTTCTTCTTTCAAATTTTCTTTAATTATAAATATCAGTACTCTTGTTTAGCAAATATATGTGGATAATCCGCGCAGTTATTCAGTTCACAATACGCTGTGGCTCTGTAGAAGGTAAATGGTACTTTTAATACATACGGAAACGAATGCCTTCTTTAACTAAACAGCCGCCTTAATCCACTTCATCTGCTGCGTTAATATACAGACGCCTTCTTCAACTCTTTTACTGTTCTAATATGTAGACATCTTCACCCACTACTCATCAACACCATTAGATTTCAACAAAAATTACTTTTTTATATCTAAAATTGAAAAATCCAGTTTCACTTGAAAACTAAACAACAATGGGCGAACGAATTGAAATTTATTGTATAAAGCTTTATCTTCTCTTAATTGCTTAGGAATGCCCCTTAGTTCGCCTAAAGCAATCGTACCAGGGGTATTTCTTTTACAAATCAGTAGGTTTTCCATTTGACATTAGAGGTTGCAAAAAATCAGATTTTGAAAGAGATTTGTAAGGAAATCTAAAATGTGTTTCTTGAGTTATAGTTGCCTACTTTTAGGAAACGAGAGCTTAGTGACTTATAAATGTCGCAGTAATGGCGTTTTGTATGACAGAAATTCGAAAAAAGTGGCAACACCACACAGAAATTTGTTTACATTACAAGATTTTTTTCATTCTTTATTTATGTTTTGTATCTATTTAAAATTTAAAAATCATTGAAATTACAAATTAAAATCTCAACAACTCAGTTTTGAAATTCAATTAGAAACTGTGTAAAAATATCTTCAACAGATTACGAAATGGTTTAGAAAAAATTTATTCATAAGAAATAAAATATTTTTGCTAATTATTTTTTCCCGACAATGAATGAGAATTTTGGTTACTAAATATTCCTTCTTATAAAAAAATTAAGAAAATATTTTTATTAAAAGTTTACTTTAAGTTTTTTTTGTTTAATTATCAACTGTCTGTTGTTTTCCTATTTAAAAGTGTAGGGTGCTGATGTCAAAAAAAGAAAATTTTATTATACAAAATTGTGCGTAATTATGAAAAGCGTTTGTAAAAATTAAAAGCAACAAAGAAAAGGCTTTTAAGTAGTAAATAAAAGAATGTTCCTTTTACTAGTTTTTGCTAGATACGAGTATTTAAACAATAAAGTTAAACATAATGAAAGATGACAACGTCAAAAGGGGATTAAATAAAAAGGGTTTTTAACAAAAAAAAAAAAAAAATAAATAAATATAAAGTAAATATAAAGTAAGAAAAAAAATTTTTACCAGTTTTTGCGATCGCTTTTCAAGAAAACATATAAAATTATGCACTTTGTGGATCGTTACATCCGTCATTCTTCATATCTGTCTGCCTTAGGTTGCGTACAATATAAACATTATTTGATTACCTAACTAATTTTTTTTAACTAAGAATAGGAGAAAAATTTATAATCAATTAAAATTTATTTGATTAGACAAAGTCCACACACAACGCGAGGATTTTTTCGTTGTTCACTTTATTAATAGTCACACATATTTTTATTATTGCTTCTGCTAAGCACCAGTTTGACAACGAATAGCTATTTTTTAAAACTTTCTTTATTTTTTTAAGGAAAAATAGGAGACCCAGTAGTTGGGCGTTGCACTACAACAGGATGGATTAGGGATGCCTCAGCTGTACCGACTATGTGAAGAATTTGTTGTTGGGATTTTCACCTAAAGTTTTATTAATGAGAATATCACGCTCTGACTCATGCAATAAATAATCGCTCACACACTATTAAGTGTCTTTTTCACTCACTCGATAACTGGTTGTCCGATTTGAAGAAACAAATCAGTGCGGTGCATCATTATTATTTATTGTTCTTCCCAATATTTTTATCTGATCAGAAAAAAATTAAACCTAATTAATCTGGAGAAACTATTCTAGTTTTCAAAACTTTTTAGTGAAACATATATTTTTTATTTTTTATTTAGCATTAATTAGCATAATGAATATGTTAAATTTTAAAACAAATATTGAAATCTCTAACAAACTTCTCTTACATGACGCAAGAAATAACTTCATTCACTCATAAATTTAACGCTGATAATGACAAAACCTTTTTCGTTTTGAGCAAAGCGTTACTCTTCCCAGACATGACACCCACTTGATTTATCAACTAATAAGAAATATATAACTAATGAAATAAAGCAAATAAATTCGTGTACAATTTAGATAAAAGAATTTATTTAAGTTAAAATAAACTGAACAAACATTTAATGAAATTGACAAAAAAAAAAATAAATAAAATAAAATAAAATCACGACTCATGAAAGTGAAACGCAAATTAAAAGTTAAATAAATAATTTATGATGTCGTTTTTAGTCATAGTAAAGTTATCATCATTTTCTAGCCAAATAACAACTGATGACTAAATCTTTATTAAAGTTGTTTATTTAAAAATCTTTTTATATATTTTTTTTAATTCAAACTTTTTAAGTAAATAAATTATACGACGCAAATTTGAAATTTGTATAAACATTTCAATTATCTAATCTTTTAGAAAGGAGTGTGAAAAAAAAGAAGTTTATTTTAGGGGTTTTATCATTTTTAGTTTATGAGTTTGCGGTGAAATTACAAAATTTATTACGCCTTTAAATATTGTTATGTGATACAGTGAAAATTCTTTTTTTTTTCGAATAGTAATGAGCGAAAAAAAGAAAATAAATGTCTAAATGTTTTTATATGAAAGTCTCGTTTAAAACTAAGCTGTTTCTTCATAAAATTAATTACAAACCGTCTAAAAATAAATAGATGGCATTGATCTGAGCGAGATGTGGCATAAAAGCATAGCACTGCGTCCCATGCGGCAACCGCAGCTCTCGAAAAATCGAGTCATGTAAAGCCACTGATTTATGCTCATAAGCCAAAAACAATTAAAGGCCAACATTGTTTATGTTACTTGTAACATACGATCAGCAATGCTTTTAAAAGTGGCCCAAAATTGATCCTCCAGAATGCGCTTTCTTAAGAACAGTTGCCGAGAGTTACAACGGTGCCCAATATTAAAGGTAATGAAAAACTAAGAACTTTCAATGATTATTATAATATTATTGATAATAAGTTACTGTTTGGCTTATACACACGCTCTTTTCTAATAGTCAAAGTTAAAAAAACAACAATAATATAAAAAAATGCACCAAAAAGTTATTTTGCTCCTACAAACGACAGACAATTATTGATCGATTTTATTGATTTTCAATCGTCATAAAAAAACAAGTGTTAAATGAATAAAAGTGTTGTGTTAATTTCAGTTTTAAAATAATGTGCAAAAAGAAAACAAAAGGCTTAAATTGGATTAAAATTATTTACGAAAAGAACAAAAAAATATGGTAAAACGTGTTGAAATAGCACAATACAAAGAAACAGTGCAAAAAGATTTAAAAGCTAAAACGACAAATGCGTTTTTTTTCTTTTTTGATATAAGCATTCACTCACATGTGGTTTTTTAAAGACTTCTTGCCATGTTTAAGGCATAAATTGTACTGAATGTTTTATACCTTCTATATAAAAAGTTCATTTGTTCTATCTATGTATTTGGCTATTGAAATTATTTTTCATTAAAAAAATTAAAATAAAAAATAACCCGTTTAAACTTTTTTGCGATTTAAGAGTTGTCCGCCTGTTACCGACGACATGAATGTAGACTTTTGGACATATGTCTTTTACTTAAAATAGTCCCTTAGAAATTACTCCATGTTAATTACATACAGGTTCTAGTGGGGCACTTCTAAATGTCATTTTGTAGTCTGACAGTTAACGTATTTAAAACAACGTCTTGAGAAAACATTATACAGAAAACTAGTTCCTAAAATATTGCAAAACGAACAATGAGTACATGTGAATATTGTTACGTTTTATTTATAGGTTTGGCTCTTTGAAACTTAAAAGAAAAAACGACAACAATTAGTGTCTTTGATTTAATTCTTTGTTAATTAGTTCTATTTATTATTGGAACTAATATTGACAAAGTACACACATACACAAGTTTTGTCTTTGACATGCAATTGCAATTAATATAAATAGGCGAGTTAAAGCGTTAAGTTTCCTTGTATATGGAAAGATATGGCAACCTTTTTTAAATTATTTTTTATACTTCTATTTATATCAGAGTTTATATAAGCTTTTAAAAAATTTAACATGTCTGCATTTTCGAATAATCGCCAAAATGCCATTAAATAATGTTTTAAATTTCAACTTAAATGGCTTCTATTTTCAAGGGAAGCCGTGTTATATTTTACCTTTTCTTTTGTACATCGATTGCACAAATCAGCAAACAATCATTCGATTGGTAATTTTTTTCTAATTGTAATTAATTACTATAAAGTCTTATACAAATACTGCATCGGCTTAAGGCTTGTTATTTAATCTCTGTTAAATACGCAATACTTTGAATTAAAAATTTTCCTTTGTACAAGTGTCAACGTTTTTAATATGAATTGAAGCTTTGTTCCGTTTTAAATACAACAGCTTAATCTAAAATGATTCCAAAAATGATTCTAAAATGATTGATCAATAAATAGCTCCTTATATGCTTTACTTTGTTGCAAAATGATTAAAAGTAAATTAGTTTTGCTATAATTAATATCGATTATACTTTAAAATTTACATATGTACATACAAAAAATAAACATACATATTTACATACATATATGCACGTATGTATAGGTATTAAACTATATACATATTTATATGTTCTTTTTTTGAAGTGTAAAACAGCGTATCGCCACGGGAACGTCTAAGATACTGTAACTAAATAAGTAGCCAAATTCTTGAATTGTTTTTTTCTCAAGTTTTCTTGGTTTAATGTAAAATTTGAAAAATAATTACTTACAAAAAGAAGTGAAGGATGATCTAAAAAGAAAAAAAATATAAAACATTAATTTTAGTAAATGTAAATTGAAAAAATAAGATATAAAACTAAAAAAAAATAAGTTCTCAAAAAAAGACAGGCTTTAAATAATAAGTTTCAAAATGTTAAGTTTAATTAATTTAAATAATATATTTTATTCTTTAAATTATTAGGTGAAGTCATTGGCAAATTAGTATATTAAAGCAACTCTATTGGCGAAATCATTTATTGTTTGATTATTGTTTATTGTTTATTGATTGGTTTCCTGCACAACAAGACAAGTCTTATAATTATAGTGCAAGAATTTATAAATGTACATAAATAACATTCACATCAGATGAAATTAAAATCAACATAAATAACATTAAAAAAAAAAAAAAAAAACAATTTATAAAAAATTAAAGTAGAGAAATTTTTAAAATACATAAATACATAAGTATATTATCAACATAAAATTAACTATTTCTAAACATATCAAACAAAAGTTTTCTAAAATGCATAGCGTTGCTGTTCTGTTGTAGGGAATGTGGAATCATGTTCCAAAGACGAGTAGCATTTAACATGAATTGCCATTCAGATACTAGGCTATGATGCTTTGGTATTAAAATGTTTCTTCCTCGAGAAGATCTTGCAAATTTAATGAGATCAAACAAATATCCGGGTTGCTGGGTGTATATGATTTTGTGTAAAAATATGAGAACTCTAAATTTTAAGAAATTTTCGAAAGATACTCCAAGGATTAATTTAGAGTACGGTGATATGTGATCGTAGCTTTTCAATCCATAAACATATCTAGTGATATTATTAAACAAAACATTAAGTTTAGATTTGCTTACGGAATCACAATTTGCAAAAAGTTCACAGCCATACGTAAGTCCAGGAATCAGGTATGTCTTGGCAAGTAAAGTTCTTATTTTCAGTGGCGTGTAAGATTTTGTAATCCATAAAGTTCTTAGTTTCAAGTAAGTTTGTGCAACTAGGCCTTGTATATGATTAGACCACGTAAGATGGTTGTTAAAAATCACACCAAGGTTTTTTGCAGACTGAACTACGGAAATTTTGTCATTGTTGATTTTAACTTCATATGGAAAGTTGGGCGTGTAAGACTTTTTATGGATGATTAAACACTTAGATTTTTGTGGATTTAGACAGAGACCGTTACTGGAAGCCCACGAGTATATCTTATTTAGGTCATTATTGATTTTAATTACAGTTTCCTGGATGGATTTTACCGTGCAACTATGATACAGCTGAACATCATCTGCATACATATAAACTTTGCAGTGCGACAGTTGTTGATGTAAATCGTTTGCATACAGCGAAAAGAGAAGAGGTCCTAGAATAGATCCTTAAGGCACCCCTTTAAGAAGCGGTAATGATTTAGAACGTACTCCATTAAGAAAAACTGCCTGCGTTCGGCCGGTTAAATATGAAGAAATAAGTTTTATTGAAGTAGGCGTAAAATGAAATAGCTTTTCCAGTTTGTAGCAGAGGGTGTTGTGGTTGACTGTGTCAAACGCCTTCGAATGATCCAAAAGAATAAGAAAATTTATGTTTCCGACATCGAGTTCGCGTCGTATGTTTTCGGTAACGTTAACAAGGGAAGTAATACAGCTGTGGTTAGGGCGAAAGCCAGATTGTTTTTCAAACAGCAAGTTATTTTCGTATATGAAATTACTCATTTGAGTATACATAAGCTTTTCAAACACTTTTGAAAGATAACATAAAATAGCAATAGGACGAAAGCCTTTGTCAGGTTTCGGAATAGGCATGACCTTGGCATGCTTCCATTTTAAGGGAAAATAACTGGAAGTAATAATATTGTTGAAAAAGTATGTAATGTAAGGCAATATAACCGGTAAAATGATTTTAAAAAACTTGGGATGTATATTATCATAACCAACAGCATTAGATTTCATGGCGCGAAAAGAGCAAACAACATCAAATTGGGATACGCATGAAAAACTGAATCTATTCTGTAATGAAGTAATCCCATTGTTGTATAGCAATGTACTGCTGGTGGCTTGCGAGGACGAGTCGTAAAATGGAGCTGAAGGAATATTGGTAAAAAGTACATTCAGTTCGTCCGGGCTAGCAGGTGAGCAATTGCTAGTATCGGTACTTCCAATGCCTATGTCACGTATAGTTTTCCATGTTTGTTTAGAGCCAAATACCGAATCATAACGTTTGCTGTAATAATCACACTTTGCTTGTTTTATCATGTTGTTGACTTTGTTTCTGGCCAGATGAAAGGCAATATTTAATTCTGAAGTTTTGAAACGCTTCCACCTCGAGTATGAAAGATCCCTGTCTATTATAGCTGTTTTGATGGCAGCAGAGAACCAAGGCCTGTTTTTTGTAGTTACTCTTTTTGTAATGAGAGAAACGGTTTCATCGTAAAGCTGAAGAATATTGTTATCAATGAGTGAAAGCTGGTCATCTACCGAAGTCATGTAATAGATGCTTTCCCAATTTATTTGAATGCAGTTCTCATATAACAAGTTGTAATTTAGGTTATGGAAATCTCTATATGTATATTTGGTATTTTCCCGTAGTAATGAAAAATCATATGTCAGAAAAATTAAATCGTGTCTCGAAAAACATGGGGCGGATATTTGATCATAGAGAAGAACTTTCGACATATCGCAGACAAAGAAGTTATCAAGTAGTGAGCTGCTGGTGGCTGAGAAATGAGTGGGTGTAATCACATTGACCGGTGTGAGTCCAATAGTTCCCATTGCATCTTTAAAACGTGTCTCAATTAGAAGATTAGAATTGAAATCACCGGAAATTATTATGTTTTTATAAGGTAGCGTTAAGGTCTCAAGCGAAGATAAAAAACTAGTGGTATCAATGTTTCCGTTGGGTCTATAGACACAACCAACAAGTAATTTATCCTCAGAGGAAAAGGAAATTTCCACTAAAACGAATTCTATTTTGTCTTCGTTACCCTTTTTGGCAATTATTCTGCAGGATATATTATTTTTAACGTAAACGGCAACACCACCTCCATTCGTATAAACCCTGTCTGATCTAAATAACTTATATCCATTAAGACCAATAAGTTTGTTTGGTGTTAGAGTCGGAATCCAGGTTTCAGAGACACATATAACGTCAACATCAGATTTTTCAAAAATAAAAGCAAATTCATCCATCTTGTTCATTAAACTTTGTGATAGTAATGGTAACGTTACATTAATTCTCTGTAGCAGTGGTTAATTAATTAATTTTTGCTATTGCACTTTTTGTAAATTTCTACATACACAACTTTTAAGCTCTTTGTTTACTTTAGTTAAAAGGGCCTCTCTCTATATGACAGGAGGTGAATCTATAACCAGATGGTAGCGATGGCGATTTCATACAAAAATGTAAAATGTAACGGTGAAAAATAATGAATTTGCTTTGGCTGCCATCTGGTAATAGATTTCTTTTAATACGCCTTGTATATCAGGTACAAATACTTTAAGCGAAACAAATTTTAAATTAGCACTGAAAAAAATTCAACGAATAATAATTTAAATTACAAACTAAAATTTTTTATTTTCGGAGGGGAATGTCAAAAACATGAAGCCTTTTAAGTCCCTGGATTTCATTGCAATCATCTAACAGGTTTATTGCTAACACATTAGAATGATTACTTAGTCTACTAGGGTATCGTTCGCTGAAGTTGTTGATCTCATCTTTTACCATTAAAATTCAAAGATCTCTGTGTATGTTTTTGTTGCTGATAAACCAAGTCTGATAAAGAAGTCTGAGTGTTGTTGTCTGGTATCTCTTTAATATTTCAACGTTCGAAGTACTTGCAGTTCCCCAAATTTGGATGCCGTATGTCCATATTAGTTTTAGTATTGTTTTGTGTAACAGAACCTTATTTTCCAAGCTTAAGCTTGATCTTGGGCCCAGTAACCTAAACATTTTTCTTATTTTTAATTTTAGTTGCTCACGTTTCTTTTTGACATGCCCTTTCCAAGTAAGTCTTTGATCAAGATGAAGGACTAAATATTTTACATTGTTGCAGCTCGGTAAAGCTGTGCCATTTAAATAAACAGGCGAACAATAATTTTTTCTTAGCGTAAATGTAACATGAACGCACTTTGTGCTATTAACTTTAATATTCCATTTTTGAAGCCAATCTTAAGAACGTTCAATTGATTTTTTAGCATCTCGGAAGCTATTAACGGTGATTCGTTTGAGACTAATAAAGCAGTATCGTCTGCATACGCAGCAGTAGTTATATTTTCAGTTGTTGGCATATCTGTTGTAAAAATTGTATAAAATACAAGTCCCAGGACACTACCTTGCGGAATACCCGCATTAATGCACCCAAAACTCCAATAATCCTTCTATGAAAAAGCAATTCGACTTGAAAAAAAATCATACAAATATTTTAAGTTTTTTTTATACTTATTTATTGCAGAATTATTTTTAAACGGGTTTATTAAAATATACAAACTTTAATTGAAATTAATGATCATATTCCCAAATTACTATTCCTAAAATTTTTCTACAAAATATTTTTCTATCTAAAAAAAGAAACGGAATGAAAACTAAAGGTGAATTGATAAACCAAAAAAAGTGTAATATTTTATTAAACAGTTCTGCAGGCTGATGGCAGCTCTTGGTATCAGTTGGCCTAAGTCTACCAATTTTAAATTTTGAATTTACGTAAATGCTGGAGAGCACGTTTTTGAGCTTATAACTTATCATTCGTCCTGGATTTTATGATCGCGGGTTTAAGTTATTTAGTTGTGACAACATTCAAAAATTACGCTAATGCCTGACCCTTTCTGTTAGCTAAATTTGTCCTTAACTTTGATAAATTTAAGGAAATTTCATTGTCGTTGCCAATTTTGGTGTCCATTTTTCTTGAATGTGAAATCTTCATGCGAAGCTATTATTTCGTGTTTTTGAGAAAAACTGCGATCTATTTGATTACTTCACATGTGTTGCAGCAGAATCGATATTTGCTGTCATTTGCAAAAATTACAGCAATTTGTGATAACTTTTACACCACCTGTTCTAAAAAAAAACTTTTTAATGTGTTTTTTTTTTTTGTTTCATTCATTTATTTATTCATTCATACAGAGGAGTTCAGGTGTAGAAAAATAACAGGTTAAAAAATTTTTAATACGGTTGGATGGTTTGTTGGGTTCCTAGTGAGTTGGTCGGTTGGTTAATTGGTTGGTTGACTTTATACATCCAAAATAAACTGATTAATTTATTTAATTTTTTATTATTTATTTATAATAAAAATTAAAGCTTAATATTTGTTTTTGAAATTTAATTCTTTTTTATTTTTTATTTTTTTTTTTTTTTATTATATTTTTTTTTAATTAAAGTTGGTAAATGAGTAATCTAAATGCAAACATGTGAATCACATGAGCCATTTGTGGAATCTTTTTTTATTTATTAAAATAAAAAATCTATAAAATGATACGTATTCTTTAATTACGTGATTTAACAAAGAAATTGTGTTTAATTTTATTGCTACGTATTTATTTTATTTTTTTTTAGGTAAATATTTTACAAACTTTATTTAGATTTTAATTATGTAAAAGAGAATTTGTGGAAGAAAACGCAAATTAAGAAAAAGCAGAAAACATAATAATAAAATAGCAGTTAACCTACATAAGTGACATTAACACATTCATTAGTGAATGGCTGGCAGACACATTTTGCGCCTGAGTATGAGTCAGTTCACTTTGCATTGACTCGAAAACGAATAATTTGTTAAGTTGGAATGAATAAAGTCAATGATTTTCTAATGAAAACTAGATTACGTTTAATTATTAATGAACTTTATCTAATTATAATCATACACGCTCACCAACACAATTTTCAATTTTCACATGCATATCTCTAATCTTTTTTACTTGTTTCGGGCTTGTGCTCCCTCAAGTTAATTTAACAAAATTATAATTCGGAAAACATATCGTAAAAGGTATTCTTTTTTTTCAATCTTTTTAAAATAATTTTTAAAGTTTTTTTTTTTATTAATAACTATCTACTAAAGTTACTTTTTCGAAGGTACTTTTTAAAAAGGCAATTTTTTAAATCTTTTTAAATTTTACTTCTTTTAAAACTTTTGCAATTATTTTTTTTTGTAAAGCTCTTTTGTAAAATGTCCTTTTAAAATATTACTTTCTTCAGATCTCTTTGTTTTTAAATATAAGACAACGTAAGAAAAAGAAAGGTGCTCTTAAAAAGGGACTTTTTCGAAAGGTACTTTTGCAAAAGATACTTTTTTAAAAGGTACTTTTCTTAAGTAAATGTGTTTAAAAAGTCAATCATTGAACTGTACTGTCTTTAAATAGTCTTGAAAATAGGTTTGCAAGGGTTTGCGCCCTAATAAAAGGACTTTTCTTGTTCGTTTCAATTTTTCTTTTCAAATAATTTATTATATTTTCATTATTAAATCTTACTTCTATTTATTATGAATTGATTTTACAACTTCTAATTTATTTCAGTATTCACAAGAGTAATAATATCTCGCACCCCACTTATTTATATTTTTATTGTTGGAGTGTAACGACAAAACTCATTAACATATTTTAAATATTTTTTGCTAATTTTTTATTTAAAACTTTGCATGTTTATTTATTTATTTATTTATTGTATCACATTTTCTAAAATATTAAACGCCATTTGGCAATTGCACTTTCAACAAAATCGTTACTATTTGATAAACATTTTCCAGGTCACATAAATAATTTATGACACTCAAATAAATTGTTGTAGGTCATCTGACTGTTGTCTGACTTTTAAAAATGTATATTTAATTTTTTGTTCGATTTGCTTTATCTTTAAGCCCTTTCACTATTAACGTTTTGCTTTAATCACCATTCAAACGTCATTGTTATTCAATATGAAAACAGTCATTGAAAGGTTGAGAGGTTGAAAGTCTGTGAATATAACTGCCCTTTTAAATTGACTGATGTTTGTTTTAAGATGATTTAATAATAACTGAGTGGAAAGTTACACAAATTTATATTAGGAAAATTAATATTTAAATTGTTTGCGTAAAAGTGTTAAGAGATATTGTGGTTCGTATTTCTATAATAAATTTTAACACAGCTATACCACTTTAGTAGACTTGTGAAGTCCTTTGGAAACTACAAAATTATTTTATTTATTTTTAACCAAATCCCCCAGTATAAGGCGTTCTTCACAAATTTTTTCTTGTCATACATTTCTTCTGCTTTCACAATAAAATTAATTGCTATTTAAAAAAGGCTAAGAAGCATTCGGTGACTGCAATTATCAAAAAATTAAATTTTCTAAAGGTTTATCATGTTCAAACAGCCATCTGTGTTCTCGTTTCTGTAATTAAAATGGGAACTTTTTTGCACGATAGTGTTACTATATTCCTATTTCAAAAAGAGTGAAACAAAGTTAATCATGTGTTTCTATGAAAATCTTCAAAATTTTGGTCACAATAATTATTGGGACACCCTTTAATTTCCAAATCCAAATTTCATGCTTATTTTTATAGCGGAGTTAGCACAAACGGGTCTTTGTAAGTTTTACCGTTTATCTACAGGTGTTCAAAATATGATCATATACATTAAAGTAAATGAATTATTAGCACACCCTTTGATTTTTAATGTTAAATATTATTACTTGCTACTATAACGGTCAACGTAGTCGACATTTTGCCCAATTTGCAAGCGTTTGTCCATTACGGTTCAAAAATAGGCCCATTAAGGTAAATTTACATCAAATATGGGAACACTCTTTAATTTATAAGTTCAAATTACAAACTTGTTGATATAGCGGACTTAGTTCGGCCACATACATCAAATTATATTAACTAAAGGGACACCCTTTAACTTCCAAAACCAAATTTTATACTTGTTATTACGTAAAGCAACATAAATTTGTTGTAAATTTTAAGCGTCTGTCTACAACTGTTCAAAAATATGGCCATATACATAAAATTAAATGAACTATTGGAACACCTTTTAATACTTGTTACTATAACGGTCATTGCAAATGATATTCTGGCTTTTTGTCTATAACGGTTTTAAAGATAAGCCCATATAGGCCAATTTACGTCACCTATGGGGACACCCTTAATTTTTAGATAAATTTTTGTAACACTTCTTGCCATTGGGAGCTGTAGTGACACGAAGTTTTTTTTGTTATTTTTAAAAGTAAAATAAAAATATTAAAATATATATGTTGTACGGAGACACCCTTGGATTTTTAAGTTTACGGATTGTTTTTAAAACGCGACCAAGCATCACCTGGTAAATAAAAAAAAAATTTCGAAATCGATCCAGAAACGACTGAGTTATGAAGGCATAAATATAAAAAAAGCAGTCGAATTGATAACCACCTTCTTTTTTTGAAGTCGATTAAAAACGAGAACCGGTTGGCAAATTATTTACTTTGTCGCTTTGCATTGATTGCATTCCAGATGCAAAGCATTTGTACAATCAGAGTTTAGTTAATTAGCGTTCTGAGACGATACAAAGCTATAAACTAACTCACAAACTGCTGTCGCTTAACGCTCCACTTTTACTTTAGGGAGAGGGTTTCAAAGCAGTTTGTTGTGAAGAACTCTATTGCTTAGATGTCAATTCGAAAAGAATAATCAATGTTTTTTTTTATATGTGAAAATTTATAATAATGAAATTCTCTTAAATTGGGTAATAACTTTAACTGGGAAAAATTTTTTTGTCCCTATTTAATTTCTGATAACAATAAAGTAATTAGTGAATAGATAATAAATTTAAAGTCAGCTGTCGTTAATATTGATGATTATTTTCAAGTAATAAAAATAATCACAATTGACAAATGTTGTCTTTTTTATAGAAGGAAACAAATGTTTTTTATCTCTTACACCCAAACCTAAATTAACGCGTAAAGCTCAATGCAGTCTGGCCCATAACTCCTGCGCTGGCATATCCTACCGAAATAAGAGCGCCAATTTTGTGTATTGAACAGTAATGTTAGTAATGCTTAGAAATAAAAAAGATAAATTCGTTATCATTACTTTTGCGCAATTACAAAATAAAGCAAACTAAGAAGCAGCCAACTTCACTTCATTCCGCACTGTCAAAATCAGATTTACAAAGTTGCTAAGCGTTTACGCCACGCTACTATGAGCATTTTTGACAGATAGAAGCACTTAACGCTCTAATATGGATTTGGCTGTAGTGTTACTGTCGTTTACTTATATTCTTTGCAGATGTTTATTCCCGTGTACACAAGTTTTTTTTGTTTTGACTTCTAAATTACTTTTTTTAGTTATAAAATCTTAAAATAGAAAGAGTTTAGTATTTTTTTTGCGGCTTTAATTCAATTTTGTTTTTTTTTTCAATTCATTTTTTTTTGCAGGGTTCCCAGATTTTTTTTGCAATTCGAAATCCCCTGACACTTCGCAGTAAATAGAATTGTTTAAGGTGTCTGTTATAACAATATTTTTGTTGCTAATTTGGTGCTAAAAGGTCTGGTCTTTAAATCGTCTTGATTCAGCGGTATCTTGATTTTTACAAACGTTTGTCTGGGAATCGCAATAAAATTTTCAAGAATAGAAACCATTTTAAATAAAAAAGCCATAACTTTCGGTTTAAATTCTTTCTTAAAATACCAAAGTTGCAACAATATTTTTAATAATGTAAAATACAGATTCTGTAAAATTTCCAAGCAGAATTTTTCCTCTCCATTTGCTTTAAAAAAAATCACCATTTTAAGAATAAATAAATTTGATCTGACAACACTGTTCATTTATAACGTTTTTACCCGCCCAATTTTTTTGATTGTAGAGTCTAATTTTGAATAATTAAAATAAATTGTTAACAAAATGTATTTTTTGTACAGACAAACAGCAGATAATTTCCTGAGATATTAGAATATGTAAATAAATGTAAATAAAATTAAATGAAATGTCAAGCAATTTGTTTTATCTGACTAGAACTAATTAAAAACACCACCGGAAATAATACCTTTTGCCTCAAATTAAAATTTCATTTCAATTCATTTTAAAATAAAAGTTTGAAAACTTATGAAATTAGAAAATGTAGATGATATTGCACAGTGGGCCATTTAAAAAAATAGAAATAAATCTATAGTTTGTGACAGCAAACTCGATTGTAACGAAAGTCTACAGGTTCTACCTAAGCATCCCTTAACATCTGAGAAATTCTTAACAGTTCAGGAGATTTATTTTTAAGTAAAATCTTTTTTTTACTTTTATACTCTATCTTTCTAGCGAGTGCAAGCTTGCGAAATTAACTTACTAATCACCTGAGCTGATTGTTCTTTTTTTTTTATTTATTCAAATCTTGCATTGGTTTTAAGACAAAAGGGGGTTTTAATTATTTTCAACACAAAAAAAGTTAAAGTTTAGTTATTTTTAATGGGCTTGTTTTCTTAATTGGCGAGTTTACAGGAAATGAAATTATAAATTTTTTTGGGACAAAAAATTAAAAGCACGATTTAAAAGTTTAAATTAAATGTAAGAAAACAAAATCAGCAATATTGATATTTGAATAGAGTGTAAGATCAATCCAGATCGGGTTTCCGCGGTTGAAGTTACTCAACTGCGTACAGGAGAGGGCGAAGAGGCTCATAGGCGTCAGTAGAGTATTCAACTCTCTTGACTCTCTTAAACATCGACTGCTTCCTCTACCCTGCTTCCCATAACATAAATTCTTAGTTTTGGCACAATGCATTGCTTCAGTAGGGATCATCCACTGAGTGCAGGTATGAGACAAAAACAAGTAAGAGCTTTTTAATAGCAAAATTTTCGAAAGTATATTATCATGTATTAGCGTATTTAAATTTTCTCTAGCTCATTTAGTGCCTTGACAAAATTGAATTCAACACTAATACGAATGTTCAGATGGACATCGCTCAATCGATTTCGCTATGAATATATATACTTCATGCGAACGGAAATAGATATTGTACAGATTACAAAAGGAATGACAACCTTAGATGCACCCTTTTTCAAATTTTTGTTGTAAAGGATATAAAAACTTAGGGCGCAATGGTGAACAACTTTTATATGAATAAAAAAACAAATTTAAAATTACAAACGTGGCGAGTCTAGAAGCAACACCTGCCACAGAACTTTTTTAAACTTCTCTTCTCACCTAAACTCATTTCGATTTTACAATTATGGTAAATAAGCGAAGGTTTACTAAAACAAAGAATTTTTGAAACAAAACTGTTCTACAAACTTTCGAAAATTAAAAAAACGATCTTTCGCTTTAGCGAACTATTCGCAAAGAAGTACAGAAACTGATTTTTCTTTTATAAAACAAAAAAATTACTGGGGAGCAAATAAAATATTTTTTGCTCATTTTTTTAATAAAAGAAGTCAAGACTTTAATTTTTACAAGAGGAGGAAACTTATGTAGACAGTTATTTAAAGGTTTTGAAACTTGAAATAAATTTTTATTTTTTATAATTTCATTTCGTTTCAGAATTTAATTCTTAAATAGAAACCCTTTTAATTTAAAACTTTTATTGCAAATTTATTACGATATATGAAAAAATATATTTATGTATGTGATGCTTCTGTATTCCAAGCGATCAAAGTTCGTGTAGAAACTTTGTCTAAAAATAATTTTAAAAAAACCCAATGTTTTAACACAAACAGCGCATTAATTTCAAATAAAACAGATTTGTCATTTCTTCAAACGACGTGTTCGGCAAATAATTTGTGATCATTATTTTTAAGTGTTTGTTTCCCTTTTTAGCTTTTGTTTTTTTTTTAACATGAAACTCTTTATGTACTTAAAAATATTTTTACATTTAAAAAATAAATTGTTTATAATGCTTTTTTGATTTTTTTTGTTTTCTACAAAAATAAACAATTTATTCACTAATTATTGTTATTACTTAAACTCACTACTGATTGCAAAAATAAAAAAATACAAAATAATAAATCAAGTTGACGCAGTAAGACCGACAATTTAAATCAGAAATTTTTTGCCGAAAGTTCAGAAAAGATCTCTAGATTATCGAACAACCTTAATTTTACTAAACAATTGAAATTGAAATGAAAAAAATACCAACTTTCAAAAAAAAAAATTCAAATTTCAATTAAAACGGAAAATTAAGAAAAAATAAGTTGGAGTGCTATATTCGGCTATGCCGAATTTTATATACCCTTCACCATCTATGTAAATCTAGTTTAGTGAAGTAACTCCAAACAAAAAAGCAAATATTGGAGTGACAGAGAAGTTATTTAAAGCAGATGCCCCATTAAGTACAGATAAAAGAGAGAGGAGATTTTAAAATGTTTTTAAAACCTTAAATTTCGTACCTTCACTATGAACATTACTTAAAGTTAATGGAATTATTTTGTTTTCGTTTATTTAAGAAAAACAATAAACAAAACAAGTAAATCATACATTGTAAAAAAAATTATAAAATATTCATAATTATAAATAAACATTGAAATAAATAGATTTTTGTTTCATGTTTTAAAAAGGAAAAATTATGTTCAATATTTTAAAGGTAAGAAAATCTTAAAATGCAAATGAAAAAAAATATTATTAATACTTTATAAATTAATCTGTTACTAAGGCACCTTCTTGTTCCATTAGACAGTCGCTTTGATCATTTCGCTTCCACGAAGTTATTGACCAAACCTACATAAAATTTGTTTTCGTACTATAATCAAGCTTCCGGAAAGTCTCAAATGCTACTTTCTATTTATTCTTGGATAAATAACAACAATTATTTTTTTCTATTGGGATTTAAGCTTCAGGTTTTCTGACATCTACCACCTCAGCCACGACGCCTACACATGTGTAGCTAATATTTATTTTGTTCACAGGCACAAGCACACACATCCACTTATTTTTAGTGCTAGAAATAACAACCCAGTGAAGATAGCTTGCAACATGTCTGATATAATTTGATACTTTGCCTGATAGTTATCCGAGTTATCGAAAATTCAGAATCACGAAAGAGTGTTTGCACCTATTAAAGGATTTATTTTGATTTAAATTGAAATTATTTAATTTTTAACTATTTAATTACATTTACAATTTTAATTAAATTATTTATTTAATCAATTAAATATTTAATTTAAAACAAATAAGTTAATTTTTTCATCGATTCAATAATATATTTTTTAATAAGGAGAAATAAACACTTTCCTATTTTATCATTAATTAGTCAATTATTTATCAAAAAAAAAAAAAAATTTAATTAAATAAATAATTATTTCAATTAAAAATTTGTTAAATTTCAATTCGAATCAAATCAAAAACTATAATAAATGCAGGAGGTAAAATTTCCTTCAGAGTTCCTGCAGAATTGTGCTTAAGACAATCTGAAAAGTTTTCAAATTTCTTAAGAATATACGTTACGCGCTCTTGTTAATCACCTACATAATTTTCAATACGTTTTTTTTAACAAGAAACTTAAGCAGACTGCCTAAACCAAAGCGGCATAAATTATTCAGTTTCTAATATTTTTTACGGAGAACCACGAAAATTTAAGTTTTTTTTAAATATCTTATTTATTAGAGCCTTTTGTACAGTTTTGATTAAAACTTGTACGTGGGAGGTCTTAGAATTTTAAAAAATTAATTATTTGGAAATAAATTAAAATTTTCTTTCTCGGCTTAAAGTTCATTTTTTAATTTGTTTTCTAAAAATTTTTAGAAAGAAAAATTATTTACAAATGTATGCGGACGTTTTCCAAAGAAAACAAGAAAAATTAGCCGCTGGCAAAATGAATTACAGGATTTTCTGAGGCGCCACATCCTTCATCAGTATTCTTCGCATCTATCTACCTTAGGTTGTGCATTATGTAGACATAATAATAATTTGGTTCGACTAAGTCCATACACAATTCAAAGCATTTCTTCTTCGTTCTCTAAGTATCTCGCGTTGTTCATTTGTTTTTGCTTCGCACCAACCTTCGGTATGGCCACAAACTGAATTTTTTTTTTTTGCCTTAAAATGAAGTTTCTTTCTAATAACTATTTTTTCAATTTAAAATTAATACCGAAGGAAATTTTTAAATCCAGTAACTTCACTTTCCTGGGAATAAGAAAAAATCTGACAACGTTTTTCATGAAATATGATTTATTTTATTTAGACTTGCTTAAGCTTTGTATTCAAAAAATTTAAATGTAATTTTTCAAACATTTTTAATTAAACAATTTTTGTTAAAGTGACAAACATTTTCAAACACATCGAAAACCGAATACCACTGATTTAAGGGTGTCAGATCATTATTAGCCGTCAATGTAACCGCATCAAATACAAACAAACACACGTCAAGTTGAATACAACAAATACTCATAAACAAATATTATTATTGATTTAATGTCAATTTAAAACCAAACCCATCAATTTCATTCTCTGTTGTTGTACACAAATCAACAATAATTTAAAACCTCAAATAACAAAACAATCACATGTGTCGTTGTTGTTGTTGTTGTTGTGGTGTCTAATACTGAAAGTTGTTTGGAATTTGTCAAATACATACATACATACGTTCTTCCGTCAATCAAGTTACAATAGAATTACGATTTGTAACTAATAAATTGAGGAACCAAATATTTAACTACATTTTTTTATTTTGCTTCTCGTTTAATTGATAAATTTAAATTATATAATTATTGTCTGTATTTATTATTTTTTTTTTCTTAGATACAATCTATTCTAATACTTGTTTGACAAAGTCGTTCTGTTTATATTTTTAATAAGTGAGTGAAGATAAATATGCCGAGTTAAATATGTTTTGACGTAACAACTTACGTCAAAACATATTTGCAAATATGTTTTTAATATTTGTGACATATTTACAAATATGTTTTCGTATTTAGGACAAATATGTAAATATGTTTTCGTATTTGGGACATATTTAAATACTTTAAATATTCGTATAAAAGAGTATGAAGAGGGGTTTTGGAAGTTGTTGACAAACTAAGATAGATTACGGGATGGGACCTACCACATTTTAAAGCTAATAAATCATAGATATGTAATCTATTTAGACATTTTTGGAAAAGTATTTAGGATATATGAAAAAAATCATTGAAAAATTTTATGACCCCACATCGTTTCTCTGAGGGATTTCGGTAATTGTGGACAAACTAAGATAGATTACGGGATAGGACCTACCACATTTTAAAGCTAATAAATCATAGATATGTAATCTATTTAGACATTTTTGGAAAAGTATTTAGGATATATGAAAAAAATCATTGAAAAATTTTTATGACCCCACATCGTTTCTCTGAGGGATTTTGCTAATTGTGGACAAACTAAGATAGATTACGGGATGGGACCTACCACATTTTAAAGCTAATAAATCATAGATATGTAATCTATTTAGACATTTTTGGAAAAGTATTTAGGATATATGAAAAAAATCATTGAAAAGTTTTTTAGCTTTAAAAAGAAAAATGATCGTGATCATAGTCATATTTTATTTATTTTATTATAGAGATTTATTTATCTTTTGTGTTTTCAAAACAATTTACTGTTTAGTGTTTATTTACTTTTAATCAATTTAATTTATTTAATAAAAAGCCCAATTATCTACAATTTGTACCTTTTGTTTTACTACCTATAGCCGGTGGTATTAGTTACTCCAAAAAATAGGCTTTTACCTTGTACGGAAGGTTCTAAGCCCACTGTTTCAATACAGCCAATGTTTCGCTGAACTATGCGCAGGGGTAAAAAATGACTTATTTTGGTCATATTTCGGTACCCATGAGACACTGCAGATATTTCAATGAAATTTCACAGAGGCAAGGCAGAGGTGTTTTAAAGTGGAGCTGCCAACCTATGAAAAGGGGGGCTTCTGAGTAGGCCTCCATTGTTGGATATCTCGCGAATATAATTTTATAGTTGCCCAGGTACCAGATCAGCTAGAAAAAATTTAAATACGCCAATCAATCAGACATAATGTCGAAAAAGGTGCTATTAGAAGGCATCAAGATCGGTCCATGTCCTTCGACGCAGCGAGCAAAACACCACGCCTTACTCTAATTTTTTCACATCATTTGGAACAAATATATGGCGATAGAGAATTAAAAAATTAAAAAAAAACATCAAGTGAAAAATTGGCACTCGCCCGTATATCCCCAGTTAGGGGCCCCTGAAATTTTCAAAATGTTTAAAATATTAATATGGGTATCATATTAAAGCTCTAGAACAAGTCTTCCAGGAAATACTAAAATTGTTTGAAAACGCTTAACCCATTTAGAGCCGATGACATGTTTGTGTAAAAAAAAAAGGTTTTTATTTTTTTTTCTCTGTCACCTATATATATTGGTTCTTTGATTGGAGTTACTTCACTAAACTAGATTTACATACATGGTAAAGGGTACATAAGATTCGGCATAGCTGAATATAGCACTCTTACTTGTTTTTTTTTTCTTCTATCTTTTAAATTTATTTATAAATTATGGATTTATTTAAAAACGTTAAAAGACGAATAAGTTAATCGTTATTTTATTGTAAATATCAACAAAAATCATTAATTTAAGAGCTGTTGTTAGTCAAATCTTATTTTCTTAACAATATTTTTAATGAGTTCAACTAAAATAATTTAACTTATTATCCCAATATTAGTTTTAAATGAAAAGTATATTTTAATTGACTTCACTTCAATAAATGGCAGATAAGTTGGAATAAAATCATTTTGTTTTTTATTAGAAATTTCTTTTACTTTATTCGCTAATTGTAGTTGTAATGTATTCTAAAAAGCAGAAACTCATTTTGTAAGCCAGAACCAAGTTTCGTTAAAACATTTATTGAATTAAATTTTATATTTATTAATTATTTCAAGATTTGACATTTTGCAGTTACTTAGAACAAAATAGTATGTAATCAGATGTGGTTGGATGTATTTTTGTATGTGTTACGTTTGACTAGGAATTTCAAAAATTTTTTCCAATTAAAAATTAATTGAGTACCGACATTAAGAAATCGTTATTGACAGCATACGTAATTGATTTGTATATAATAGTAATTATTTACAGTTAAAGACATTTTGTAAAAATTAATAAAAAATAACACATTTTGAAGGCGGAAAGATACTTTACATTGTTGTTTCTACAAAAAAAAAAAAACGTGACCTTTTATATCCGATTTTTACCAAAGAAATACACAATTCTTTTATAGCTTTTTTTTAACCACAATTTATTTATTTATAGTTTTTTTTTTGCCTAATGGTTTTTTTGTATTTATTATTCCCTTCGAAATCAATGTATTAAAAAAAATTACTTGCATTTTAGTCGTACACAGAAATAAGGTGAATCATTGCTTTAACAATTTACCAAACAACCAACCTTCCTTCCATTAAAATATGAATATTGATAATCAATGGTCTGTAAAAAGTAACAAGCAACAAACCTAAAGAAATAAATAAATAAAAATAGAAACTTAAGGAGAAAAGATATTTAAAATATTTATTGTAGAGACAGACAAAAAAAAATTAATTGAAAAAAAAAAAAATAAAAATAACAGGCTTTTGTTGAATTTTTCTTACATTCTATTGTCGTTTAAATGTTATAAACAAATATTTAAATCATTTAAAATATTCCATTTTGAAATTTTAAATTAAAAAAAAATAACTAGTGGCACTATTTTAGATTATAACAAATGATTTATTAATAATCCGGCTTAAGTTCACATATATTTTAAATTCTTTATTTATTAAGAAAAAAAACTTAAATACTTTTTTTCAATAAAAAAATAAACTAAAATTATTTGTAAAAGTAAATTATGAAACAAATAATTGATCTTTAGTAAAAAATGAAGAGATTATAATCAAATTATTAAATCATTTCATACTTATAGATAATATTTTTATTCACCATATGCCAAATCAATAAGGGACGGAAGCAGGCGTATTAATAAATGTCTTTAACTAAACGTAGCTTTTAATAACTTCATTTAGTTGCGCCTTACAAAAAAAAAAACATGGTTGAGATATGGTCACAGGAACCATATTGTGATCTCTGTAATAATATTAGGTCTAGGTGAACAAATCATATGGGCATAGGAACCATGTTACCTCACGAATAACCAATATCAGTGAATTTATTTAAATCTAATTTAGATTAATAGGGAACTAAATTAAATTAATAAAATTATTTGCTTTGATCTCTCCATAACTTATCAAATAAACCATCCTTTAATAGTCGTGTAAGGGATATTTTATGAAATATTCCAATCCCAATAACTTGTAGGAGTATAACTGGCAAAAGCTTGCCCATATCTGAATGTGTGTTCATTTATCAAGCATTAAAAATTAAGGAAATTTTCATATCTACGCAATGCCAGAAAAAAATTATAAATGATCAAATTATTAACTGTTGAATTTCGAGATGCCAGGCATAAAAGATTTTTAAAAAATTTAGAGATTCGGGATTTTAGAAAAAACCGGGAATTTTGCCAAATTGTGCTGAATTTCAAAACTTAAAAAATTTTTTAAACATTCAACAAAGTGGATATTTTAAAGTCCTTAGGTACAATGCCTTTTTTTATTTATTTTATTGCAACTTCCAAAAACGTTTCGGGGAGTATAATTGCAATTCACAGGAATGGGGATTTATCAATCCCCGGATTTTTGGAATTTACAATTTCAATTTTGTAATTTTTAAATAAAAATTTGTTTTGATTTTCTTCCTTTTCTTTATAAAAACTTTAATAATTTGAATTTGAATTTTAAATAAAAGATCTTCAAAATTATTAAAATTGTAGAGAAATGAGGTAACTCATTATGCGACGCACTTACAAGCAGCATAAGAAATAGAATTTCGAACTTAAGTGGAGCATAGTTGAATTTTATTAACAGTTTATTGGGTCAAATAATAAATTTGTAGCATTTTTAATAGAGGAAATCTAAAAACATCGACGAATTTAGTAAAAATTGCTTTTACAAAAAAAAAAAAAAAACTAAAAAATTAAAAAAAATTACCAGAACAAGATTTAAAAATAAGCTTGAGTTTACCCGAAAGACACTAAACCTGTAGAAAGTAGTAACTTTATCAAAAAGTGTGACAAATCAGAGAAAAGTATTTTAAATCTAAAAAATTAAATTTTTCGAAGAATTAATTTCACTTTTCTTTTAGCGAAAAGTATCAAACCCTATCGCTAGGACAGATTAACACAATCTCTAAAATAGGTTTAAGAAAGCTGTTGAGAGCTTCGCTGAATTTTTGCGATCCCTTTGTTACCTTCTTATCACTGAGTTTTTTATTTCTTGAGAAACGGGGGGAAAAATATCACATTCCCGAGATTTCCCCATATTCCGGAAAAAAGTAATAGTTTTAACAGTTTATTAAACTTAAAAACAATTCAGGTGACAAGGCATACATATGTACATTTGTAATACATAATGAGAGATAACAAAGATTAAAATACTGAAAAAGTATTTTATTAATTATTTTTGAAATATTTGATTTTAGAACTGCTTTTAACAATTCAATAGCCAAACTGTTGCTTGTTTTCCTTGCAAAATTTCCAGCAATTAAAAAAAACCCTTTCTCTTTCTACTGAGGTCGGTTTTGTTGTTCATAATGCGTTATTAAAATTATCCATGTTCGTCTTTCAAATGTGGCTTCAATTAAGTCAAATTCCTTTTAAACAAATTTATAACCTTTTTTTCTGTTTTATATTTTACAAGCGGTTTCCACGACTTTGTTCGCGTATCATTTCCAATTAACTTAAAATTAAAATTTAGAAAAATATGTTTTTAAACATTTCTTGTAGAAATCTGTAAACAATGTGAAAAACTTTCTATCTACAAAAATAAAATGTACTGAAATCTGATCTAGTACCATTAATCCGATAAAATTGGATGACTTTACATTGTTATCTCAAGTTTCTCTACCAAATGGCATATTTTTATGAAATAAACAGTGTTCTATATTTAAACAAAGACTCCAAGGGATCTTCTGACAAAATTTTATTCAACTCCATCCAGCAGTTTTTACGTGATGCCAACAAAAGCAGACAGACAAATATTCTAAAAATATGTGTTTTGTATTTCATATCGATTACTATCTACACCAACATTAAAATTTTCAAAAAATATTTCATGTACAGATTTAGTAGAATTCACACGAAACGAGAAATTTTTAAATGTCAAAATCAAAATATTTGAAAACTAATCAGAGTAGTGTTATGATTTTAAACTTTCCGTTTCCCGGGAATTTAGCCAAAATTTTCGCGGAAATTGTGGAAAGCTCTTTCCGTTTCCCAAACCCTAACCAGAACGCTCCGGAAATGTCTTATTCTATTATTATTTATTTTCAATCCCTTGAGCTCCATCCAGCAGTATATTTATATTTGAAAACCTTTAACGTAAGCAAGGTGACGGAAAAATTTTTAAATAAATCAACTTAAGATTTTGGCCACAAATTGACTCTTTTACAAAACCGGAATAATTTTATTCCAGTTTTTACTATTTTTGGTAGACAAAATTGCAAAAATGAAGTTCATACAAATTAAATTAAATAAAAAAATTAAACTCAAAGGTGGCAAATATTTTAAATCAAGTGGGTGGATGCTTAAAAAAAATATAAAAAATAATCACGATGTTGTTATTGAAACTAAATTTAACCAACCACCCAACCAAAACACTAAATCTCTCTCTCTCTCTCTCTCTGTTTAAGTGTTACAAGGTTTTTTCAAAAAGGTTTTCCAATTACATCACAATTTTTTTTTTCATTCAGCTAAAGTTTCTGCCAATAATGTTGTAATGGCGATGCCCTGTCAAAGCTGCTGCTGCTTGCTGTTATTGTCGCGTATATTTGTTTGTATAATTATTTATAGATTAAATAATTTATTGTAATCATACACCTGGAAAATAACTTGACTTAATAAAAAAAAAAAAACAAAACAGATTTAAAATTAAAATTTCAAATAACACAAGCAATTAAACAATTAAAAAATTCCAAGATTAAACTGATATGAAAATGTAATTAAGAGATATAATAATTCTGGTCTTAACAGTTTTATGGTTGTGGCATAAAATTTTTATTAGCAAAAACAAGAAATGATACTCGTATTTTATTATCAAAATGTCATTGTGATGCTGAATTTAACCATGTGTTGCTAAATGCTATTCGTATGATGCTAGTAAAAGCCACATGCAAATAATGAAGTCAACAATTTAAAGATATTTTAATTAAAGCCATGAAATTGTTGTCATAATTGATTCCGGAAATTAAATTAAAAAAAAACATTTAAATAAATGTTTAGGATTTTTTTTTGAAACCTTTAACAATTTTTCTAGAATTTTTTTTAATGGAAATTTAACGCAAAATTGAAATAGAGATTTAATACATTTTCGTAAATTATCATATTTACAAATGTTAAAGCTTTCAACGAAGAACCACAAGCCGGTTAAGTTTAAACTTTGTAGAATATTTCCCGGCACAAAAATTAATTTCCTCTTGGCCTCTATTAGTGTTTGTTCTATAGCTGATTCCAATTCTTTTTCAAATATTTATATTCTCTTCTTTCCTTTTGGATTATCTGGATTATGCGTATTGTGACACAGTTTCAAATTAAAGCCATTTTATAGAAGCATTTGTCTGGTCGATCGGCGTATTTAAATAATCTCTAGCTGATCTAGTGCGTCGACAAACTTGATTTCAACAATAACACGGACAGACGAACATCGCTCAATCGACTTTGCTATGCATAAAAAGTCAGGATGTAAAAACTTTACAAATTAGAACAGCGATTTAAATTATTTTCAGGGGGATTTTTGGAAATAAAAAACAGATTTCTAGAGATTTGTTGGGATAAAGCATAGAATGTGGTTACGCTGGATTGGTTATATACACACACTTAGTTTTCATCCTCTTTTTCAAAAGCTTTACACATTTTACTAAATTAAATTAAAGTTTGATTGTGATAATAGCACGATTTAATTAAAGTTTTATTAATTTAATTAAAATTTATTTCAGTATATTGAAGTCAAGTAAAACAATTATAATAATTAAAGTAACAATTTTTTTGACTCTTTTTTTAATTAATAAATTAACTTATTTTTAGCTTAGAGAGTCCTTTTTTATTTAATAGAAATTGCAAATATAATTTTATTTATTTTTCAATATTTCAGTACTTCTTTGTGTACCATCTTCAGGAATTAAATTGTTTTTTGTTCAAAAATTTTTATATACATGTAAAAACAATTTAATTCCTGAAGATGGTACACAAAGAAGTACCGAAATATTGAAAAATAACTAAAAAAATATTTGCAATTTCTATTAAATAAAAAAGGATAAAATAAGTTAATTTATCAATTATAATAATTATAAACTAAAAAAAAAACACGCAAAATGAAATTAAATATATATTTTTTTGCATTACATTGAATAGTGCAAAAATGCGGGGGGTAAAAAGAACAGTTTGCGTTTTAAGTTCGTTGAACACTGAAACACATTACGCACGCCATTTAATTAAATTTTATGCAAATGTAGTTGATGATTAAAACGGAAATTAATTATAATTAGTATTCATAAGCAGTACGTCAATTGATATTTGAAAATACTAAAATACCTTTTAAATAGACGCGTTACTTACTTTTTAAATTTTAATTGTCTTATAAAAATGATTGTATGGATTTAAAGTGTAAAAAATAATATTTAACTCATCTTTTCAAAATACACACCCCTCTTATAGCGAAAAAAAAAATGAAAATCATAGTTTCTAAGGTTTATTATTTGCATACGTTGAGGTATTGTACTTTATCAGATAGAGAAATCAAAATTTAATGTTATTCTCCTGGCTGGAAAAAAACATTCAATTTCATTGGCAGTCATTGAGATAATAACAATGCGAACGAATTTTACTACCATTATTCTTTTAAAACTTTTGTAAAATTTTTGAACATAAACAAATTTGGAAGAAATATTTAATTTTAGATCGTCTAACATTTAATATGGCAAATCAGTAACATTAATTGTGGCAACTCATTTATAAATTAAACATTTATTATGATGTTTCTAAAGTCGCATATTGACCCTTTTTTGCCGGTTTGTTAATTTTTGTGAGAATTTTTTAAACTCAGCTAATTTTGGAACTTTTTGTTATTTTGTTTAGTCAGAGTAGGAAAATTACAACAACGATACATGTACTTCCAAGAAACGCAATATTTCGCTTTATTTTTCCAGAGATTGGGAACTCTCTTACTTTTATTTTCAAAAACAATCTTTAATGCTATTTTTAGAAAATTCCTAGTGGTAACCCTGTATGCAGTTACTCATCTATCCTTCATCTTTAACAAGCAATCACAGGGATCTTTAATATTTATATTGAATGCTTTATTACCCGGAAAACGACGTATTTCTCACATGATCTCGCCCCAGCAGGGTCATAAATCGAATCCATAGGATTCATATGATAGGATTTTGTGGTATAATCCTCTTTTATCGTTATGAAATTTCGTATGATAATGAATGGCGTTATCCATTTCCTGCCATTAATAAAAAAAATTTTTCGCAATTATGAGTTTCTCTTAAAAAAATATTTATTTTAGGAGAACAACAAAAACTTAAGTTGCAAATTGTATTTTGTTGTAACGTAATTTTCTGTGCAGCCTAAATGATCATAAAAAGATTTACTAGATTTTGTTTCAAGTTTATATTTTTCGTCATTAAATTAACGCTCACTCCCACACCTATTTATATTATTGTAGGATTTACTATTCCTGTCACCGTAACCAATCAATGGAAAATCATTTCCGCTTGTTTTACTGCTGGGATAAAGAAGCTTTTGCTTAATCAAAGTTTAAACAATTCCATTGCAGTGCAGTGACATTTTAAAGCAGAATGTTAAAATAAACTTGGAATCGTTTTTTTTTTTATTGTTCAAACAAAAATTAATCTAAAGTAAAGTTGCTTTGTGAAATGTGATAAAATTGTACGGTTTAATGGCACCATAATCGCTTTAGCAACAGTTTTTATGGTTGCATTGCACGCTGTAGTCAACGGTAACAAGATAATTGACTTCAAGCAGCAAAGAAAAGCAGAGACGGGAAGGATAGAAATTAAAGCAAATAAAAGAACTGCAGTGATTAAAAAAAAAACATAATAAATTTAAAGAATAAATGCCGGTTGTTAAGCAAGCAAAATTTCTAAAATATTTAATCTAGTAACTAGTTTCATTAATATTTTATTGTATGTGTGTGTGTGTATGTAAAAACTTTAGTGGTTTTCAGTGTATGGCTATGCCGAATCTTTGATACCCTTCATCACTTATCTGAATCTAGTTAAGTGAAAAAACTCCAAGGAAAAAAAATTATATAGAGGTGACAGAGAATTAAAAAATTAAACAAAAATTACCTAAAATGCCATCGGCTCTTAGTGGGTTAAGCATTTTTAAAAAAATTTAGTATTTCCTTAAAGATCACTTCAAAAGCTGTGAAATGATGCCTATATTGATATTTTAAAAAATGTTTGAAAATTTCAGAGGCCCGTAACTCGGAAAGTATGGGCGAGCACCAATTTTTTCGCTTGATATTTTTTTCTTATTTTTTAATTCTTTATTGTCCCATATATTTGTTCCTTTTTTTTATTGGAATTACTTCATTGTTCCAAATGATCTGAAAAAGATAGAGGTAGGCGTGATGTTTTGCCCGCTGCCTCGAAGGACATGGACCGATCATGCTGATTTCCAACCGCACCTCTTTCGACACTGTTTCTGATCGATTGGTGTATTTTAATTTTCTCTAGTTGATCTAGTGCTTCGGCAAACTTGATTTCAACACTAGCACGGATGGACGGACAGACGGCTTCGCTTAATCGACTTCAGAATATATGTATATACTTTATGGGATCAGAAATGGATATTGTAGAAATTACAAACGGAATGACAAAATTAGTTTTTAGTTTTACACTTTTTCCACTTTTTGTGTTGAAGGGTATAAAAATATTTTTGTTACTGTTTGTTATTTGACGCCAGCGTGCATTAGAAAATACTGTTGAATAAAATGAAACATCTGCGTTTAAGTTAATGATTATTGTTATTTTTGTTTCCATTTATGGTAATTTTTTCGTGACAGTCGTAGCATATAACTTAAGAAAAAGAAACTGTAAAATTTGTGTAACAAAAAATAAAAAAAAATTCTACAAAATATTAAAATGTGGCAGTTGTTCAAGCATGTTAATAAAATTATCACAAATTATAATTCACTACATTTTATTTTCACTAGCAATCAATTATTGAGATAAAAATTTGGCGCAGTGACAGAAAAGTTGCGTGAGGCATATCCCAACCCCCGTTTAAAATAATGTTTCTTTTTAGAACTGCTCCATCTATTGCCCATTTATGTTATCACCATATCAAGGCAGCTTGGATTAGCTTTTTCGATTTACATTCTCATCTTGACATTAATAAGTGAGGCCTCTGATTTGCCACTGGTATTGGACCGTAGCAATAAAACTGAATTGTATTAAGTAAATTGATTTGTTTCACCAGTAAATATTGTGGATTAACTAACCTTTTTCAGAAAGAAGGTTTACAGACAGCACTAAGAGCGAGCAACAGTCAACGAAACAATCTCAAGACATTAACAGAAACAATCGAAAAATTTTATACCAGCGGAGTATACAGATTTACTTGCAGCTGCAACTATACATACAAAGGACAAACTAGACGAGCATTAAAAACAAGGTCCACAGAACACATACGATCATATAAATAGAAAAGGGAAGACTCCAACTTCGCAATACATCTTAACACGTTAACATGAGCCAAGAGAAATAAATGAATGTATGACATTAATACATCCTAGTAAAAAAGGACGAAGACTAGACATTCTTAAAAAAATGGAAATATACGAAAAAAAACTCTTAACGGTGATACTATTAACGAACTAAAGAAGTTGCTGCGCGGTATGGTGGTCTTAATAACCGGGGCATTTAGATCAACGCCCACAAGGGCGCTGTTTGCTACGCTCAGCTGGCTGCCCGTGGATCTTCTGGTCAAAAGGTTGGATGGAAAATAATGTTAAAACTTACAAAATCTTTGACTGTCAAACGAACTATCACTCTGCACTCTCTTAATTATTGGTGTACTCTGGCAACTCATTATCAATAGTAGATGCTTAAAAAGCGCTATCAAATTATCTAGATTAACTTTGAAAATCAATCAACGATTTGGGCAAATGATCTTATTGAGCAATAAGGCTCAATTATAACTTAACAGGTTTGCTAATAGAGTGAAAATATCCACAACAGAACCTATAGACTACATTACATCAAGGGTGTGAAGATAAATACCTCAGTTAAATACGTCCTACAAAAATGTTAAATACGTTCCACATAATGCTAACTGCGCTGATAAAGTTACATGTACATTAAAAAAACTTTTAAGCTATGAATAATTAAAATTATTAAAGAAAAAAATAATTAAAAATTTTACAAAAACAAAAAAAAAACATTCTTGGCTCCATTATACCCGTCTAACGTTTTAAGAGAAAAAAAAAACATATAAAAAAGAGCATATTTTGAAGTGGACCAAGTGGGTATTTAGAGAAGACATGAATCGGGTCACCGGCATAGTGGGAGTAGCTTAGGACTAGTAGATTCCAGCAGTGTACAATCTACGTCTGGATTCAGCCCGATATCAGAGATATAAATTTTTGAAAATTTTGCTTTTACAGAAAAATAATATGAAAAAAGAGCATATTTTGAAGTGGACCAAATGGGTATTTAGAGAAGACATGAATCGGGTCACCGGCATAGTGGGAGTAGCCCAAGACTAGTAGATTCCAGCAGTGTGCAATCTACGTCTGGATTCAGCCCGATATCGGAGATATTAATTTTTGAAAATTTTGCTTTTAGAGAAAACTAATATGAAAAAAGAGCATATTTTGAAGTGGACCAAATGGGTATTTAGAGAAGACATGAATCGGGTGACCGGCATAGTGGGAGTAGCCTAGGACTAGTAGATTCCAGCAGTGTGCAATCTACGTCTGGATTCAGCCCGATATCGGAGATATTAATTTTTGAAAATTTTGCTTTTAGAGGAAAATAATATGAAAAAAGAGCATATTTTGAAGTGGACCAAATGGGTATTTAGAGAAGACATGAATCGGGTCACCGGCATAGTGGGAGTAGCCCAAGACTAGTAGATTCCAGCAGTGTGCAATCTACGTCTGGATTCAGCCCGATATCGGAGATATTAATTTTTGAAAATTTTGCTTTTAGAGAAAATTAATATGAAAAAAGAGCATATTTTGAAGTGGACCAAATGGGTATTTAGAGAAGACATGAATCGGGTGACCGGCATAGTGGGAGTAGCCTAGGACTAGTAGATTCCAGCAGTGTGCAATCTACGTCTGGATTCAGCCCGATATCGGAGATATTAATTTTTGAAAATTTTGCTTTTAGAGGAAAATAATATGAAAAAAAGAGCATATTTTGAAGTGGACCAAATGGGTATTTAGAGAAGACATGAATCGGGTCACCGGCATAGTGGGAGTAGCCCAGGACTCCGATATCGGGCTGAATCCAGACGTAGATTGTACACTGCTGGAATCAACTAGTCTTGGGCTACTCCCACTATGCCGGTGACCCGATTCATGTCTTCTCTAAATACCCATTTGGTCCACTTCAAAATATGCTCTTTTTTCATATTATTTTTCTCTAAAAGCAAAATTTTCAAAAATTAATATCTCCGATATCGGGCTGCATCCAGACGTAGATTGCACACTGCTGGAATCTACTAGTCCTAAGCTACTCCCACTATGCCGGTCACCCGATTCATGTCTTCTCTAAATACCCACTTGGTCCACTTCAAAATATGCTCTTTTTTCATATTAATTTTCTCTAAAAGCAAAATTTTCAAAAATTAATATCTCCGATATCGGGCTGAATCCAGACGTAGATTGTACACTGCTGGAATCTACTAGTTTTAGGCTACTCCCACTATGCCGGTGACCCGATTCATGTCTTCTCTAAATACCCATTTGGTCCACTTCAAAATATGCTCTTTTTTCATATTATTTTTCTCTAAAAGCAAAATTTTCAAAAATTAATATCTCCGATATCGGGCTGAATCCAGACGTAGATTGCACACTGCTGGAATCTACTAGTCTTGGGCTACTCCCACTATGCCGGTGACCCGATTCATGTCTTCTCTAAATACCCATTTGGTCCACTTCAAAATATGCTCTTTTTTCATATCATTTTCCTCTAAAAGCAAAATTTTCAAAAATTAATATCTCCGATATCGGGCTGAATCCAGACGTAGATTGCACACTGCTGAAATCTACTAGTCCTAGGCTACTCCCACTATGCCGGTCACCCGATTCATGTCTTCTCTAAATACCCATTTGGTCCACTTCAAAATATGGTCTTTTTTCATATTAATTTTCTCTAAAAGCAAAATTTTCAAAAATTAATATCTCCGATATCGGGCTGAATCCAGACGTAGATTGCACACTGCTGGAATCTACTAGTCTTGGGCTACTCCCACTATGCCGGTGACCCGATTCATGTCTTCTCTAAATACCCATTTGGTCCACTTCAAAATATGCTCTTTTTTCATATTATTTTTCTGTAAAAGCAAAATTTTCAAAAATTTATATCTCTGATATCGGGCTGAATCCAGACGTAGATTGCACACTGCTGGAATCTACTAGTCCCAAGCTACTCCCGCTATGCCGGTGACCCGATTCATGTCTTCTCTAAATACCCACTTGGTCCACTTCAAAATATGCTCTTTTTTCATATTAATTTTCTCTAAAAGCAAAATTTTCAAAAATTAATATCTCCGATATCGGGCTGAATCCAGACGTAGATTGTACACTGCTGGAATCTACTAGTCTTGGGCTACTCCCACTATGCCGGTGACCCGATTCATGTCTTCTCTAAATACCCATTTGGTCCACTTCAAAATATGCTCTTTTTTCATATTATTTTTCTCTAAAAGCAAAATTTTCAAAAATTAATATCTCCGATATCGGGCTGCATCCAGACGTAGATTGCACACTGCTGGAATCTACTAGTCCTAAGCTACTCCCACTATGCCGGTCACCCGATTCATGTCTTCTCTAAATACCCACTTGGTCCACTTCAAAATATGCTCTTTTTTCATATTAATTTTCTCTAAAAGCAAAATTTTAAAAAATTAATATCTCCGATATCGGGCTGAATCCAGACGTAGATTGCACACTGCTGGAATCTACTAGTCTTGGGCTACTCCCACTATGCCGGTGACCCGATTCATGTCTTCTCTAAATACCCACTTGGTCCACTTCAAAATATGCTCTTTTTTCATATTAATTTTCTCTGAAAGCAAAATTTAAAAAAATTTATATCTCCGATACCGGGCTGAATCCAGACGTAGATTGTACACTGCTGGAATCTACTAGTCCTAAGCTACTCCCACTATGCCGGTGACCCGATTCATGTCTTCTCTAAATACCCACTTGGTCCACTTCAAAATATGCTCTTTTTTCATATTAATTTTCTCTAAAAGCAAAATTTAAAAAAATTTATATCTCCGATATCGGGCTGAGTCCAGACGTAGATTGCACACTGCTGGAACCTACTAGTCCTGGGCTATTCCCACTATGCCGGTGAGCCGATTCATGTCTTCTCTAAATACCCATTTGGTCCACTTCAAAATATGCTCTTTTTTCATATTAATTTTCTCTAAAAGCAAAATTTTCAAAAATTAATATCTCCGATATCGGGCTGCATCCAGACGTAGATTGCACACTGCTGGAATCTACTAGTCCTAAGCTACTCCCACTATGCCGGTCACCCGATTCATGTCTTCTCTAAATGCCCATTTGGTCCACTTCAAAATATGCTCTTTTTTCATATTATTTTTCTCTAAAAGCAAAATTTTCAAAAATTAATATCTCCGATATCGGGCTGAATCCAGACGTATATTGCACACTGCTGGAATCTACTAGTCCCAAGCTACTCCCACTATGCCGGTGACCCGATTCATGTCTTCTCTAAATACCCACTTGGTCCACTTCAAAATATGCTCTTTTTTCATATTAATTTTCTCTAAAAGCCAAATTTTCAAAAATTAATATCTCCGATATCGGGCTGAATCCAGACGTAGATTGCACACTTCTGGAATCTACTAGTCTTGGGCTACTCCCACTATGCCGGTGACCCGATTCATGTCTTCTCTAAATACCCATTTGGTCCACTTCAAAATATGCTCTTTTTTCATATTAATTTTCTCTAAAAGCAAAATTTTCAAAAATTAATATCTCCGATATCGGGCTGAATCCAGACGTAGATTGCACACTTCTGGAATCTACTAGTCTTGGGCTACTCCCACTATGCCGGTGACCCGATTCATGTCTTCTCTAAATACCCATTTGGTCCACTTTAAAATATGCTCTTTTTTCATATTATTTTTCTGTAAAAGCAAAATTTTCAAAAATTTATATCTCTGATATCGGGCTGAATCCAGACGTAGATTGTACACTGCTGGAATCTACTAGTCCTAAGCTACTCCCACTATGCCGGTGACCCGATTCATGTCTTCTCTAAATACCCACTTGGTCCACTTCAAAATATGCTCTTTTTTCATATTAATTTTCTGTAAAAGCAAAATTTTCAAAAATTAATATCTCCGATATCGGGCTAAGTCTAGACGTAGATTGCACACTGCTGGAATCTACTAGTCCTAGCTACTCCCACTATGCCGGTGACCCGATTCATGTCTTCTCTAAATACCCATTTGGTCCACTTCAAAATATGCTCTTTTTTCATATTATTTTTCTGTAAAAGCAAAATTTTCAAAAATTTATATCTCTGATATCGGACTGAATCCAGACGTAGATTGCACACTGCTGGAATCTACTAGTCCTGGGCTACTCCCACTATGCCGGTGACCCGATTCATGTCTTCTCTAAATACCCACTTGGTCTACTTCAAAATATGCTCTTTTTTGATATTAATTTTCTGTAAAAGCAAAATTTTCAAAAATTAATATCTCCGATATCGGGCTGAGTCCAGACGTAGATTGCACACTGCTGGAATCTACTAGTCCTGGGCTACTTTCACTATGCCGGTGACCCGATTCATGTCTTCTCTAAATACCCATTTGGTCCACTTCAAAATATGCTCTTTTTTCATATTATTTTCCTCTAAAAGCAAAATTTTCAAAAATTAATATCTCCGATATCGGGCTGAATCCAGACGTAGATTGCACACTGCTGGAATCTACTAGTCCTAAGCTACTCCCACTATGCCGGTCACCCGATTCATGTCTTCTCTAAATACCCATTTGGTCCACTTCAAAATATGCTCTTTTTTCATATTAATTTTCTCTAAAAGCAAAATTTTCAAAAATTAATATCTCCGATATCGGGCTGAATCCAGACGTAGATTGCACACTGCTGGAATCTACTAGTCTTGGGCTACTCCCACTATGCCGGTGACCCGATTCATGTCTTCTCTAAATACCCATTTGGTCCACTTCAAAATATGCTCTTTTTTCATATTATTTTCCTCTAAAAGCAAAATTTTCAAAAATTAATATCTCCGATATCGGGCAGAATCCAGACGTAGATTGCACACTGCTGGAATCTACTAGTCCTAGGCTACTCCCACTATGCCGGTCACCCGATTCATGTCTTCTCTAAATACCCATTTGGTCCACTTCAAAATATGCTCTTTTTTCATATTAATTTTCTCTAAAAGCAAAATTTTCAAAAATTAATATCTCCGATATCGGGCTGAATCCAGACGTAGATTGCACACTGCTGGAATCTACTAGTCCTAAGCTATTCCCACTATGCCGGTGACCCGATTCATGTCTTCTCTAAATACCCATTTGGTCCACTTCAAAATATGCTCTTTTTTCATATTATTTTTCTGTAAAAGCAAAATTTTCAAAAATTTATATCTCTGATATCGGGCTGAATCCAGACGTAGATTGCACACTGCTGGAATCTACTAGTCCCAAGCTACTCCCACTATGCCGGTGACCCGATTCATGTCTTCTCTAAATACCCACTTGGTCTACTTCAAAATATGCTCTTTTTTGATATTAATTTTCTGTAAAAGCAAAATTTTCAAAAATTAATATCTCCGATATCGGGCTGAGTCCAGACGTAGATTGCACACTGCTGGAATCTACTAGTCCTAAGCTACTCCCGCTATGCAGGTGACCCGATTCATGTCTTCTCTAAATACCCACTTGGTCCACTTCAAAATATGCATTTTTTTCATATTAATTTTCTCTAAAAGCAAAATTTCAAAAAATTTATATCTCCGATATCGGGCTGAGTCCAGACGTAGATTGCACACTGCTGGAATCTACTAGTCCTGGGCTACTTTCACTATGCCGGTGACCCGATTCATGTCTTCTCTAAATACCCATTTGGTCCACTTCAAAATATGCTCTTTTTTCATATTATTTTCCTCTAAAAGCAAAATTTTCAAAAATTAATATCTCCGATATCGGGCTGAATCCAGACGTAGATTGCACACTGCTGGAATCTACTAGTCCTAAGCTACTCCCACTATGCCGGTCACCCGATTCATGTCTTCTCTAAATACCCATTTGGTCCACTTCAAAATATGCTCTTTTTTCATATTAATTTTCTCTAAAAGCAAAATTTTCAAAAATTAATATCTCCGATATCGGGCTGAATCCAGACGTAGATTGCACACTGCTGGAATCTACTAGTCTTGGGCTACTCCCACTATGCCGGTGACCCGATTCATGTCTTCTCTAAATACCCATTTGGTCCACTTCAAAATATGCTCTTTTTTCATATTATTTTCCTCTAAAAGCAAAATTTTCAAAAATTAATATCTCCGATATCGGGCTGAATCCAGACGTAGATTGCACACTGCTGGAATCTACTAGTCCTAGGCTACTCCCACTATGCCGGTCACCCGATTCATGTCTTCTCTAAATACCCATTTGGTCCACTTCAAAATATGCTCTTTTTTCATATTAATTTTCTCTAAAAGCAAAATTTTCAAAAATTAATATCTCCGATATCGGGCTGAATCCAGACGTAGATTGCACACTGCTGGAATCTACTAGTCTTGGGCTACTCCCACTATGCCGGTGACCCGATTCATGTCTTCTCTAAATACCCATTTGGTCCACTTCAAAATATGCTCTTTTTTCATATTATTTTTCTGTAAAAGCAAAATTTTCAAAAATTTATATCTCTGATATCGGGCTGAATCCAGACGTAGATTGCACACTGCTGGAATCTACTAGTCCCAAGCTACTCCCACTATGCCGGTGACCCGATTCATGTCTTCTCTAAATACCCACTTGGTCCACTTCAAAATATGCTCTTTTTTCATATTAATTTTCTCTAAAAGCAAAATTTTCAAAAATTAATATCTCCGATATCGGGCTGAATCCAGACGTAGATTGTACACTGCTGGAATCTACTAGTCTTGGGCTACTCCCACTATGCCGGTGACCCGGTTCATGTCTTCTCTAAATACCCATTTGGTCCACTTCAAAATATGCTCTTTTTTCATATTATTTTTCTCTAAAAGCAAAATTTTCAAAAATTAATATCTCCGATATCGGGCTGCATCCAGATGTAGATTGCACACTGCTGGAATCTACTAGTCCTAAGCTACTCCCACTATGCCGGTCACCCGATTCATGTCTTCTCTAAATACCCACTTGGTCCACTTCAAAATATGCTCTTTTTTCATATTAATTTTCTCTAAAAGCAAAATTTTAAAAAATTAATATCTCCGATATCGGGCTGAATCCAGACGTAGATTGCACACTGCTGGAATCTACTAGTCCTAAGCTACTCCCACTATGCCGGTGACCCGATTCATGTCTTCTCTAAATACCAACTTGGTCCACTTCAAAATATGCTCTTTTTTCATATTAATTTTCTCTAAAAGCAAAATTTAAAAAAATTTATATCTCCGATACCGGGCTGAATCCAGACGTAGATTGCACACTGCTGGAATCTACTAGTCCTAAGCTACTCCCACTATGCCGGTGACCCGATTCATGTCTTCTCTAAATACCCACTTGGTCCACTTCAAAATATGCTCTTTTTTCATATTAATTTTCTCTAAAAGCAAAATTTAAAAAAATTTATATCTCCGATATCGGGCTGAATCCAGACGTAGATTGCACACTGCTGGAACCTACTAGTCCTGGGCTACTCCCACTATGCCGGTGACCCGATTCATGTCTTCTCTAAATACCCATTTGGTCCACTTCAAAATATGCTCTTTTTTCATATTAATTTTCTCTAAAAGCAAAATTTTCAAAAATTAATATCTCCGATATCGGGCTGCATCCAGACGTAGATTACACACTGCTGGAATCTACTAGTCCTAAGCTACTCCCACTATGCCGGTCACCCGATTCATGTCTTCTCTAAATGCCCATTTGGTCCACTTCAAAATATGCTCTTTTTTCATATTATTTTTCTCTAAAAGCAAAATTTTCAAAAATTAATATCTCCGATATCGGGCTGAATCCAGACGTATATTGCACACTGCTGGAATCTACTCCCACTATGCCGGTGACCCGATTCATGTCTTCTCTAAATACCCATTTGGTCCACTTCAAAATATGCTCTTTTTTCATATTATTTTTCTCTAAAAGCAAAATTTTCAAAAATTAATATCTCCGATATCGGGCTGCATCCAGACGTAGATTGCACACTGCTGGAATCTACTAGTCCTAAGCTACTCCCACTATGCCGGTCACCCGATTCATGTCTTCTCTAAATACCCACTTGGTCCACTTCAAAATATGCTCTTTTTTCATATTAATTTTCTCTAAAAGCAAAATTTTCAAAAATTAATATCTCCGATATCGGGCTGAATCCAGACGTAGATTGTACACTGCTGGAATCTACTAGTTTTGGGCTACTCCCACTATGCCGGTGACCCGATTCATGTCTTCTCTAAATACCCATTTGGTCCACTTCAAAATATGCTCTTTTTTCATATTATTTTTCTCTAAAAGCAAAATTTTCAAAAATTAATATCTCCGATATCGGGCTGAATCCAGACGTAGATTGCACACTGCTGGAATCTACTAGTCCTAGGCTACTCCCACTATGCCGGTCACCCGATTCATGTCTTCTCTAAATACCCATTTGGTCCACTTCAAAATATGCTCTTTTTTCATATTAGTTTTCTCTAAAAGCAAAATTTTCAAAAATTAATATCTCCGATATCGGGCTGAATCCAGACGTAGATTGCACACTGCTGGAATCTACTAGTCTTGGGCTACTCCCACTATGCCGGTGACCCGATTCATGTCTTCTCTAAATACCCATTTGGTCCACTTCAAAATATGGTCTTTTTTCATATTAATTTTCTCTAAAAGCAAAATTTTCAAAAATTAATATCTCCGATATCGGGCTGAATCCAGACGTAGATTGCACACTGCTGGAATCTACTAGTCTTGGGCTACTCCCACTATGCCGGTGACCCGATTCATGTCTTCTCTAAATACCCACTTGGTCCACTTCAAAATATGCTCTTTTTTCATATTAATTTTCTCTAAAAGCCAAATTTTCAAAAATTAATATCTCCGATATCGGGCTGAATCCAGACGTAGATTGCACACTTCTGGAATCTACTAGTCTTGGGCTACTCCCACTATGCCGGTGACCCGATTCATGTCTTCTCTAAATACCCATTTGGTCCACTTCAAAATATGCTCTTTTTTCATATTAATTTTCTCTAAAAGCAAAATTTTCAAAAATTAATATCTCCGATATCGGGCTGAATCCAGACGTAGATTGCACACTTCTGGAATCTACTAGTCTTGGGCTACTCCCACTATGCCGGTGACCCGATTCATGTCTTCTCTAAATACCCATTTGGTCCACTTCAAAATATGCTCTTTTTTCATATTATTTTTCTGTAAAAGCAAAATTTTCAAAAATTTATATCTCTGATATCGGGCTGAATCCAGACGTAGATTGTACACTGCTGGAATCTACTAGTCCTAAGCTACTCCCACTATGCCGGTGACCCGATTCATGTCTTCTCTAAATACCCATTTGGTCCACTTCAAAATATGCTCTTTTTTATATGTTTTTTTTTCTCTTAAAACGTTAGACGGGTATAATGGAGCCAAGAATGTTTTTTTTTTGTTTTTGTAAAATTTTTAATTATTTTTTTCTTTAATAATTTTAATTATTCATAGCTTAAAAGTTTTTTTAATGTACATGTAACTTTATCAGCGCAGTTAGCATTATGTGGAACGTATTTAACATTTTTGTAGGACGTATTTAACTGACGTATTTATCTTCACACCCTTCATTACATCTACAAAAACACACAATTTGGTGGGGTATATACGCCGGTGGCATCATCGAATCTTTTTTTTTCAGAAATAAGGCCGAAGGTTGCGTTACAGTCCATGGAAACAGTTACCGCACCATAATTAATGGTTTTTTGGTTTAAAATATAGATGAAATTTATCCAGACGATATATGGCTTAATAAGAATGGCGCAACCTACCATACCACGACCGCAACCATTAACTTAATAAATTTTGAGAAAAAGGCCTCCATGGTCAACAGAGGTGTCAAATCTTGATTATAAACTGTGAGGTTACATGAATTCATGGATTTATGCTAATAAATCTGCAACAGTTGACGCTTGGTTCGGCAACATCGTTCCTAATATTCGTGATATACGGCCGGGCATGCTCGAAAGGGAGGCTGGATGCTTAAAACTATTTTTATTATTTTATCAATGCGCATTGACCTTTCGAATTAAAAAAAAATATTTTGATTGCTATTAAGGTTCTTTTCACAATTAAAAATTCAATCGGTTTTAAAAAAATCTTTTTTTATTTTGTCTAAAATAATAAAAAAAAACGACAACCACAATCGCTGACATCTAAACTATAGATGCAACGAACGACTTAATAACTGTATATACGAATATATGAAAGCATTTTTTTTTATAATTTATCATATTTAATGTGTTTTTACATATTTCTCTTAAATTTTTCGTCCTTATTTATTTGTTTAATTTTTGTACCCTTCACCAAAAAAAAGTGGAAGTTTGTCGTTCCGTTTATAATTTCTGCAATATCCATTTCCAACGCCATTAAGCGTTCTGAATCCTTTTGCACAGCGAAGTCGATTGAGCGATGTCCGCCTATCGAGGCACTAAATGAGCTAGGAAATTGGAATACGTCAATCGATTAGATATAGTGTTGAAAGAAATGCTGTAGGAAATCAGCAAGATCGGTCTATGTCCCTCGAGTCAGTGGGCTAATCACTTCGCATTGGTTGAAGAGGGGCAGAAGTTTATATTTTTTCATGTACGCCGATTTGTATAATTTTTCGGTGTTTTGTTTTTAGATATCTGAACATTATGATTCCGTAATATTAGTCGGATATATTTATTTTTTGTTTGGACAGACACGCTCGAGGTTCTTGTTTAAAACGGCATGGAAGTTTACTGTATAATTAATCTTTTGGTACAATCACAGCAATATCATTACTTAACTTTGTTGTATATTTTCGTAATTGACAATGGTCATAGATTAGACTTGCATTAAGAAAGGCTGGAAAAAGTGCCACCTAAAAAGTTTCGTGAAACAAAATATAAACCACATCAAAATTTCAATGCTCATTAACTTCAGTAAACTGCAGCGTTGTGGAGGGCTGTTTAACGACAGGTGTCAAATTCTGCTTGAAGTCTCAGCTTCAGCTGCTCCTACCTGCTTCTTTCCAAAAAAACAGTAAAAACTATAAAGTGATAAAGTAACAAAACATGAATTTTCCTTCATGCATTTTGTTGTTGCCATGATTCTTTACTGTTAAAAATTAATTAATTAAAAATTGACACTGTCACGATGGCAGTACGGCAAGAAAGTTTTTCGATAATTCGTCCAAAACTGCAGAAGTACCCGTAATTGGCATAAAAGAAGAGTTAATACGTAAATTTAAAATTAATTTTGCCGTTATAATTTGTAATGCATCGATCGACACTAATAAAATTTCATATATATTGCATGAATACTGCAATGTTGTTTGTGGATCTCTATGGCTGGTACCACACGCCTGTAACTGTGCATAAGATTCTGGTGCATGGTGGCAAAATTATAGCAGAAGCTTTTCTGGCATTAGGTATGTCTTTATCTAAAGGCCCTTATTCAAGAGTTTATTTTTATTTTTCACATTTTAATTGATTATTTGTATCAGGTATGCTGTCCGAGGAAGCTCAGGAAGCGAGGAATAAAGGCTATAGAGCCTATAGATTACATCATTCGCGAAGAATTGAAGGTGTGGCCACTAATAAAGACGTAATGCATAATCTTTTATTGTCTTAAGACCCATTTATAAATTGATTTCGCTTAAAACTGCATATAAAAAAATTGGAGAACGATAATGATGTTAAAATTTTTTAAAAAAACTATGCTATGGAATTATGCCACTTTTTTCAACACAAGTTGTATGGGAAATGGGCGTAAAAGTGGGCGGATATTTTTCAAATTTCACATTAATGATTCTGAGTATTTTAATATGACATGTGCCAAAAAACAAAGCCGTATTTCAGAATTTAAATTTCACTTTGTACGGGAGGTGGGCGTAAAAGTGATTTTTCCATTTTTTTCTTGATTCAAACAAAAAATGCCTATGTGCCAAGTTTCAACCAAAGTGGGCCTGTCTCAAATTTTTTCATACCATTTGAAATCATAATATAACTCCAATAAAAAAAACAAACAAACACAAATATATAAAGCGATAGAGAATTAAAGGATAAGAAATAATATCAAGTTATGGGCCTCTGAAATTTTCATAAAAAAATTTGACTGTCAATATGGTCAGTATGGGTGTCGGCAAAAAGATTTTAAGAACATCTTTCAGGAAATACATAAATAAAATAAAAATTTAAAAAAAGGTTAACCCATTAAAAGACGATAATAAGTTTTTTCTTATTCTTATTTCTCTATCACCGCAATTCTTGTTTTTTTGATAGGAGCTACTTTACTTAATTGGATTTACAAACATGGTGAAGGTTCTTTAAGATTCGGCATAGCCGAATAAAGCACTTTTACTTATTTTTACCTCAAAATATGTTTATCTTTTACCTGTCTTTCAAGAAGCGAGAACATGATATAACACATTAGCATTTAACTTACCCACAAGAGGAATTCATTTTTTGTAAAAATATCAGGACATCTATAAAACTTATGTTTACATTTTACAATGCACAATTAATTTTTATATTTTTTTAAATAATTTAATGAAAATTTAATGCAAACTAATTTAAAATAAATATCATTTCATAATATATTTATGAAAATATGTATTACCGCTCTGCAAATTTATTTAACTTTTAAATTACAATTGGGTGACTAATTTCTTGACTAACAGATTTAAACAAGCATGCAGAAGCATGCCTTAGTAAAAATGTTAAATTTCTTATTTTATACTTTTGTGTCAAACTAATCAATACTTTAAGGATAAATTCGACATCTTACAAATATGAAAAACGGAAAAAACCCGACTCGAAAGACATGATTTTGTTGTTACCTGCAACATTATTTTCTCATTTTTATTCTCCCACACAGCCCTAAAAGTTTTAAGTTTTGTGTCTATCAATGTTTAAGAGTGTATGTTAAAGCCAAAAACAACAAAAAATATTTAGGAGAATTTGCTACAAAAGATTTTTAGTAAATCTTTAACTTTTAACATAGACAGCTTTTAGTTTTTTTTATTTTCCAGCAAATGAGAAAAATACACATCTCAAGGAGAAAATAATATTTCCGTAAAGGAAAAAAACAACTGCTCTCAAAAAGGCTGTTGTAATCTCGCACAAACATGCATACTCATCGACACATTTAAATGAACAAAATATAAGTCCGTTATCTTCAAAACAAGATGATGTTCTTAAACGAAGGAAAAATATAACAGTATTTACAGCAGTGTTGCCAGAATGGTAATTTATTTTATGAGATTTTTTTCACTAAATTATATATTTTTTCATAACTTAAATAAATTTTAGCAATTTTTTTAATTAAAAAAAAAAATTAATAAAAAATTCTGCTTTTAGCCCAAATAGTGAAAAGTTTAAAATAAAAAATTAAAAGTTTTTCTTTATAAGAGTTGGGATACTTGTATAATTAGAATAATAATTTATTTTTGTCTTAAAACTCCTAGTAAAATATAAATAATATATTGCGCTATTCGTTATTTCTAAATTAGAACCACTTTTCATTAAAGTTTTTATACCCTTCACCACAAAAGGTAGAAAAAGGGTTATAATTAATTTTGTTATTCCGTTTGTAATTTCCACAATATCCATTTCCGACACCACAAAGTATTTATATTCTGATCTTATGCATAGCGAAGCCGATTAAGCGATGTCCGTCTGTCTGGCCGCGTTAGTGTTGAAATCAAGTTTGACGAGGCACTAGATCAGCCGAGGCCAATCGATCAGACATACTGTCGAAAGAGGTGCTGTGGGAAATCAGCAAGATTGGTCCATGTCCTTCAACGCAGCGGGCAAAACACCACTAATTTTTCTATATCATTTAGAACAATGAAGTAACTCCAATCAAAAAAAAAATATATATGGGGCGATAGATAGTTAAGCAATAAGAAAAAATTTGCGTTCGCCTATATTTTCCGAGTTACGGTCCTCTAAAATTTTGAAATTCGTTAAAATATCAATATGGGTATTATTTTAAAGCTTTTGAAGAGATCTTTAAGAAAATACTAGAATTTTTTAAAAATACTTAAGCCATTAAGAGCTGATGGTATTTAACTTTTTTTTCTTCATTCTCTGTCACCTCAATATTTTTAATTTTTTGGATAGGAGTTACTTCTTTAAACTCGATTTATAAACATGGTTAAAGGTATTTAAGATTCGACATGGCGAATATAGCTCTCTTACTTGTTTGACTTACATTTATTAAGTTTTAATTGAATATTGAAAGTACCCTTCTAATATTAATATGAGAGGGGAAGCAAGCACATAATTGGATTATATTTGAAATTTCTATCGCTTTTTATAAATTTTAATTTTTCTCCTTAAGAGTTTTGTGTAATTTGTGTTTATGTAAATAATTGTAAAACTTTGGACCCAAAAACTTCAAACAAATCCGAAGAGTTTTTAACAGTGTAGGAAAACAATCAAAACATTTTGCAAACGCTGCATGTAATGACACAAAGAGCAAAACGAAAAAAAAATATTTTTTGAATAACAAGGGGCTTAACTGAACAATGGTCCTTTCCTGTGATTCCACAATACAATTGAGGCGCTACTGTATATTCTTTAATAACAAGCAAATTAGGACGACATGATTGCGAAACGCTTTTTTTCCAAAAATTTTCAAAAATATTCTGTGTTTTATTTTTCTTGCTGCGTAACTTTAATTTAATATAAACGTTTCGTTTTGTTTATCTTCGTACCCTGGTGTTTACTTTTGTTTACCAAACATTCAAACCCAAAGCAATTTGACAAAAATTGTGTTCTATTTTATATGAAAACTATGAGTAGCCGTTTGTGTTATTACCAATCTATTTACATATGTTACTAAGAATATATTGTACATATGTGTGAGTGTGTGTATGTACATAAATGTGTTGTACTGTGTCCTATAAGGTAAAAAGTTTTAGCTCTTCACTCACACCTTAACTCCTACAAGTTCCTATGAAAAAAGGCAAGAAACCGCAGTATGCAGTTATTTTTTAAACGAGCGAGCACATATTTCCCAAAAGTAAAAAATAATATAAAAAAAGAAAATGCAGCAAAAAATGTGAGCTAAATATTGACATTGAGAAAACAGGCAGACATTCTGGCTCGTCGGCAATCGCTTACCCAGTAAAAAATACTACAGAACCAGGTAAAAAACCAGTAAAAACTTAAGTGTTTACGTAAGCAAACGTTTATGAAGCTCTTCAACTTCTATGTTTATTCTAATGTTTTTCGATCCCTTCTGGGTTTTCCTGATACTCTACGAAATAATAAAAAATACTTCCATGATGAAGTATGAGCCCAAGATTCACAACCGTATGGAAGAGTAGCGGTACTTTTAGATCTCTATCTGACTATTGCCCGCAGGTTTTAAAAATGTTGAACTTGTGTATGGGGTTTGATTCCTACATAGTTTTCAAAGTCCTTCTCGTATTCGGCCCTCTGCTTTTAAAAAGACACTTTTCCACAGGCTACCTCATCTGTAATTATGGGCTGATAGAGATAATAAGGAAGCTCTCGATCTTCTTGGCATTAAAAATTTAATGCGATGTTCGATGAAACAAACATATTTTTGGTCACAAAAAAAATCATTCGAGCACCCCGGTTTTTTTCAACGGTTCAATAGATACTTGACTTCATTTTTTCTACACCACCTTTATCAGACCAAAAAGAAACACATCTCTCATGTATGAGACGGCACTTCAAAGATTATTCTAGAATTACTCGGCTGCTTACAGGAGCAAAAAAAGATCATGGATGATAGTTGAACATTGTAGCTTTATTGACTTACCGCACTATCGACGCAATTTGGGAGATATTTCAATGCTTCATCGGTATGTGTTTTGATGAAAATGATCTTCTACCCTTGTGGTCGATTAGCCAGTGAATCGCTCGTATGTTTAATAAACTGCCTACATAAATCTCTTTGCTAACTTTCTATGTGCAAGGATCAAAACTGAATGTCCAGGAGCACTACCCTCCTCTATTCTCCTTGCTGCAACCAAATTTTCTAGTTCTAGTTAAAAATGTTTATTGAGTTTCTTAAGTTTTCTTATGCCTTTAAATTTAAACTTATAAACTTAAAGTGGGCCAAAGTTTAAGTAAATAATAATTATTTTTTTTCTATTGTTATTATTTTTCCTTGAAATTTTCTTTTTTTAGAAATTTTTTTATTTTATTTATTGTTTATTTGAAGGGTAAAATATTTAACAAGAAAGTACAACAACTAGTGTCTACATACTTTTCATTAAAATATTTTTGTACGTATTTTGATTGTTATTTAATTTTCAAATATTAAAAAAAAGCAAGTAAGAGTGCTACATTCAGCAATGACGAATCTTATATACCCTTCACCATACAAAAGTGTAAATCTAGTTTAGTAAAGTAGTAAAAAATTATCATCGGCTGATAATGGGCTATGCATTTTTGACAAATTATAGTATTTTTAAAAAGATTTCTTGAAAGCTTTTAAATGATACCCATATTGACCATATTGACAATCGAACTTTTTTATAAAAATTTCAGAGGCCCATAACTCGGAAAATAGGGCGAGCGCCATTTTTTTCACTTGCTCTTTTTTATTTTTTTTTATTCTTTATCGCTCCATATACAGTGAAACCTCCCTAAAGGGACACCTTTTATAACCGGACACCTGTAATAGCCGGGCAAGATTTGTAGATCCAACCTGGTCATTAGTTTTTCCATACAAAATGCATTCCCATAAGCGGACACTCTAATTACCAGACGCGGACACTAAATTCAAAAAATATTGTTCAAAATTAGTCGCAGGTAAAACAGCCCGCCCTCGAGCGTTCAAAAATCTTTTGTCAAGGATCTTTCAGTATGAAAGACTCGAGACATCGTGAGTAAATGGCTGCAGCAGTTTAACAGAAAAATGAGATCTGAGAAGCGTAAAATACTCTTGTTTTTGGACAAAATAGCATCCAAGAGAATTAAATTTAACAAATATAATATTTATTAACTTTAAATACAAGTGCAGTGCGCCAATCCCTCGACCAAGGTATAATCCAAAATTTTTAGGTTTACGATAGAGGATTAATATTTAAGCACAAACTATAAGAGAAGAATACTGCAAATTCAGCATCAAATTTTGCAAAATCTTTGATGTTCCAAAACTGCTTTCGGAAAGCTGGATTATCAGCTGATAGTTATAAACACTCAAGTATTGATGCAGATGATGGTTAATTTTAAAAAATGGATGAAAGCGTCTACACTTAAGATGAGTGTATTGAAATAATAAATCAATGCTCTGTTTTGGAGAACATAAAAAATACCAGACCCCATAAATTCTTATGATGAAACATTAAATTGCTCGTTTGAATCATTTTGCTAGAGAAGGCTTTTTAGCATTTTAACAATTAAAGACACTGAAAGTCAGTTAAAAACCAAACAGCAGAAATTCAAATAACCTAAATTGAAGCATCATACTCTAAATACATATTTTTGTTTGACCACAGTAAAATATTAAACAAAGAATTGTATCACTTAAGAATTCAATACAAAACAAAATATGAAACGGAATGAGTACCTCTCTTTTACGTGGACACCTCTAATAACGGGACAAAAAAATGCGGCGGCAGTGAGTGTCCGGTTATGAGAGGTTTCACTGTATTTGTTTTTTTTTTTTTGTGTTTATCCCACTGCGTCAAGGGACATGTCCTGATCTTGCTGATTTCCAATAGTAATTATTTCGAAACTAAATCTATTGCCTTGACAAAGACGGACTTTGCTCAATCGACTTCGCTATGCATTAGAACTCGCAATTTATATATTTTGTGGATATTGTGGAAATTACAAACGGATGACAAACTTATATAAACCGCTTTATTACTTTTTGCGGTAAAGGGTATAACAAGAGTGGAAAGCCGCTGTGTTATAATTAACTTAATGTTGATGTTTTTCTCATATGAATGTATTTTTAATTTAATTGGTGACACTTATTTTCATTTTTCTTCACACCTATCCAACATTTAATTTAATTAGTCTACAGTTAAACAGAGAGAAAAATAAATATTTTGACTGAAGTGTGTAATAAAAGTTTTTTTCCCAATAAAAAAGCAGAAAATCAAATAACAAAATATTTATTTTTGATTTCATTAGTTATGATTCGCAGTAAAAAATTTCTTTCAGATTTCAAATTAATGAACATAGTTTTCGTGCCTTGCTTCAATCATAATAGAAAAAACTATAAAATAAACCTTTGTAAGTGAAGGTATTTGTATAAAAAGGTGATCGATAGATCGAAATTAAAAAAAAAAAAAAACCGAGAAAATTGTACATTTAAAATTCTCTCTTACATGTACTGGTTGCACAAATCAAAGGGAAGCATAAAATATGTTTTCAAGTTTTTCAATTTCAGTTTGAAAACGCTACATCCCTAGAACAACAGCTGAGGGGCGTCTTCGTTACTGAAGAAGTGATAATATAAATGTAATGGTTGAAAACAGATTTCAATAATTTTAATGAAAAATTCACAAATCTCTTATTTTAAATCTTTCGAGTGGTCATTTTTTTTTCGAAAAAGCCGGTATATTCGACACTCAAAATTTAAACCGAAAGTTGTAAGCAGAAATATTGGTTTAAAACCCGCTTGAAAAACTGAAGCGATCATCCTATTACTTACGCAATAGACTGTGATTTAGATGTCTAGATATAGAATAATTAAGAATTTATAAGTTTTGGAAGAGAAGGGTACTCTCTTTCTACCAATACCAGCAAGATTTGACTCGAAAACGAACGTAAGTATAAGAGGTGGTATTCTTCCCCCGTCTTCTACCGCCAAGAAATTAATCTAAAACGTATGTTTGTACGGAAGAAGAAGGCTGTTTAAGATTTGAAGAATATCGCTATTGTAATTGGGTGGATATTCGACAATTATTAATTGCAGCTTATGAAATTTAACTTGTTGTAAAAATCAGGCCTAATTTGTATTAATTTTTTGTTAAAGAATTTTGCTACAGTCATCACATGCTTACATCAGTTTCAATAACTTAATTCATTTTGCTTTTAAAAATGTGATAGAAATTATGTTATACGCAACGACCGATATTTCGGTCAACAGCGACGATTAAATAACCGGTTAAACCGATCGACTTTGTTTTGATAAGGTATGATAATTTTTGTAGTAGAATACGAAAATTACGTTGTGGGATCGAAGATAGAGATTCAAATCGAATGTTCACAAACACATAGAATGTGACCAATAACCCCCAAGAATTTTACACTTCTTATGGACATAACTTCCCTTCCAGAAAATTCTCTTTTTTTTAAATATCGAAACGATTTTTTCTGTGCAATTACATGATAATCAGAATTTTTTCATAATCTCATTTGACAAAATATAATCTAAGCATTTCAACTTTAAAATTTTTTCAAGTGTAGAACAATATTTTAAATTAAAATTAATAATGGAAACAGTATAATGAGGTTCATGGGTGTTTTAAATATTACTTTATTATTATTGTACTTTTTTTAAAGTTTTTTTTTCTTTGTTGTAACTTACATTTAGTTGTTATTGTTGTAATTTTTTATTTAAATTTATTTATTTTTTATTTGCTGTGTTTTTTCCTTCTTATTTTGAAAACAGTGAACAGAAAAGTTCAGATGCCAAGAGACAATAAAAAATAAAACTTAAGTTAAAATAAATAAATAAATAAAAATGGAAAAAACCTCTAAAAACGAGTTATAATTTAGCACAAAAAAACAGCAACTATTAAAAAATAAATTTTTTATATTTATTTATTTTTGTTTTTTTTTAGCAAATTTATTAACGTTGCCAATTGTGTTCTTTTATAGCATGCGATGACAACAGCAAATTGTTGTTGCTGTTGTAAAACAAAATCAAAAAAATATTTTTACATATTTAATTTATAAAAAATAAAAGTTTTTAAGCTTGAAACTTAATTTGGCAGCTATTTTTATGTTTTATTTCTTTTGTTTTCTTTAATTTGTTAAACTGTTTTTTAATAAAAAAAACTTATTTTTGAAGATGCAAGCAATACAACCAAAACCAATAGAGACTTTTTTAAATCTTTAAACACAACATTTTCCTTCTTTGAACTCTGCCTACATTTCTCTACATTTCTTTTTTTATTTCTTTTAAATTTTTAAAGATTTTTTTCTTTAACTGTCAATTTTTGTTGTTGTTCTTTTTATGTATATATTTTGTAGAAACAAGATATCTGCATTTATTCCAACCACACTTGGCCACCAATACGCATATGTTCAAATACTCACAGACAATAAATAAATGGTATATATAACGGTAGTTTTAGAAGAAAAAAAAATCATATAAGCAACATTAATCTTTTGCTTAAAAGGCAATTTTTTTAATTTTTTCTTGGCCCAAAAATATAAAAATTATGCGGCTTTTAAACAACCAACAAAAAAAAAATCACTTTTAACACTTTTATTTATTTAAATAATTATTTGTTTAATAATTTATATATATGGTGGATGTACATAAGTATATGTATCTACCGTTTTCATTTAATTAAAAACTTTTCTTGGAACTCAGTTCGTTTTCACTGCATCCGTTAAACCTGATCGTTCTTCTTAAATTACAAGTTTATCAACCGCGCGCTATCGAACGACTGACTGAATTATTGTTGTATAAACTTGTTCTAATGTTTTTGTTAAAAATTTTTCATTTTTTTTTTCTCGTTTGCCTTTTAACTACTTCTTTTGTATGTAGTTAACATTCTTCTTATAAAACTGTTCAAATATCATGCATTTTTAACTTTACTCGTTTCACCGTTCTCAACTTTGTCATTTATTTTTCTATCAGAGATGGAAAATTCAGTATAATTCATTTTTTTTACACAAGATTAACTTGTTCACAAAATGTAATTGAAAAGAAAATTTTAGAAATAAGAAAATACTAAAATTTTTAAAAATCCTAATCCATTAAGAGCCAATGAAAAACATTTATCTAATTTTTTAATTCTATGTCAACCCGATATTTGCGTTTTTAATTAGAGTTACTTCACTGAACTAGATTAGCATACATGGTGAAGGCATAGCCGAATAGGTGTGGCTCTCTTACTTATTTTTTTTTTTAGTTTTGTTGGTAGAGACCACTAAAGTCGTTGTGCTTGGGTAAAACTACTCATACTTATAATAATCTATTCGAATCTATTCCCATTGGCGTATATAGCCATGTCTGGGGAGTGATAGGCCAACCCATAGAAAAATATTAGAACCCACAGCACCTTATGGAATTTTTTAAACATGGAACAATTGTTCTTTTTGTTAAAGGATTACAATCCCCTCCAGCCAAATTTTCAAGATTCGTGTCTATGTGTCACTGTAACAATATTATGATTGAATCTAAGCCCTGCTATTCTCTGTTCTTAAAACTAGGTACTTTAAATAGCTGTTATTATTTTTACTATTTTATATAATCGTTGCTGATAGTAAGTTTCTGAAACGGCTTTAATGAAATAGTTATAAAAAATAGGGATTTTTTCCATTCATATTTTGCAAAAAAACTTTTTACTAAAATATCTTAATAGAATTTGTTAAATTTTTTGCAAACGTTACGAAATTTTGCACATTTTAGACTCAAAAAATTTCATTACATAAAATTTATTAAGTGATATAAATATATTATTAAGATTAATCTATAAAAAACTCAATTAAAATTTTCACTTTTAAAATTTCACTTTTCCATACCTGATTTCTACTGTTATTTATTTCCCCCCTTTATCTAAATTGTTGTTTCTGTGCTTCACACATGTAAGCTTTGGAGCTGTGTACTCTCTTTAGGTGGAGAATATATTTACACAAAACTTAACAATAGTTGTCTCTTTTACTCTTTGTTGCTTAAGTAGCCGCTAATATTGTTTGGCCTGAATGTGTATGTTTTCTTTAATATGTGTTTACTTAAAAAGCTTATTTTAAAATTTCCCAATTTAATAGCGGTTGTAAACTTTACTAACAGATTGTTCGCTTAAGTAAAATATTATACAGTTTAAGAGTCACTAGTTGAAACTTTTTAAACGGCTTTAATATTTAAATTAAAAAAATAAAGGAAAATTTGATAAATTATCTACAGTTTCGCAAAGTAAAATAATATTTTTTCAAAGCGTTGTCACTTAATATGTTCATGTGAAAAAAACAGCAAAAGGCAGATATTAGCAGAATTTCAAATAATAACAAATTGAAGCCACAATGAAAATTTGTAATCAAAAGAGGTCTTAATAACATTTTGAGAAGGTTTTTATACCCTTTACCACAAAAGTGAACATCTAAATTTGTTATTCTGCTTGCAATTTCTACAAATTTCTACCGTATCCATTTATCCATATATTCTAAGTTCTTATGCATAGCGATGTCGATTGAGCGATATCGGACAGACAGATAGACTGTCCGTGTCCGGGTTAAAATCAACCTTGTCAGGGCACTAGATGAGCTAGAGAAAATTTAAATACGCCAATCGATCAGACAAATTTTCGAAAGACAAAGCTATTGAAAATTATTAAGATCGTTTTATTTCCTTCGAGGCAGCGGGCAAAACACCACGCCTTTCTCTAATGTATCCACATCATTTGAAACAAATCTAGTTTAGTAAAGAAACTCGAATCAAAAAACAAATATTTAGGGCGATAGAGAATTAAAATATAAGAAAAAAAAAACATCAGGTGGAAAAATGTGCGCTCGCCCATATTTTTCAAATTATAAGCCTCTGAACTTTTTCATAAAAAAAACGATTTTGCACCATATTTTTTTAATATCAATATCAATATAAGAATCATTTAAAAGCTTTTGAAGAGATCTTCTAAGAAATACTAAATTTAAAAAATAAATGGTTAATCCGTTAAGAGCCAATGATATTAGTTATTTTTCGTGCTTAATTTTATTCTTATCTTTTAATTCTCTGCCACCCCGATATTTGTTTATTTATTTATTTATTTTTTTTATTGAAGTTACTTCAGTAACTGAAGGGTACATAAGATTCTGCTTTGCCGAATATAGCACTCTTTTTTATTTTATTCTTTTATTTTGAGACAGGTATTCTTTCAACAAAGCTGCTATACTTTCAGCTTTGCTATTGAACTTTGAAAAGAAATCACTGGCATTGTTTCAATTATGGGCCATGTTTTTTTTTTTGAAGTTGGGATCTTGTTCTGTTTTATCATTTATATAAAAGGTGGCAACGCTTGCTTTTTAATTGAGGTTAGAAATTTGAATACTGTGTTATCTTCTTAACCTATTATTTTTTTATGTTTATTTTTTCCAAATTAGCACAATTTTTAAAAATTTTTCGTTAGCCGTTGCGTAAACATTATCCTTTACTTTTGGCCGGTATTTTATTCTACCATCCTTTTATGCAGATTGCGAAATCGTTATCCAAAACATTTTAATGCCAGTAATCATTTAGCATTCGCCTTTTGCAATTTTCATTGCGATAGTGTTTTCCAGAAAAAAATATTTTAAATGTATCTAAGATCTCTTTTGTTTTTCTGCCTAAGAGCTTTTTGAGCATATTTTGAATTTAAACTGTCCCATTGCAGCACATTAGTTCGTACTAGGGAACTTTTTATGCGCTTAAAGAATCTGGAGCAAATAATTTGTGGTTAACTTAATCAATACAAGGATTACTGTCATTTGTAGTTGCACATATTTAGAGATTTTAACAGTTTTCACCCCTTTAAAATTCTTGAATTAGTGTCATTAAACCTTCTTAAGGCAGAATTAGTTTTTACTTTCCGTTCCGTGACGAATAAGCTGATCGGTTTCTGTTAAATGGAAAATATGTATTTGTGGTTTGTTATTACTTTGACTTTCTGTTCTGTTTCGTTCGAATCATTAGAAAATAGAATTCAACGTTAAGTTACTTGGAAGTTGTTTGGTAGTGTGAGTGCAAAATTGTAAACAAAGCATTTTTGTCATTGTATTTGTAGTTTATTTTTTGTTGTATTGTGTATTGTGTTCTCTTTGTTTATTATAAACAGCTGATATGTTGCTACAGAAAAACTTATTATAATAATTTAAAAAGCAGAACGGCACGGAACAGAACAGCAACAGAAAGTAAAGACTAATGAGGCCTTTTGACATATTCGTCAATTTATTTTTCTTTTGTCCCAGATAACAGTACACTAGAGCTTCTTTCTACATTTTTAAGTCTTAATATCAAAATGTATTTTTGGCCGCAATAGTAAAAACTACACGGGAAATTAAGTCCAGTCAGAGATAAAGAGCTTCACCTTTTATAGGTAAAACTGTATTTTTTTTTTCGATTATTCTCCGTGTATCACATTCTAGGACTCAGTTTCTTTTGTCAATGCATGATTTAGGTTTGCTGTTTGATCGTACCAGTCATTTAGGAAATTTGATAAATTGTCATACTAATACCACGAAAACTGTTATTCCAAATCAATCAGTCACTAAATTCTCGGTGAACCCTAATTGAGTTTAAGCTCTCCTCCAAGGGAAGCTAATAAGACTTCTAAAGGCGCATGAGAACCACAGTCAGGTTTTGACCTATAAGGTCACGTACTGACTTAAATTCTTATTTTTATATGAACTTTGGTTGAGTGGTGTTTTGTTTTTTCTGTAAAAAATAATGCTTAATGAACACACGAAATTCACTATTTTCCATTTCTTCTCAGATCGCGCGGTAGTGTGATGTCAGTGGCTATCAAACACAGATTAAATAACGCAGTTTGTTAAATTTTTAATAGAAGTCAGACAGATGCCTGTGACAGAAGCAGTGTTGCCATTTTATAAAAAACAAATATATGGGGCGATAGAGAATTAGAAAATAAGAGGAAATAACATATAGTGAAAAATTGACGCTCACCCATATTTTCCGAGTTACGGGCCTTTGAAATTTTCAAAATTTTTAAAATATCAATATGGGTACCATTTTAAAGCTTTTAAAGAGATTTTTAAGAAAATACTAAAATTTTTTAAATATGCTTAACCCATTAGGAGCTGATGGGATTTTTATGTGATTTTTTATTTTTTTTTTGCATTTAATTCTCTGTCACCCAATATTTGCTTTTTTGATTAAAGTTACTTCACTAAACTAATTGTAGATAAATGATGAAGTGTAAATAAGACTCGGCATAGCCGAATTTAGCACTCTTACTTGTTTAGAGTCTTTATAATTTATTGCATGTCTTGTTAATCCTTGGACACTACTGAATATAGCCAAACTAATAGATCACGGTTAACTAAATTAAATTTTAATTTATCGCATTAAATGTATTTCATCATTAACATTTATTCAAAAAAACATTAAAATTAAACAAAAGGTGCTTCGTATTATTTTTAAGAAGATGTTTCCTAAATTATAAACAAAGATTTATTTCATTATAAAACGTAATCAGTTTTCAATTATTGTTTAATTTTAATGCAAGAGTTAAGCTGAATGAAGAAATAGATGAATTTTTTCCTTAAAAAACTCGAATGGGAATCTGCAAATTGTTGTAAATTGTGGTTTAAAATATTATTAAAAGAAAACAAATTTATTTCAAATAAAGTGGGAAATTAAACAGTTTAACTTTCAAGCCAGAGATGGAAATGTTTATATAAAAAAACTTTCGCCAAAAACTAAGTTTAATTAATGTATGTGAATAGAAAAAGCAAAGTTAGTTGGCACACAGTCCTATTGGTTGCGGTGATAAAGGTGCTTGCTCCTTTATTAACCATAAGATCTTAAGTTCAAATCCCAACACAGCCTTGTGTAGAAAAAAAATGTTTGTTAAAAATTTTTTTACAAGACGAACAATTGTTGTCTAACCACCACGGACAAGTTAGCGAAACGACTCTACGGCTGGTAAAATTCTCAAGACGTCTATATTGTAAAAGCAAGTAAACCAAACCTCGACAGAGTCTTAACTAGACAAGCAAAGAAAACATAATAAAAGTGTGTGAAGTCGTAGTTGATTAAAAAGCCTGGTTGCCACGGCAAGAAATTATGTGGTTTGAATCTTGACGAAGTCAAAGCTTATTGTGTTATAAATTGATTAATAAGTTTTATAAAATGTATATTTATTAGCCAGAGCGATTGTAATATCTATGCTGGTTAAGGACGCATGGCAGTTAAGTAAGCTCTTCCTGGATCCCTCTTAGTTATAGTTGGGCTAGGAGATATGGCTTAAGTCTTGGACTTCTGATTTTGCTGTCTGATTTAATTCGGGGTGGTGGTGTTGCTTTCTACCTGAAAAAAACTCTTCGAGCAAACGCCGTATCCGATCTCGATATGAATAAATGTCTATTTTTACAAGTTCTTGCTGGCTTGTGTAAAATTCTAATAGGTGTTGTGTATCTTCCCCATGACCATATTGGTGGTCGACTGATCACAATCTATTCAATTTCGATAAATCCTGATTTTTGTAAAGGTTCAAATCTTTCTTGTGAATATAATAGCTACCAACTCATTGTGAAATTAGGGTCAAGTCTGTGTCTCTTATTGACTGTTTCTTTCTCAGCGATCACACACGTATTACTTATTGGGGGTTAGTCTGGCAACCTTTTGTGTTCTAGATTTTGCCACCAGTCTTTAGCTTTTTTTTAATAGACCTCAGAAGAATTTTGATTGACAGCATGTAAAAGATATTTAAAGCAGATCCAATCCTAATTCATTTGTCTCATCCTTCGCGAATGTTTTTTAAGCTAAGTTTTTCCAACAACGTTATTAAGATTTTCCAATTTTTTTTTGCTACGTGCCAAAGTATTTGAATGAGACAAAAGAGCAATATGTCGGAATCTGACGGATGATTGGCGCGACTTTTTTTAATGGAAGTTGGTATATTTACTTCTACAAAATTTTGTTTTTTAAGTGCAATTTATTAAGAGTTTTAAGAGTTAACTTTTACAACTTTAATCTATTTTGCTATTTTATAACGTAACTATAAACTTTTATCTGGGGTATGATATAACACAACGGAACGTAGCGAAACGTCGTTATCCTGCTTCACGTATATTACTTTTAAATTACAGCATAAGATTTGTTGCTGGTGCCAAAACACTATATTAAATAATACGTTAGTAAAGAAAGAAATTCCGCATATGGAAAAACGTCATACCGCCTTAGATATCGGATGTTTTTTAAGCCCGATTGATCTTTAAATTATAAAAAATAACACTAATAATTTAATTTTGATGAAAAATTATTTCTTATTATTCTCAGTAAAATCTAGCAAATCATTCTGAATAGATTGACGCTTGAACAACGCTATAAAATCATTCAATTCCAGCAACTTATATATGACTTCGTGATTTTATGGTGCACATAATCGTTCGTATGAGCAAGCAATCCGTCGAACTGTGGATAGATTTCGTACCTCATACTCTCTAGAGGATGCAATAACATCAAGACGACGAAGAAATATGCGTACTGAAGACAAAATATCGCTGCTTTAAACGAAAGTATGGAAGAAGATCGAAATTTATCAATTCGTCGTCGCTCCTAGGAATTAAGACTCTGTCCGTCCATACGTGGAAAATTTTGCGCAAAGATCTTTTCCTATACCCGTATAAGATCCAGCTGCTCAACGACACCATTATATGTGTCGTTCTTTCGCTGATTAGGCTCTAGAGCAGTTAGTAACTGACCCGTTGTTTTATCGCCAAATTGTGTTTAGCAATGAGGCTCATTTTTGGCTTAACGGGGCTGTTAATAAAAAAAATTTAAGCAAATGAAGTGAGACTAATTCACAAAATACCCGTTTGGTGGCATCATCATACTTTATTTCTTTAAAAATGAAGCCGGATTTTACATTACGGTCAGTGGATATCGTAACCGCACCATGAATAATGATTTTTTGTTTGAAAATATGGATGACATTGATGCGAAAATGTGGTTTCAACAAGATGGCTCTACCTGCCATACGAGTAAAAGAAAATTGGTACCAGTAGACAAATCTACTTACTACACAGTGGCGGCACAATCGCTTTACTCCAAAATTTATTTCTGAAAGAGTACATAATTTGAACCCAGATTTAATCATCATAATTAAATATTAAATTTCTTCTCATTCTTATAACAACCTGCAAAAGTGTGTCGAACACTTAAACGAAGAGATTCCTAATAAATAATTAATTCCTAAGACGCTGTTTCTTTTTTCATCGCACTTGATTAATGGAAAATCTTATAAAACTGATTGTGTGACTTGTTAAGTGCTAAATAAAAGAGTTGAAAAAATAATGGTTCACAGTTCTCAAAAGTTATTTATAAGCGCGTCATAAAATGATAAGAAGATGACTGATAAAGAGGTACAGGAAAACATGACAAAACAAATTAATGATGAAATACTGAAACTAAAAAGGTAATTAATCGATACGATTTCAATTAGAAAAAAAGAAAGAAAGAATTATCTTAATGGATTAAGCAAGATCTCTTTAAAAGCTTTGCAATGATACCCATATTGACAATCGAACTTTTTTAAAAAAATTCCGAGACCCAAATATGGGTGAGTGCCAATTTATCCACTTGATGTTTTCTTCTTAGTTTTTTAATTCTCTGTCGCTCCAAATGATAGGGAAAATTTAGAGGCAGACGTGGTGTTAGGCCCGCTGCCTCGAAGGACATGGCCCGATCTGACTGCTGATGACTACTTATGTCTAAACGACTAGTGAGTTCAAATTTTCCCTAGCTCATCTAGTGCCTTGGCAAAGTTGATTTCTGCACTAACACGGACGGACAGATGGACATCGCCCAATCAATTTCGCTACGCATAAGATTTCGCTTTATGGGGTCGAAAACGAATATTGTAGATGTAGGGTGTACGTATTTATAAATGTTTTGTTATTTTTTGAATTGTGAAAAGCAGATACATTACATTTAGACAGTGTAAATAAAACCAAGCGGAAAAATAAAACTTCACATTAAAGGGTGTCCCAATAGTGGCATGAATTTTATGCATGTAGCCTGTCCTTCAACCGTAATAGGCAAACTCTTTAATTCTAAGTACAAACAAAAAACAAACACCAAAAATTAGAAATGAAATTAAAACGTAAAGGGTGTTCCTATAGTAACGTGATTTTAACCCATACAGTCTTAGTTTTTTCAAGTGAAATTGGTAACTTTTTAGAATTTACACAAAGTATATAAAAATATGTCCGATATAAAAATAAAATTGACTAAAAGATTCAAAAATTAAAGGGTGATTCCTTGCTCTGATTTTGACGAAGCTTTTAAACCGCTGTAGGCGGGCGCTAGAAATTTGTACAGAGTATGTCTGCTATAAAGACAAGAATAAAAACTAAAATTAAATAAAGGGTGACCCAGTAGTAATATTTTTCTGAAGTATATTGTCTTATCTCTTAAATAGTAGTAAAAGAGAGAGGCAGAAACTTTTTAACATTAAAGGATAAAAAGGTAAAAGTAAACTGTGGCTCATGCGTACGGAGCATACTAAGTACGTAGCACTTCGTGTGTAAGTCCTACTCGCACTTGGCGGACTTAATTATTATTTATGAATATTAAAAAATCCCAGAAAACCGCTACCAAATAAGTACGAACTCAGCGCATAAAATCGCCATAATTTTTTTGAACGCTACATCAACAAATATTAAAATTAAGTTCGAAATTAAGGATACACGACGGTCTTCCTTTTTAAATTATTATCTGCTGTGATTTGGAAAGTAAACAAAGTACATAAAATTCTATGAAATCAAGTATTCAAATTAAAGGGTGTCCCAGTCAAGATTTTTCTTTTGAATTACAACGGACAAACATTAAAACTGTCGCTACGCTTGTGCTCGCCATCGTAACAATTAAAGGACTGGATAAACCGCAATAGACAGACTTAAAATTAGAAACTAAAGGGAGGCCAACCTTCACATGACGGATTTATTCAAAGTTCTTTTTATTTTTGAACCGACTTCAAAAAAAGAAGGAGGTTATCAATTCGAGTAAATTTTGCTTTTTTGTGTTTGAGCCTCAAGAACTCAGTAATTTCTGCATCCATTTTAAAAATATTTGTAATTTGATAGATTATGCTTACTGACTGGTCCCGTTTTGAAAACAGTGTATAATCTTAAAAATTAAAGGGTGTCCCCATACAACAAATATTTTTTTAAGGGTATTATGAACCATACAGCGCACTTCTTTAAAATTAAAAAATGCATATTACAAAAACTCCCAATAGCAAAAATTAATACAAAATAAATCTAAAAATCATAGGGTGTCCTTATAGGTGATGTAAATTGGCTTATATGCGCCTATCTTTTGAACCGTTATAGACAAACAGTTGAATATTGGACAGGATGTCCATTACTATGACGGCTATAATAAAACGTATAACAATTTAAAATTATAAATTAAAAGGTGTCCCAATAGTTGATGTATGTGGCCAAACTTTTGAACTGTTATAGCCAGACAGCTGAAATTTACAAAGAACTTGTATTACTGAGACCGCTGTTTTAACAAGTATAAAATTTGAATTTAGAAATCAAAGGGTGTTCCCATATTTGAAGTAAATTGACCTATATAGCCCTAACGCTTGAACCGTTGTATACAAACACCTGAAAATTAAACAGAATGTCCACTGCTTTGTCTGTTACATTAAGAAGTATAAATATTTAAAATTATAATTTACAGGGTGTTACAATAGGTGCTGTTATGTGATATATATGAATAAACCATTGAACAGTTGTAGACAGTTGATTGAAATTTGCACAGAACCTTCATTGCTATAAGTCCGTTATAATAAAAAGCAAACTTGAAATTAGAAATTAAAGGGTGGCCCTATAACTGATGTCAAACTCTTGAAAATTAGATAGAATAACCATTACTATATCAGGTACAATAACAAGTGTAAATATTTAAAATTAGAATTTAAAGGGTGCCCTAATAGTTTTAATTTGATGTATATGGCCATTCTTTCGAACAGTTATGGACTAACGCTTAGAATTTAAACAAATTTTGTTTTACTGTGTCAGCAATAAAAAGTATAAAAATAAAGGGTGCTGAATTTTCTTGTTTATTCTGCATTCATATTTTATTTTACGACATAAAAAAAATCCTGGCGCAATCTTTCTGTTTTGATGTCGGTTTTTTTTGCAAGAATTATTTAAATTTTCCACTTCTTTTCTACAAACTCCTTGAATCTCGAAATTCCTAAACATGAACAAAAAAAATTCCAGAATGGAAATTTGTCTACTTTTGCCAATCAAAGTATATTTGAGAAAAATAATAATACGACTTTTCAAAACTGGTTTTAATTTTTGCGGCCTTACAACATACGGATTGAAATTGAAATTTTACAACAAAAATGATCGAGTTTGAGGAGGTTCAGGAGCAAGAGTTTTACCATAATATTCTTTTTTTTTTTTTGTTTTGTATGGCAGTTATCTCCCTAGAGGTGACTGAAAAAAACGTGTTTATTAAAAAAAAACATTTTTTTGCAAAACGTTTGAAGGTAATTTTTTTGCCCAAAATCATGCAGAAAATTGTTCATTTTTTAAATTTCAAATTAATAATCATAAGTTTTTTAATCTTGTAAGATATTGATATTTCATAAATAATAATTTCTTTCGGAAGCCAACAACAACTCCATTCTGATAAAATAACTAAACTTGAACTCTTGAAATTTTCAAGAAATTCAAAAAACTCGTCAGCCTTTAGAGGATAATTTTATGGCTTGTATTTAACGGTTTCGAGATTCTATGGTGCCACTTCTGGTAGTTTTGTTTGGCTTGGACTTAAAACCTAACCTCAAGCATTCCTCGGGCACTGCGCTTGCATCAGCCCAATCTTTAATAAATTGATGACTGTATAGTACAGTTAAGTTACGGAACGCATTATTTAATAAAAATAAATTTACAGCCTTAAAAGCTAATGAAACAAATGAATTAAAATCAATCCACAGCAGACACTACGGACTACATTACATCTAGAAAAATGCACTGTTTGAACTGTGGCCTTATTTGTAAAGAAACAAGGCTACAGCTCACTTCACGATCGATGACTTTTTGTTTAAAAATGTGAAAGACATTGGTCCGGGCGAGATGTGGTGTCATTCAAGAACCTACGCGAGAGACTTATTCAAATTCGGCTATAAGTTGATTTCGAGAAATGGATCTGTAAGTTGGCCCTTAAGGTCATATAAAGGCACTAGTTAGTATTAATAAAACAGCAACAACTGATGTCTGGAAGGCCACAACTGTTCGTGCTGGCACAAAAATGCCACGTATTGATTTTTAGAAAAACATTTTTTTTAATAATTTAGATTTTTATATTAGTTTTCAAATTTTAAAACCTATCACCCTTTAAATAACAAATTTTACATACGAAGATATAATATCAATAAAAAATTCAAATTAAAAAAAGCAACATTTTAAAGTCAAAATATATTCAAATTTGAACGGTTTACCAGCCCTGACTTTTAATTCTAAACTTCTTGCTATGATAAATATATTTTTTTTATAACAATGAAGTAACTCCAATAAAAAAAGTATATAAAGCGATAGAAAATAAAAAATAAGAAAAAAAAACATCAAGTGAAAAAATTAGCGCTCGCCCATATTTTAAACGGTTTACCAGCTCTGACTTTTGATTTTAAACATCTTGCTGTGATAAATTAATTTTTTTTTGTTTATTTTTTTTTTTTTTTTTTTTTGTAATTCTTCATATCACCAGTAACTAAAGAAGACCAAAAACAAAAATAAAATCAAAACGTGTGTAAAACATGACACAATTTTCTCTCCTTAATAAAGTCCCCAGAGTGGACAACATTTTGGAAAATCGAAAGCGAATGCAAACAAATGGACAAGCGGGACTCATCATAAGAAACACGATTGAACAACATTATTTTATTTTTATTATTGTGATTTTTGTTTTTGTAAAATAACTGCTGCTGTTGGCAAGTTAAAGATCGTTCGTTGTAAATTTCATTTTATTACAGATTTTACGTTCTGCATCGGACAGGCAGAGGAGGAGGGATGAGCCTGAAGATGCCACAAAGAAGACCCACTTGTGTCATAATAAGTTGTTGGCTGTTAACTATTTTTATGTTTTTTTATTTTATGTGATTTTGGTGTTGGTCTTTCTTTATATTTTACAAATAATTTAGTGTTTTGTTTTTTGTTTTTTTTTTTTTTTTTCATTAACCAGCTACAAAAATGAACACCATCTTGAGAAAACTGTTTGTGTTCAAAGCCGTACTAAATAATATTTTTTTTTTAACATTTTTTTACCGTAAACATTTTTGGAGTTTCGTTTTTTTTAGAAAGGAGGAAGTTAATTTAAGTTTTTTAGTGTTTTTTGTTTTTTTTTTTAACAAACATAAATTGTGTTCCTTGTAACGTCCCAAACATCCATTGTCTGTTGGCAATTTAATATCGCACAAATAAATTATTTAATAGAAAAGTTTTAACAAAAAATATAAAATTGCACTTAATTAAGAAATATTTTTAGCAAAAATTATGCACAAAATATAAAAATAAATAAACATTCATTTTGTAAGTTTTTTTAATTTCGAATCGTAGAAGAGCTTCTTCTGACTGCACATACAACTGCGTCAGATTTAATTTTCTTTCTTTTTATACCCTTCAACACAAAAAGTGGTAAAGTTTGTCATTCCGTTTGTAATTTCTACAATATCCATTTCCGATCCCATAAAGTCTATATATTCTGAATCCTTATGCATAGCGAAGTCGATTTAGCGATGTCCGTCTGTCCGTCCGTGTTAGTGTTGAAACAGAGTTTGCCAAGGCACTAGATGAGCTAGAGAAAATTTAAATACGCCAATCGGTCGGACATAGTGTCGAAAAAGTTGCTATTGAAAATCAGCAAGATCGGTCCATATCCCTCAAGGCAGCGGGCTTAACACCACGCCTGCCTCTAATTTTTCCACTTCATTTGGAACAATGAAGTACCTCCAATAAAATAAAAAAATATAGAGCGATAGGGAATTAAAAAGAAGAAAAAAAAACCATCAAGTGAAAAAATTAGCGCTCGCCTATATTTTCCGAGTTACGGGCCTCTGAAATTTATAGAATTTTTAAAATATTAATATGGGTATCATTTAAAAGCTTTTGAAAAGAACTTTAGGGAAATACTAATTTTTTTTAAATGCCTAACCCATGAAGAGCCGATGGCATTTTTATGTAAAATTATTTTTTGGTTATTTGAAACTTTTCAATTCTCTGTCTCTCCAATATTTGTTTTTTTTTTATGGGAGATACTTCACTAAACTAAATTTGCATACATGGTGAAAGGGTAAATAAGATTCGGCATAGCCGAATATATCACCCTAACTTGTTTATTTCTTGTCTTGTGTTTATTCTGTGACTCTGGCTGTATTTGTTTCTATGATTTTTTTGGACAGGTAACTATTCTATAATATTCTGTGACTCCGACGAGACTCAAAGCTACTCGATGCCACATTAAGCAAATAAATTATCAAAATTTCTCTTTATTTTGTATGTACCTTTATAACGCTTATGGGATTTGAACTCAAGTCTAGAGATTTTAAGTTCTACAAAAAAGCAGGCACTTTTACCAACTCAGCTACCGTATGTCTTCTATATTTATTGTGTAACTTTCTTTTTATTCTATTAAGAGCCACTACACTTATAAGTGGTGGAAAGTACAACTTATTCACACAGTTTCACATTTTAATTTTTGTAACTCCATCCGCTGCATTAAAATAAAGTTTTCCGTTTTATTAATCGCTGCAACCCTTTAGAATAGTCTTGCGTCGTTCCGAAAAGATCTTATTTCATTGAACGATTTCCTAAAAGGAACGGTTCGGACTTTTACTAAGGTTATTTATTTATCGTTCATCATTCCGATCCAATTGTTATTAATTGAGGCTGCTGTAGTCGAAGTGGTAAGCACGTTGACTACAAAACTGGTTGCCCAGGGTTTAACTCCTGCGGAAATCAAAACATAGAAATTGTTTTTTCTGTTTAATGGTTAAATACATATTCAGAATTAAGATAAAAACTTGCAGTGTCCTTCGTCGGTACTTCTTCATAGCATATTCGCCGGCGAAGTAAAATAAATAACTCTCTATCTCTCTCCTTTCACCACCTGTCTTATCTCTCATCTATTCCTTTCCTAAAAGAATGTAGCACGGTTACCAAAATAACTAAAAAGGTAATAATGCCTGAAGTGCTAATTCTCTTACAAAAAAAAAAAAAAAAAAAAAAAAAATATTGCAAAAAAACCCATTATTTCTTATCGAAATAATGTTTTTTGGGAAGTCGCAAAAACATTTTCAACACTGCTTTAACAGATCAAATTGGTTGTAGTTTATAGTTCTCTCGTTAGTCGTTCATTTACAGTTCAAAGTAAATAAAAGAACGACGAATGAAAGGCTCTGACAGACGGACATCGCTCAAGCGACTTCGCTATGCATTAGAAGTGAGAATATAAATACTTTATGGGGTCGGAAATAGATATTGTAGAAATTACAAACGGAATGACAAAATTAGTTAAGCCCTTTTTCCACTTTTTGCGCTGAAGCGTATAAAAATAGTTGCTCAAAGGTTATTGTATTTTTATATTAAAAAATTTTGAGTTTTTATTGTCCTTTTTGCTTTGTTGATTCATTGTAATTCTCACTTAATTAATTTGGCATTTGAAATTAGAGTATTTCGTTTTGAATAAAAAATTTGGCCCCCTGCGGTAGACCTTCTGCTGATGTATGCCAATGATATATTGATTGCTGCTAGTGGTCGTAGGACTAAGAAATTGAATAACAGGCTCTTCACAAATACTTCATGAAATGGGGCCTGAAATTAAATATTCAGAAGACCGATGGAATAATAATTAAAGGTTGACGTAGTAATCCCTATCCAAATGCAAGAAGTTTTGTGCCAAACTGAAGCATTGATGGCAAACGCATCAGGAACTCTGATAGGATGCAGCATCTAGGGGTAGTTTTCCATGGGAATTTCGAATTCTATACAAAATTCGATTTCATGTTAGAATGTGTTTATTTCTTGTACCACCGCCGCAGGGGTAGTTTAAGTACGTAAGTTAGGCTCCTTATTTACCGGCAGATTTTTCTGGTTTAGAATATCTCCCACTTGATGAAAGGCTCAGGATACGGGAGAGTTAAATTATCTGCTCCTGCCTATGGCTTCATCGAAGAACAGGGTCTGAATGCTGATTTTTCGAGGACTGTCTTGTAGAAGGATCTAAAGTAGTTTAGACTTTGAAAGGATTAATGTTTTTGTCATGAGATCCACGCTTAGGTTTCTTAACAAATCATCTTCTTTAAATAATCGTACGATAGAGGGATGCTTTCAACGGGCCTCTAATCTGAAAGATTTGCTTAGGAGAAACTATCATTCCCCAGTTAGGTTCTTAGCTTCAGTAGTTTTCAAAGGACTTTGTGATTAAATTAGTCTTAGAAAAGTTGTATAACGTTAAGAAATGTTTGAGTTTTGGTTTATTTTCTGTAGAGTTTTAAAAAAGGCAGCTTTTAGTTTCTCTGAATGAGTTTTTCAATAATGTTTTAATTATTTGCCACCTGTTTCGTTATTTTCCCCTTAATTAAAAATCTTTCATTATTTGTATAGGCCGCCGTCTTTTTTTTTAATAATAAAAAAAAGATATTTCAGTTGCCTTATCAGGCTTAAGAACAATAAAATTTAAACAAAAATATAGTAAACATGCTTTTGCTTATTTTTTTAGAGGGTAACAAGTCCGTTCAATACAAAATTATTTATAACAACAAAGAATGAGTACGAAAAGTCTGTTTTAATTGACCTGTTTACACAAAAAATTATTTTCCAGGTGTTAAAACTTTATCAATTCGAGTTGTTGGATGACAGAAAGGTTTACGTGTGTAGCCTAAATTTGATATTGCTGCACCTCAATAATTTGAATATTTCAATAATAAATTAAATAGAAAATAATATCTAGAAAAGCTTTTATTGATTCTTAGCTCATCTGCTTAACACTGTAAATCCACTAAAGACTGGTCATTTTTAAATTGAGGTTTTTATTTTAAAGGAGCAACACAATTATGCTGATGCTGCCCATAACTTATAAAATAAAATACCTAACAGAGATAATATAAAACCAGTAAGAGTGCTATATTCGGCTATGCCGAACTTTATATACCCTTTACCATCTATGTAAATATAGTTATGTGAAGCAGCTCCTAGAAAAAAAAATAAAAATATTGCGGTGACAGAGAATTAGAAAATAAGAAAAAAAAAATTTCGAATATACTTTATTATTAAAATGCCATGGACTCTTAATGGGTTAAGTATTTTTAAAAATTTTATAATTTCCTTAAAAATCTCTTTAAAAAGCTTAAAATGATACCCACTTTGATATTTTAAAAATTTTAAAAATATCAGATGCCCATAACTCGAAAAAATGGGCGAGCGCCAATTTTTTAACTCGATGTTTTTTTTTTCTTATTTTTTTTAATCTCTATCGATTAGAGTTACTTAATTGTCCCAAATGGTATTAAAAGTTAGAGGTAGGTGTTGCCTCGAAGGACACAGACCGATCATGCTGATTTCCAATAGCTCCTCCTTTGACACTACATCGAATCGATTGGCGTATTTGAACTTGATTTCAACACTAACACGGACGGACAGACGGACATCGCTCAACCGACTTTATGGGGTCGAAAATGGATATTGTAGAAATTACAAACAGAATGAAAAACTTAATTATATCTTTTTTCCAGTTCTTATGGTGAAGGGTATAAAAAATGAGAAGCAGTGAAAAACGAAAAACAGAATTCTTCACACATTTTTTATGGTCTGAGCAAAAAACTATCCACATTTTTTTCAGCTCATAATGAAAATTAAACAATTAAAATATCCTTCTGTCGGCATCATAGGAGCAACAAATTCAGGTATTTTAAGTTATAAAAGCAAATTTTTAAATCTTAAAGAAACTAACTTTTTCTCTCTTCTTGATCCCAGAATGGAAGAGTGAAATAGCTGGTGTCAAAACAAAGACAAACATTTATTATAAAAAATATTTTTTTTAAAGTTTTTGATTACTTTGTTCCTTTAAATCTTGTCTCATTTTATTCTACGCCACGTTCACGTGTTAAAGTAACGATATGGCAGCACTATAATATTTTAAGCTTCAAGGCCAGTAAGCAGTTCGCCTGAATTTCAGGGGTATTTTTCTCTAATGCGATACGAAAGAAAAATAATATGCAATCGAACGGTTTGTACTCTTTAAGGCGTTTTCTCATCTCCTTTTTTCTATTCGCAGATTTGACAGCACCTCATTCTGTAATGCGAAAGCGTGTCTCAAATCCGTTCGAAAAACACAATCATCTTGCGATAGTAAAAGAACAAATGCAAAGGATGAAAAACATGCAAATTTTTAAAAACAATTTTATGTTTTTTTTTTCTAAATTATTTTCAGGGAAATGACAGCCAAAGAATAAAAAACAATTTGAAATTGTTGTAGATTTTATAGTGCAAAATAGCGAATTGACCAAGCGGCGGTTGTAGTCAATGCTAAACAAGCCGAAAATAAAAAAAATTCATAATCTCTTACCTCCGGTCAATCAAGGAGACCTATTTCTTAAGATTTCTTGCTATACGTTCTACACAGTCATTTTCATTTTCAAACGATAACGCTCGGAATCAATCACTTTTTTTTATTAAAAATTTTTTAAATTTGTGTGTACGCGAAAGTTTATACGAGAGTACCGATTTGGTCTCTTATCGCATTTAGAATTCGTATCGAAATTGCTTTGGAATCGTATTAGAAATAGTATACAATATGGATTTGGTTATTAAAGGGTGACCCAATATTTGATGTATGTAACAAAACTTTTGATCCGTTATAAACAGCTAAAATCTGTTTTTGAGTAGGTTTTTTTTTGCAAGAACTATTTTCCGATTACATTTTGAATTTATGCTTTTTATTTTAGTAGAATATACTGGCAAAAATTTTTCGTCCAGTAATGAACTTTCATCTTTCTCCCACAGCTTGTGTTCACTGAATTATGTGCAAAGAAATGCAATCCAATAAACAAAAAAAATATAAAAATCTGCAAAGTAATGAATTATATTTAACAGTCCATGAACCTGTTTGCGAATGATGAAGAATCACGTTCATCCATGTGCCTATGTCAATCATTTCGAATGGAAAAAGGAAGATAAAATTCAAGACGGAATCTAGACTGTTTCTCCTCCATAAATAATAAAACTTTTGAGAAAATTTATTTATTTTTTTTTTTTGTTTTAAAGTTTTTATTTTTATTTTATTAACATTTTTAACATTTTTTTGGGGAAATTTTGTTGGTTTTTGTTGTTGTTGTATTTCTTGTAATATGTATATTTTTTAATTATATTTAATTAAGTATAAACAAAAAATAAATCATTTAATATTAAAAAGTTGTAATTAAAATTAAGGACTATTAAAAACATAATAATTAAAAAGTTTTAAAAATAATAAAAAAAAATCATCTTTGCTTTTAACACACGAAACAAAGGAAACGAAAAAGAAACTAAGATGATTATAATAATAATAAAAAACAAATCAAGTTTTCAAGTGTTCTAAAGAATAAGAAAGACAATTAAAAGGAGAGTAAAAAATTAGAAAATTTTCAATAAAAATTTTGGCTTAAAAAAAAAGAATTTTACGAAAGAAGGTATCTTAAAGGGTGACCTTTATTTTTAATTCAGTTCTTACAAATAGAACTTTAATTAGTTTTTGTTTTGGTATTTAAATTTCATTCAAAATTGAGGGTTCATTTTTGGCAAACTAAAACTTTAATTTTGTCTTTTCAAAAAAAAAAAAAAAAGTTTTTCAAATCGCTACATGCAGCAGTCAAATTATGCGTAATGTTGTTTTAAATGTCCTGCCGTCTTAGCGAGCCGTTAAGCAATTTCTTGTCAAAACATGAATTCGAGTGGTGAACACTAATCAACATTGTTGATGTTACTTTCATATTCTTACTCTTGCCAGATTTTGGTTCAAACAATTATGAATCACTGGCTTTCAGGTCAAACTGCAAAAAATCTTCAAAATGGTTTTAAGTTATAAACAAATAAAATATTTCTCAGTCTCCTCTAAATAAATTCTTAAGGTCCAGAAAGCTTTGAAATTTAAACAAATTTGTTGCTTAAAGAGATTCTAACCTAAAAATGACTTTTTTTTACCAAATGAGAATTATAGTTTTCAATATATTAAAGTTTAGAAGTAAATAATTAATTTTTATTTTACTATGCTTTTAAGTACCAAATACTTGACTTTAACGTTTTAACAAATAATAATAATTTTTATTCGCAAAATTATAAGAAAATTACTATTGTGGAAAAAAAAAATTAATGTATTTTTAAAACAACAAAACAAAAAATATATAAATTTGAAGAAAAATTTTTTTTGGGTGTTGAATTTTAAAATTTTGTAAGTTTTTCACAGCTAAAGTTAAGCAGAAATAAACGTTCTCGTAATCTCGTAAAAACCCTAAATTGAAGAAATGTTCGACTGTTTCTTTTAAATGTTTAAACAAAATCTTTTGATACCAAATTAAACTTTTTAATTTGAACTGATTTTTAGTTTTGTAAGACGCTTTTTAAGCCAACAACTTTTGTTGCGTTTTAGGTCCTTCGAACTTTTATAAAGTTTTAGATTTAAGCATTTTAAATTCTATTTTAGCGCTCCTTTTCTCTCCTCCCTCTGTTATTTTCCAGCTCTTAAATTTATTGAATTTCTTATTCATGTAGAACACTTTTTTTTCTACTTCCACTTTATTCTTCTCAGTTAAATTTTTGTTGTTGTAGTCTTAACAAACTTACAAAAAAATTATTAAAAAAAAAAAAAAATAATAATAAAATATTTCTAGATAATTTACAGTTTTGTTTTGCTCTTGAAAATATTTTCTAAAAATAACTTTTCTTTTTTTTTATATAATATTTTGTTTAATTTAAATGCAAGATTTTACTTGCTCTCTTTAGTGGGCATAATTTTTCCCTTAATCTTTTGTGGACTTAAAATCTAAAAAAAAGGAAAAATTCCTTTAGATTTTATATTTTTATTAAACCAAAAAAATAAAAATAAAAAGATTAAATATATTAAGCAAAACTTTTGTTTTTTTTTTATACAAAAAGAGGGATTGGTTTTTATATTGAAATAATTTAAATTAAAATTAAATAATTAAAGTTGTATTTTTTACATAAAATTTTCTTAAGATTTTTTATTAAATAAATTTAGGTATGTAAAGTATGTTTAATTATAATTTTATTAATTATGTTTAATTTTAAATATATAAAGTGGTATTTGCTTAAATGTTTAATTAAATTACAGGAATTATTTTATAATGAAAAAAATGGTATTTTTAGTTTCATATCTTTAACAAACACAAGAAAAAAAATATTTCTTTTTCAATAATTTTTTTTTATTTATATAAAAAAGTAGTTTCGTTTGCTTATTGTTGTTGTTGTTAATAGTTAGATGTTTTTTTCTTTCTTGTATTTAAAATAAAGTGATTATATTTATGTTTGTAGATTTTATATATAAAAAAATGTTGCTTTTTAATGTCTTTCATTCACTAAAATTTATCAAGACTTTAAGACTTTTTTTTTCGTTTGAAGAGTGATTTTGTTTAGTTTTTTCTTTCTGTTTTTATAACAATTCACATTTATTCTCGTTTATCGGTGTACAATTTTGCTTCCGGCGATTTTCTCTTAAATGGTTTTAGAGACAAAAAATGATTGAAAAAAGTTTAAATTTGTCTTCGAAAATTTTGTTGATTTTTAAATGGATATAAAATGGTAATTTTTTCTCTTTTTTGCTTTTTTTCTGAAAAGTTTAGTTCATGACGACAATTGAAATCGGGTAAAATACCTGATCAGCATAAGTCAAAGAGCCATACACGTTTTTACCACACGTAAGAATTTTGATGTCCTACTTGAAGGAAGACAAATCAGAAATGGAGAAAATTAATTCAATGAAGTAATGCCTTCGCAAAGTAATACCGCATTTAGACTAGGCAATTTTTCATGAAACTTGCATGAAATTTTTGTTTGTTGGTGAAGCAAGAGGAGTAAGCAATATGGTATTACTGGGATTTTGAGGGGATATTATTTTTGCTTATGTTTATTTTTAAATAACGCATATCGCTGCAACGTAAATAAGGAATTGAGAAAAAAATGCCTCAAAAAATTGCATAGTGTAAATCTGGACTAAGATAAATGGTCCTCTAGGGTGCCAATAAATTGTAATCGAAGCTGACTTTGCGATGATGCCCGAATTTTTTTCCTTTTTTCCTTTTTTAAAATTTTTCGTGTTTCTAGTTTTCGAAAAAAATTTTTTTGAAAGTTTTTTTCTGAATGGAATAGATGTTTATGCTTCTTTTTGCAGAAAATAACACATCTTTTTCTGGCACGAGCATTTTGCAATTTCGCGTTATTCTATCAGAATTCTCAAGCAAAAACATTTTTCTATATCCCCGTCATGTTCAGTAGGTCCGCAAACGAGATAAAAGTATATTTTTATACTAAATTGAACACAGTTATTAACAAAAGAAAAATTAAATATAAAAAATAAGAGCTGCTAGTGCCATCTGCAGGCTTGGCCGCAAAACTTTGCAACCCTAACCTTGTACTTCCAATTATTTTTTTTCACCATTCGAAAGTCGGCGCAAATTTATTCGAAAAATAACTTAAAGTGCCTCGAAATCCTTTGAGGGAATTTAAGAGAAGAAAGACAAAGTTTAAGACCTTTAATCCTGGCATTGTTACTAGAGGGCTTGGACCTGAGCCCGCTTTTGCTTAAGACTTTCGATTCTTTTAATGGCATCAATTCTATTAAAGTGTTATTTAAAATGTTGAACGCATTTGACACCTTGGATTATTTACGAAATATTCAGGTTTTTTTTAAGGAAATATTGAAGCGGTCGAAAGTAAAATTTTTTCTCTGTCTATTACTTGATTTTAAAAATGACTCCCAACAACATATGACTGACCTGATGTTTTAAGACGAACTTCTAAAGGAGAAAAAAATTAGTTTTGGCATATAGATCTGGCATTTTCGACTAATGCTGAAGTTTTAAATATTTTTTCTTTGCATTGAAATTGTTTCAGGCAACAAGCTTAGAATTTCGAGAAAAAAAAACGCTGGAAGCAAAATTTAATTTATCTTTTTAAACTCAAAACAAAAACAAAATCCTGCGGAAATGTTTAATACTAAAATTTCCAGAATTTGTTGTTTAATGACTGACTCGCTCTCATTGAATTTTTTTTTTCTTAATTTGGAATTCGTTCTCTTCTTTTGTTTATTTAAATATTTCTAACTTCAATTTGATTTTTTAAGTTTAATAATCTTTCTTTTTTTTTTTACTTAATATTTCTATATTTTTGTTGTTAATTCAGCTCTTTTATTTTCATATTTTTATCTTCTTACGTTAAATTTTTTTTCTTCTTTGTAAATTAGGAAAAGTTTTTAGAAAAAAAAAAATTATTTCTAAATTCTAAAAAAATTGATAATGGAAAGAAGTAACACTTATTAAATGGTTTTTTGTTTTGTTGTTCTTTTTTTTTTCTTATATGCTCACGGTTAAGTTTATTTTTATTTTTTTCTTAATTTGCTCTCTACTTTATTTGTATATATTAAAAAAAAAAATGTTTTATTAAAAATATATAGATATATGTATGTGTGTATGTATGTGTGTGTGTTTAAGTAAAATTTATATTACTACGTATGTTTGCATTATAAACAAATTACAATCAGTTCTCCTTAAAAACATAGAAATAAAAATCGCTACATTTAACACCTCAATTCCTTAAAAAAAAAAGAAAAATTATTTTTTCTTTAAAAAAAACAGATATAGTCTTTGCTGCCATTATTGTTAATCCTTTAAATATTAATTAATTAATTAAGTCTATAATTTATATACCTTAATAAGATAAATGTTTAAGTTTGTTTAGTTGAAATAATAAACAGAAGAAAGCCACACAATAATTCAGCTTAAAAAAAATATTTGCAGAAAAAGAAAATACAGGGTTTGGAAATAATATTTAGTTGAAATAATTAGAGATTTTGTTTTGTTGCTTCACAAAGGAGACAACAAAAACATATAATTATTACGCATATTAAAACATTTTAAGAAAAGGATTTTTTCAAGAATTATAAGAATAATTTATTTGAAATAAAATAATATCTCAGTTAAAATATATACAGAAAATTTGAAATAAATTTTTATTTCCCTTTTACACAATTAAATCAGGTCCAACTATAACCCACCCTAAACCGGTGGCTTTGAATAGAGAGACAAATAATTTTTCTCAAAACATAAACAAAAATTTATTTTCGAATTTAGATTTCAATTTCTGTAGACATTATTTTTAACATGTTAATGGAATCCTGATTCTGTATCCAAAATGAAAATATTAGAGTCATCCTGTTTTGTACACAAGGTGAGCTAGAGTTCATTATGGAATTTTCATTTCTTAATTATGTAAAGTTTATGACAAACTCTTGTAATTTACCTTGTGTGTGAAACAGAACTCCTATAATATTTTGATGTGAAAATTTCTCATTTTAATTAAGAAACCGAGCCGCTTATTTTAAAAGCAGAAAACTTTAAAAAAAAAAAAATTTAAAACTTTTTAAATAAATTTTTTAAACGCAAAGAATTTTTGTTTTAGCTTTTTAACTAGGAAATAATCAGAGATTCGGTTTCTTACTTAAACGAATTATAAGGATGCCAGATTTTCGGTTTGTGATTTTATTTAAAACAACAATTTTAATTAAAACTTTTTTTAGTCACAATGGATTAAATTGCTAAAAGAAAATTTGTGAAATATTATCAATTAAATCGTTAAAAAATTTTTAACCAGTAATGCAAGGATGCCAGATTTCTATTTCGATTATTTTTTATTTAAAGGAAAAATTTTAAACAAAATATGTTTTTTTTTGCAGTCTTTTATAATTAGAAAATTTAAATCAACTAAGGATGCCAGATTATTTTAAATCTATTATAAGATTAAAAAGTTTAACCCAAATAGTGTAGCTAAATTAGTTTGAAGTTGGTTTACAAATTTTCAAATTTTAACAATAAAATCATTTTAAATAGTTAAACCAAGTAATTATGTAACATAAATGCTATTTTTGTTTTTGCAATGTATCAGTTTAAAAACTCAATTTAAAACTCAAACCCACTCGGGATGCCAGATTTCTAAGATTGGATTTTTATTTAAAATAGAAATTATATTCAAGCGACAATTTCAGGGAATGAATCAATAATAACAACTTAATAAATTTAAAAATTAAAACCGAAAAGAGATGATAGATTTTTGGTGTTCTATTTTACTATAAATACAAAGTGTAAAATATCAATAATTAAATTAATTTAAAAATTCTAACAAATCAGGCTGCCATATTTCTAGATTGCCATGTTACAACTAAAATGCTGATTTCTTGTTGCAAATTTAAAATATTAACAATTACATCGATTAAAAAAACGAAGGATGCCAGATTTTCAAAAATTGATTTCATATTAAACGAAATTTTGTAGTGAAAATTATGAAAAATCCTATTCTGGCAAAGTAGACAAATAAATCCAAATGTCGGCTTCAAAATAAAATAAACAGATTCGAACTTTTAAAAATTATTTTAACAAAACCTTTGATAAAATTTTATAGGTCAAACCAACAATACAAAATTGGTTACAATATTTCAGAACTACGCAGGACATGTGGTGTCATGATACAATAAAAAAAATATTTTATTTTATTTAAAATTATTTTAAGGCGAAATAGAAATCTTTGTGATATAAAATCAAAACTTAAACAAGTTTTTTTTTTTAAATTAAAAAAAGCTTGATTCTTTTTAATTTAGAATACTAAAAAACTTTTCCTCCAAGCAATTCAATTGAAGTTGTTTTGTTATAAAGTTGTTGAGATTAAAATTACAAAAAAAAAAAAAGTTAAACTTTTTAACTTAACTTTTTGCCAAAAGCTTTAAAGGAAATATTGAGTTTTAAGAAATAAAATTTAGTTCAAAAGCAGAAAAAAGTTCGCATACGACTAGAAAACGTTAAAAAAGGAAAGTTAAAGAGAAACTTTAATAGAAAAGTAAAGTAAAATTTCCAAACCCTGTTTACAGTAAGATTTATGAAAGTTAAAAAGAGGGTGGTGGCATAGCTATGTTGGCTGTCACTTTGGGGGTCACATTAATATTTGAAATTACATTTAAATTATTTCTTTTATACTTAAAACTATATCTGCGCCAATAAATAATCTGTAGACTCGATATTGCAAGCAAGTGAACAAATTTTAAAAGACTTTTTCTCAAACACAATGCAGTGAGTGCTTCTGATTGTTCACTTAATCGAGGGGAAATCAACTGGATTGAGGTGTTACGTTAATATAAAAATCTTTACCTATTAAGAGTAGAGAAGGCTCAGAACCATCGTAGGGATAGAAGTAAGCAAATTTGCCCATAAGTTTCTGTTTGTCATTGGCCTGTACTAAGACTGGGGGTAAATCTTCGATGTTGCCTTCTAAATGAAATTCATGTTGTTCGTGAGTTAGTAACAGGTCACCAGCCATGGTGGGCATTGTTGGTTGATTGTCATCTGTTAGATCGTCATGTAAACAACTTGAAGATTTTAAATTTGTTGTGGAAGAAGTTTCAAGATGGAAATGGGATGTGATGTGGGATGTGTTGTTGGAGTTGAGGATCGGGTTGGTGATGAATGTGGTCGCATTCGAAAAGGGTACAATGGAATCTATAATAAACTTGGCCGGAGCTAAAGTTGATGTTAATGTTGGATTTGTTGCAGTTAAAATTATATCTGCTGCTGTTGCTGTCTTCGTATTTGATGATTTTGCTGTTGCTGTGTCTGCTGCTGTTGCTTCTACTGTGGCTGCTGCTGCTGCTGCTTCTACTTCTGCTATGGATGCTGTTGTGGCTGATGCGTTTAATGTGGGTGAGACACTTAATCACGTACTCAGCCATGTTGAATTGCATGTGCAAATTGTTGTGGGAATCACAGGTGCATAATAAACGCCATTTGCATAAATTAGGCCGGGCGGACCAGCTTGTATTTGTATTGTTTGTGGTACAGTTGTGGCCTGAACCGTTTGAGGAACCGTCTGCTGTGGTTGCTGTTGTGATTGTTGTAGTGTTTGCTGCTGTTGTTGTTGGGTTTGATCAGCATTTGTAGCTGGCATGGCACAGCAGATGGTGGCTGTTTGTGGCGCTGTTTGTGGAACCTGTTGTAAGTAGATAGTGTGTGTGTTGTGGGGTTGTTGCTGCTGTTGTTGTTGCTGTTGCGGTGTTTGACACGGCGTTGTATTCACCATTGTCATTGTGGTCGTATGTTGTTCAACTAAATGTTGATGTTGCTGCTGATACTGTTGGTGTTGGTGTTGTTGCTGATGATGCTGATGCTGTTGGTGCTGTTGCTGTTGCTGCTCATTGACCTGTTTTTGCTGTTCCTTGTACAGCACCTGACCGGCCAACGATTGTATCAAGAGCAAAGTCTGCCGTCTCTCGTGGCCCATCAGGCATACTGTTGAGTTCTCTACCACCTCACGTAAATGCATCAGGTACTGGTACTGCAAAGGTTCCTCATCAATGCCCCAGAAATGATTTCGCAAATAGGCCTCCAATTTCACTGTCTGTGTATTGATGTCTGGAAAATCAATAAAGAAACGCGAGCACATGTAGCGTTCCAAAGTTTTGATGCGCTGATTGTCGACTGGCTTGTAGTTGCGCACCAGTAAATTGCAATACTTGAGCAGTCCACCGCCTCGTATCTCTTCGGGTTGCCGCGTTGAGATCAATTTTTTTTGCAAGTGATACAAGGCCTCTTGGAAATCGCCGTAGACGGATTCGCCCACGACGGTGGGATAAAAGTTCTCCGATATTGGCAAGGCTGCACAGTCGTAAAATAGTAGCAACGAGTCGAGAACAATTTGGAAGGAATCGACGGAAAATTCAAATTGTCGCCTCATGGTATCGACAAATTTCAGTTCGACATTTTTGTGACCGGGCGAATTGCCCAACGATATTAACGACCAGCGATCGCCATCGTTATTATTATTGACCTTGACCATTTTGCCAACATATGCCTCCTTGAGCGCACACGGCATGATGCGACGCTTGGAAACACCTTCGGGCAATAGGTCGAGCAATGTGTTCAGTACCGCTGTTTTGACACGATCAAAATGACGTGGTGAGCTTAGCTCAATGGCATAAATTAAATCCAGATCATTATAGGGCTGATCCTCTGAAGCCAATACATGACTAGCTGCTCCGCCGTTCAACCGTATATCTTTGACTATTACACCGGCACCACCAGAAACCACATCCGCCTCCAGTTTACGCCTCACCAAATTTACCAAGTCTTTTAGTGTCACCTCCAGTGTTGGAAAATTACCACGTCCATGTATGGCCACTTTTTCATCCATCACATTGTGCAATTTGCGTACCTGCTCGAATGAGAGCACAGCCAAACGTTGTGTACCGCCCGTGTCAACACTCTCTAACGAGCCATGATCGGATGTGGAGGCTATAGAGGAGCCAGAACTAGGCGATGGTGGTGGAGTTTCAGTGCCACCATCTGAGTGAAAACCATCGTCAATTTGATAAACGTCCATTCTGTTGGATCTTTGTGTGTGATATGACGAATCAGGTGCGTCTAGTGTCCCGCACTGTATTTAAAAAATATAAGAAAAGAACAAAATACAAAAGATTAATTTAAAGTTTGGGTTTTTATTTTTATAATAGAAAATTTCAATAAATTATTATTTTTTTTTTTGGTGTAAAGCTGAGTAGTTGAAAGCCTTGATGCTTTTCCTTCCCATTTATTTTTAGGGTTGAATCAAATGTTTGATTTTTATTTTATTTTATTTAATTTTTATTTAATGTGGGTGCAAAATGAAAACAAATCAACTTTATTATTCCATAAATTTCTTGTTAATTATAAAATACGACGCAAAAAAAACAATTCGAGACAATTTTCAAGAATTGTATTGAACAAATCAACCAACCACAACGATTCACTACATTTTTAATGACAACCGAATTGAAAGAAAATTATAGACCATAAAAAACAAACAAAACAAATAAAAAGTAAAATTTTTAGCAATAAAAAAAACAAAAAAAAAACATTAGAAAACATTAGACATAAAAGGCAAAATAAGAAAAAAAAAAAAAGAATACACGCAAAAAAGGCCAAAAGCATAAAAGTAAATACAATCTGTTCCATATACAGTGAGGTAACGATTGTAAGAAAATTTTAAATTAAAAAAATTTTAATTTTAAAATAAAGCTGTTCTTAAATTGTTTGATTTTTCTTGCCAATCTGTAATGTAATAATCCTGAATTTATTTTATTATTATTTTCCATTTTCTGTAGCACATTTTAAAAAGATTTGTTATAAGTGTTCCTATACTTTTTACTTTCACTGTATGTTTTTTTTTAACATAAAGCAACAATGTTTTAGTTTGACTTTGAACACATTTCAACATAGAAGCAAATTATTTTTTTTAATTTTTTTGATTACCCTGATAAAATAGAAAATAATTGTGAATTTTATAGAGAATTTGTCAAAATTACATGTTTGTTTTGGGAAACCAAAAAAAGTTTTTTTTTAAACTTAAAAAAATAAAAAGTAACACAAATGTGAAATAGGGAAAAGATTGCTTCTCTAAAAAATTATTCTGAGTTGATATAACAGACTGATTTTTTCTTGTGATATGTTTTTGAAAGAAACAAAAAAAAAAAATTTTTTTAAAAGTTTAAACTTACACATTTCATTTTTAATTAAAACAGTGATAGGGATTCAAGTATGTGAAATGATTTAATATTTAATATTTTATAAATACCGGTATTAGCTGAATTCTCAACAAGAAAATTATTCTAAAATACAAGTCAAAAGCTTTTATTTAATCAGATAAAAATTGTTATTAACTTTTCACATTGCTTTCTGTGTGAGGAATAGAGAAGAAAGTTAAATGAAGTTTTGTTGAATACTGCCACACGAAATTGTGACTTTTATTAATAGGCGGATAAAAACGTCCAGTTTTTTTTAATATTAAAATATCTGGCAAGATTTATTAGTTTTTATTTACTTTTCTTGTATAACTAAAAGAATTTTGCAACAACAACTAAAAGAAACTTCTATGAGTGTAGAAAAGTTTTTATTTTAGTTGTTTAATAATGACATCTGTTTACAAACCCTAGAAAACTGTTGCTTGAATAACCAATCACCTAATGACATGAATTGGTAAGCTATTAAAGTTTACATTAATGATACCAGCTACTTTGCTATTTAATTAATCATTTATCGTCACGCTTGCCGCAAGTATGGAAATTATTTCAAATATTATCAAAATTCCGGCAAAGCTGTTATTTCGGCGTCAGATGAATTCCGCTGTGAGATCGTTCATCATGTATCAATCAATGCACAGGGAATTTTTCAAACTGTAAAATAGCTTCAGCGGGAGCATATAATTTTCAACCTTAAACCTCCCACAAAACTCGAAAGAGGTGAAATTGAAACTAGGCACTATAAAAAAGAAAATAAATATATAAAAAATCGGTGTGTATTGGCCGATCTAAAGCTAAACAACATCGTTATATATCAGAATTGGCCCCAGTTTTATTCTCATTGTTTTTTCTTCTCGCTGCGTACAAAAAAAAATTAAAGTACCTGAGCAAAATAATCCTTCTTGTTGTATTTTTATTAATTTTATTTTACTTGCTATAAGGAACAAAGCAAAATGCAAAGAATCATTTCATTTTGTTTATTTCTCTAACCTGCTATTAATTCTCTTAGGCTTCTGCAGAAAATCTTAAAACAAGGTAAATAAATATACGGTGGTAGCGATGGCGAAATCATTGATTTTCGTCGGTAACCTAACTGTCAAACTAAATATATAAAAAATCCGTTTACTATTTTTTTATATGTCGTTTGACATTCGAGCTTACGGCGAACATTAACAAATTCGCGATCGCTCCCACCGTATATTAATTCGCCTTGCAATTTGATAAAAACTTAAATGCTACAAAATTACTTCTTTGTTAATTTTCCTTTCATTAAATCGGTTTTCAAGTTTTTAAAATATACATATTTTAATTAAAAATAATATGAAAGAATTTAAACTCATAAAATCTATTTATAATTTTATACCTTTTAGACTAATTAATACAAATATTTTCATTTTGTAAATATTTTCTAGGAGAAAAACTAAATAAAAAAATATTAAAAAAAATATAATTTATCAAAATAATAAATTTGTTTTCACTACAATGTCTGTCCGTCTGACATAGGCCTTTATCTCTGGAACCTTAAAACTTTGTAATTTTAAAAATAATATTTATTACAAAAAAAATTAAAATAAAAAAAATCATCATTAAAACAATAATAAACAAAAGGAAACCACCAAATGATTACTAAACAAAAATTCATTATAAAACATATAATTTGTTAAAATATTTTTTTTTTCATAATTTTAATTGAGTGAAAAACAAAATACCAAAAATATTTTTTGTAACAAAAAAAAATAAATAAATAAATAAAAAAATAAAAAAATAAAAAACAAGCAAATTCTGTTACAAAAGAAACAGCAAATTAATGATGAAATACAGACAAACAAAAACATCAAATGCTTGAAAATGTTACGCAGTCACGCACGTACTCATAAAGTTTTGTTTTCTTTTTTTCGATGAAAAACAACAAAAAAGTTTTGCCATCTGTCGCGCAGAAGTCACAAAATGAAGCAACATTTATTTTTGAAAATATTTTGAAAACTAATTTTTTTTTATTCTTAATAAATAAATTAATCTATTTTAACAAGAATTTTTATAAAAAATTTTTTATTAAAATATAGTAAATTTAATAATTAAAAACAAAAGTAAATTCTCGAAAATGTTTTATTAAGCAGCAAAAATAATTTAAAGAAAACATGGGAATTTTCAAATTTTAAGAAATACTGAATTCTAAAATTCCCAATTCAAAATTGGACTTTTGTCCATAAATCAGCAATCGTTTCCAGGGTCAGGAAATACTTGAGAGAATAACTACAATTTTTAGATGACAGCTTCTTAAGGTTTTTGGATCATTTGAGCTAAATTAAAAATTTCAAATACTCCTTCGCTATTAAAGTTGAAAGTTGAGTTGAAGTTTATTGTAATCGGCTCAGCCATATAGAAATTGTTGATGGATTTTTGAAGCATTTGTTTTTCGCTCCACTGGGCAGTACTTTCATAAATGGCCTTAAATAATGGTCGCTCTGTTATCACACAAAAGTAGCAATTTTCGCAACATGACTGTCTTAAATTTTACGTTTGATTGACGACTTCTGTTGCTATGAATTAGTAAATCTTTGTGGAAAGAGTCGCACTAATTAGACTGTTTTCATTGCAGCCCTGTATAATTCTAAGATTACGGCAGGCCTTGAAATCCGCCTTTTCCTCATCCTTCACTGCTGACTGTAATAAGCAGGATATTTTTATTAACAGGCCGTGTTGGGCGCAACCTTACGGTGGTCCTACTACAATGTAAAAACAACACGGCTGCCAGTGCCCTTAGATTAATCAGCTTAAGTAGCAGCTTTAAACACACGAATATTAACACATGTCCTTACTTATTGCTCAAAAGCTAGAGACTGTCTAAACTCCTGCCGCGCAATTAGCGGCACTTTGTTGGAACCAACAGTTTAATCACTGGTAAGCTTTCAAAAGTCCTTATCTTTAATTTCCAAGCTCAAAAAGCCAAGGCGACTGGTGTTTTGCTACATGCCTTCGAAGCAATAACACAAAAGAGTCGGGAGTCTGCAGCCATTGGAGATGGCAGCTTGTACAATACAATGCTTCTGCAATTGTTCCGTAACACAACCCCGAATGCTTAACTTTAACACCCGCCAATTAAGTTTAAGCCATAGTTAACACTTAATGATTTCCTTTGTACCAGTTGTTTCATAAGGCTCCCTCCCCTCTTTTTTTAAGCTCAAAATTTTATAAATGGAAAAAAAATCTTTTAGAAATAATGTTCCCGGGTGGAGAACAGATCCAGGTATTAGTTTCCTTTCAATCAACACTCACTAGCAACGTTACCTTCTTATTAGAAAGTATCCTCCCCTCTCAATGTTGTTAATGTCGTTCAAATAAAAAGTTTATACTGAACGAAAGCAGAAAAAAAATACTTTTTATTTTAGCACAATTTTTCAAATACAGACCCAAACATAAAAGAATTTTCAATACAGTTTACTTCAATGAGAAAAGAATGAATTATTTCAAAAATTATACGTTTATTCCCTTTATAAAAAGAAAAACATGTGCGAAGTTTCCAACGTCAAACTGTATGAAATTAAATATTTATGAGGTACAAAGCAATCAAAGTCAAACAGGTATTTTTTTTATTCAAAGTAAATATTTGGTGTGCAAACACGTGGTGGAAACCAACAATTTAAAAACAACAAATTGTATCATTTCATAGAAATTGGAAATTTCAAGGTAAATTTATACATTTGATTCTCTTCACAATATTATTAACATTCATATGCAGCCATACAAACATATTGCAGAAGAAATTGTATTAGAAATATTAAAATATTAATGGCAAAATAATAAATTATATAAATCAAACTTGATTTATTTTTATTTTTCTGCAATCGATTTAATTTTTTATGGTTAAAATGGTTAAAATTTACTTTCATCTTTTGCTCAACGTAACAGAAGCTGATATTGTTATCAAAAAGATTGAAAGTCATATTAAAATTTTAATTAAATAAAAATATTTAATTCCGAATTTTTAGTAGAAGGTGGACTATTATCGGGGGATAAAACTTAACCCGAGCATACTTTTAGGCGGTAGACAAATAATTATTTTCTAAAGGTATTGTACAAATTAATATCAGACGATAATTTAACTGATTGCCTGGATAAGAAATCCGGCAGTTTTATTTTATCTTAAGTTCTCAAAAATTCTCACTACTAATTCTATTACTGCAACGCATGACAATTTCAAAATTAAAACTTTACCATTTCAGTAAAGCAAGTTTTGTTTAATCACAATTTTTAATAAATTAGATCATTTGATACAACTAAAGGGCAAAAGGATCTCATGAAAATGCTAAAATAATAACAAAATATTTCACCCACTCTATTTTTAAAAGTTTTAGTTCGGCATAAATTTTTAAAGCGTCATTCCTTTCATTTTCTTCATATCGATTTTTAAAGTTTTAAGAGGGGAAAAAATAAAGTACAAATTCAATTATTTACAAAAATTTTAAAATGTTAAAATATTTAAAACTCTGAAAAAAATTATAAAATTTTTAGGACAATAGAAATCTAAAAATTGTTTAAATTAAAATAAAATATTGCGATTAAACAAACAGAAATCTCAATCTAGCATTTTTTAATTATATATTGGCTCCTAAAAGTATGCTTTAAAATAAAAAATGTTGCAGCAAAATGTTGACTAAATTGTTGCAACAAATAGCAGTGTCAACATTCTTAAATACAAACCTTATAAAGCAGCGATTTTTAAATAGAGTTAACAAAAAATTTCAGTTATTAAAAATTGTTACTGACATGATTGATAGAATAAAGGTTTTTGAAGAATCAGAATTAAATCGTCAAAGATTTTTGAAACAAGGAACAAGATTCTAATAATATAAGGCGACAAAGTTGAATCTGCTACAGAAACTATGTACTCTGTTCAAACTTGCAAAAATTGTGTGCGTGTGTTAAATTACACACTGCGATTCAAAAGAAAATATTTGTTTTTATAGCCTTTAAATATGCAACTTTCTTTGCTGTTGATAACAACTCTGTACCAAATAAGTGCAGCTCATTATTTCCCCATTAGAAACAATAAATTTCAAAAACACTTTGGTGTTTATAAACATGAAGCCAGAAACATTTGGTGACTAAAGACTGGTACTCTGCTCGAATTTGTGAAAATTGTTGAGCAACATTAGTTTTTTCATGTGGAAAATTTCACATTAAAAATATTGTGTTCTCTCGCAAATCTCGCAATTTGGAGGGATTTAACGTTTGTTTTCACATGTATAACATTGTGTTAGAAAAAAATATGATTAGCCGTTGTTTAAAAAAATTCACATGAAATAATGACTATTTGTTTTATTTCACAGCTTTGATAAAATGTTGCTAGAAACATTTCATGTGTCTTTCCACAATATAGCAGAGAAGAGTTTTATTCTGCAACATTTTTTTATGGCTTTTTCATAAAAATTTGTTATGTATTTAGTTTAACAGCTTTTCACATAAAAAGCTGAACAAATTATCAGGCTTTATAACGAATTGAGCAGAGTTTACCGTAAGCAGCATTATTTTTTATGTACTTCTGCATAATTTTTTTTACATCGAATATGCAAAAAACGCATAAGAAAATCCAACCATCAAATTAAACACTTAAACTACTGGAAGGATATAATAATACGTTTAGAATTGTATTTTTTTATTTTCTTTTTTGCTAAAGTTTATTTTATATAAATTTATTATGTATCTCTTGGTTTTTTACGTGGACCGGATCCCTGCTGTCTACTCATCTTTGGAATTAGTACTGTGACTTTTAAATGAATAGCAGGTATCTGTTGAATGTAAAATTAGCCCTGTTAAAAATATGTTTTTGTCTTTGCAACTTTTCTTTGTATTGTTGCCATATTCATCAATATGTTCTAAGCCAACTTCGACTGAACTCTGAAAAAAAATTATAAAATTTTTAGGACAATAGAAATCTAAAAATTTTTTAAATTAAAATAAAATAATGCGATTAAACAGAAATTTCAATCTAGCATTTTCTAATTATATATTGGCTCCTAAAAGTATGCTTTAAAATAAAAAATGTTGCAGCAAAATGTTGACTAAATTGTTGCAACAAAAAGCAGTGTCAACATTCTTAAATACAAACCTTATAAAGCAGCGATTTTTAAATAGAGTTAACAAAAAATTTCAGTTATTAAAAATTGTTACTGACATGATTGATAGAATAAAGGTTTTTGAAGAATCGGAAATAAATCGTCAAAGATGTTTGAAACAAGGAACAAGATTCTGATAAGGCGACAAAGTTGAAGCTGCTACACAAACTATGTACTCTGTTCAAACTTGCAAAAACTGTGTGCGTGTGTTAAATTACACACTACGATTCAAAAGAAAATCTTTGTTTTTATAGCCTTTAAATATGCAACTTTCTTTGCTGTTGATAACAACTCTGCACCAAATAAGAGCAGCTCATTATTTCCTCATTAGAAACAATAAATTTCAAAAACATTTTGGTGTTTATAAACATGAAGCCAGAAACATTTGGTGACTAAAGACTGGTACTCTGCTCGAATTTGTGAAAATTGTTGAGCAACATTGATTATTTCATGTGGAAAATATGACATTAAAAATATAGTGTCTCTCGCAAATCTCGCAATTTGGAAGCATTTGACGTTTTATTGTTTTCACGTATACAACATTGTTTTAGGGAAAAAAAATATGATTAGCTGTTGTTTAAAAAAAATCACATGAAATAATGGCTATTTGCTTTATTTCACAACTTTGATAAAATGTTGCTAGAAACATTTCATATGTTTTTTCCACAATAAAACAGAGTAGGACTCTTTTACAACATTTTTTCATGGCTTTTTCAAACAATTTTTTAAGCATTTAGTTTAACAACATTTCGCATGAAAAGCTGAACAGAGTGTCAGGCTTTATCACAAATTGAGCAGAGTATACCGCAAGCAACATTATTTTTTATTTATTTTGGCCAATTTTTTACATCGGATATGCAAAAAACGCATAAGAAAATCCAACCATCAAATTAAACACTTAAACTACTGGAAGGATATAATAATACGTTTAGAATTGTATTTTTTTATTTTCTTTTTTGCTAAAGTTTATTTTATATAAATTTATTATGTATCTCTTGGTTTTTTACGTGGACCGGATCCCTGCTGTCTACTCATCTTTAGAATTAGTACTGTGACTTTTAAATGAAGAGCAGGTATCTGTTGAATGTAAAATTAGCCCTGTTAAAAATATGTTTTTGTCTTTGCAACTTTTCTTTATATTGTTGCCATATTCATCAATATGTTCTAAGCCAACTTCGACTGCATTTTTTTTGAAAATTTGAACAAATTGTGCAAAAGAGTAAAATATAGTTTTGTGAAAATAAATATAAGGAAATAATAATTTCTTGAAATGCTCAAAAATTTTAGTATCAGATATCAAAGAGTCCGCATTGCTAATGTGGAAATGAACAAATAAAATTTATTATCCTATTTGAACTTTCTTTGGAGCTTTTGAAGTCTAATACAAATATTAAATCAGTTGTCACTATATCTAGGCTCCTCTTATTAATTATTATAAAAAAAAATACTCTGGTACATTCTCATTCAATTTAATTTACGTTAATAAAAAATATTTTTTGGTGCAATAAATTTTTCAAAAAAAAATAAAAACAATATTTAAATAAAATGAAAGCTTATGCAATATTTATTTTAATTAAATTTATTTCTTAAAAAAAAAAAAAACAAATAAATGTTAAACAATTTATATTAAAATTTTTTCCATTTCATTTTTTTCGTACACAAATTGTCAAATTTCTAACTGTTTTGTTTATAAAACTGGTCACATTTTATATTTAAATTAAAATTTATATCGACAAATGTTGTGTTGTCTTTTTCGATTATATGTTTCATTTATTATTTGAATAAAATACCGTTCCAAACCAAAGGTTTGATTAAAGTATTCAACTAAAGATATAAATTGACATAAAAAAATATTAATGTTAAAATTAAAACATTCGTAATTGTAAACCAAAATATAATTATTTTGTTAAGGTTTTAATTTAAAGTTAATCAAACAAAAAGCACCTACAACAGGTTCCATTTTAATTATACTGTAGCTTTAATAATACCTCAATATTGAATAATTGAAATGTAATGCTCTTTATTTGAATTAAATAAAAAAATAATAATTATTAACAAAACATTTGTATAAAAAATAAAACATTGCATGTCTTAAAATAAAATTCGTGCTAAACAGCTGAAATGAATCATTTGGCTAAAGGAAATGATTAAATAATGTTCTAAGCAAAATCCAAATTTTCTAAAGGAAAGTTGGATTTATTTTGCTTAATCTCTAAATTTTTATAGAAGGAAGGGTTCTTTTTTTTGGCACAAAGTATCGACACCGTTAAAAGATTTATATAAAACCTAATTCAAAAAGTATGTATTATGTTTCAATTAAACTAAACAACTTATACTTAATTGCAAGTAATTAGTTTAGTACTTTTTTTTTTCTTAATTTTTATTCAAAATAGAATATTTAATTTTTGTTTTTGAGCTTCTATTTTTTTCTTTCTCTATAATTTTTGATTTTTCCTAATTTTGTATAAATTATTTAACTTCAAACTTATGGAAACTAAATCAAACTGTAAATTAAAAAAGGTAAAAAAAAAATTCAAAACTGCATGTCTGCAATAACATTTATAGTTGCCAGATAAAATTGCAAAAACTGGAAAAAATCGTCAAAAGAAAATCCAAAACAACTCTTCTAATTTTACTATCTTGAGGACTTTTTCGATGATAATATTAAATAACTTAAAACTGCATATCAACAATAACATTGAGAGTGATCAGATAAAAACGCAAAAAACTCAGCGGAAAAAATCATCAAAAATTTTTAAAGAAAATTTTACTAATTCAATTGAGTTGATTTCTTAATTGATTCATTTCCAATTTGTGTTGCCAACAATAAATAACTCGTTTCTAACTTCATTTTATCACTTTTAAAATTCATTCTTTGAAGCAGTGGGACGAAAAATTACAAACAGAAGATTATCGTTTTTGCCACACCTGTACTTTATGTACGGGTACTACCTCTTAGTGCGGTTTATGATGCGATGCTTTGACATGTTTCTGCTTCTTTGAAAATTAAGCAGAGTAAATCGTGCAATCATTATGAATTATTTAAAGCTCCAGTTGGACCGGATTTATCATAGAGTGAGCTAAACAACCGACTTTCCAAGGAAGCGGACCTACCAACTGGAACCAAATTGGTGTAGTTAAACAAACCAATTTGAATGATTTTTTCCAGGGTAACTTGAAATCACTGGTATTTAAAAGGAAATCAAAAAATGGATGAATAAAAAGATGGCAAGACTGTGCTAAACCACAGCCATTTGTAACGTCCTCCTGCCGAAGCATATTCATACACTAATGAAAAAAAATTTGCTTATAATAAAGAAAATATTAAGGGTGTGAAGATAAATACGTCAGTTAAATACGTCCTACAAAAATGTTAAATACGTTCCACATAATGCTAACTGCGCTGATAAAGTTACATGTACATTAAAAAAACTTTTAAGCTATGAATAATTAAAATTATTAAAGAAAAAAATAATTAAAAAATTTACAAAAACAAAAAAAACATTCTTGGCTCCATTATACCCGTCTAACGTTTTAAGAAAAAAAAAAAACATATAAAAAAGAGCATATTTTGAAGTGGACCAAGTGGGTATTTAGAGAAGACATGAATCGGGTCACCGGCATAGTGGGAGTAGCTTGGGACTAGTAGATTCCAGCAGTGTGCAATCTACGTCTGGATTCAGCCCGATATCAGAGATATAAATTTTTGAAAATTTTGCTTTTACAGAAAAATAATATGAAAAAAGAGCATATTTTGAAGTGGACCAAATGGGTATTTAGAGAAGACATGAATCGGGTCGCCGGCATAGTGGGAGTAGCCCAAGACTAGTAGATTCCAGCAGTGTGCAATCTACGTCTGGATTCAGCCCGATATCGGAGATATTAATTTTTGAAAATTTTGCTTTTAGAGAAAATTAATATGAAAAAAGAGCATATTTTGAAGTGGACCAAATGGGTATTTAGAGAAGACATGAATCGGGTCACCGGCATAGTGGGAGTAGCCCAAGACTAGTAGATTCCAGCAGTGTGCAATCTACGTCTGGATTCAGCCCGATATCGGAGATATAAATTTTTTTAAATTTTGCTTTTAGAGAAAATTAATATGAAAATGGGTATTTAGAGAAGACATGAATCGGGTCACCGGCATAGCGGGAGTAGCTTAGGACTAGTAGATTCCAGCAATGTGCAATCTACGTCAGGATTCAGCCCGATATCGGAGATATTAATTTTTGAAAATTTTGCTTTTAGAGAAAATTAATATGAAAAAAGAGCATATTTTGAAGCGGACCAAATGGGTATTTAGAGAAGACATGAATCGGGTCACCGGCATAGTGGGAGTAGCCCAGGACTAGTAGATTCCAGCAGTGTGCAATCTACGTCAGGATTCAGCCCGATATCGGAGATATAAATTTTTTTAAATTTTGCTTTTAGAGAAAATTAATATGAAAAAAGAGCATATTTTGAAGTGGACCAAATGGGTATTTAGAGAAGACATGAATCGGGTCACCGGCATAGTGGGAGTAGCCCAAGACTAGTAGATTCCAGCAGTGTGCAATCTACGTCTGGATTCAGCCAGATATCGGAGATATTAATTTTTGAAAATTTTGCTTTTAGAGAAAATTAATATGAAAAAAGAGCATATTTTGAAGTGGACCAAATGGGTATTTAGAGAAGACATGAATCGGGTCACCGGCATAGTGGGAGTAGCTTGGGACTAGTAGATTCCAGCAGTGTGCAATCTACGTCTGGATTCAGCCCGATATCAGAGATATAAATTTTTGAAAATTTTGCTTTTACAGAAAAATAATATGAAAAAAGAGCATATTTTGAAGTGGACCAAATGGGTATTTAGAGAAGACATGAATCGGGTCACCGGCATAGTGGGAGTAGCCCAAGACTAGTAGATTCCAGCAGTGTGCAATCTACGTCTGGATTCAGCCCGATATCGGAGATATTAATTTTTGAAAATTTTGCTTTTAGAGAAAATTAATATGAAAAAAGAGCATATTTTGAAGTGGACCAAATGGGTATTTAGAGAAGACATGAATCGGGTCACCGGCATAGTGGGAGTAGCCCAAGACTAGTAGATTCCAGCAGTGTGCAATCTACGTCTGGACTCAGCCCGATATCGGAGATATAAATTTTTTTAAATTTTGCTTTTAGAGAAAATTAATATGAAAAAAGAGCATATTTTGAAGTGGACCAAATGGGTATTTAGAGAAGACATGAATCGGGTCACCGGCATAGCGGGAGTAGCTTAGGACTAGTAGATTCCAGCAATGTGCAATCTACGTCTGGACTCAGCCCGATATCGGAGATATTAATTTTTGAAAATTTTGCTTTTACAGAAAATTAATATCAAAAAAGAGCATATTTTGAAGTGGACCAAGTGGGTATTTAGAGAAGACATGAATCGGGTCACCGGCATAGTGGGAGTAGCTTGGGACTAGTAGATTCCAGCAGTGTGCAATCTACGTCAGGATTCAGCCCGATATCGGAGATATTAATTTTTGAAAATTTTGCTTTTAGAGAAAATTAATATGAAAAAAGAGCATATTTTGAAGCGGACCAAATGGGTATTTAGAGAAGACATGAATCGGGTCACCGGCATAGTGGGAGTAGCCCAGGACTAGTAGATTCCAGCAGTGTGCAATCTACGTCTGGACTCAGCCCGATATCGGAGATATAAATTTTTTTAAATTTTGCTTTTAGAGAAAATTAATATGAAAAAAGAGCATATTTTGAAGTGGACCAAATGGGTATTTAGAGAAGACATGAATCGGGTCACCGGCATAGTGGGAGTAGCCCAAGACTAGTAGATTCCAGCAGTGAGCAATCTACGTCTGGATTCAGCCAGATATCGGAGATATTAATTTTTGAAAATTTTGCTTTTAGAGAAAATTAATATGAAAAAAGAGCATATTTTGAAGTGGACCAAATGGGTATTTAGAGAAGACATGAATCGGGTCACCGGCATAGTGGGAGTAGCCCAAGACTAGTAGATTCCAGCAGTGTGCAATCTACGTCTGGATTCAGCCCGATATCGGAGATATTAATTTTTGAAAATTTTGCTTTTAGAGAAAATTAATATGAAAAAAGAGCATATTTTGAAGTGGACCAAATGGGTATTTAGAGAAGACATGAATCGGGTCAACGGCATAGTGGGAGTAGCCCAGGACTAGTAGATTCCAGCAGTGTGCAATCTACGTCTGGACTCAGCCCGATATCGGAGATAAAAATTTTTTTAAATTTTGCTTTTAGAGAAAATTAATATGAAAAAAGAGCATATTTTGAAGTGGACCAAATGGGTATTTAGAGAAGACATGAATCGGGTCACCGGCATAGTGGGAGTAGCCCAAGACTAGTAGATTCCAGCAGTGTGCAATCTACGTCTGGATGCAGCCCGATATCGGAGATATTAATTTTTGAAAATTTTGCTTTTAGAGAAAATTAATATGAAAAAAGAGCATATTTTGAAGTGGACCAAATGGGTATTTAGAGAAGACATGAATCGGGTCACCGGCATAGTGGGAGTAGCCCAGGACTAGTAGATTCCAGCAGTGTGCAATCTACGTCTGGACTCAGCCCGATATCGGAGATAAAAATTTTTTTAAATTTTGCTTTTAGAGAAAATTAATATGAAAAAAGAGCATATTTTGAAGTGGACCAAATGGGTATTTAGAGAAGACATGAATCGGGTCACCGGCATAGTGGGAGTAGCCCAAGACTAGTAGATTCCAGCAGTGTGCAATCTACGTCTGGATTCAGCCCGATATCGGAGATATTAATTTTTGAAAATTTTGCTTTTAGAGAAAATTAATATGAAAAAAGAGTATATTTTGAAGCGGACCAAATGGGTATTTAGAGAAGACATGAATCGGGTCACCGGCATAGTGGGAGTAGCCCAGGACTAGTAGATTCCAGCAGTGTGCAATCTACGTCTGGACTCAGCCCGATATCGGAGATATAAATTTTTTTAAATTTTGCTTTTAGAGAAAATTAATATGAAAAAAGAGCATATTTTGAAGCGGACCAAATGGGTATTTAGAGAAGACATGAATCGGGTCACCGGCATAGTGGGAGTAGCCCAAGACTAGTAGATTCCAGCAGTGTGCAATCTACGTCTGGACTCAGCCCGATATCGGAGATATAAATTTTTTTAAATTTTGCTTTTAGAGAAAATTAATATGAAAAAAGAGCATATTTTGAAGTGGACCAAATGGGTATTTAGAGAAGACATGAATCGGGTCACCGGCATAGCGGGAGTAGCTTAGGACTAGTAGATTCCAGCAGTGTGCAATCTACGTCTGGACTCAGCCCGATATCGGAGATATTAATTTTTGAAAATTTTGCTTTTACAGAAAATTAATATCAAAAAAGAGCATATTTTGAAGTGGACCAAGTGGGTATTTAGAGAAGACATGAATCGGGTCACCGGCATAGTGGGAGTAGCCCAGGACTAGTAGATTCCAGCAGTGTGCAATCTACGTCTGGATTCAGCCCGATATCAGAGATATAAATTTTTGAAAATTTTGCTTTTACAGAAAAATAATATGAAAAAAGAGCATATTTTGAAGTGGACCAGACGTAGATTGCACACTGCTGGAATCTACTAGTCTTGGGCTTCTCCCACTATGCCGGTGACCCGATTCATGTCTTCTCTAAATACCCATTTGGTCCACTTCAAAATATGCTCTTTTTTCATATTAATTTTCTCTAAAAGCAAAATTTAAAAAAATTTATATCTCCGATATCGGGCTGAGTCCAGACGTAGATTGCACACTGCTGGAATCTACTGGTCCTGGGCTACTCCCACTATGCCGGTGACCCGATTCATGTCTTCTCTAAATACCCATTTGGTCCACTTCAAAATATGCTCTTTTTTCATATTAATTTTCTCTAAAAGCAAAATTTTCAAAAATTAATATCTCCGATATCGGGCTTAATCCAGACGTAGATTGCACACTGCTGGAATCTACTAGTCTTGGGCTACTCCCACTATGCCGGTGACCCGATTCATGTCTTCTCTAAATACCCATTTGGTCCACTTCAAAATATGCTCTTTTTTCATATTAATTTTCTCTAAAAGCAAAATTTAAAAAAATTTATATCTCCGATATCGGGCTGAGTCCAGACGTAGATTGCACACTGCTGGAATCTGCTAGTCCTGGGCTACTCCCACTATGCCGGTGACCCGATTCATGTCTTCTCTAAATACCCACTTGGTCCACTTCAAAATATGCTCTTTTTTGATATTAATTTTCTGTAAAAGCAAAATTTTCAAAAATTAATATCTCCGATATCGGGCTGAGTCCAGACGTAGATTGCACACTGCTGGAATCTACTAGTCCTGGGCTACTTTCACTATGCCGGTGACCCGATTCATGTCATCTCTAAATAACCATTTGGTCCACTTCAAAATATGCTCTTTTTTCATATTATTTTTCTCTAAAAGCAAAATTTTCAAAAATTAATATCTCCGATATCGGGCTGAATCCAGACGTAGATTGCACACTGCTGAAATCTACTAGTCCTAAGCTACTCCCACTATGCCGGTCACCCGATTCATGTCTTCTCTAAATACCCATTTGGTCCACTTCAAAATATGCTCTTTTTTGATATTAATTTTCTGTAAAAGCAAAATTTTCAAAAATTAATATCTCCGATATCGGGCTGAGTCCAGACGTAGATTGCACACTGCTGGAATCTACTAGTCCTGGGCTACTCCCACTATGCCGGTGACCCGATTCATGTCTTCTCTAAATACCCACTTGGTCCACTTCAAAATATGCTCTTTTTTGATATTAATTTTCTGTAAAAGCAAAATTTTCAAAAATTAATATCTCCGATATCGGGCTGAGTCCAGACGTAGATTGCACACTGCTGGAATCTACTAGTCCTAAGCTACTCCCGCTATGCCGGTGACCCGATTCATGTCTTCTCTAAATACCCATTTGGTCCACTTCAAAATATGCTCTTTTTTCATATTAATTTTCTCTAAAAGCAAAATTTAAAAAAATTTATATCTCCGATATCGGGCTGAGTCCAGACGTAGATTGCACACTGCTGGAATCTACTAGTCTTGGGCTACTCCCACTATGCCGGTGACCCGATTCATGTCTTCTCTAAATACCCATTTGGTCCGCTTCAAAATATGCTCTTTTTTCATATTAATTTTCTCTAAAAGCAAAATTTTCAAAAATTAATATCTCCGATATCGGGCTGAATCCAGACGTAGATTGCACACTGCTGGAATCTACTAGTCCTGGGCTACTCCCACTATGCCGGTGACCCGATTCATGTCTTCTCTAAATACCCATTTGGTCCGCTTCAAAATATACTCTTTTTTCATATTAATTTTCTCTAAAAGCAAAATTTTCAAAAATTAATATCTCCGATATCGGGCTGAATCCGATTCATGTCTTCTCTAAATACCCACTTGGTCCACTTCAAAATATGCTCTTTTTTGATATTAATTTTCTGTAAAAGCAAAATTTTCAAAAATTAATATCTCCGATATCGGGCTGAGTCCAGACGTAGATTGCACACTGCTGGAATCTACTAGTCCTGGGCTACTTTCACTATGCCGGTGACCCGATTCATGTCATCTCTAAATAACCATTTGGTCCACTTCAAAATATGCTCTTTTTTCATATTATTTTTCTCTAAAAGCAAAATTTTCAAAAATTAATATCTCCGATATCGGGCTGAATCCAGACGTAGATTGCACACTGCTGAAATCTACTAGTCCTAAGCTACTCCCACTATGCCGGTCACCCGATTCATGTCTTCTCTAAATACCCATTTGGTCCACTTCAAAATATGCTCTTTTTTGATATTAATTTTCTGTAAAAGCAAAATTTTCAAAAATTAATATCTCCGATATCGGGCTGAGTCCAGACGTAGATTGCACACTGCTGGAATCTACTAGTCCTAAGCTACTCCCGCTATGCCGGTGACCCGATTCATGTCTTCTCTAAATACCCATTTGGTCCACTTCAAAATATGCTCTTTTTTCATATTAATTTTCTCTAAAAGCAAAATTTAAAAAAATTTATATCTCCGATATCGGGCTGAGTCCAGACGTAGATTGCACACTGCTGGAATCTAATAGTCTTGGGCTACTCCCACTATGCCGGTGACCCGATTCATGTCTTCTCTAAATACCCATTTGGTCCACTTCAAAATATGCTCTTTTTTCATATTAATTTTCTCTAAAAGCAAAATTTAAAAAAATTTATATCTCCGATATCGGGCTGAGTCCAGACGTAGATTGCACACTGCTGGAATCTACTAGTCCTGGGCTACTCCCACTATGCCGGTGACCCGATTCATGTCTTCTCTAAATACCCATTTGGTCCACTTCAAAATATGCTCTATTTTCATATTAATTTTCTCTAAAAGCAAAATTTTCAAAAATTAATATCTCCGATATCGGGCTAAATCTAGACGTAGATTGCACACTGCTGGAATCTACTAGTCTTGGGCTACTCCCACTATGCCGGTGACCCGATTCATGTCTTCTCTAAATACCCATTTGGTCCACTTCAAAATATGCTCTTTTTTCATATTAATTTTCTCTAAAAGCAAAATTTTCAAAAATTAATATCTCCGATATCGGGCTGAATCCAGACGTAGATTGCACACTGCTGGAATCTACTAGTCCTGGGCTACTCCCACTATGCCGGTGACGCGATTCATGTCGTCTCTAAATACCCATTTGGTCCACTTCAAAATATGCTCTTTTTTCATATTATTTTTCTGTAAAAGCAAAATTTTCAAAAATTTATATCTCTGATATCGGGCTGAATCCAGACGTAGATTGCACACTGCTGGAATCTACTAGTCCTGGGCTACTCCCACTATGCCGGTGACCCGATTCATGTCTTCTCTAAATACCCACTTGGTCCACTTCAAAATATGCTCTTTTTTCATATTAATTTTCTCTAAAAGCAAAATTTAAAAAAATTTATATCTCCGATATCGGGCTGAGTCCAGACGTAGATTGCACACTGCTGGAATCTACTAGTCCTGGGCTACTCCCACTATGCCGGTGACCCGATTCATGTCTTCTCTAAATACCCATTTGGTCCACTTCAAAATATGCTCTTTTTTCATATTAATTTTCTCTAAAAGCAAAATTTTCAAAAATTAATATCTCCGATATCGGGCTGAATCCAGACGTAGATTGCACACTGCTGGAATCTACTAGTCTTGGGCTACTCCCACTATGCCGGTGACCCGATTCATGTCTTCTCTAAATACCCATTTGGTCCACTTCAAAATATGCTCTTTTTTCATATTATTTTTCTGTAAAAGCAAAATTTTCGAAAATTTATATCTCTGATATCGGGCTGAATCCAGACGTAGATTGCACACTGCTGGAATCTACTAGTCCCAAGCTACTCCCACTATGCCGGTGACCCGATTCATGTCTTCTCTAAATACCCACTTGGTCCACTTCAAAATATGCTCTTTTTTATATGTTTTTTTTTTCTTAAAACGTTAGACGGGTATAATGGAGCCAAGAATGTTTTTTTTGTTTTTGTAAATTTTTTAATTATTTTTTTCTTTAATAATTTTAATTATTCATAGCTTAAAAGTTTTTTTAATGTACATGTAACTTTATCAGCGCAGTTAGCATTATGTGGAACGTATTTAACATTTTTGTAGGACGTATTTAACTGACGTATTTATCTTCACACCCTTGAAAATATTTTGTTTGCAATAAGATATCCTCAATATATTTAAAAAAAATACATTTAGTTTATTTTTGATAGCAGTAAAAAATTTTGTTTCACCACCATCTTATTGTGTGGAGAAAAGTTTAAACAAAAAATGATTAAACTGTTTATTTTTTAAACGTTTTTTAAAGCAGGTTATTTTTAAAAAAGTTTTAATAAAAGCAGAAAATAAATGAAAATAAACATAATAATTATAGTTTGCTAATTGTGTAAAGAAAAAACGCTAAACTTTCAATAAAATACTTGTGGCACTATAAAACATAGCGTTCAATCTGGCAACTATGTTTATGTTTACAAGTTTAAATTTTATCATTCGGTTAAAAAAAATTCTTCAATTTAATTTAAAGGAAATTTCATTTCTAATAAAGTTTTATTGATCAGTCATAATGGATTTTTTGACGCTAACAAGCCATAACTTCTCAGATAACCTTTTGATTTTTTTTTTTATTATTTAATAATTTCTTTGATTTTGTCTTTAAGGCCTTGACAATAAAGCACGTTGGATTTAAATCTTTGTTTGCATTTAAAATTGTCAGCTACCATTTCGTTTTCTTTTGTTCGTTTGCTTTTAATGATAAAATATTATTTGTTTAATGTTTTCTTTTAAATTTTTATAGCAAAATTTTATAAACGACAATTTAATATGTTGTTACTATTTAAAGCAACTGTGAAAATTGTTGACTTGAAAATGCAGGTATTTTTTTTATCGAAGAAAAAACTATGAAAACATGACATAAAGCTAATAAGATAAGGGAAAAAATAATATTTTTTTATTGGTTGTTGCTTTATATTGGTAAAATATTTAATAAAATAATATTATAAATAATGATTTTAAAGTAAATAATTTCTTTAAATGTGTTGGTAATAAAAACTAATAAAGTTGTTTTTATTTTCCCCAAAAAAAGTGGAATTGGCGGGTAAGTCAATATAAAAGCTTTTAATAAAGATCATTTGCAAATAAGGCAAGAATAAAGAGAGGATCGGTAAATGTTACCCGTGTTAAATATTTAAAATTAAAATTGGTTTTAAAATAACTTAAATATAAATCGTTTTATTAATAATGGCCAATAATCTATTTATAGCCTTTGCATCAAATAAGTTTTAAATGTAGGCATTTCAAGTAATCATCATCACATTAAAAATATGGAAAAAAACTTTTTAATAAACAACATTCAAATTAATATCCTTCATTATTAATTTATTTAAAAGTTGTTCTGATAAAAACAGAATTCAATTCAAGAGCACGCAAATGTTTGTGCGACTGGATTTTACTGAATTGCGTTCGTTCTCTTAAAATATCATTTTAGGCGAACGAAGGGAGAAGAGATAGGCAGATTCAAGTAATATTTTTCAGAACAGACAACTAGTTAGATTTAACTGGAATTTTTTATTCAAATATATTTGATTGTCTTCAAACATATTTCTTAACAAATTCTAGTTAAAATAATAATTGCAAATAAAAAAAAAAAAAAATCAGCAAACATTTTAAATTAATTTAAATTCTGGTTTCTAAAACAATTTAATAAAGTTATAGGTTTGTTGATATTTATTTTGTTGACGAAAAGTAATACTTATTATAGTGCTTATTATCTTATCGTTAGCTGTTGGCAAAGTTTTGCTCTTTTTAAAGAGAATACTTAACAATTGTATGATTATGCTCTGCTTTAGAGAAAAAGTGTTGATTGATTGATTGGAACTGCAGCGCCTCTAGCGTTAAGTAGGGATATTATTGTTTTGAAGCTGAAAATACATAACAGAAAAACTTATGTTATTTGACAGTTGCTGGGATATGAACCCAGGCTAATAAGCCAATTTCAACCTTAGTAGTCAAGTATTAAGAACTCAAGCATAGAAATAAATGTGTGTCAAATAATAGGAAAAGTTTTTTAACTTTAAATGGCAGCAAACGAAATAACTTTCAATCAACTAAAGTAGATTTTTCCCATACAGTTATGAACTCTACTAGATTCTACCGAAAAAAAAAATATTTAAAAAAAGAGGAAAAACGATCAAACAAATATTTGTTACAGTAATAATTATTACAATTTTTTTCTGTAAGACTAAACCAGAACTCTTTGCCTGCTACAGCTTTCGTTGTGTTTATTATTTTTTTTTTTTTTAACTGACACTTTGTTATACATTCCTCAGCTTATTTTTATCACAACACAAAACTTGTGTGACGTTAAGTTTTTCTTGCGCTTTTTAAAAGATATTTTTCATTTCTAATATTTTAGCATAAAAATTGTTAACTAAGATAATCAATTTCAAATAGATAAAATAAGTTTTATCACTTCTCTTAATGACTAAAGACGAATGTCTAGAATGTTATATTGTAACCCTGGATTTGATATATTTTTTATATTTTCAATCTACAATTTTTAAAAATTTTCTGATACTTTTTTTAAATTCGTTAATATCTTCAATGTGCTACGATATTTTACAAGCCTAATGAAGTCATTTGAATTATTCATGTCATCATTTAAGAATATTTATTTATTTTTTCGATATTTCAAATAAAAATAATTTTTGACAACCACTTGTGATTAACCTGAAATTGCCTTGCAATTTTTTTTCGTTATTTTTGTTTGGATAATCGTTGACCATAAATTTTATTTATTGTTTTTTCACAAATTTCTCTTTAAATTATAAACAAAAAAACAAAAATTAATAAACATCTTTAAACACTTTTCTTATGTGTTTACGTCAAAACAAATATAAAAGCATTTAATAAAATGACAAAATAAAATACAAAATTTTTTATTTTGTTGTAAAAATGTTTTTAAAATAATTTAGTTCTTATTCTTCTTTTTCTATAAGTAAATAAATTATCTGAAAAATTCATATTTGAAATGTTAATGAGAACAGTGAGTGATAAAAATTAATAAAATTAAAAAAAGCTTCAGCAAATTATTAAATTATTTTTGTTTAGAATTTTAAAGTGAATTTAATTTATCAGCTTAAATAGTTTTTTTTTTTTTTCTTTGACTGCATGTAAACTTTTGTACATTACTGTACCAGAAATTTTTGGCATATAATGGCGGTAATCAATAACCTAAAAAGGCTTTGAAAGTAAGAAAATTAAGGTGCCAACAAAAAGTGTTTCTTGTTGTCTCTTATATTATTTTCTTTATATTATTCGGGGGTAAGAGGTGTATTAATCGACAGAACTTATTAATTATAATACTAAAAAAACCTAATCTAAACAATTAATATATTTTCAAACTGAGTTTGAGAACAGCTGTTCGAAGATTTGAAAGCAGTAAATTGTTATTGAAATAGTTATAAAAATTGTTGCATTTAAAAAGTTAATTATAATGCTTTGGTGCAGCCCATTTGAAATTAAATTTTTCTCTTCTATTATTTAAAAAATATTGGTAAATGTATCCCATCAATTAGAAATGCTTATCGAACCAACCCTCCTGTAACCGATAATGCTAGTTTCCACTAGCACCTCTTTTCACGCCATGTCAAATCGATTAGCGTATTAAAATTTTTTCTAACTGAATCTTGATTTCAACACTAACACGGACGGACAGACGGACATCGCTCAATCGACTTTACTATGCATAAAGACTCAGAATTTATATACTTTATGGGATCGAAAATGGATATTGTAGAAATCACAAACGGAATGACAGAATTAATAACAACTCTCTTCCCCTTTTTGTGGTGAAGGGTATAACAAGAAACTTACACAGATTTAGTGTCCCATATTTTTAACGGAGAACCACGAAAAATTTAGCCTTTTTTTTAATATATAAGAAGCGATAGAGAATTCACAAATAAGAAAAAAAAAAAAAAAAGTGAAAAAATTGGAGCCCATATTTTCCGAGTTATGGGCCTCTGAACTTTCTATAGAAAAGTGCCATTATACATATGGGAATCACTTAAAAGCTCTTGAATATATCTCTAGAAACAATAAAAATTTTCAAAATGGTTAACCCATTAAGAAACGATTACATTTTTTGATGTAAAATTTTATAAAGTACTTATTTTTTTTTTATTTTTTAATTCTTTTAATTCGTGTTATTTCACTAAACTAAATTTTAGCCAATAATTTTTTCAATTTTCGTTTGTATTCCTACAGGTGGTTGTAAAGCAATTGGTGAGGTTTCAACAAGTTTTTGCTTTAATTTTTATTATAAATTTTTCTTTAAAAAAAGCTTTGAGTAAAGAAAAATTTTTGTTAAAAAATTTTATTCGAGTGTTTAATTATTCGATTAAATTTTTATTCGAATCAGCAAAAAAAAAAACCTTCGAATGATTTTTATACAAACAGCGAATTATCTACAAACAACAAATATACACACATATGTAGGTATGTTTGATAATTAAATATAAGTGGTGGTGGTGGTGGTGCACCTCCTATTCGTGCACAAAATCACGAATACAAAGTCAATTTCGAAAATTATCATAGTGTTTGTGTAATTTAATTTAAATTGTAATGTGACAAGCTGTAACCAAAAAAAAAAAAAAAAAAAAAAAACACATTTCTATATTAAAACTAAACTTGCCCACAAAAAATAACAAAATAAAAAAATTATATAAAAATTAATTAAATAATAATGGAAATAACAAATTATCTTTTTTTGTGAAAACCCCACAATTTATATAGTATTGAATTTAGGTACATATAAACAAAACAATTAATATTTATTCAAATATGAATGAACATTTTCCAAGTATTTAAAACTTATAAAACTCCAAACAATTTCAATTAAGAGCGGTTTAATCATTGAAATAAAATGAAATTATTAAAATGTTAATAACATTTTAATACTTAATGCGTCAAAATATGAATTTGAATACTTTATTCATAATTATTATATTATTTCTTATATTAAATATAATTTGACACAATTTTTCAGACTTCATTGATTTGCCAAGACCTGTTTGTCAAAAATTCGAATATTCAAATTTGCCGACTTTTGACTGTACACGCCGCAACTATCTAAATGTTTCCAGTCCTTGTTTTAAAGCAATTTGTTTTATGATTGAGAGTGATTACCATCCCTAACTGAATAGCGGTAAATCTCTGATTTTAATAAAAAATTTTTTTATCAAAACCATATTGTGGACAAACGGCTGAAGAGAGTGACTCATCAGACCGTTACTGCATCCTTTTTTAACTCTCTTTTGTTCCTCAGTGATAAACAAACATTTCGATTAAGAATAAAGACGATGCCATCCAATAGTGTCTCTTGGTCGTCGACTAATTTTCCTATTAATCACTACGTCGACATGTGCTGTTGCTATCATTTGCTTTAGACTGGGTTCGCTGGTGGCACCCTCATTTATTCAATACGAGGGCTGCTCTATATATTTCTGGCCTAATAGTGAAAATGCGAATATATATAATCAAAAATGATTTTATTGTTTTTCAAAGTATTCTCCAGCATGATTTATACACTTTTGCATGCGCTCAAACGAGTTGTCGAAGCACTTTTTCCACTCAGATTGAGACACCTCTAAAGCATGGTTTTTGAACTCTTCAACAGCTTCTTCTGGCGACAAAAATCGTCGAAAACGCATTTTTTTCTTGATGTGCGGAAACAAGAAGAAGTCATTAGGTGCCAAGTCAGGGCTGTACGGCGGATGACCCATTAATTCGACGTTTTGGCCGGTCAAAAAAGCTCTGGTTTGAGCCGATGTGTGAGAGCTCGCATTGTCATGGTGAACAATGATTCGTCTTCTCTTGTTGGTTTTTCGAATTTCTCCGATGACTTCAGGCAAACAAATTGTAGTGTACCACTCAGAAGTGACCGTCCTACGTTGCTTAAGCGGAACAGTCGCCATATGACCAGTTTTGCCGAAGAAACAGGCGACCATTTGCTTCGAAGTGTTTCTTCCACGAACAACTTTCGTTGGATTTTGCTCGTCTTTGAAGACCCACACGGTCGATTGTTGTTTCGTTTCGGGCTCATACGCATAGGTCCATGATTTGTCACCTGTGACGATCTTATAAACGTCTTTTGAAGCACCGCAATCGTATTTTTGCAACATTTCTTTGCACCAATCGACACGAGCCTTTTTTTGAGCGACTTTCAAATTGTGCGGGATCCAACGAGAACAAACCATTTTTACGGCCAGGTGTTCATGCAGTATCGAATGTATGCTGGTGGAAGAAATGTCCAAGGATGTCTCTATCTCTCGGTATGTCGCATGTCGAACTTGCATTATGAGTTCACGCACGCCATCAATGTTCTCTGGCACAACAGCTGTTTTTAGACGACCTTCACGGAATTCGTCTTTGAGCGAGCTTCGGCCACGATTAAATTCATTATTCCAATTTTTCACAGTGCTATAGGATGGTGCTTCATCGCCATACAAAGATTTAAGTTCATCAATGCACTCTTGTCTTGATAGTCCACGTCGAAAGTTGTGAAAAATGAAAATGCACGAAAATGTTCACGAGTTAATTCCATTTTTGTCTATATTAATATTTTCAAGTCACTGTAAACAACACAACTAATGGTCGTTTTGAGTACGATTATGCTTAAAAATGACAAACTTTCCAATGGAAATGTCAGATTGCACTTGGCAGCACTCAGTGTTGCCAGGCAAGAAATATATATAGCAGCCCTCGTATAATGTTGTAGTATGACGTTTCAGCATCTTTTACAGAGTACTATAAACATCGGCTTCTTGGGACACCCTCAAGTCTAGATGAATGTGGCTGTTTTTCGTCGTTTTTCAGAATTTTTGAATCGAATAATTGTAAAACCTAACCTTTTCTAGTTTTGTGTCCACAAAACGGGGCACTGGTCCCACTTTTGTAACGCTTTAATAACTACAAGATTATTCAGCCATTAGGAAAAGTTCTTTAGAGCACCTAAAAGTCTTTGAGATCATTAAAAGATGATGAGAAATTTAAGAGATACTGTTACCTCCTTTTGTGTTCTGTCGCTACATCTCTATTGCACGATCTATTTAATCTATTTAATTCTTTTATAGATTAACACTTTTCAGTTGTTCTATTTAGAAAAAGTAAAATTCTATTCCTTTTTTTCTCACCTAGCTGAGCTATGTTTTTAGATTATCACTTTTGCCATCCATTTTAGAACTTACTGTCAGGCTTATCCAACCCACAAAGTCAGTGTTAAAGATTAAAACTTACATTTGGTTTTCTCCCAAACAGTACTTTAATATTCTTCTAGGTTCCAAATGAGCTTACAGTTAGTTCAGTTCATTTCAAAGATTAAAAAAAGGTCCGTCAAAGAGTTTGTGTTTGAAAGAAGATTTTATTTATTTCTGTAATACACATGATAAAAAATAGTAAAATAAAAAAAATCGTCTCTTAGGTAGCAAATATAATTTCAATTTTATTTTTTTTAGATATATTTTTAACTAAAGTTGAATTTTTCTTAAAGCACCTTTTAAAAATATGTTTTTTTTTTTTAAGAAAACTCGTTCAACTTTTGGTAATCATCTTGAAATACATATTTGTTTCAATATTTCTGTTTTAATTTCTCTGCCTAACAACACACGCTGTTTTGCTATAAAATTATTGTGTTCTGCATGAAAAAATGTATTAAAAATATCTCTTTAAATTAGAAATTTTTCAGATTGTCGGCACCACTCAACATAGACAAATAAATACAATGTCAAACCAAAGAACACAAATGCTCAAACGTACACTCAAAGATACATTTCAAACACCCAACAAACACAATGACATCCGTTTTAAAATTAAACCTCCTCAGATTTGAGCAGTAACGAACTTTGTGAAGTGATCTAAAATTTAGCTTTATTAAAAAAAAAAAATTTCAAAATAACAAGTCACTCGTGAAACAAAAACTTACAGTTTGAGGTTCGAAACAAATTAAGCCTTAAGCCAATTTTTTTTTTGATACCGTTAAATAAAATAAATCATTTTACAAATCATATGGTTCTATACCGAGCGCAACAAATGCTAATCACGCAAAGCAAGGTAAAATTTTTTACCCACTGTTTTTCAAACAGATATTTTATTTGTAAGGAATAGGGCAGGACATTATTAAAAAAAAAAAAAAAAAATATTGTGGACGTTTTACGTTATACGCTATTATCTAAGTAAACACTTTGCATTGGTTCTGCTTTCGCTAGTTGTTCTCGCTGTAAGTATGCCGTATGGCTCACATGCGTCCTGATTCAGTCGCTTTGTATTACTTCTACGCAGATATGAAGAAGTAGAAATAAAGGTGAGAAAGGGAAGGTTAGAAATAAGAACGTCGGTTAAAAAGTAGAGCAAAGGGTGATGGATTGTTGTTAAAGAGTAGAAGATATACGGCGTTATTTGTTCACCACTTAAAGACTAGAATTAGTTGCAAATTTTAATGAATATATGCAGATCTATCAATTTCGCCCTAAACAGTCTGGAGAGGCTTTAAAAGAACACGTGATCCAAAATGCTTACGTTGCAAATCCTGTAAAGCAATACAAAGGCTCTAAACTAATTACGACAACATTAAGAGTAATTGATTGCTGGTATGGCGTGATAGTCATACCAACAGTAACCACTAATTGTGGCCACAAAACTCCTAAAATATTAAAATTGAAATGTCAATAAATTCTTTGAACGGCCATAAAAATTCATCTACACAGAAATTTTTAGTTTGGAATCGTACGATAACAGTACGAATGTACCAATCACGACATCTCTATGCGTGAGAGAAAGAGAGAGGGAGAGAGTATTTGAATCAACATTATGCCTTTTTATATCCTTTACTACAAAAATAAAAAAAATTTATATCTAAGTTTGTCATTCCGTTTGCAATTATTACAATATCCATTTCCGACCCCATATTTCCGTCTGTCCGTCCGTGTTAAAATTAATTTTGCTATGGAACTGGATGAGCTACAGAAATTATAAATACGTTAATCGATCAGACATATTTTCGAAAATGTTGCTACTAAAAATCAGCAAGATCGGGCCACATCGTTTGAGGCAGCGGCAAAACACCACGCCTCTCTCCTATATTTCCATATCATTTAAAACAATATAGTAACTCCAATCGTAACTCCAAGTTAGGGGCCTCTGAAATTTTCATAAAAAAGTTTGATTGTCAATATGGTTAATATGGGTATGGTACCAAAGCTTTTGAAGAGATCTTTTACGAAATTCTAGAATTTTTTAAAACTGCTTAACCCATTAAGAGCCGATGACATTTTTATGTAAAATTATATTAAGAATTATTAATTTTTTTTCATAATTTTTAATTCTCTGTCACTTCAAAATTTGTTGTTTTGTTATACATACATGAAAAAGGGTATAAAAGATTCGGCATAGCTGAACATAGCACTCTAACTTGCTATAGATAAGACCAACAATAACAATAAAACAACTTGCAATATTTGGAGTCATTGTCATTTGATATCAAGACCAGCATGTTTGCTTGGCAGCGAGCGACACATTTTTCTAATTATAGAAAAAGTCATCAAGTAAATATTTAAAAGATTATCCATGATTTGACACTTAAATTAAAGAAAATTAATCATTTTGTGTTTTTATTTTTATTTTTGTTATTTTTTTGCATTGTTACATGTTGTTGCCGTCTACCAATTCCAATTGCAAATAAAAATTCAAATACTAATGAAAAGGATATGTTGGCTTCCAAAATTGTTGAAAAATTTTATAAAAATAAATATTCAACTATTTAAATTTAAGATTTAATTTTCAATAATTTAATAAAAAATTAAGTTTTCTCTTTTCATTGAATTTAGAGCACAGACACAATCACAGACTTGTCTGCACAACACAAATTCAGTCTTGACACACAAATTTTTTTTGTTCGTAAAATTGCAAAATTGTTTTATGAAATTTGTATTATTAAAATTTAATTTTTATAAAGTTTTTTCATTCACTAGAAAAATTAAAAGAATTAAATTTTTTGTTATGCCAGAATTAGGAAGGGAAAACACATCTGGGTTTAGGAGAACTAGAGGCAAAATTTAAAAACAGTTTTTCAAAGCTGTGCAGTGACGGGTACTGATGCTGAACAACACGATACTATAATAGTGTTGGCAACACACATCGTTTTCTCAGATGGTGTCGCATGACATTCACCCGCCATAAAATGAAATATTGTCTGATGCGAATCGGCTTGTACCCTATTAGAATAGTACCGGTCAGTTGGCCAAAATACCGGTCATTGTGTCAAAGAGTATTTTTATTAAAATTCTTGGAGACAGCGTTGCCACTGTTTTTTTTTTTTAAAGAAAGTATATTTCCTAAAATACTTAAAAATAATTTATTCTGATTTTGGAACACATTTAATTACAAAACTTATTAGCTGCATTTTGAACTTTGTTAAAGAAATATCTATACACACAAAATAAAATTAAAATAGCTTACCAAAAACAAAAAAAATATTACCATTTAATACCAAAAGCGCTACAACGGCAATGCCGTATTTTTCGCTAAATAATCATGGTTTTAATAGGAGAGTCAGGGGCCTGGCGTTAAAAAATATTTTTGAAAAAAAATCGTTTTCTAAGTTATTTAAATGTGGCATAAATTTCGAGAAACTCTTTAGATGAAATTGTTACGTTCTAAGAGTTTAATTTTTTTTTCACAATTAGTTTCTTAATATAGAAATTTATCAATAAGAAAAGTTTTAGTTGAATGTTAAAAAAAGCAATTAAATTAAATAACATAACATAATAAATTAAGATTTTAAATATCAAAATATAAAATATATTTTATACATATACAATTAAAGACGGTCTTTTGAAAGCATTTCTATTCCCTCTTAAAATGATAACTTCTTTACGTTTGAAAATGCAGCGAAATAATGTTTCCTAAATATTAATTTCGAAAAACAAAAACATGTTTTTTAGGCGACCCTTTCAATGCCCAACGTCTTAAATCGATCTAACTGTTGTTGTTTGAATTTTTTATTAACATTTTTTTAACACCATCACCCAATATTTTCCACTTGAGTGAACCGTATGTTCCAAAAACAAATTATTTTCAAAGCTAATGCAGTCGCCTGCTATAAATTCGCCTTGATTTAGCTTCTGGAGTTCTCACAATTATACCAAGTTTTCCATCCCTGGCTTAATATCAGCTGCTTTTGTCATAAAAAAAACTGTGCTACCAGAGGTTAAACCGCTAGAGTTCAAAAAAAGTACAACTCCACTAACTTTACGATTTCAGAAATCAGCTCTTTCTAGCATATCAAAGCTGTGCTTGCAGATGTAGAAGCTGTTGGAAAATATATGTCGGCAATTGAAGGCAAAATTCATTGGAAGTGTTTATGGCATGCAACTACGTCCTGGTCATACACAAATGTAAAAATTAAAATTGATCGAACTAGTCCTTAGCGGAGACCTGCAGGGGGACCGAAGATAACTTTTGATGAAACAAAACAAAAAAAAATTGTTTATGCCAGATGTAAGCAGGGTCCAAAAAATAAAAAAACAAGTCGAAACGTTTGCTTTCATTTTGTTTATTTCATTGTATTAAGTTAAATAAAATAAATACGAAAGCAATTAAAAGAATTGTACCTAAAAGGTGAATATTATTTTTGCTCCTGAGCAGTAAATCTACACATTAAATTAGGCTTACGCAGCCAGAAGAGAAAATAATAAGAAAAAATTGAAACGTTTTGAGAAACAACGTTTCGGAAACGTGTGTTGACTGATTTGTTCGTTGAAGTACATAATAGCATTTGTTTCGATTTTGCTTATGAACAAAACGATTAAAACATTTCTAAAAAGTTCATGTCTTTGCATGAAACGTTTGCAAAACGTTTTGTTTTTTTCGTACCCTGAATGTAACTGAACATTTAAAGTAGAATGAAACCACAAATCGTCTCTACTGTAACTTTGACAATCATGCACTATTATACAAGAGTCCAATGACAAAGAAAAAAAAAAAACTAATCCAAAATGAGCTTTTAAATTAAACTAAATATTTAGTGTTTTCATTTGAAATAACAATTTAATGATAAAAAATTATAATTTGTTTAATTAAATATTTATAAAGTTTTATTTTTAAGCTGGGACCTTAAAAACTGCTCATTAAAAGAGTTTTAATAAAAACCACTTTCTATTTACATATTTTAATGGTTGCTTATAAATATTTTAAATATTAAAAAAAACAAACTTTAAAAGATTTTAACAGTTTTTATATTTGATAATTTAAAAATTTAAAAAAAGTTTTTAAGAGATGTGGCTGACGAGATACAGAATGTTTTTCACTGGAGATTAATTCAAGAAATGAAAACAATATTTTAAAGACAAATTAACTTAATCCAGTTAAGCAAAAGAAAAACCAAATTTAAGCAACTTTTTTTATGACACTCTTCTGGATATTTTTTTATTTTGTTTAAGAAGTTTAAATTGTGCACAAGTTTTGATAAGATTTTTATTATAAACCATTTTGTTGGTATATTTTTCGCTATAAAATAAAATTATCATGGCGACTATCATCATTAACATCTAATGTGTCTTAATCTGTTACTATAATCATAGCTATAAAATAGCTGATTTTTCTCTAGCCGTTATGCCCACAACATCTTCCACAAATTTTTAGAAAAAACTATCTAGGAAAATAAGATAATGCGTCAATACCGACAGAATAATAATGACAGTTATTACACAGATTTTTTTTTTTAATTTTCATATTAATGTGATGATAACCATAATGCAGATTTAGATAGAATTACTATCAAAGCTTATCATCATGAATATTTGAACAACACAGATTTTGATAATAATCTTGTTAAATACAATTTTTAATAAACAACAAACGTTCCATAAAAGGATTTAAAATTATGTTTTTTTTTTTTAACTAAGTGGGGCAAAGTTAATCCAACAAAAAAAAAAAAAAAAAAAAATATTGTCGCATCAATTATACTTTTCCTTGAATTAATCTTTATTTAATCTTCATTTCAGGTACGATGGTATTTACTATATTTTATTTTATTTTCTAAATAATGATTCAAATATATAATTTTTCTTTACGCTTTTTTTTATACAATGGTGGTAAGGAAAAATTTTACAAGTGAAACTTACGATGGAGAGACAAAGACAGAGAGGGAATTTAACAAAAATTTCGTGGGTCAAAAAACTAGAATAGAAAAAAGCATAATAGAGTAGAATCAGTTGGACATACATCGGATCTAAAATGATTTTTCTTTATTTATTTATTTATTTTTTTTTTTTATTTTGTATACAATAAAAACAATAACTCCCCACTGTGCACATTAAAATATTTTTTTTTATAAAGATAAATCATTTTAAACTTTGTTATATAAGAAATGTTGCATATAATTAACAAAAACAATATCGTGACATTGTGAAAATTAAATTTTTTAGTTAATTTTTATTTTTTTAAATCTATATTTTTTTCTGATATAAAAGTTTTATATTTTATATTTTTAATTTTATACACTGCACTTCATAACTATAAATACAGACTTTCTTAATTTTGCTTTAGAAATCATGGCTGCCGTTGCAACGAAAGCTATTTTTATATATTAAAGAGCATCAACATGCAAAATTTATTTTTTTAATAGTTTTTTTAAAGCAAATTTGAGTTTGATTAAGTTTTTACAAAAATTAAAAAAAAAGAAATTAATAGAAAAATAGTATCAGCCAATGGTTCAAGAATAATAAAATTTGTCGTATTGGCAGTCTATTACGTAAAAAAAAAAAAAATGGGCAGGAAAAAGGTCACTAGAGAATCATTTTGAATGATTATTAAAATGACTTAAAAAACAGAAGTTCATAAAAAATAAAATTTTTTTAATTTATTATATTTTTATGTATTTCTTTATAATCGTCTAGTTTTAATTCATTTCAATTTGTAATAAGTCTTTTTCATTATTATTTTTTCTAATTTAAACACACATTTTCTTTTAATTATTTACAATTATCTTTTATAAGTTTTTTTGAACATTTGTGTAATGTTTTTTATATATTTTTTTTTTTTCAATATTTGCTGTTTTTATAAATTAATTTTTATTGTTCAAATATTTTTATATCTGATTTTAATAATTTAAATATTTTAAAATTTTGATATTATTTTTTTCGACTTTATATAAATTTAATACAAATTAAGTTTAAATTTAATGTTTTAATGTTTTTCGTTTTTTTTTTGTTTTTTTTTTTGCGTTATAAAAGTTTATTATTTTTTTTAAATTTTATTTTAGATTATTTTAATTTTAACTATTTTAATTTTTTTTATTTGTTGCTTTTTTATTTTTATTGTATATTTTTGTTTATATTTCTATTAAATTATTTTTAATATTATAAACATAAATTTACTAATTATATTGAACTTAAAATATTTTTTACTAAATTAAAAAAACATTTTTTTTGTTTTTAAAATTTATAAATAATTTTGATTTATTTGATATTTTTATATACTAATTTAAATAAAGTATAATTTTTAGTCTTTTTTTTCTTGCACATTACATATTTATCAATGTAAAAAATTGTTGATTCAAATCTACGAATATTTAATTTAATTAGATCTTGCTATTCACGTAAACAAAAGAAATATATTACGGCAGGGAAAACACATCCTCTATGTGGCCTTTATGATCATTTCGCAATTGCTCACATAGATCCTCAGTGGATTCCAAACAAATTTTGTATGCAAAATTCAAGAGTCTTATAACTTCAACCAATCTGATTTAATGAGAACTTTTTTAACCAACAAAGCAAAAATCCAAAAAAAAAAAAAGCTCAAAAACAATTAATTGACTATTTTAATTTTTCTTTTAATGTATTGATTTCTATAATTTCAATAAAAATTTTTTTAAATAATTTTTGTATAGGTACATTGAAAAATATTATTCGTTTGTTATAAATATTTTATCAATTTATTTTTAATTTTATTTTTATTTCTATATTTTTTATTCTTCACTATAATTTTTTTGTATTGCTTTTGTTAGTATATTTTAATTATTATATATTTTTTAAATATTATTATTATTATTATTATTATTATTATTATTATTATTATTATTATTATTATTATTATTATTATTATTACGTTAATTTGTTTGAAATAATTATATATTTTTCGTTTAGGGAATTTTTTAAATTATTTCTTTTACTTATTTTTATATTTAATAATTTTCATTTTGCATTTAAATGTTTTTTTATTTGTTTATTTTTATTTACATATTAATTATGTACCTATAATTATTAGTTATTTATTTTTTGTTCTTAATATTATAGGTAAAATTTGATTTAAAATAAAATTTTTTTTCATAAAGAATTATTAAACATTTTTATCATTTGTTTTTATAAATTTTTTTTATTTTATTTTTTTTTTCATTAATATATACTATTAACAAAAATTTTTAATTGGTATTTATATTAATTAATTTTTTATTTTTATAATTTTATATTATTATTTTAGTTTTATTTTATTTAGGTAATTAAATTTTAAATATTTATATTTTTTTATTTGTAGGTTTTATTTCCAACTGTATATTTTTATTTTAACTAAAATATATTTATATATATATATTTTTTTAAATATTTAATTTAATTTATTTGTTTTCGTTTTCGTTTTTTTTTCATTCTTAATTTTTATTAATTTTGCTTCTAAAGTTTTTTCTTAACTTGTTTAATAAATTTTGTACGGAAACATTTGTATTTTTTTTATAGATTTACTAAAAGAAGATTTGATTAGTATATTTTACGCATTTCTTAATGTGTTTATTAATTTTTTTTGTGGTTTTAAATAAATATTTTAGTTATTCATCATATTTATAAATAAAAATAAATCTAGGAGATATGTTGATTCATGTTTAAATTTTTTTTTAAATAGTAATTTCACAGCCAATAAGTTTATTTAGTAAATTTGACGTTAAAAAAATAATTGATCAAATTTTGAAATTTTGTTGATATTAATTTTTTTTAATATAAATTTAAGAATTGTTTTTAAAACTATACAATTATTACAATATTATAGATTTAAAAAAGTTTCTAAATAAAATTCATCCATTTAACGTCAACATATTTTACAATATGTTTCGGTCAATAGTAAAAAAATCGATGTAAACCAACAACAAACAAAAGTACCCCTCTTAAGCTTAAACGAAGCAAAAAAATTAAACCAAAAACGTAAAAATCTCAACTTAAAAAACAAACGCTTGTTTAAAAAAAATAACAAAAACACACGAAGAGAAAAAAGTGAAAATATGTTTTATATTTATTCCACTTTTTTATTTATTTTTCTTTTTTTGATTTTTTAATATTTATTTAATTTTATGTTAAATAAAAACACGTTTGAAATCAAATTTATATATATATATATATATTTTTTTTAATCTGTAAAAAGCTGATAGAAAATAAAAGTCGATTTTGTTTCATTTTAAATTTAAAATACATTGAAAAATAAGAAAGATTAGAGACCAACCGTTAAGATTATTGTGGATTCCGTATTTCAAAACATTGGCATAAGGGGCTGGTTGCACATACAGGTTGTTTGCTTGTTTTTTGCTGCTGCTACTTGCTACTGTTGCAATAAAACGTCACACACAGAGATACACGACACAGAATAAAAATATATTAAATATAATATTTTGTGTTTCTTGCTTTTCTTTTTTTTTTTCTTTTGGTATTTTTTTTTTAACTGAAATTAGTTAAAATAGAAACAACAACAACTACATCACTTGAAAAACAATAAAGATTTTTTACAAAATTTTAACAAAAATATGTTGTTGAACGTTAAAAGGTGGGTGATTGTGTTGACGTTTTATTTTAAACACCAGGGGCGTGGTTGCAGAAAAAAAGTAAATTCCTTTTCTTATTTTGCTGTTTGTATAATTGTTTTTTTTTTCTTTTTATTTAAATTAATTAAATTACTTATTTCTTATTTCTTTCCTTTTTGGCTTTCTTTCGTTTTGTTTTTCTATTTTCTACAACTTTTTTTTTGGTTGCTTAAATTTCTTTTTTTGCGAAATTTTTCATTAACACATTCACACGTCAAGTGCAATTGAAATAAATTTTCTATTTTCAAAGACTTTTCTATTAAACGCAGCATAAACTTTATATATATTTTTTATTACAAAACTAAACAAAATGATTTTTTTTTTCATTTATTTTGAATAATTATTCGTTTATGTAAAAACTTTAATGGTTGCAATTACAATAAATTTTGAAATTTAATTTTTGTAGTAAATTTAAAGTCAGTCTATTTAATTAAAACAACATAGACTCCAGAGTTGTTATAAACCGTCACGTTGCAAGTATTGAATCGTACTAAAATCCAATTGTTGAGCTTAAAAGCAGTTGAGTTGATGTAAATACTTGAAAAACCATATCACTCACTAAACAAATGCAAAAAATAAAAATCCACTCTAATGTCACCAGATAAAGCTTTTTAAGCTCCACTCACAAATACAATAAATAAATTTTGTTGAGTTTGTTTTGAAATTTACTCAAAAAACTACTCATTGACAGTCACTCTACATATCTCTCTCTCTCTCTTTGTCAGTCTGTCTTTGCCTCTTACGAAATTCTTCTCCTACTTAGTACAGTTTTTTTCTAATAACAACTTTTACTTTATTCTATTTTGCTTTATTGCTTGTCATTTACTTTATCTATTTTTTTTTTTCATTTAATGACGTCACATTTTCCATCAAGCCCACATAAAAAAATTTTTCTTTTGTCATGTAGAAAAACAGCACTCATTTTCTCTGATAAAAAATCACTTAACGTTTGTAACTTTTATAGTAGAAGAAAAGTGATTTTTCGCCTTTCGTTTTTCTACACATCTTCTAAACAAATTGTTGTTGTAGTAGTTGTAGTTGTTGCTATTGTGAGTATGTTTTTGTTATTGTTGATAAGTAGAATTTTACAGAAATTTCGAGACATTCATAAATAGTCTTCATCATATGGGTTTGTGCACGATTTCGTTATGGTAAACAACTACAAATGCCAGGAATGGCATTGTTAGTACAATTGTAATTTTTATTTCCTTAAGCCCCTTTCACATTATACAACTGAGTATTAAGACTTGTCAAAAACTTAAATCCTATGAGAAAGTGTGATGGTATGAAAGGAATATGTTATCAAAGTATGAAACAGTAAGAAAAGAATTCGAAATCCCATACTAGCGAAACATTTTAAGAAATTTTTCTAAACGCCTACACTTTGCATTTAATCAGGGTTGTTTTTTTTCAAAAGCAAATGAAGAAAACAACAAAAGCAGCTGTTGGGCAAAGAAACATGCCGACTACATCGCAAACGATAGTGCGCCGTCTTTTCTTTGTTTAGCAACTGCTTAAAATTGCCCCCAGTCTTGTCCCTTACAAATGGAATTTGTTTAAAACAAAGAACAAATAGCTTAAATTTTTTATAAATTTTTCGTTTTGTATTTTTATTTACCAAGAAAAAATTGTCATGAGGCGGCCGTTGCTTAAATTTCGTACCAGCTTGGTAATTTTTATTTTATTCAAAGTGTGATAGTGTGAAAACAAAATATAATGTTATGTTAGATATCTTGACAATCGCATCCATTCTCATTTAATTTCCTTCTTACAAGCTCCAATGAAAATCTTAATACTCAGTGTTATAGTATTAAAGGGGCTTTAGTAAAATTCGAGTATCAAAGGTACAGTGACTCGCATCATTTAAGTAGTTTTGATTGCTCAAATCTAAAAATACTTTTTCCACACTTCTTACAATTAAAAATTAATATTCAATTTCGTTTCTAGAAGAATAAATATTCTGTATGTTGGACCTTTTTTGGATCATTATTTATAGTGGCTTTTTATTTTCCGGTCATTTTGTTTAGTACAAATAATTTTTGGTGATAAAATTCATAACAAAGTTATTACTAACATTAATTTTATATAAATAAAAAACAAAATCTTTTTAGGGCATTTTGTGTTCGAAAACAATTCGAAAATTTAGCTACAACTAACCATCTCTGGATAACATAAGGAAAGAAAAAATGTTATCCCCAAAACAATTTGTTTGACATTCTTTAAATTTTTATCTACTTTATATTTAAAATTTAAATAGAGAATTGATCTTATTTTCTTTCCAACACGCAAAAACAAAATCAACACCAAATTATATACAACTCATTGACTCATACCTACATAAACACATAAATAAATACATATGTATATATATGTATAGGTAATTACATATGTATGCATGAAGAGATACTTACATATGCATTAATCGCTAGGTTAGAATAGATTACACCAACCGGCAGTCAATGCAGAATGAATTATATTGTTACTGTATTTTACTATTATGTAAATTTTAAGAATTTCTATAAGTCTACGGTAGAGTATAATGCTTAAAACTTCCCGGCTTACAAAAATAATATAGTAAAATTTATATATCGATACATTGTTTTTTAACAAAAATAGAAAACGAAGAAAAAGAAGTAGAGGCTAAAAACGTACTGTTTCGCATTTCTTATGAAGGTGTGCAGAAAAAAAGCAAATTAATTAAAAAAGGTACGAGTGCTTTTTATACGCTTTGCGAACCGAACAAAACACAGCATGTTATTCAGAGTCTTATGCTTTTCTAGAGATTGTGGGTATTGTTCCGTATGGGGACCCCACTTATGTTTTAATTTCTACACTACTCACAGCTACATAATTTTTATTATTTATCCGGACATATATTTTGCTATTTAACAGATAGAACAAAAAAACTTACTACATGCTATAAATATTTGCATAAAAAGTTGCTTTTATAAAAAAATATTTATCTTCTATTTAGAAAAGTACTTTTATATAAAAAAGTACTTTGATGTAAAAAAGTACTTTTATATAAGAAGTATTTTAAAAAAGAAGTAAATTATATACCATTTCTTTTACATAGGTAATGTTTTTATATAAAAACGTACTTTTATAGGAAAGTACCTTTAATAGAAAAAAAGTACTTTAATGTAAAAAAGTACTTTTATATAATAAGTATTTTCAAAAAAAGTAAATTATATACCATTTCTTTTACATAGGTTATGCTTTTATATAAAAACGTACTTTTATAAGAAAGTACCTTTAATAGAAAACTATTTTTGAAAAGTTTATATAGAAAGGGAAAGAAAATGTATTTTGTAAATAAAATTCCTTGTTATATAAAGGTATTTTTTACATTAAAAAGATACCTATAATGATAGATTTATATAAAAGATTGTTAGTATTAGAAAATAAACTTTTATAAGTACTTTCAATTTAGAAGTAAGATTTTATATAGAAAGACACCTTTATACGTTATATTTATCGAAAATTAAAAAATAACGTAAAATTTAAAAATTACTGTTAAAAAATTTGCTCGTACAGAATTTACTTATACTTGTAAGAACTAATTCAAAAAACAGTACTTTTTTAGTCAATAAAAACTCTGAAAAATATGAGCATTTTTGTAAATTTAAAACTATTGAAAACAATCTTTTGAAATAGGAAATTATTATTAGACAGTCTAAATAAAAAATTATGTTTAAAAGTACTTAAATAAGTCACCTTTTTGATAACGATGCTTAAATTATACTTTAACTTCAATACTTTTTAGGAACTGTTTTTTAATGGGCCAATTTATTAAAAAAATATTTTTAATACAAATATAAAAGTGCAGACTCCTTTAGAAAATAGAATAAAATTAATAAATTGTTGTTAAAAATAGTACTTAAAAACATATTTACAGGGACCGAAAATAACTGTTATTTTTGAATTTTTTATGAAAAAAAGCAACCTCAAGGAAATGTCGGAGAATGAAACCAAGTATGCCATTTTGAAAGTCTTGGACCAAATTGTCAGAAAATGCGATGCTTTTTAAAAATCTGATTTTTATTTTTTCAGGCAAAAATAACAGTAATTATTTGATTTTAATTTTTTTGAGCAAAAATAAAAGTTATTTTTTAACTTTTATTTTTTCTAGCAAAAATAACAGTTATTTTTTACTTTTATTATTTCGAGCATGAATAAAAGTTATTTTTTAACTTTTATTTTTTCGAGCAGAAATAAAAGTTATTTTTGACTTTTATTTTTCCGAGTACAAATAAAAGTTATTTTTTGACTTTTATTTTTTTAAGCAGAAATAAAAGTTATTTTTGTGTTTTCAACCCCTTTGGAATATTATATAATATTCCAAATATTCTTTTCTAAATAATTAAATTTAACGATTCACTATTGCAAACGCGCCAAAATTGACGTCGAACAAAAATGACTTATAAATGTGGTCATAACGTATTTTAGAATTATAAAATAAGAAAGAAAGAGAGAAAAACGATCGTTTTCGGCATTAAAGCTGATTTTGGGAGACGAGATACAATGGGAAGAAAATTTGGAGGCAATTATAATTACAAAACTCAACTCCATTAATTTTTGAGCATATGCAAATTATTTTACTGAAAAATTATCTTTGTTTGAAAAAGTTTTTTTTAATAAATATAATGAATTTATCACAAAATAACTTTTATTTCAGCTCAAAAAAATAAAAGTAAAAAAATAACTTTTATTTCTACTAGGAAAAATAAAAGTCAAAAATAACTTTTATTTTTGCTCGTAAAAATAAAAGTTAAAAAATAACTTATATTCATGCTCGAAATAATAAAAGTCAAAAATAACTTTTATTTTTGCTCAAAAAAATAGAAGTTAAAAAATAACTGTTATTTTTCCTCAAAAAAATTAAAATCAAAAACTAACTGTTATTTCTGCTCGAAAAATTAAAGGACAAAAAATAACTTTTATTTTCTGACTTTTACGATAGAAGTTATAACAGTTACGGTCCCTGCATATTTAGGTATAAAAAGTACCTTTTACAAGAATGAAGTAAATTAACATAAAGAATTTTATGCCGTTTTTTTTTTTCTTTAATAACGCTTGAAGTTAAATGCAATAAAAATTTTGTAATCTCCAAGTACTTACAAATTAAGAAACCATATAATATGAAACGTACCTGAAACGAAACAATTAAATAGTATTTATTAGATCAATTGATTTATGAGTTAATAAACATAATAACAATAATTTTTATAAACAAGAGATTTATTTGGAATCATTTAATATTGTTTAAATCAATATATCTTTGGTTTCTGAATGTACAGATTTATTTATTTGAAAATAAACTTATATTTTACGAGCTAAGAATAATAGGGTCTAGTCAAGGACCCCTTAGACTAGCAAATGTATAGGGTGTAATATATGTGCAATACCATTCTTGCTCAAAATAGTAATTCTTCTTTATAATTTGTGTGTTGTCAACTTTATGTACTGCTTCTTTTTTAAATATAACAATCCTTAGAGAAAAAAAACGTTAAGTCTGCTAATCTTGATCGTATGACAATTAATATATATACACATATATTATGTTGAACATACCCGTCGATTTGTATTTTTTTACACAAATTAATTTTTTAATTTAAAATCCGTAAGAATGAAAGCTCCCTATAACATATTTTATATATTCCCTAGAAAAATCTTCGGTTTCTTGCAGTAACGAAACAAAAAATGTCTCATAGTTTTTATTTTTGAAAAGCAATGTAAAATACCCGTCGATTTGTATTTTTTGTTTCTGAAAAATTGAAAATATTTATGGATTTGTAATTTTGTTTTGTTTGTACAAAATCTGTGGTTCTTGGTAACAGCGAAATATAGAGCTTCTCCTGTATTTGTTTTAATTGTTAGTGAAACAATTGAAAATACCCGTCGTTTTGATTTTTTTAATACCCGTCGATTTGATTTTCTATTTTTTAATACCCGTCGATTTGCTTTTTTTTCTTATATCGTAAGAAAGCCTTTAGGTTTTTGCAATAACGAAGTATAGGTTTTCTCCTGTAACTGTATTAATTCGTGTAGAAATATGAATTTTAATTTTAAATTCTTTATCTGTAATTTGATCATGAAATAATTTAAGTAAACAACCAAAATTTTTAGCCAGTCTAATCGTCTCTAATAATGCAACTTTTTATAACATTTCATGCCACTTTTTGACGTACACGAGCTTATCGTACCTATGTTATTTTAAATATTTTGTTTTTCGTGAACGAAAAAGATCAGATTAGATTATTTCCCTACTGATCTTATCACATTTGACCTGATTTTCTCTGTTTTTCAAGTTTCTGATATATCAAAAAACCACACTTTTTGCCGTTTAGTAATTATTGTTGTAAAATGTGACAAATAATTATTGTCGACACACAACTGTATTGAATAACTACATAAATAGTAGAATTCAGGTTTATCTAGGCAGATAAAGTCTAAAAAAAATTGCAAATATTTTTACTTTTACCAACTTCGCTTTGTTCTTGTTTAAATTCCATTTTTATTTATTTTTATAAAATCAAAAAAAAAACTGTTAATATTAATATTTAAAAAAATGCTTCAAATTTAATACAATAATTAACAAAAAATATTTTTAGCGTTTTATTGTTGTTTTATTTTTTTGGCTTTGTAGATTTTTGTCTAAATCAAAATCACAAAATTTTTGCCTTTCCCTTTTTGTTACACACACACACACACACACACACACACACACACACACACACACACACACACACACACACACACACACACACACACACACACAAATATAACATTCAAGCCAAATTAATGGTTAAAAAACAACAGCCACAACGAAACAAAAGTAAAAACTTGTAATACCAAAAATTACAAAAATAAAAACAAGCTGGAAAAAATCAAAGAAATATTGAAAATTTCAGAGAAAACAAAAACAACGTTGCAACCAGTTATTTTTGCCACAAGTTGTTGCACTTTACATGCAGTTTTTATAAAATTATTGTTGATTTTTTGTTGTTTGCTGTTGTTGTTGTTATTGCCGTATTTGCTATTGTTCATGTAGTTGTAAAGTAAATGTGAGTGGGGTCTTAAAGCAGGCAGAAGTTATGAGCAGTGTTACCAGAACTTAAAAATATGTTACGTTTAACAAACGAAAGGAAAAATGTTTACAAATTAATTTATTCATTCCGTGTATTATCGCCGGTTTTTTCCAAAATATCGTACAGGATAAATAAAATATATTAACATATATTATTATAACATACCGATAGCCTTAAGCAATACAGTTTTTTAAACCTGGCCAACTAATTTTAAGGGTTTTTATGATAATGCTCCAGTCACTTGTCGTTCCTAGCTTTTTACCGAAAGCAACACAGTCATTTTAATTTAGCCAGTGTATTCGCTAAAATGATCTCCAGTGAAATTTTTCTATTCACAAATTTAAAAACCCATGAAAAAGGTCAACTGACTAGTCCTTTGAGAAAAGCTGCGAGGGCATAAAAGTTTTGTATATTCTAAAAATAAAAACCTATGCAACGTTCGTAAAATGGTAACATTGATTGCGACTTAAGTTGTGTGTGAATGTTGAGTGTGTTTGAGCTTGAGTTTTTTAATGATGGTTATTATTATAATTGTTGTTTTTGCTGGAGATTTTAATAAAGTTATTTGTGTTGTTATTGTAGTCTTTTGTTACCAAAGCGTACTGAAATGATTCTATGTGTAAATATATACATGTGTGTGTGTGTAAGTTTGTCTGATCACCTGTAATGTGAAGAAATCAAAAACAAAAGCTTAAGTCTTTTATTATTTTTATTTTTTAAATTAAACACAATTATTTCAAGTCAATTTATTACAGTGGGCTGGATAAATTGAATGACCAATAAGCTTCGTAACACGCATATAGTCAAGATACTACACAAGAAATCATTGAAATAGGCGTTAGATAATTAAAGAATGGGTATCTAGGAATATTTAAATTACATAAAAAAGAGAATACTATAACAAAAACTACTAAAAACAGTAATAAGAATAGTGTTTGAAATCATAAAAAAACATTCATGCTAAAATTGTACTTATGCAAGCTGATGGACAACCACCATCGTAAGGTTTTCATCCATATAAATTATGTGCACTGTCACGATTTGATTATGCCACAAGCCAAAAACAAACAAAAAATGGTTGTAGTATGATCAGTGGAACCTACCATGTTATCTGCATTTTTATATGATTGCGCCGAACAAGTTATAGTCGTTTTAAATACAATATTTTAGTCGTGATCAAAACGATTCAAATTAAATAAATTACAAGAATTGCAACATTTTTGATAAAATTTGAGAAAAACAAGTAAATAAAAGTTATAAAAAAATTGAAATTTTTTACCCGAAAACGTAAGCAATATATCGCAAAATAAAAATTTGACTTTTATTTGTTTTGTTGTGTTTTTATAATTCCGACAAAACTTTTAATTGTATAAAAAAAAAAAAAAATAAATAAATAAAAAATTACAAAAACATTTACTTAAAACAAGAAAGAGTGCTATATTCGGCTGTGCCGAATATTATATACCCTTCACCATGTATGTAAATCTAGTTTTGTGAAGTAGCTCCTATTAACAAAAAAAAAAAAAAAAAAAAAAAATATTGTGGTGACAGAAAATTAAAAAATAAGAAAAAAAATCAAGTACGAAATATATTATTTTATGTAAAAATTTTATCGGCTCCTAATAGGTTAAGCATTTTTTAATAATTTTAGTATTTCCTGAAATATCCTTTCAAAAGCTTTAAAATGATACCCATATTGATGTATTAAAAAATATGGTGCAAAAGAGTACGACTTTCTATTAAAAGTTCAGAGGACCATATCTCGGAAAATATGAGCGAGTGCCTTCTTTTTTACTGAATGTTTTTATATATTTTTTTTAATTCTCTATCGCTTTACATTTTTATTTTTTTTTCCTTCATTGTTTCAAATGATATGAAAAAATTAGAGGCAGGCATGGTATTAAGCCCACTGCATCGAGGGACATAGACCGATCTGAGGCTGATTTTCAATAGCACCTCTTTCAACACTATGTCTGACCAATTCGTGTATTAAAATTTTCTCTAGCTGATCTAGTGCCTCGGCAAACTTGATTTTAACACTAGCACGGACAGACAGACGGCCATCACTCATTCGACTTCGCTATGCATAAGAAGTCAGAATTTATATTATTTATGGGGTCGGAAATGGATATTGTAAAAATTACAAACGGAATGACAAAATAAGTTATAACTTTTTTCCACGTTTTCGGTGAAGGTATAAAAACACAAAAAATGAGCTTCAAAAAATTTACATTTAAACATGATTTCTGGCATATGGGCTACAAAACAAAAGCGAGTGTTTAAATTGCACGACTTTGGACGTCAACTGATATCACTTATATAAATTTACTAAAACTAAATTCTTTCCTTAATTTGTATTCTTAACCGTCCCACTGTGGTTTCATAAAGTTTACAATGCTTTTGTTTTAAAATATTCGTTGTTTTTGTTGTTATTTTTGTTATTGTAATTACTGTTTAGAGCTTAAACAACTTATTTGAAGCTTACTTTTCAGAAACTATTTTGTTGTTATTGTTGTTGTAATTAGTTGCTACTAGTTTGCTTAACTAATCTACACTATTTAAACAAATTATATTGGCAGGCCATCTTGTGTATTGTAACAGTTTGCTAGTCTGCCTTGTTTGACTATTTGACTGACTAAATTACAGATTCACCGAGTGACTGATAAAACTGAAAAAAAAATTTTTTTTCTATGAATTTCGTTTTCTTTATGTTGTTCATTGTTGTTGTTATTATTATTATTATTGCTATTATTATTAATTTTATTGTTGCACATTAGTATGTTTAAGACAGTTTTAGTTGTTGCTTTGTATTTATTTAATTTTATTTACTTTGTGAATTGTATTGATTTACATAATTTTTTTTTTAATTTAAATTTTATTTTTTCAGGTTACAAAATTTTTCCACAGCCAACTACTGCGTAGAATATATAAGAAGTGCAAGGGGAAAAATAAGGCATTTTTTTTTTTAATTTATTGAAAAAGAATGATCGATTTAAATGTCATGCAAAATATTAGCTATTGCACTGTGGGATGAATCGGAAAATAAATGGTAAAATTTTTAAAACTTTTAAAGAACTGCCTGGGTTCATTTACAACTTGAAACATTTAGAATATTGCTTGCAAAGGTGTACGGTGAAGCTCAGATGGCTCAAACGTAAAGCAATGTGAGTTCATTTCCTGCAAATTTTTTAATTATTATCCGTTGTGAAAGATTTTATACCCTTTACCGCAGGTGGTGAATTTAAAGTTAATACAATTTAATTTAAAATTTATAAACTTGAATTTGAAGTTTTAAATCATGTGCGTTGTATGGGGATATCCTTTAATTTTTAAATGTTATAAACTCTTTTAATTAAAAAATATTATAAATTCAAAATCAGTTAAAAAATGACTAAATTCTCAGGACAAAATTACAGACAAAAGTTATTTAAAAATGAATATGAATGATTTTTTCCAAATTAAATTAGATCTAATTCTTCATAATTAAATTTATTTATTAAATGCATTTGTCAAGTTAAAATTTTTTTCTTGGGTTCTTAATTTATTTCTCTTTATTATTTCTGCAATTTCATTAGAAGCCAAATTACAAATTATTTTGTTTTGTTTTGCAAATAAATAAAATTGTTTGAATAACATGACTTTGCATTCTTCTATTTCATATTCGTAAATAATGAAGAAACCTTTTAATTGTTTTGTTGTTGTTGTTGTTGTGTTTAATTTTAATTTATTATTTGATGTTGTTCTAATCAAATGCGTTAGCTGTTATCGATTCAATTACAAACCGGGTACGATTTTATACTCATCGCATATTTTTCCTAATGAGATATTTTTCTCAGCTCATTGGATATAAGTTATTTTCCTCTTCTGTTTTCTAATTTACACAAATGTTTCTACACTTTTTTTGCAATAGATTCTAAAAATTCTTGGAAAAGCTGTAAAAAGTTTTAATACAAATTTATTTATTTTTATCTAATTAATAATATTATTGTCATGCGAGAGCTGTTGTATTATTGTTGTTGTTGTTAGAAACTGTTTGGAGTCTTGATAAGATTATTGTCTTTTTTTTTGCTTCTTTTTTATTGGCAAATGAAAGAAGCGACATTTAAAAAGCGATAAATAAAGATAAATAAAGACAAGAACTAAAATGTTCAATGACCGTAAACTAGAAAAATCAATTAACAATTTAGCAGACAGTTGGTAATTTTTAAGTTTTTTTTTTTTTTTTTTTTTTTTGAAATATTGGGTATTTTTTAAAGCCCGATAGAACTTGCGAAAGGGATAACTGTAAAATGAACTGTCATACTGTCCTCAGCTCCAACAAATTATTACGATTAGATTTACGATGGAACAACGCTACCATATTTTCTAGATTTACATTGGAAAGCATATAATTGCTCTGATAATAGCTTGAGTTCATATCCCAACCTCTTCCAAGTATCAATATAAATTTTTCTGATATTTATTTACTATTTTATTGATGCAGTTATATATCAAAACGCATAACTATAACACGCTTTAAGCCTTTCAGCATTTAATTTTGGCTGCTCAACAAGAGTCTGTTTTCTCTTTCTTCTCGTATTTTCTAATAAGAGCGACAACTTTACGAATCGACCATCTGTTGCGCTAACGAATGGGTGAGTTAGAAAGTTGAATGGTCTACTAAGAGAGCGGACTTTTTTCTCTCACGAGGACTTCAAGAAATTCTGTTTCAACATGAAATTCTTTAATTGTTATTTTAACCTTCACCACAAAAAGTAGAAAAAGTGTATGTCTTAGTTTGTCATTCCTTTTGTAATTTTTACAATTTCCATTTTCGACCCCATAAAGCAAATTGGATTGAGCGAAGTCCGTCTGTCCGTCCATGTTCGTATTGAAATAACCTTTGCCAAGGCACTCAATGAGCTAGAGAAAATTTAAATACGTCAAACAATCAGACATAGTTTCGAAAATTTTGCTATTAAAAATTAGCGATTTCGGCCCATGTCATTTGAGCCAGCGGGTAAAACTCCACGTCTGCCTCTAGTTTTGTCCATATCATTTTCAACAATGAAGGAACTCCATTAAAAAAATAAATATATACGAACGATAGAGAATTAAAAAATAAGAAAAGAAAAACATCAAGTGATAAAATTAGCGCTCGCCGATATTTTCCGAGTTATGGGCCTCTGAACTTTTCATAGAAAAGTACGATTTTGCACTTAATTTTTTACGACATCAATATGGGTATCATTTAAAAGCTGTTTAAGAAATCTTTCAAAAAATGCTAAAATTTTTTAAAACTTCTTAACCCATTAAGGGTCGATAACAATTTTTTTTCTTATTTCTTCATTCTCTGTCACCGCAATATTTGTTTTTTTAATTGGAGCTACTTCACTAGACCAGAGTTACACACATGGTGAAGGGTACATAAGATTCGGCATAGCCGAACATAAAACACTTGTTTTTTAAGTTGTAACAAAAATTTTAACACGCATTTTTAGAGCTTTTTTCAAACAAAATAATAAAAAATATTTTATTTATTGTTGCAATTAATAAAATTAAAGTTAAAAATGTAAATGACTGTTGTTGTTGGTGTGGTAACAACAATAAAAAAAATGATTTAAAATATTAAATGTCGGTATGTGGCCCCCCGTCTTTGTCTGTTTCTGACTCAGTAAATCTTAGTAAACTGAATGAGTGAACCAAAATATCATTTATATAATTTTTTTCCTCGTCTACTTTAACTTTGAATATGAGTTTCTATGTATTTTTTCTTTTGTTTTTTTTTACTTTTTCTTGTTGCTGTTGTTTCTTCTGTTGGTATTATGACGACCATGACCTAATAAATGCGCGCAATCGCATAATTCTCTTTGTTTTTAGTTTTGTAGTATTCTTGTTTTTCTTCTTCTTTTTCTTCTTTGAATAAGATACACAATAATGTTGGAAATAAAGTTAATGTATCATTTTAAAGAGAATAAAAAAACAAAACATGACATTACATGAAGTTGATGCAGCAGACAGACAGCGTGCCAAAAAAGTGAATGTACAAAAAAACGTTGAGTAAAAAAAACAAATTATTAAAAAAAAACAAACAACTTTGATAGAATGTTCTTTGGGAATATTTTGCACACTGTACTTTCAGTTAAAGCACCCCAGGTAAAGAATATAAGCGCAAATTTTTTTTTCTTTTCCGGGTTAACGAACGATATCTGAATTTCATTTGATAAGTTTAAAATAAAAATTCGTTAACTAATGATTGTACTTTTTTTTCTTAATAAACATATTTCATTTTCAAGCAAAAACTTTATTTTTAATTTGTGCGCGTGCACAACAAAAATCTTATCAAAAAAAAAAAAAAATTTAATTTGAAATATCTTACCCCATGCACAAATTTCATATAAACAAAATAGCTCACTGGCAGTAGTGCGACTTAAAGCCAGTAACAGACTTTTAGTTAGATATTGTACATGTTAAGCGACCGGCAACAGTAGATCAAATTCTAGATATCTGACGATCTCCAGATAAAGAAAATAATCAGGATTCGCCTGCCTATGTTGAGCATTTTATCGGTGGACATCTTTTTGCCTCAATCCGCAATTTTATGACTTTCAATTTTGATAACATCGAACATGACCCTGTGAATATGACAGAAGTGGGCAACGAAACCTTATAAAGGGTGTTCACTGTTAAGACATTAAAACATTAAGACTGTCAAGACGTTAACCCCTCAACATAAGGTGGATTAGTTATCCAACTGCGATACTAACAAGTTATGGACAGACGATAATTGTAGACTGTACAGAATAGATATTGAGACAGTAGTGCACATTGCATGCGATTGCTTAACTCTGGCTAACCTTAGTTTAAGGATCGGTGGCACACACTCATAGACTTATATAAAATGTGAATGCTATGACGTTTGTTAGCCTTAAACAAATGCTCGCAATTGCAAGAGACCCTGTAATCATTGAACAAAGTGTTATCGTAAATTAGGTACCAGAAATCGATAAGGAACGCATGGGGTTGTTAAAAAAAGATTTCGAGTTCGAATCCCAACAGTACCCGGAATAGAAAAAATAAACAATTATTGTTGAGTAACCGCTCGCTACGTACGAATTGTTTAAAATGGAATTTAAATCTTCCAAAGTAACGAAAAGGCGACAAAATATTCCAACGATAGATGAAGGAGGAAAATACAACATAACAGCAGCGTGCAAAGTTGGTTTAGGACGTCTTGGTTGCTAAAAACAAAAGTTGTGAAATAGTTGTTCGTCGGAGTTACACATTTAGTTGTTCGAGTCTCGTTACTGTAACAGAGTGCTGTGTTTATTAACTGACTTAAAAAAAAAGAAGGAGGAGGTTATCAAACCGACTGGAATGTTACTTTTTTATGTTTGTGTCTGCAGAACTCAGTAATTTCTGAGCCGATTTTAAAAATATTTTGTAATTTGATAGATTATGAAATAAATTAACTTATTTTGTGTACCATCTTCAGAAATTAAATTGTACACAAAGGAGTACCGAAATATTGAAAAATAAATAAAAAAAATATTTGCAATTTCTATTAAATAAAAAAGGACTCTCTAAGCTAAAAATAAGTTAATTTATTAATTAAAAAAGAGTCAAACAAATTGTTACTTTGATAGATTATGCTTAAAGATTGGTCGTGTTTTAAAAACAGTTAATAATCTTAAAAATTAGAGGGTTTCCCCATACATCAAACATGCTTTTTGAGTGTATTATGAACCATAAAGCACAGTTCTTTAAAATTAAAAAAAATGCGTATTACTATAGCATCCAGTAGCAAAAAGTAATACAAAAAAAAAACTAAAAATTAAAGGGTGTCCCCATAGGTGACGTAAATTGACTTATATGCGCCCGTCTATTGAACTTTCATAGACAACCCTTAAATATTTGACAGGATGTCAATTGCCATGACTGTTATATTAAAAGTATAAATATTCATAATAATTAATTAAAGGGTGTCCCAATAGTTGATGTAATTTGATGTATGTGGCCAAATTTTTGAACTGTTATAGCCAGACAGCTGAAATTTATAATGAACCTGTATTACCTAGTGAGCTATAACAACAAGAATAATATTTGAATTTAGAAATTAAAGGGTGCTCCCATATTTGAAGTAAATTGACCTATATGGCCCTATCGTTGGAACCGTTATATACAAACACTTGAAAATTAAACAGGATGTCTACTACTTTGTCTGGTATATTAAGAAGTATAAATATTTAAAATTATAAATTATAGGGTGTTACAATAGTTGCTGTTATTACCAAATAATTTTTTAATCTGCATTCATATTTTGTTCTACGCCATATAAAAAATACTGACGCAATCTTTCTCGAATATAATATAATGTAATTAATGTATAATTACCGTCCTAAAAAAATATTATTTTGGGTTTGTCTTTTTTGAAGTTGGTTCTTTTGCAAGAATTATTGTTTTTGATGTCTACAAATTAAACATATTTTTTTTTTAAGTTTTTAATGTCCATTTAGTTTTGACACAGTTCTTCGGTTTATTATAAGTCTTAAGGTGAAAATAATAATAAAATATGAATGAGTTGTAAATGTATAATTTTTTTGTTTTCCTCAAAACGAAAATGTAAAATGATTTCATACAAACTGTATACAATTACAATTTTAATTATAATTTTTATTTCTGTTTTCTGAATGTTTGCTTCTGAAAATTGTGATGTTGTTGTTTGGTCCGTCTTACTTATTTTTTTGTTTGTCTTTGTGAATATTCCACGCCTTGTCATGACTTTGTATCTAATAATTTGTAAAATCGCCTCTATAGTAATGGAAAAACATATGAAAAAAATTTTAAAAATAAAAAAAAATAAAAATTAATGAAAAATGATGATGATGATTTCGCAAGTTCATAATGTGATAAAATGCAATAAATAAATTTGTAAAAGAATTAAGAAACAAATCTGATTTTTAATTCAATAATCACTTTAATTGAGGTTATGTGTCCGTTTTGAATTTGACATACAATTTTCTTGTAGATTATGACCGAAGAGACACTCAAGGGCATTTTATAGTTTTATTTGTGCTTTCTTGAGATTAAAACGAGTGTCAGTCTGTTCACCAACCTGCTCTCTGTGCGTTTCTTTTTTTTCTAAGTAAAACATGCAAAAATACAAGACTACGTCTTCCATCTTTCCTTTCCTAGAAGAAAATGTCTCTGTGTCCTCCAGATACAAGTGTCTCTACACCCTTTGGGGTCTTTAAAATTTCTTAATTAATAACAGCACTACGGCAACTTTGGCAGTTAGTTGAAGGATCTTAAGAGTTTAATATATTGAAAGTCATCAAGAGATGTTATATGACAGCAACTCAGTCACACCTTTAAGTCATCCTATTTAAAAAATATATGGCTATTTTCCCCTTGACTCTAATTGCAGCCAAGGCAACTTACACTAAAGTGGATTGGTCCGAAAGTCAAACTCAAAATATTGTTCACTGACGGTTTCATGAGAAAGAGATAATGATAAAAAAACATTCATTTTCCCAATCCTGCATTTGTATGCGATGTTTACTTTTCAAGTTGGTACAGGGCCATTTAAATTATTTGTGACCTATCCGTCGATTTAATTTCAAATTTACAGCGGCTGGGACATGAACCCAAACCACAAAACCAACCATTAAGTTACAGTACTCTCAAAATGCGTTTACTTCTTACGCGACCTGAATAAATTAAATTTGTTGACAAAATTCTTAAAATTTTTGATCGTTTTTGCGAGGGTAGTGGTTTCTTGCGTAGATGTGAGTTCAAATCCCAACAGAGTCTTGAGCATAAGGAAAAATAATAGTAGCTGAGTATCTGCTGTAAATGAGTTATCTAAAAGCGAATAAATATAAAAGATTAGCTCAATCTTCACAGAGACTCAGTTATAACAGGTTATAGTGTTATATTCGGCTATGCCGAATCTTATATACCCTTCACCATGTATGTAAATCTGGTGAAGTACATAATACGGCACCTTTGATGATTTAGTTCAGCTCGCATTTGACGGGAGTGTCTTTTTTTTTTTTTTTTTTTGTTTGTCTGATATTTGACTTCTTGTGTGTCACCATTTTTATTGAGATTCCTCAACAAATTCCATGATTGGCATTTTAATTAAACAAAAGCTCACATAATTAAACCTTAAGATAACAAGAGTTTTGGTTTTGTTGGTGTAAAAAATATAAAATACAAAAAAATAAAATTCGTAGTAGATAAGCAGACTACTGCACAATTTTTATATAAAACCAAAAAATCCTAAATACAAATATGTGTCGGAATGTGTTTGTTTGTAGGTTTTATTGTAGATTGTGCCACTTAAAAAAACAAAACAAAACAAATAATAAAATTGTATCGAATTTTGATTAAATTGCAATAAATAAATAAAGTAAAAAAGCAAATAATTGCTTAAAAAAGGTGTTTTTAGTTCAGGGTAGAGTACATTAAATTCTAGAAATAGAGTAAAATTTGTCGATTGGTTTGCTGGGACAAAAGCACGCATTTTGTTTTTCACTCCAATTTCAAGACATTGAAATAGTTGTTAAGAAGGCCGGTGTTGAAAAAAAAAACAAATAAATTTATTGTCCTCGCTTAATTAAAACCAAGTGAAATAAACAACTGCAAGCAAGTTTGTGCAGTTTTGAATTTTCGTAAAGACGTCAGCGCAGCAGTCAAGTATTAGTTTATTTAAGAAGATCTTAAAGATCTGTACATGCAAAGAAACGAACTTGGTTCAACTTAAACATAACGATTAAATCTTCAAAACAAACTTAAAATCATATTTCGTTAGGACGGTAATTATACATTAATTATATTCCATTATATTCAAGAAAGATTTCGTCAGAATTTTTATTTTGTGTCGTAGAAAAAAATATGAATGCAAATTAAACAAAAAAATTCAGCAGTTATATGGTCACCCTTTATTTTTTACACTTTTTATTGCCGACACAGTAAAAAAAAATTTGTTTAAATCTATACGTTAGTCTAAAACTGTTTAAAAGATTGGCCATATACATCAAATGAGGGCACCCTTTAATTTCTTATTTGAAATATTTATACTCGTTATTACACTTCATATAGTTAAGGACATTCTGTCTAATTTTCGAGAGTTTGTCTGTAACGGTTCAAACTACAGGGCCATATAGGTCAAATTACATCAGTTATAGGGACACCCTTTAATTTCCAATTTCAAATTTCAAATTTGCTACTTGTTATAGCGGACTTAGCAATAAAGGTTCTGTGCAGATTTCAATTAACTGTCTGCAACTGTTTAACAGTGGGGTCATATACATCAAACAACAGCAACTATTGTCACACTCTATAATTTATAGTTTTAAATATTTATACTTCTTAATGTACCAGACAAAGTAGTGGACATTCTGTTTAATTTTCAAGTGTTTGTATGTAACGATTTAAGTGACAGGGCCATATAGGTCAATTAACTACAAATATTGGAACACCCTTTAATTTCTACACTCAACTTTTATACTTGTTGTTATAATGTGCTTAGCAATACAGATTCTTTGTAAATTTCAGCTGTCTGTCTATAACAATTCAAAAGTTTGCCCACAGACATCAAATTACATTAACTATTAGGACACCCTTTAATTTATAATTTTGAATGTTTATACTTGTTATTATAACGGTCGTAGTTATCGACATGCTGTCCAATTTTCATGCGTTTTTTTCGAACGGTTCAAAAGATGGACACATATAAGTCAAATTAAGTCGCTTTTAGGGACACCCTTTAATTTTTAGATTTATTTTTGTATTAATTTTTAGTATTGGAAGCTAAAGCAATAGGCATTTCTTAAATTTTAAAGAAGTGCGCCTTAAGGTTTATAATAATGAATGTTGTATGGGGACACCCTTTAATTTTTAAGATTATATAAAACGGGACATGAATGATCTATTCAATTACAAAAAAAATTCAAAATCGATGCAGAAATGGTTGAATTCGGCAGGCACAAACATAAAAAACAACATTTAGTCGAATTGATCACCTTCATCTATTTTTGAAGTCCGTTTAAAAGGAACTTCATTACCGTTCAACATATCATTTTGCTTTCTTATAATAAGGCGTCCTAAATATTGCCTTCTAAGCAATTTTAGCGACTATTTCCATTCAAGAATGAAACAAGCAAAATATTTTCTACAAATTTGTATCCTTATTCCTTCTTCTAAATTATAAAAATCTCACAGGGTCTAGAGAAAAACAAAATTTAGATGGAGAAAAAATTTTTTTTTAAATATACGATAAGGAATCTTTTTACTTGCGTTTCATTACCGAGTCACTTGAAAGCCGTAAGCATATTTTCTCTGTTTCTTCATTTCATTCATATTGTAGTCGCCGTTATACCATCATTTAATCTCGAAGCTTTTTGCTTCTTAATATTAAGGGAGATGTTTTACCTCCCTAAAACAATATTTGTGATCAACCGACAAAGGCAAATTCGATTATATATGTACATTTCAAGTCTCCATGAATTATTCAGGACGTACTGTTAACTATCTATCAATCGACATGTGTTTGAAGAACGGTAGGCAGGCACTCTGCTTAAGACGTAAATACTTTTTTCTTGCGACAACAAAACTTTTTGTAATGTATAGTTTGACGTAATGTAAAGAAACAAAAAATATACATTTTATGTAAATATATGCACAAGCAAATGAATAAAAAAAATAGAAGTAAAAAAATACCCAAAACAACAGCAACAAAAGTAATTAAATTATTTCAATGTGCACAGACAATAGAAGCGTGGTCACGTTTTAGACCGGGTCAAGATTAATACAAAAACAACAAAAAAAGCGACAAAAATAAACAAAAATTGCCACAAAAAAAATACAAAAATAAATAAATACACATGAAAATCGATTGGGTGTCTAATTTGCATTTGCGTAAAACAAGCCAAAATAAATAAAAGACAAAACTAAATTAATCGAAATCAAACTCATAGATACAAAATGTACTCGTTAGTGCCACGAAAGCAACTAAAAAACATCAGCAACAAAATGTTAAAAAACTTACTACGAAAATATAAGTAATGATGCCAAAGTACAACAACAAAAGCAACAAATATAGATAAACATGGACAATAACTACTTCCGCACCTTCACAAGCCGCACGTGCGGAATCACTTTCATTTCTTACCATAATTTTTGTTTTTATCGTTAAAGTTATTTCTTTTTAATTAAAAACTAAATATCATTAATGTTACTGTATTTGAAAGATTCAAGGACTTTGATTTAACATTTTTGTAAATAAAGTTAAAGTATCTGTTTGTATATTTTTAAATTGAAAATTGAATCTTTGTTTGATACAATATGTACCTGTCCGATACATTTTTATGAAGAGAAAAAGAATCTGCTCGATAAATTTTCTATAGAAAAAAAATCTGCTCGATAAATTTTCTATACAAAAGTATCTTCTTCATCAATTTTCTATAAAAAATGTATCTATCTGGTTGATAAATTGTTTATTAAAAAAGTGTCTGCTTGACAAATGTTCTACTAAAAAGTATCTATTCGATATATTTTCTACAGAAAAAGTATCTGCTCCACAAATTTTCTATAGAAAAAGTATCTGCTCGATAAATTTTTTTATAGAAAAAGTATCTGCTCGATAAATTTTTTATAGAAAAAGTATCTGTTTGATAAATTTTTTATAGAAAAAATATCTGCTCGATAAATTTTCTATAGATAAAGTATCTGCTCGATAAATTTTCTATAGAAAAAGTATCTGCTCGATAAATTTTCTATAGAAAAAGTATCTGCTCGATAAATTTTGTATACAAAAAGTATCTGCTCGATAAATTTCTTATAGAAAAAGTATCTGCTCAATAGATTTTCTATAGAAAAAGTATCTGCTCGATAAATTATCTATAGAAAAAGTATCTGCTCGGTAAATTTTGTATAGAAAAAGTATCTGCTCGATAAATTTTGTATAGAAAAAGTATCTGCTCGATAAATTTTGTATAGAAAAAGTATCTGCTCGATAAATTTTGTATAGAAAAAGTATCTGCTCGATAAATTTTCTATAGAAATTTTTTGTAGAAAAAGTATCTGCTCGATAAATTTTGTATACAAAAAGTATCTGCTCGATAAATTTTCTATAGATAAAGTATCTGCTCGATAAATTTTCTATAGAAAAAGTATCTGCTCGATAAATTTTCTATAGAAAAAGTATCTGCTCGATAAATTTTCTATAGAAAAAGTATCTGCTCGATAAATTTTCTATAGAAAAAGTATCTGCTCGATAAATTTTCTATAGAAAAAGTATCTGCTCGATAAATTTTCTATAGAAAAAGTATCTGCTCGATTTATTTTCTATAGAAAAAGAATCTGCTCGATAAATTTTCTATAGAAAAAGTATCTGCTCTATAAATTTTCTATAGAAAAAGTATCTGCTCGATAAATTTTCTATAGAAAAAGTATCTGCTCGATAAATTTTGTATAGAAAAAGTATCTGCTCGATAAATTTTCTATAGAAAAAGTATCTGCTCGATAAATTTTGTATAGAAAAAGTATCTGCTCGATAAATTTTCTATAGAAAAAGTATCTGCTCGATTAATTTTCTATAGAAAAAGAATCTGCTCGATAAATTTTCTATAGAAAAAGTATCTGCTCGATAAATTTTCTGTAGAAAAATTATCTGCTCGATAAATTTTCTATAATAAAAGTATCTGCTCGATAAATTTTTTATAGAAAAAGTATCTGCTTGATAAATTTTCTATAATAAAAGTATTTGCTCGATAAATTTTCTATAGAAATGTATCTGCTGGATAAAATTTCAATAGAAAAAGCATCTGCTCGATAAATTTTCTATAGAAAAAATATCAGTTCAATAAATTTTCTATAGAAAATTGTCTGTTTAATAAATTTTCTATAGAAAAATTGTCTGTTCAGTAAATTTTCAATAGAAAAATTGTCTGTTCAGAAAATTTTCAATAGAAAAACTGTCTGTTCAATGAATTTTCTATTAAAAAATTGTCTGTCCAATAAATTTTCTATTGAAAAAGTATCTGCTTGATAAATTTTCTTTAAAAACGGGCCTTTTTCTACAGAAAATATTACTGGCATGAAGTATCTTTCAGATACAACTTTTATTTAAAAAAAAAATAATAATATTAAAGACATTTTCTAAAACATGAAAAAACCCTTGTTACCATTACGTTTGCTTACATTGAGTTACATTTTAAAAGTGCTAATATATTCCCTTTCGTTAAACCACTTTTATAGGAAACGATGTTAAATAAACTATTTTTTCCTTAGTATTTGGTTTAGTATCTTATTAAGTGCCTGAAGGCAAAAAAAAAAAAAATTTGTAACAAATAAAAATGTTTGTATTATTTTCTAAGTAAATTAACTTTTTGAAAGTTGTTGTTATGACTTTATGAATTTAAGTAAAAAATTTCATAATATTTTACAGCACAACAATAATCAGACAAAAAAAAATTAGGAAAAAAAAATGAAATAAAATACACTAAAATATTTATTTTGTAATTATTTGTGCAGTTGTTGGTTTTAATGTGTTTTCATTTGTTGCAATTTGTTTGTTCAACTCTTTTTTAAATATTTTTTCTTACCATTATTTAACAAGCTTTAAATTGTTTAAACTTTGTAATAGAAAATAAAATTTCTTAATTCAAATTTAATTAGCAATGAAAGAGGGTGAGTTGTGGTAAAATTTTCGGTTGAGCTTAAAATTAAAACTTTGTAATAATATTCTTCGATATAAAAAAGAAATAAATTAATTAAATAATTAACTTATTATTATGATCATATTAAATATGTTTCAGAAAAATAACCTAAAGTGTTTTCACTGTTGCGATCAATACGCCGTTGGGAATGATTGTTTTGATATTTTAAATTAAGAGAGAGAGAGGGCTCTTCACATCAGCCGTTTTTTTATTTTATTTTTTTTTTGGCTTCATTTTTAATATCTAAGAGAAATAACAGAATTTAGACTTCAAAGAAAAATTTTAGCATTTTCTAAGTGCTTTAGTGTGTTAAAATTCATATGAAATTTTCAATTCCCCTAAAAAATTTTTCCCTTATTTCGGTTTAAGCTAATTTCACGCTATTAAAGAATGTGTCTAAAAATAACGCTTTAAATAGTCTCTAGCGGCATTGCAACTGACTATGTGTTATAGATATAGACGGCGTTGGCCATTCTGGCTAACTCATCCAGCCATTTATAACCATAGTACTCTCTATTGACAGAGAACCACAACAAAATAATGACAGAAAGTCTACTTCATTGAACTAGCATGGACATTGTACTATTAGATTAAGAGTTAGAGAACTGCGGCTTTATGCCAAAGTTGTCTATATCCGTGCCGGATAACACATGTTACTTTGCAGATACACTTAGCCAGGTTCATTCGAGAAAACACCTCATCTTATACTTCACTTTGTCTGCTAATATCCCGATGTTATGGTCAGGCAGGCGGCCGTGTTGCCACAGCCCACTTGGGTCCACTGATTGGTCCTTTGTGTTACCTGCTGTTAGAAGGGAGAGAGAAGAAGAAACAGAGAGAGAAGATTAAGATAAGAATTAGGGATGAAGAGATGAGAAGGGCAGAAAGAAGAAGGAGAGAAGAAAGAACCGCGGGTCCGAGAATACGGAGAAGGCCCGCTAAGTTAGACCAGTCGACCAAAATGTGCGCTTATTCCCTAAATGAGTCCCGGTGTCCGGTTGTGGGCCGGTAAACCACCGACTGTACCTTAAAAAGGAACTAATCCTACCTAGACCAATTGACGATATATCAGAAAAGCCTCCCGATGTCATAGTTTCCTTAAAAGTCACGCTTTCTATACTAATTTCTGAAGGATTCCAAAACATTGAACACCCTATGGAAGTCTGTATAAATAGTAACTTTTTCAGAAAAATTTTGCCACATTTTTGAGTCTGAAAGTAGTGTTGGTAGCTGGTCTGCGACAGAGATCTCCTTAGTTGCAGTGTACAACACCAGAGATCGATGTCCAAGACTTAGACGTCCTATTGCCATATACATACATACATTCGCAAAACAATCATTGGAGAGAAAAGCGCCCATTTTCTCAGAGCATACTACGACGAGAGTAATAGGTAACCGGAACTTCTTTTAAGTAGTAGAGTAGAATTATCTTATTCAATGTACAAGTGGCCTTAGTCTTCACTGTATTGGCGTGATTATTCAAATAACCTCATAAAGAGAAATCAAATGAAAATAAATCAACACGATCTAGGAAGTCCATTCTTATCAACGTAACAAAAGAGCACATGACAAGGAAATGTGTATGTATATCAGGGCAGTAATTAAATTGCTTCATGCACTTAAACATTGTCTTGTTTCATGCTATTAATATCATCAAAAACCCACATTTAAGTCATTTGATTTAGGCAGAAATAATTATGCTATTATGTCGCTTTAGCGAGTCACGCACAATGACTGTTACCTAATTTTTTCTTTTCTTTTCTTTTAATTTTTTTTTACTTTTTTCTTTCTTTTCTTTTTTATTTTTAACACAAGCATGTTAAGGTTTACATGGCTGGCCTGTACATTTTTTGTCATACTTTTTTTAAATTATTTTCAATTCGAACAAAAAAAATTTCTATTTACCGGCTGTTATTTTCAAAACACAAATTTTTCCAACAAATTTCAAGCTTTTCTAAGTTCTGCCTATAGTATGATTTTAGATAATTGTTTTTTTTTCTGTTTAATTTTTGTTGAACGAAAAAACATAAGAGAATTCCAGATGTTTTTCTTTCAAATGTTCGCTCGTCTAAATGGAACAGAGTAAATAGCTGCTGCCACCACAACAACAAATTGTTGTTCGAAACTAAAGGGTGTCTTCATTAACATGATTTTTGTTATAGGCAGATACCTTAAATTTACACAAAAGAAATAAAAAATAAAATTATAAATTATATGGTGGCCCAAGAGAGACATGATTTTCATAAATATGGTCTTATCTTCTAAACCTTCATAAACAGACGTTTGAAATTTACCAAGTCCCTTATAGCGACAAAAAGTCTAAAAATATAAAACAAAATATTAAAGGGTGGCCCATAGAGGACGTTATCATTACGTATATAAGCTCAGATTTTTAATCGAATCAGAAAGATCTTTCAAATTTGAAAAGAATAAGTATTTACTATAGCAAAAAATATAAAACTAAATTAAATATTAAAGGGTGGCCCCTTGGGAAACATGATTTTGACGAATATTGTCTTATCTTTCTAACCGTAATAAGTAGATCTTGTAAATTTCCAACAGTATATAATAAGAATAAAAAACTAAAAACTTAAAGGGTGTCCCACATATAGAAAGGAAACCCTTCTACACCTAAAGGAAGTACTCATTAAGACACACGAATTATATACAGGGTTAGAGGTGCAGTAACAAAAAGTTGAAAAAATTAAATTAAAAATTAAAGCGTGACTCAGTAGACTTGCAATTTACACGAATATGTTCTTATCATTCAAGCTATTAAGTCATACGCAGACATTTAAAATTAACGTAGAGTAAGGATTGTTATGTCCACTATAGCTACAACTACAAAAACCTAAATTTAATATTAAAGGGTGCCCCATAAAAGACTTTACCATTACATATATAGTTATTTTTTTAATAGAATCGAGCAGAATTTTTAAATTTGAAGAGATGTGTCTGCTATAACAAAAGGTATAGAGTAAATTAAATCTTAAAGGGTCACCCAATGGGGCACATGATTTTGACAAATAGTTTCTACATTTTGAACCGTAATAGGTAGATACTGAACAACAATAAACAATCAAAAAATAGAATTTTAACTCATAGGGTGGCAACAACAGGTTAAAAAACAAAATAAAAATTACAGGGTATCCCCCATCGAGACGTTAGCTCCATCCATATGATCTTATCTTTTAAGCCCTCTTATTTGTTTGAAATTTTTTTTTTTTTTTTTTTTTTTTTTTTTAATTAGGACCAGCACTCAGGGGATGACCCCTACTTATGCAATGCATTGTGCCAGAACTAGGAAATTAGGTTTAGGGATGGGGGATAGAGGGAGTAGTGCTTGTGAACATTTGATTTGAATCTTTGCACATTGAAAGTGGCAGGAAAGACCTCTGCAGGAAGTTTATTCCAGATACGATCTGTTCGGCTAAAAAACGAATTCTTTCTGTAATGCGTTGTGCGATTCACTGGCCAATCGACCACAAAGGAATGCGCTCTTGATGCAGATCGCGTTGCGCGTATGAAATTACGGTTTTCAGGAACAAGTTCCCTGATTTCATAAGAGCACATTCCGTTGTAGTAACGATAAAACAGTGAAACACACCCCACATTGCGTCGATGCTCCAGTGAGTCAATAGAGCTGGATACCCTACTGTCACCGATGAGTTTCTTCGCTCTCTCCTGTACGCGGTCGAGTAACTCCAAAATAGACTTTGAAGCACCGGCCCATACATGAGAGTTGTATTCCATTTTCGGTCTGATAAAGGTGACATAGATAGTAAGGAGATCAGATGGAGTGAAGTATTTCTTACACCGTTTTAGAAAACCTAGGCACTTGAATGCTTCTTTTGCAACATGAAAAATGTGCTTGTTCCAACGAACATCGCATTGAATTTTCATGCCAAGAACATCGAGAGCTTCTGATTCCTTAATATATGTATCACCCATAATTACAGATGACGTAGCATGTTCAGCAGTACGCCTGTGCGAAAGCACACAGCACTGGGTTTTATTAGCGTTAAACTGAACCCTGTTCGCCAGGCCCCATTCGGAAATTACTAAAAGGTCGCGATTAAGGGTATCGTCCATGTGCTTTCTCACAGCCCCAATTTCCTGAAGGCTTGGTCTACTGCGAAACGAAAATGAATGGCATATGCTACTGTCATCTGCAAAAGAATAGATAGGGTTGGAAGTCTGACGTAGAAGGTCATTAAGAAAAATAAGAAATAGGGTAGGGGAAAGGACGGAACCTTGCGGTACCCCTGAATTTAACTTGAACTCGTTTGATGAGATCCCATCTATAACAACTCGTATAGTGCGATCCCTGAGAAAGCTCGATATAAGTCGAGTGAAGCTATTACCGACACCAAAAGCAATAAGTTTTGATATGAGTGCACCATGCCACACTCTATCAAACGCCTTGGAAATATCTAAAGCCACCACCTTACTTTCGCCGAAATGGTGAATGGATTGACACCATTTTTCCGAAAGGAAGGCCAATAAGTCACCCGTAGAGCGAGCCCTACGGAAGCCGTACTGCCGGTCACTAAGTAAGCTGTTGGACTCCAGATATTTCACAAGATGAAAATTAAGCATACTTTCCATTACTTTGGAAAGCGCAGAGCAAATTGCGATTGGGCGGTAATTTTCAGGGTTGCTAGCCTCTCCCTTTTTGGGGATTGGTGTTACATTAGCAACCTTCCAACATGATGGGAACTCACCAACATGGTACAAAATGTTGAAAAGTTTTGCTAATGGACGCGCTAACGTCGAAGAGCACTGCTTCAAGACCAGTGCTGGAATTCCATCCGGACCAGGGGACTTGTGTATGTTGAGATCCGCTAAAACCTTTTTAACTGCACGTGCTCGAAAGAATATATCTGGCATAGTTACTGATACTCTTTCCAGTGCGGGCAGTGGTTGATTGCTCTCCGGCAAGTAGGAGTTACTTGCAAAAATTTCAGCCAAGACGTTAGCTTTATCAACCGGGTCGTTAATTATTTGATCATCCTTTAAAAGAGGTGGAATTGAGGAACTAGCATTATCCTTCACTCTTTTAACGAACGACCAAAAGCTCTTGCTACCCCGAGAAGTAGTAAGAACTTTAGCACGAAGGCGCTGCTCGTATAAAGCTTTTTCGCGTCTTAGTACTTTGGCACACGAAGATCTCGCCTTTTTGCGTAGCAAATCAGTTACGGCGTTTTTGTTACACCGCCATATACTGAATGCTTCCTCTCTGGATCTGACTGCATTTTTGCACGTTTGATTAAACCAAGAATTCTTTCTTGGATTAACCCGGATTTGCTTAGATGGAATGAAAGTTTTCATTCCAAGCAAAATAATGTTCACAACCATTTCTGCCATGGCATCGACTTTATTGTCCAGAAAACAAAGTTTCCAATTAAAATGCCGAAAAAATTCGTTGAGCTCAGCCCAACGAGCCTTTTCGTACATATATTTTAAACGTTTCGTGGCCATTTTTGAAACGTTATGAAGATTAGCGACCGAAAAGGAGGCGGAAATGGTGCAGTGATCCGAGTTACCGAGAGGCGCAAGAATACTTACCTCATACTTATCAGGGTGTGAGTTAAGGAAAAGGTCGAGAGTATTATGTTGTTGCCCTTCAACACACGAAATATGTGTTGGCTCGTTAATTAATTGCGCGAGGTGGTTGTGCGCGGCGAATAGCTCAACATATTGGCCCTCTAGGGTTGTACGGTTCGAATGGCGAATCCAAGACGAGTTGTGAACATTGAAATCACCAGCAACAACAATTTCACTGTTCGGACAGCTTTCTAGAATTCTCGATATGGAATCGGAAAGGGCATCGAAGCCGGAAATAGATTTATCCTTCCCGCGTTTGGGCTTCTGTATAAAAACCCGAAATGTAAGAAGTGTGACCAGATTTTGAATTTAACCCAAAGACAGTTAGATTCAGGATCATTTGTGCCTAATGATTGCTGGCACTGGTACACGACTTCATTACGAATGTACATCGCAAGGCCCCTATGTAGACTAAAAAAAGGTAGAAGAGAGTACCCAGGCAAATGAAAATCCTGTGGATCAGCATCCTCAGATACCTGGGTCTCACATAAGGCGAAAATATCAGGCCGATGGAGACAACTGTGTGCATACACAGAGAAGAAATTCGCTCTTAATCCACGTATGTTGCAGAAATCGATTCTAAATCTTCCTGCCATTACAAATACAAAGACTCAAACCTTTTGTTTATTTTATAATACCAACACCCCTGTGAAAAACTGATGTTTTTGTGATTATTTAGTGACCAGTGTTATACCTTCGCCACTAACTAATCAAACAACAGTTACCACAAAGGTGTTTGAAATTTACGCAGAGATATATTTCCGCTTTAGAAAATAGTGTTAAACCAAATTAAAGGGTTGCCCATAGAAAACGTGACTTTTATTCTCAAATTTAAACATAGAAAAAAAAAGTATAACAAAAAGCATAAAAATAACATTAAAACTGAAAGGGTGTCTCCATGGAAAATGTGATGTTGAAGAACATGATCTCCTCTTTTGAACTGAATTCGCAGATTCTGTAAATTTTGAACAATAAATAATAAAATCATAAAATTCTAAACAAAGAGTGGCCCACATGTGGAAAGAAAACTCTACCTGTGTGATTTTAAATTGCACTTAATAAATTCATTCTTTGCTTTCTTTTCTTAGGACGGAGTACAAATTTTCGTGCTCTTAACTAAAGACGCTACAATTCAAAGCACAGAGCATCCATTTCATTAAAGAAACTCCATTTTCTCGACAGTTGGTTTGAGAGATATCGCCTGAAACGATTTTGAATCGAAATCTCAACTGTGAAAAAACTTTTAAACAATAAATCAGGAAATAAAGATTTAAAAACTAAAAACTGTCTGGTTAAAAATATGTATCGATGAAAGTAAAAACAATTTATACAAAATAATTTTCTATAGAATTAAGGCCGTGACCCATTTAAGAACAATTTTTGTATTGAAAATAAAAATAAAATATTTCTTACCAAAAAGTTTTTTGTTTTTATGTTTTGTATTTCACTTTTATTTCGATTGTTTTTTTTTTCTTTTGTGATAAAAACACATTTATTTATATTTTTGTTTTTTGTTGTTTAAATTTAGTTTGTTTTAATTTCGACTGAAATTTTCGGTTTTAACGCTTAAAACAGACATTTTTTTAAGCCAAGAAGAAAAAGAACGTTAAATAAAGTTTAATTTATTTGTGTTAATAAAACAAGCAATTGCTCTATAATCAGAAAAAAAAAAAACAAAACAAAAATAAAAAACACATTTCTTAGTAAAACTTCAAAAATATGGAACAACAATTAATTCCAATGAATTTATATACAAAAAATATGAGCTGCAATAAATAGCATTTCAAAAGTTTATTTTAACTACAATAAAAATGTTTTCGATCCTAAAAAAGTTTCAATAATAAGTTGACAGGGGGCGTATTCTGTATTTATGCCGTTACTCGGTATTTAGATTAAAAAAAATCATTCGAATTTTGATGGCTTAAATTTTCTGTTTTTAAAATGTTTTCTTTGGAATCGTTTTCTTTGGAATTTTATGTTTTTTTCTTCTAAATTGTTATTTTCAGTGAAATGAAAGCAAAAATATAAGAAACAAAGCAACGAAAGTTTGAAATTTTTGTATATTTTATAGTGCAAAATAGCGAATTGACCAATAGGGCAGTTGCAGTCAATGCTAAACAAACCAGAAATAAGAAATCCCCAATCGATATTTTTCTCCTAGCTCCGGTTAATCAAGGAGACCTATTTCTTAAGATTTCTTGTTATACATTTTACACGATCGTTTTCAATTTCAAACGACAACGCTCGAATTTCATCACTGTTATTTTTGATTAAAATTTTTTTAAATGTTTTGTTTAAACGAAATTGGTTTCGAATCGCATTAGAGAAAAACTTCTCTGGTTACAATAAACAAAAAATCTAATAAATTCCTCTGCTTGTGGTATAAAACGGCTCATAATCGCTAAGTGGTCTAGTTTGTTTGTGAATAAGACGACCCAGTGGCCTGTTGGAAAGAAAGTAATTCAATGAAACTGTCTGTATTAGAAAGATTATTTTGTGCTTAACAACAGTTTGAATATGACTGCTGCCAAAAACCGCCGAGGCTGGCAAATAGATGGCGCAGCAATTTAGATATAAAATTTTCGCTGCAATAGCGGCCGTATTTGCCTATAACTTGTGAATAGTGTCTGTCTGATCCACCATTACATGACACATTTCCAAAGAAAATTATTTAGTGGGATTAAATTGTACGATCTTGGTTAAAAGCAATCTAAAAGTAAGATTACGTAAAATTAATTATAACGCGTGATGTGAGTGGCACGAAAAAAGTAATGACAGCCAATTTAGGTACGAAAAAGTTATCAATCAGTTGACTGAAATATTCTGCCCCATGCAAAAATTCGGTAATAATTTAATTTTATGTTTTCTTTTTAAAGTTGTGCAATTTTAAGTCTTTAACTATAATGTGGACCCGTCGCATCTCTTTTTCGGAGGAAACCCTTTGATATTATTAAATTCAACTTCGATAAAAATTTCAGGTATCGAATTATTAAGACTGTAGAGCTAAGGACGTGTGACAGATGGACAAAGATTGTTGCGATATTCACAGTGTAGGTTTTAACCCTTTGGGTAAGGAACTCTATACAATTAACTAAACATTAGGGTTTAGATAATTTTTTAACACACGAAAATAAAAGTGATAAAGGAAAAAGGGTGTTCGAAGTATGTGTAGCGTGAACACTTCTTGGATAAAGTGATAGATAGATATTCCATTAATCTCAAGCCACTCTAATAATCTCTCATTAAGTGAATGAAATCTTTTGAAAAATTAAAACGAATACGATAGCGATTTTTTTGACAAGCAGTGCGTGCACTGAAAATAAATTACCTCAAGCTCAGCGCCAAAGCCTTGTTTATGAGATCCAGAGATATAGTATTTTATCTATAGATTTTTTTATAAAAATACTTCAAAAATATGTACATTAATAAGCGAAAATATTTAATTTGCTAGCTTCACAAAAATTACAGAAAAAAAAAACAAAATTATGCGTTCATTCTTTTATCAATTAAAAGCAACACAAATCAGAAATAAATAAAAAAAATTTTGCGTATTTCTTTTCTTTGTAAAACGTTTGCTGATTATTTACACTCGTTCGAAGTGATTGCGTTTTTCTTATGTGAGAAAAAAATATATATTTTTTATCTTATCGGCATCGAAACAAATAGAAATCAAGAAGCGAGAACGGATACCTTCTTTAGTTTCTGTGTTTAAAAAATAGAATTTATTATTAAATTTTAAAAAAAATTTATATTTTTTGATAAGAGTACAAGAGAAATCAAAATTGTTTCATGTTCCCGGAAACTTTATTAAATTTAAGATAAATTTAGTTGGATAAAAATGTGTGAAATTATATGAGATGTGTTAACGCAAGAAATGTAGAGGAGGAATGCGGAAATCAACACCTATTTATTTATATAATTTTAAAGAAGACGTTGATACAATCAATAACGCTGGTGAAGGGGGAATGCAAAGAAAATCGCTTGCGAAAGAGTGCCGCGAGTAGAAAAATTAAGCACTTTAAGAACTGCGTCAGTATTTGTGCTGAAGAATGTTTAATGGAGTCAGAGTGACTTAAAAGCAGCAGCAGCATGTTTGTTTTTATCTTTATTGCATGAAAAGAAAACAGTTTTTAGGATGTCGTAACGCAAAATTGTATGGCAATTATTTCAAGCCTGTGAAACACCGCAACTATAAAGACATTAACTTGTTTATATCGCCGCAAAGTTGTGTTCAGCATTGAAACTCATTTTAGGCTTAACGTGTTTCTTAACAAACGGAATTGTTGCATGTTAGACTCTATAATATCCAGCAAAAAAAAAAAAAAAAAAAAACAACTCCTGGTGCGGCTTATACGCTGGTGTGGCATAATTGGACCTTATCTCTCCAAAAATAAGGGCCATTGTTGCCTTGCAGTCGTAAGAAATCATTACTGCACCATGAACAATGATTTTTTAGATGAAAATATAAATGGCATCCGAGATCATTAGTATGACGCTACGTGCCATACAGTGACCGCAACTATCGACTTATTTTGATTTGAAGAAAATAGTTCTGTTTATTAACTTCCAAGGTCGTCTGATTTGTCTCCTGTTGATAATTCCCTATGGGGAAACGCGAAGCTTATGTTCGTGTTAAACGTGACATACGGCCAGAAATGCTCGAAAAAGTGGCTCAAAATGCAATTCTCCAATAACAGTCGCGGTGGTCATATGAACGAAAACATATGCAAATGTTGATGACAATTTTCTATAAATGAAACTTATTAGGCTTAAGAAAACAACCATCATGTGATCCATTACTACAGATAAAGAGACGTTTTTTGTTGTTGTTTTTGTTCATATGATGACTGTGCTTGGGCCGTAGAATTTATTTTAAATTTGCCACTTACAAAAATATGATTTAGGAATCTCTAGTACAAATTCAGAAAATCAGAATAAGAGTAAGAAATAGGTACTAGGAATTTGCCTGGTTGTTTATCATTTTTAAATACAATTTTACTATAATTCGTTTTTAAAAGTAACTTGTAAATAATTTATTTTCTCTTTTTTTACTTCCCTTTAAATTTTGTTAACTTATTTGCATTTTTATTATAAATTAACATCAAAACAGAATTTTTCCATATTTCTTTTAATCTTTTACTGTTGTTGCTATTTTTAAGGTCATTAAAATTACCGTAGGATTCAAATGATAACGATATTAAGTTGTCATATAATATGTGACACAGTAGCATTTAACATTATTGTAGGGTATTCAACATTTATTCAAATACTTTTTTATACTGTCTTTATACACCCCGCGCACAGTGAAATATGATCACTCTCAGAGACTTTCTGCAAAATATGATGAAGTCGCTAAGGGAAAACAAATCGGTACAAAACGTCCCTAGAAAGCTTTCGTTCGCTCAACAGTCGATACTTGGAAGGGTGGGTGTATAATATCAAAACCAATTCAAAGAGGCAACCGATACTTTATTTACAAACAATTGCTACAGTTCATTGATTTTGAAAGATTTTGTAAAATTTTACCCAAAATAGATTAGATTTTGGTCAATATAAATTGGGATTAATTTTAAAGAGTTTAAAGCGACCTATCCACGATCAAAATATTCGTCCAGCATTATGGTTGTATTTGTGAAAATGTATTAGTATATGTAACACTGACAATGCTGGATGAAGTATCAAAAATTTAAATTTTTTGTATGCTGGATGTCACACTTTGATGTGTATTTGGCGTCTTTTTTCCAGCACGTACAAATTTTTCACATAAAAAGAGATCTTAAGTTGTGCGTTTGTCTAATATGTCAGAAGAAAAGAAATATCATGGAATTTATCGTAAATTACCAGTCATTGCAAGCACTCTGGAATGAAAGTAAAGTACAGTTAAGTGACCGTAATTTTAAAGAACAATTAGCAATGTTAATAAAAATAATAAACAAACTCCGGAGAAAAACTTCAAGATTTAATAAATAATAAATATGCTGCGCACAAATTTAAAAAAGAGAGTTCAAAATGAAAAATAATTTTTTACCATAAACTTTTTTTCTACTACTTCTTATTTTCTTTCTCTTTGTTTCCTAAATAATAGCTGTGTTTGTTTGTATCTACGTACGTATATTGTTTTTTTTTTTTTTTTTGCTACTGCCATTTTCGCAACACTAAAAGCCAGATGTTGGCATCACAAAATTAAACTAAAAATAAATTCATCAAAGCGTTCAGAAAACGTACACAACTTTGACAGCCAGCATTTTGATCATGGATACACCGCTTAACGGATTGTTTGAGATACTCATATCTTTAAGTTAGCAACGTTTTTTCGATAGTCCTTCAATTTAACAGCTCATGGGTTTTTTTTCTAGTTTTCTTAAGCCATGAAGCCTTTTTTTAATTTGCATGTTAACAAGTAACATTAACAGCGACAACAGTGAAGGGTAAACAGACAATGAAAAAACGGAAAAACTTTTAAAAACACTATTGATCTTTCTGACATCTGCTTCCAACAGAGCGTAGTCACCTGGCGTGAATTACAATTAATTTACAAAATTTTATATTTGATGAGCATTAGGTTTACAGAATGGTCTTTTTAATTATTTTTTTTTTTTAATCTGCCAAATTGCTTTCCTATGACGATTTTTTGAAAGACAAAAAATGTGAAACTTTAATGTCAAGATTACGCCATCGATTGGGCATCCGCGGGGGATACAAAGCTTAAATGATATACAAGCATTAATGGCATCACATTATCTTTATGGAAAAGATCAGTTTCATTTAACATTAAAAATTTTTATAATTTTTTGTATAAAACGCGTGTATTAAAAATATTAAGAAACCCTAACTTCTTAAGGACAAAAATACAAAATTTACAATATAATAAACTAATTTGTAGATAGATACGAATAATTCTGATGACAGTTGTATCGAACTAAAACCTACCTTTCATTTTGCTGATATCTAAATTTGACTGTTCTGTTTACAATTAATCACAATTAAAAAAGAACTTAAAATAAATCCGTTTAATTTACAAACTTATAAACAACACCACACGTGACCTTATCACTTTGACGCGCACCCTACTACTAAATGCACTTATTCATCACTTGAGGTGGGTACAATGAAAAAGACAAATTGTACATAAAGTAATTTTATAATTGAACTAAAGTTTTTATTAAGTCAAAGCAAAAACTAAAATTAACAAACAGAAGCAAATGCTAATGATAGTTTGTAATAATAAATACAAAAAAAAAAAAAAAAAAAAAAAAAAAACACAAGACACTCCCCCACATGTATACAGAAATTAGTGCAATAAAATATTCCAGTTATAAATCATATTAATTTTTTTTTTTTTTTGAAAGCAACAATAATAAATAAATAAATAGAAAAAAACATGACTGTATTTGGCGTTAAAAAATCTTGAAATCTTGGCATTTAATTATAAAAAAACTACTATTAATTTAAAAACATTTCGATGTGTGTATGTGTGTGTTTGTATGTTTTGCAAAAATATTTAAAAGTAAAAAATAACAAAACTTACATTTCAATTTTTAAAATATGAAAAATAAATGTAGAAACATACCTGCAAAGAAAGGTTAAAAAAAAATAAATAAATAAATAATTAAAATTATTAATAATAATTGCAATAAATTTATTTAAATATCAGAGTCTATTTATTAAAATAGCAGCTCAAAGTTGTATAATTTATTATTAGTTTCAAATCACTATCAGGCTGTATAAATCACCTTTAAATTTTAAGCCATACAATAAAATGTTCGAAATAAATTCGAATTTAAAGTTTAAATATTTTTTACAGTAAATCATAAAAATAAAATAAATAAATAAATAAAAAAAGTTAAATAAAAAATTGTTTAAAAGCGAATAGTTATGATGAATTGTTTTTTAATGAATGACTTATTATTTATTTTTTCTTAACAATTAAATCAAAACTGTAATGAAACAAAAAAAAAACGCTATAAATAAACCTTCAATTGCGTTATTTAAAAAAATGTAAATCCGTTTCTATTATATGAGAAATAACACTCAAGCAATTAATAACTAAAAATAAATTCAGTTATTTTGCGAATGGATAAAGAGACATTTTGAAATTATTATTTTGAAGTATGCTTTGCTACCACCATTGCACAGTGGGGGACTTGATAAACAGTTAGAATTAAATTAGTAGTTTCTAAGCAGCAACACCGATTATATTGAAACCCTACACGGCTAAAATAAAAGTGAAGTCGTGTTGAAGCTTTAAATGTGTAACGTATAGGGCCTAGGGAGACGGCACCATGATGCTTAAAAGTAGTACCCCTCGGTGCTAAGTTGTTATTTTTGTTATTATCTAATGATGGCAATACAACGATTCAGAAGATAATTGCCATTTTCATTGCTTTTAAGTATGAAACATTGTTCGCTGTTGATTGTAAATAAGTGCATGTCATATTATTACGCAGTTGAGAAAAAAATCGTTATCAGAAACATTTTGCTGTATATAAACATGTTGCTAGAAACATGTTGAACTTTAAGCAAAACATAATGTTAATAATAAATTAAACTGTTTTGTGAGTTCGGATGCAATTATTTTCTAAAATAATTTAAACGTTGTTCATGCACTAAACTCTCTTCGTGCTGACGTGTAGAGTATGCAGAAACGATCCTTATTGCAAACTTCTTGACTTTTGTAACGCTGAATAGATTGTACTAGACACTCACAGTCACTGTCGCAGTTTTTTTTTTCTTTGTGATTATCGTTAGGAACTAGTTTTAGAATTTCAGCATTAACAATTTGCTCTATAATAAAGAAGAATTTAAGTTATTGCTAAGCGCCATAACATTTCATAAGATATGAAATTTTATCTACTTTTGTAGGATTAAGACAAAATTATATTTACATTTGGACTACCCATTCATTGTGTATTGGCGTAATTTGTCTTGGTTTTTTTCTGTCTTCATACAAAAATTCACTTAAATGAATGATGAGTGTGCACAGTATAATGAATTTAAATTTAAAGTGCTTTAATACCAATGATATATTTATGGCTGATTATTTTACAGAGCATAAGCAAGCAATAATATTTTTTTAAACTATATGGTTATGGTAAGGTTACAAGAACTATATTTTCATCTCTGCAAAAGAAATATGATTATGGTAAACAAATTATTGTTATTGTGATAGATATATTCTGGCAAATCATCATGAATCAATACTCGTATATGAAATGGTTAATAGATTTTACAACGTAATGACAAGTTATTTTAAGGAAGGTGTTTCAAAAACTTTCCTTTAAAAAATGACCGGCCCCCCATGTAATTGTAATCAATTATCGATGTTGAAAATGCTAAATATAAGCACTATAAGAAATATAAAAAATCCGGCTCCGGCAATATTATTTATATGCTGTTAACCGTTCAATATATAATACTTTAAAAAAAATCTTCACATAATTTATTAAGCTAAACTAAAAACGAGATCCCAAATCATTTTATAAATTCGTTAATTCTAAAAGAAAATCTACTGGTTATCCTAACATGATGAAGTACTTAAATGATGAATCCGATGATAATTCTAATTTATCTAATATGTTTTCTGACTTTTTTACGACGACTTATTCTGATGGACAATTTGACCCAATGTGCCGATATCCATTTCATATAGTTGAATTTCAACCAATATCATTTTCACCTGTTTTCACTTGTCAGATTGTTGCCTGCAGTGAAACTATAAGCCTATCCGTATAAAGTGGACCTGATGGGATTCCAACTTGCGTTCTAACCAATTGCGTCTTTGCCTTATCCATTACACCAAAAAATACGGTGGTCTACAGGTTTGTGTGGCATTATTTAAACTTATTTATTCTAAAATGAGGCCAGAGTTCGTGTGACAATCGATGGAGAATGATACCGCGTAATGATCAATGGTTTTTGCTTAAAAAAATGGCTCACACTGACCCGTGCGATATGTGGTTTTAAAAGGATGCCACTGTGTTTTATATGGCGACCGCAACTATCGACTTATTGGACTCGAAATTGAATGAAGTAGTTTGACGTGATACCTCTTGATTATTTCCTGAAGTGTCACTTGAACTTATGGTTATTGCTGACAAACCAACAACAGTTAAGGTGCTAGAGGAATACATTGTGTTGTTCGTAATATACGGCCACCATCTTTATTCGAAAAATTGGCCCAAAACTTGAAGTAGAAAATGCGTGGCCATAAGCCTAAAATAGTTTTATTATTAAAGTGGAAATAAAAAATTTGTTAATTTTTTTTGGTGGTACTTTTGACATTTTTAACGTGGTGTCGGGCTTAAAATCACGCCTTGTTTAATGTTGTTAGAAAAAAATCGAACACAATACAAAATAAAAATATTTCTTTATGTTTAAAAAATTGCCTTAACCAATTGATAAATAAGGGAGAAAAAAAACAGAATGAAAGTAATTATTGACAAAAAACAAAGGTTAAATAGGGGTTCTGTTTAGCAATTTGAAATACTTTTCCAGAAGACTTTAACTGACTTAGCAATTGACCTCGAGCAACCGTATCTTGGATTAAATTATCCTTGTATGACTCTGGCAGATTTATCGTTATATTTTATGCATTTAGTTGTTGAATGTGGGCTTATGCCAATTACTTGTTGTCGTTACACTGTGCGTCTTTTTCCATATAAAAACAAATATTAAATTAAGTCATGTTTAGTAATACAATAATATTTTAATGTTTTTGTTTGTCTTTTTTTCATAGATATTTTCTTTATATATTTGATTCAACGTTAACAGAAAGAGTAGAGAAAAAAAGGTTGGCGTTTCATATTTTTAATTTTTAAAAACAGAAAAAAATAGGTACAAAAACTGTATTTGTATTTTGGCATTAAATATGCGAACGAAAAAACAAAATCTCAGACAGAAAATTTTTCACAATATTAGTCACACAAGATTTAAACAGTTTCGTGTGGTAAAAATAAAATTAAACAATTTATTTATTCATTAATTATTTAAAGGTTTGTGTTGTTAGTTGTAGTCGTCATCATCGTCGACTTGTGGTAAATTTTTGATTTAATTTTGAAGGTAAATGTTTGAAAGGCGGAAGAATTTTTAAAGAAATAAATAAAGCATCAGCGCTAACGCTGACGCTGTCAGCAGACATCTAGACAACAAACAACAAGATCCCAATAAAATAATGATGACGGTGGTTATGGTTTAATAAACAATGATTACACATGCAATTATGCATTTTTGAAATATTTGTATAATAATTGAGAATTGTTGAAAAAGTATTTTGCTAGAAATTTATTTGTTTCAATATCATAGAGCATTTTATAGAGAGAGGTGAAAATGTGATCAACACAATTTACAATTTCTTTTTTTATTTTGTGAGAATTGTTTTTAATGATTCATCAGAATCAGAAAGTTTATGAAAGAAAAAAATTCCTTTGAGAGGGATTTTTAAAAATTTCGAAAATAAAACGGATTTTATTTAAATTTGAAAATGGATAAATTTTTGTTTGCAAAATATTGCGACCGTTTTTCAAAATAAAAATGAAATGAAACTTCTAAGGTGGAAAACACACAAGTTGTATGAAATACTGAGGGTTTCTATGCTCATTCTTATTGTTGCGTTTACTTAATCGTTGGGTTTAATATAATTTTGTTAAGGAACATGTTCGATTACTTCATTACTACGAGGGCTGCTCTATATATTTCTGGCCTAATAGTGAAAATGCGAATATTTATAATCAAAAATTGTTTTATTGTTTTTCAAAGTATTCTCCAGCATGATTTATTCATTTTTGCATGCGCTCAAATCAGTTTTCGAAGCACTTTTTCCACTCCGATTGAGACACCTCTAAAACATGGTTTTTGAACACTTCAACAGCTTCTTCTGGCGACGAAAATCGTTGACCACGCATTTTTTTCTTGATGTGCGGAAACAACAAGAAGTCATTAGGTGCCAAGTCAGGGCTGTACGGCGGATGATCCATTAATTCGACGTTTTGGCCGGTCAAAAACGCTCTGGTTTGAGCCGATGTGTGAGAGCTCGCATTGGCATTGTGAACAATGATTCGTCTTATCTTGTTGGTTTTTGGAATTTTTCCGATCACTTCAGACAAACAAATTGTAGTGTACCACTCAGAAGTGACCGTCCTACATTGCTCAATCGGAACAGTCGCCACATGACCAGTTTTGCTGAAGAAACAGGCGACCATTTGCTTCGAAGTGCTTCTTCCACGAACAACTTTCGTTGGATTTTGCTCGTCTTTGAAGACCCACACGGTCGATTGTTGTTTCGTTTCGGGCTCATACGCATAAATCCATGATTTGTCACCTGTGACGATCTTATAAATTTCTTTTAAAGCACCGCAATCGTATTTTTGCAACATTTCTTTGCACCAATCGACACGAGCTTTTTCTTAGCGTCTTTCAAAGTGTGCGGGATCCAACGAGAACAAACCTGTTTTACGGCCAGGTGTTCATGCAGTATCGAATGTATGCTGGTGGAAGAAATGTCCAAGGGTGTCTCTATCTCTCGGTATGTCGCATGTCGATCTTGCATTATGAGTTCACGCACGGCATCAATGTTTTCTGGCACAACAGCCGTTTTTAGACGACCTTCACGGATTTCGTCTTTGAGCGAACTTTGGCCAAGATTAAATTCATTATACCAATTTTTCACAGTGCTATAGGATGGTGCTTCTTCGCCATACAAAGATTTAAGTTCATCAATGCAGTCTTGTCGTGATAATCCACGTCGAAAGTTGTGAAAAATGATGGCACGAAAATGTTCACGAGTTAATTCCATTTTTTTTTCTATATTAATTTTTTCAAGTCACTGTAAACAACACAAATAATGGTCGTACGTCAAAACGTTTTAGGTACGATTATGCTTAAAAATGACAAACTTTCCAATGGAAATGTCACTTGGCAGCACTCAGTGTTGCCAGGCCAGAAATATATATATAGCAACCCTCGTAGATTACACACGCAACTTGGCCGTACGACGTTTTTTTGAACACTGCCATATCAAATGCAACTGCAATTTACATTTATAGACGAGTAAAATAGTTTAAATTTTTATAATATGGAAAGATCTGGCAAGACTATTTCATTGTTTTCTGTTACTTTTTATCGAATAATTTCTGCAACAACAGTTTTTTTATTTTAAATTCCTTCATGGATGCTAATTTTAATTAATAAAAATTTTTTGCTTAGCAATTCTTTTATCCGTTAATTTGTTTTTATTACATTTGCTAAAATATTTTTTTAAAGTCTTTCACGCCATCGTCAAGCAAAATATAATTGGCACATATAGAAAATTTTTTTTATGAGTAAAAAAACAATTTATTTTTAAAATTATTAACATTTACACAAAGAAAAAAACAAAAACACATTATCACCACCATCTACAATTTTCAAAAGCATTTATTTATAAGCTATTTTTGTAATAAGTTTGTGATATTTTTAGAATTATTTTTACTATAAAACAAAACGAAAAAAATCAATAGAAAATAATTTAGTGAAAAATATAGAAGAAAATTTCAAAAGAAAAATGAAAATATACGAGGGGAATTCAAATAGTTTTTCAAAAATAAAAATTTTAATTCAATTTAAAAATTGTAGACGGTCTTAAAGCTTTAGTCAATACATTTAAAATGGAACCTTTTTTTAGAATTTTTTATTGCAGCTAAATTGGAATTTTTAAGCAGAAAATCATATAATTTTTAAGTCAGAATAGATATAACATTAAAATTTTTTCGGAATATTTGTTCGCTAATTACAGTAAAACAACAGCAAATAAAAATTTAATCATTTTTGCTGCAAACTGTACCCAATATATTGAAAAATTTGGACCTGGGTATCGAAAAATCGAGAATTTTAATTTAAAAATGCTTATGTTTCAATCATTGCAACATGCAGATCAAGGCGCCATTTTGTAGGTATTGACTAGACCTTCAAGATCATGTATAGGAAAGATCAAGCATCTAACTATGGAACCAGATAGTGTCATCCCTGGTAAGTGGAAGGTACCCAGCTTCAAAATTTACACTCAAATACTCGTGTGCTACGCTGGTGCGAAATGTTGGGACAATTTGCTTCGCGGTTTACAAATGGCTGAGTTATTTCCAAAATATTTTGATTTCACTGTGCATTGTCAATCAATAATGACGCATGTTCGCACTTAGCGCGTAAGAAATTTAGTCGAGAAATCAATCACTACTTCAAATGACGGAACCATTAAATATCCGGTGTTTTTTTAAGTCCGATAGAACTTTAAATTATAAAAAATAACACTAAAAATTAAATTTTGATAAATTTTTTTTCTTATTATTTTCAGCAAAATCTGGAAAATCGTTTTGAATAGACTCACGCTTGAACAACGCTATCAAATCATCCAAGTTAACTTTAAAAATCAATCATCAATTCGAGCAACTTATGGACGACTTTGTGATTTTTATGGGGCACAAAATCGTCCGTCTGAGCAAGCCATTCTTCGAACTGTGGATAGATTTCGTACCACATACTCTCTAGAGGATGCAGTAACACCAACACGTCGAATGTGCGTACTGAAGAGTATATCGCTGTTGTAAACAAAAGAGTGGAAGATCCAAATTTATCGATTCGTCGTCAGCTGCAGGAATTGGAACTCTGTCCGCCCACTACGTGAAAAATTTTGCCCAAAAATCTTGTCCTATGAGAGTGAGACCTATTCACAACATACCCTACAGACTACATTGCATCCAGAAAAATGCACCGTTTGGTGTGGTTTACAAACTGGTGGCATCATCGGACCTTATTTCTTCAAAAATGAGGCCGGTATTTACATTACAGTCACTAGAGATCGTTACCGATGACATTAATTCGGACAAAGTGTGGTTAACACAAGATGGCGCTACGTGCCATATGGCGACCGCAACCTTCGAGTTATTGAAATCAAAATTTGCTGAAAAATTGATTTCGAGAAATGGCCTTGCCAATTGGCCTCCAAGGACGTGCGATTTAACAGCTCTCGTTTATTTCCTTTGGGGCCACGTGAAGTCACTGGTTTATGCTGATAAACCAGCAACAATTGACGCTTTGGAGGCCAGCATTGTTCATGTTATTCGTGAAATACGGCCAGCAGTACTTAAAAAAGTAACCCAAAATTTTTTTGGTGTTATTGTTGCAATTTTAAGTTCTATCGGGCTTAAAGAAACACCATTTATAATGAACAGATTGCTGATGAACCTGCATCTCAGAAACAGCAACATGAAATATTTCAGTGCAGGACATATGCAAAGATGATGCACAACCGAGACACCTAGTGTAAGATTTAGCTTGACAGTGGACCAATTATTCAAAAAATCACGCCACGTAAACAAGGCCCTGCCAAGACAAGATTATCCGGGGGAAAGGCGTCTAATATAAGCCCAATTATACAATGCCAGCTCGTTGCCAGTAGGCAGAGACAGAGTCGAGATGCCAAAGAAGACAACGATTTTTGCGTCCCATAATGAAGTGACCTTTTTGTGCTAGTCTGTCTGTAATGCTATAACCCAAGAAAGTCAAAAAGTCATAAGTCGAAAATAATTTCAATTTAATTTTTGCGATATCGCTCCCTAAAGAAATACTGACACGACCAGTGTTTTTATTGCTTTAAAATTGTGACTAAGTCATGACTAATTTATTTAAAATGACTACAAATTAAAACGTTTATAACTCTGCTTCTTAATGAATGGTAATGGTAATCAATTCGTATTTTCAAAATTTTCTTTATCTGTCGTCTTTTAACTTCTCTCACGTACTCAATTAAGATAAAAATACTGTTTGACTTTTACTTTCAATTAAAAAATATTTTCTTTAAGATAATTATAATTTTGATATAATTAAATAATAAAACCAGCATAATTTATCTAGTTTATTGATAAATGCAAATTTTTTTGTTATTTCATTTCTTAGCAGTTTCAGTTTAATCTTTTTATATAAATTAAACAACACACACATGCACAGATATACATGTACAAATATTCCTAAAGAGCAAAAAAAAAAAATAATAAAAAAACTTAAAATTTACATAAAATGTGGTTTAATTGATGTGTCAGATATTTTGTTTTTATGCGATCTGTAGAGTCAGGCGTTAACGACGGTGTTGTTCTGTTCTGTTCTGTTCACTTGGCTTGGGCATAATTTAAAGTCCAAAAGCAATTTTATATTAAAATGTTAAATATTAAAATAAAAAAATAAAAAAAGCGAAGAACCAACAGCAAAAATTAATATAAACCGGTTGTCAAATCAAATCTCTTAAGACACTTAATCGAACCACACACCTGATTAATTTAAATTCAATAGATGATTTAGAACGTTTAGTGAAGTGTCTCACGTACAGTTAAAACTTTTATGATTCGTAGTTGCAAAAGAAAAAAAATTTAATTGTAAAAATTATTTTTTAATAAACACTTTTTTATGCGTTTTTATATAAACATTAAATTGTGAGTAGATTTAAGATGTGAGTGGAGCGGAGCTAAATGAAAAAATTTTTTAAATATCTAAAATTGTTTCATTACAGAAACTTTAAACATAAGTTAAAATAGAACAATATTTCTTTTCAAAAGGTACCTTAACACTTTAATGGAAAAAAAAATAGGTAAATAAATCAAATTAATAATAAATTTAGAGCCATTCCTATAGAAAAATTTACATAAAAAATAGGTGTTTTATAACTAATGTGTAGAAAAGTACCTTTTTTTTAAAAAAAAAAAGTACTTTTATATAATTTCCTAGTAAAATATTGTAATATTATGAACTTTTTTTTAAGTAAAAACCCGTTAAAAGATGATTAAAAAATTTATTTATATAAATAAACTAATTATTAAAGTTCCATTGAAAAAAGTACCTTTACCCATTTACATATTATAATTATTTATCCAAGAGATATTTGAAAAAAAAAAATTTGGGCTGATACACCATCCCTTAAAATGATTTGCGACAACAAAAATAGTGATTAAAAAAGTGCCCACAAAAAGTACCTTTAAAAAAAGTGAATTTTAAAAAAGTACCTTTTGAAAAACAATTTTCAATTTTAAATACATTCTCGTTTTATAAACATTAATTTAAGTGTTTTTTTTTTTTTAATTTATTACTTGTTTTATGATGATATAATTAAAAAAGTACCTATGAAAAATGTACTTCTTTAAAAAATACATTTATATTTATACTTATTAAAGTATAATTAAAAGTTCTTTTTAAAAACAAATTTTATTTCTGTTAGCCGGTCCATGGAAAAAGTCAGTGTGAAAAAGTCCTTTGTAAAAAGTACTTTTAAAAAATTTACTTATCACAGGATCTATTTAAGAAAACCTTAAGAAAAAGCAACTGTAAAAAAAGTACCTGAGAAAAAAGTGTCAAAAAAGTATCATTTAAAATGTAGGAATGATAAGGTTTTGGCCTCTATAAAAATTATTTTAAATTATCCCTTAAATCACATATTTAAAATTTTAAATTCAATAGTAAAATTTTAAAAAATTAATTAGACTATTTTCGGCTTAAGTTCATTTTAGTTTTAATTTCTAAAAAAAAAATTAACAACGAAAAGTTATTTACAAATGTATGCGGAAAGCCGAATTTCTTTAATTTATTTCTTTAAATATCAACAGATGATTAACAAATAATTTCGTAATTAATTAAATTTCGGAAAAATTTTAATCTGCCATGTTCCTGGTTTTTCAGGAAAGAAACACAAAATACTCTCATATTGAGGAGCCAGAAGTGAAGATATACTAAAAGTATTTCTCTCAGAATTTTACATAAATCGGCTTAATATTTTGCATACCTGAAATGCAAAAACATTTGATTGTACTGTGCAATTAAAGTTTGTTTGTTTTTTTTTTTTTATTTTATTTAAAATTTTCCACTTAAAGTAGCTTTTGTTGCCACCAAATTGAATTATTGTTGTTTTTTTCTCTCTGCGAAATCTTTGAATGAAATTCATGATAAGTTAAAGAAAATTATGGCAATAAATTAATAATTAATGAATTAAGTACTGAATTTTTAATTTCATAATGCAGAGTATCCGAAACAGTAAAATATTGAAAAAGTAAAAAAAAATTAAAATTAAACCTCATCACGTTGTTGAAATCATTTGCATTTTTTTTTTTGACGAAAGTCACGCTATAAATTTAAAAATATTAAAATAATCAATAATATTAAAAACATGAGCTTCTTTTCTCTTTAGAAGTTTAAAAACTGAAGGCATTTGAAAAATGTTATCGTCAAACTATTATTTCAAGTAATAAAATTTATCACAGACCTGATAAAAGAAGGGAAAAAAATATCGATCAAATTGTTAGAAGGTAGAGCAATTGTAAAATTACCGGAAAAAACTGGTGTTTCATTTTAGTTCATCTTTATGTCCGAAAATAAATTTTTGAAAGATAAGTTTTTCCAGTCTATTTTATTAAATCGCCTAATATTTTTCTATTCATAGGAAATAAAAGGACAATAGAAGTGTTAAAGTAAAATATCAAATATAATGATCGTTATATTACGTAAGGGGTTTCTAGATTTGGCTGACACTCTAATATTAAATCTCAACAGTATCCTGTCACCAAGGCAGTATTTTAGCTTAAAGAACCACCCCATGGCAAAGCTACTCGGAGACCTCACCTCGATGTCGTTTTTGATTCTGAGGTAGCCGGCTAGGGCAACATAAAATCACATAAACTTAATACTGACAAAAGTTTTTTATTAAAATCACACTAATAGAGCCTGAAGAAAATTTAACCAACGGCGAGTGTAACGATAATCTATTTGAATCTAACTCTCAAGCATGTCGTGTTTATTTGCTTGATACACGGCTACGTAGTTGGCAAACGCAAGACTGGTTTTATTCCTGCCGAGTGTAAGTGTCTACACTAACTTTTTCGGTATTAAAAGATCCATCAGAAAAATTCTAATGTTGGCGAATAGGCATGTTGAACTACGTATTCAATAACGAAACGCTCTACGTCATTATATATCTAATACGTAATTCTTTACATAATTCAATTTTATTTCCCGCATTGATTTGTTATACTAACGTTATGGCGCAGATATTGCTTCATGCCTGAGTGTCAGTGATGATAAATATTTGGATTTTAGTATGCAATGACGTAATGAGTTACGTATTTATGTATTAACTGAAGTAGTATTCTACGTCATTCTAACTGTTTATAAGATTTAGAATTATGAAACACAAGAAACATAGCAATTTTAATAAAGTCCTAGGCATTAAGTTGTATCATATCGATATCAAAGAACACTAGAGAATGTTACATGGATTAAGTAAGGTTTCACTTTAAAGCTGAAGATAATTTACTCTAGCCATGTGATTTTTTTTATTAGATCCAGCACTTAGGGAACGACCCCAAGGTATGCAATGCATTGTGTCAGAACTAAGAAAGTGACAGAAAAGACCTCTGCAGGAAGTTTAATTCATGTGTGAACTATTCAGCTAAAAAATGAATTTTCTCTGTAACGCGTAGTGCGATTCTCTAAACAATCGGCCACAAAGGAATTCGCTCTTGATGCAGAACAGATTGCGCGTACGATATTACGTTTTTCAGGAACCAGTAGTTCCCTGATTTAATAAGAGTATATTCCGTCGTGGTAACGATAAAGTAGTAAAACACTTCCCACATTGCGTCGATGCTCCGGTGAATCAATAGAGTTGCACGCGGTCAAGTAACTCAAAAATAGAGTTTGGAACGCCGGTCCATGCATGAGAGTTGTTCTTCATTTTCCGTCTGATAAAGGTGACATAGATAGCAACGAGATCAGATGAAGTGAAGTATTTCTTACACCGTTTCAGAAAGCCTAGCCACTTGATTGCTTATTCCACCGAATATCGCATTGAATTTTAATGCCAAAAACATTGAGAGCTTCTGATTCCTTAAGGACGTAGCACATTTAACCGTACGCCAGTGCAAAAGCACATAGCAATGGGTTTTACTAGCATTAAAATGAACCCTGTTCGCAAAGCTCCATTCAGAGATCACTAAAAGATCGCGATTAAGTGTATCTTCCGGAAGGCTTGGCCTGTTGAAAAATGATTAAGAATGGCATACGCTCCTGTCATCCGCAAAAGAATAGATGGGGTTGGAGATCTGACATAGAAAGACGTTAAAAAAATAAAAAATAGGGGAGGAGAAAGGATGTAACCTTACGGTAGCATAGATTTTACTTTTAATTTGTTTGATTAGATCTCATCTATTACAAAACGCTAAGTGCGATCCATCACCGACACCATCTATTTTAATTATGATTTTTATATTTTTAATATACTTCACTCTGCATTCTCGCAAGAAACATCACTTTTAAGACAACTTTTAAACAAAACAAGAAAATAATTAAAATTTTGTCAAACACGTGATGTTAATTTTTTTTTATCTAAAAAATATTTATTAAATTTTAAAGCAATAAAATAAATAATAAACGTTTATGTATTTTAAAATCAATTATATGAAAAGATAGCTTTCTGTTTTAGCTAAAATTTTTAATCAATTATATAATTGGTGTAGAAAAAATTGTTTTAAATTTTTAACGACAAAAAAACAATTATCGTTTAATTTTTTGCAACTTTGCAAACAGAAAAAAAACTCAAACGTTATACAACAACAGCACCAACGAAATTATTATTATTAAAAAAAAAAAAAAATAAGTAAAAGAAAGAAAAAAATAATAATAATAATAATTGTATAGGTAATTAAATGATTTAAAATTGAATGGACATAGCGATTGCAAAAATTGTGATTATCGAACACGATTTAGGGTCTATTTTTAAATTTATTTTTCAGTTGAAAACAAACAACAAAAAGGAGATGCAAAGTTTTATGGTTGCTACTTGTGAACCAAACTTGGAATAACGGAAATGGACGGGTATTCTTTATGTACAAATAAACAAAATAACAAATTTAAACTGTTATTAATTGAATTGCTAACTAAGACGGGTGACAACATGTGAAAACTTTAATTACGTGATAATATGATGAGACAAGGTGTGGGGTCATTCTATAGAAATCAAAATATTACAAATTTTACATGCGATCATTATTTTATAGGGGTCATTCTGTTCGGACAAGAATGCGTTGCATATTTTTAGAAAGTTCGCAACAATGCAAGAGCAGATGTAGTCATGCCTGCAAGATGTTTTTGCACTAAATCTCTTACTGATTTAATTTCAATATTGCCAATAGTTCTTACAATGGTAAGAAAATTATGTGGGGCATTCTATATAAATCTACAAGGAATTTTTACACTTTACTTCATAACTTCACGGCACAAAAATGAAGAATTATTAATATGATTTCAAGGAATAATTGTTTGAGAGAACTTTAATCCCAAAACTTAACTGAACAAAACTTTATAAGGGTCATTCTGTATAGAGCTGATTCGTAAAAAAATATAAACATCAAAAATGAGAGTATTAATTTAGGAACTTAATCAAGAGTTTAATATTTAATTATTCGTAAAGAAATCTCAGAGAACAATTGTTAAGTTGAATAATTCACAGCTTTTCCTCACATTTTTAAGTTAAATTTAAAAAACGAAATAAATTAAAAACAAGTGAGAGTGCTATATTCGGCTATGCCAAATCCTATATACCCTTCACCATTTATCTGAAGAGAAAAACAAATACAGAGATGACAGAAAATTAAAAAAAAATTAAAAAAATTACATTTTTTAAAAATTTTAGTATCTCCTTAAAGATATCTTCGGAAAGCTTTTAAAAATTTTGATAATTTCAGAGGCCCGTAACTCGAAACATATGAGCGAGTGCCAATTTTCTCACTTCCTGGTTTTCTTTTATTTTTAAATTCTCTATCGGCCGATATATTTGATTTCCAATAGCACCTCTTTTGACACTTTGTCTGTTTGATTGGCGTATTTAAATTATCTCTAGCAAGGGGTTGGACATGGTCCTGCAAGCCATATTCCTAAAATTGCAGCTCTGTCGGCAGAGCTCAGGCAGAAGGCGCTAGTCGACGCTTTGTATTTCACTCATTGGTAGGACCACCGTTGGGTAAGGGTTTTGCAGCCAGGTACCGACGTTAATCTTGATCACGTAATAACGTGTCCCTATTTAACGATCTCTCTATTCTTTTTTCTATTTTGAAAGTGAAAATTTCTTTACATGAAAAAGAGACATCTAATAAAAAAAGTTCCATGTTACGTTAAACGTAATTCAAGATATGAAATGACGTATCAGATGACGTAATGTGTTACCTTACAATATTTTTATTTACTTATATTTATTTTCGCATTCTTAATAAATAAACATTAAACAGGAAAGCGAGATCTATACGACACCCAATTTGACGTTAGTGAATCGCAGATTTTTTTGTGCATTTAAAAAGTGCTATAATTTAGAAAATTTCCACCATCATTTTTAATTCTTTAACAGAAGTCAATGAAAAATTCTAAGTGATATTAAATTTGGAGATACGTGAAAAAGATATGTAAATCCGGCAGTAGAATGTAAGTTAATAATTTCCACTATTTCATCTATTTATCAAAAGAAAGCATTTTAAAAATTAACAAATTCATTTTGAATTCTAAGTGGAGAATAAATTACTTTTAAAAATTTTCAATCTCAATGTTTCTGCTATCAACCAAAATAACTCTTGATAACCTTAATTTGTTGTCATTAAAGAACAAAAACAATAAAATTATAAAAGCAGCAACAAGAGTTTAAGAAACCCAAAAGAAAGCATTTTCTTACATTTTTCTGTTTCTGGTTTTTTTTTAATACTGCGGGGGGTAAACAGAGAAAGCTTTTATTCAATCTTTTTGTCATAATTTGCACTTTTTATGACAAAATAAAAGTTGGGGAAAAAATTATAAAAAAATTTATATAACTCGTCTTTGTTGTTGTGCATTTATTATTTTGGTGTCCAAATAAAATGACCGTTTTATAGCGGTCAATCAACTTAAAGAAAATAAATGAGGAAAAAAGAAACAGCAAATTTAATTCAATTTACTAAATTTTTCTTTTTATTGCTGAAAATTAATAAAATGGCACAAAAAATATTGAAATACCAAAAGAATAATTATATTAAAGAGAAACCAACAAAAAAGAATAAATAAATAAAATTAAAATAAAACCATTTTAAATGTTTGTTTAAATGATGATAAAATTACAAGAGGTGAAGCCAACAATTTTCGTGATCTAAAGAAGTTAGGACGGAATTGAACATCTGTGTTGAAGGCCGACGTAACCCTACGTTTCAGAAAATCTTAGGCCTTCGACATCCTCCTTCAATTCTTATCTCACGCCTCTTATATCGACCACTAAGTGAAAACTCGAAACAAGTTCCTTTAAAGCTCTCGCTGGCACCTCTTGTGGAATGATTAAGAAGACCATTTTGACAACCGCCAAGCAATTAGTCGCCCTCTCCTTAATTATGCTGCCCCGATATGGAACTCGTTTCTTAGCGACACCAAATGGCCAGTTTTATAAACTGCATAGAAAAATGCATTAAGAACCGCTACCGTATGTGCTAAGATGACAAATGTGGAGGAGACCAGGATGCTTTCGGTCAGATTGCACAATGAACTACTGACTGAGCAATTCCTGGTGGCATGCCACCTGTCCAGTCACCAGTGATAGCTTGAGATCCGTCTTCTCGATACATTCGGCAGGACTTCAGGCGCTATATGATATCCATTGTGGATACCCAGAAACTATTGCATCAGTAGACGGTCTCAGGAGCTACGAATGGATATTTATGCAATAGGGTCCTGAATGAAACCGACACCCCCCACCCCCTGCGATTTAAGAAAATGAGAGTCAGTTACCCCGGCAAACAATATTAGTTTTTACGCAATAAAGAGCTGGTTGCTGCAGTACTCTCAACTGTTACCGTAAACAATTAGTTCCCGGCACTTTAAATCGTTGCCCTGCCTGCCTCCAAAGCCCTCATGACACAGTTCACTTATTTAATTGTCCCAATAAGTCTAAGGATCTGCGCCCTATAGACCTATGGATGAGACCGATTGAAGTTGCTCAATTTCTCCAGCTCCAAGTATCATCTGATGACACACGCACACTCATATTTAAATTTTATATCTTTTTAGGGAAAACCCCTCGACTACAGCAGATCTAAAACAACAACAACAAGAATTTTCTAAAGAGAAAAAGGCCGTTTATTTGCAAGCACAAGAAAAGGATTCCTTGTGGTGGCGTCTGGTAGCAAGTCTTTCTTAGGTTCGGTTAGAATTAAGTGAAGCAAACTGCGGGGCGAAATGTTGTTCTTTTTACTGTGATGCAGATGGGGCTGTTCAAAGTTTTTGTGGAAGCGCATACATTAGAAAATATTAGCATGAGGTTGGCATGGGTGACAGGATTGTTTAAGTTCTCAGAGTATTTTTCCGTACGGTTTGACACTAAAACACACTGTAGAAAGAACTCGTACTCCAATTAGTAGCGAATTTGCCCTGCAAACTCCCTTAAATAATTATCGCTGCTCTAGTTTGTGTTTCTCACTTCACATATAAAATTATAAAATTCTGCTACTTGAGGTGTAAAGTGGCTTACGACGGTTCCAAAATAAAAGAACTTAAAAAACATAAAAATTATTCACCTACAAATTATTACTGAAGACCTAATTATTTTGTTATTTTTTTTTCATGCAACTATTTAGAAACACGAAAAAAAAATCGTTCATATTTAATTATTCATTATGAATTCATTCACATTTTTATGTGTGACTTTATTTTCATTTTACTAATACGAAAATGTACGTCAAAAGAGTGTTTGTGTACCCAATGTACAAGCAGTCAAGTCAAGTCAAGTCCAGTCCGTATTTGTATCGAGCACATGTGTGTTGCTTTGAAAGATTTCACTTTCTTTCTATGGACTGACGATTACTCGTACTTTCATTTAATAAAAATCTAAGCACGTCGCTTCCGATTACGCGTATTTTGTTTGAATATCAGGCAGTCGCTGATAGCAGCAGTTGCAGCAATGAAAATGAAAACAAAAACAAAAACAACAACAAGAAAATTTTTTGATTAGCAATTGTATGGATAAAATACAAAATCAAGCATTCACCGAACTGAAAATGAGGTAAATTGCAACTTTTGTATGGAGTAGTAGTCGCTGCCTGCGCTATTGTGGTTGCCACCACCAACACAACAACATTAATAGTAAAAAAAAATTATTTTGTTTGTGTCAATTAATGACGTTTGGCACACTAATGGGACAAGTTCAATTGACATGTTTTACGTGTCGTGTGTTTTTTTTTTTTTTTTTTTTTGTTGCATTTCGATACAGTGACTGTAAACAATTTGAAACCAACATAAGCCTGATGACATAAATTAAGGCAAAAAGAGACTACAAACAAAAAAAAAAAACGAACTAACGAAAACAACAACAACAACAACACTGAAAATATATTTAAAAATATTATAAAATTATGCAACAAATTTAATTATAAAGTTGAAATTATAATTATATTTTTTTCTTTAATTTTTTTCAATAAAAAGTGTTTGAAAATTAATTGAAAAAACTACCCACACACAGTTTTCTGTGTTACAATTTTTTTTTGCTTATAAGAAGCTTTAAGTCACTCAAATGTCAATACACACACATCCGTCACTACTTTTTATTACTAAAAAAAAATTATAACATTAAAAAAATATTGTTTTTCAAATTTTAAACGGAGTGTATCGAATTGTTTGTGGCAAAAGAAAGAAATACAACTCAAAATGAAATGAATATTTTGCTTCTTAAGACCTCTAAATTTCATAGAATTAAAATTTGTTAGTTAAGCTTTTTTTAACATGACTTGTTGTATTTAAGTTGTGAATAAAATCGATGTGTCCGCGTGACTTTTAATCTGCAAAATGCAGTATTAAAGACTATCGCTGGCTAAAATACTTGTTGATGAAATGCTGTTCACATAAAAATCTGTTTGTTGTTTAACATCTGATCCAATACTTAAAATTTTCTTACATAACACAGCTTTGAGACAAATATAAAAACCTTCCTTGCAAGCTAAAATCTTAAAAATATTTAATAAACAAAGTTTAAGCCAGTTGAATTCAAAAATCTTTTAGCTAAATATCAGTATCCTAGAATTAAAAGCTGGCATCGAGATGAATATAAATCATAATTTTTTTATAAGTGAAACCTGAATTGTTATTAAAGTATTTTAAATTCATAATCTATTTAAAATTATTAGCATTAGAAGAAAATTATTAAACACAGACCACAAGATTTTTTATTTATAATTTTTCAGTTGACGGCACGCACACACATTCACAGAATTTGCATGTATTTGTTAAAGTTCTTTGCCTAATGTAGACAAACCGGATTTATTCATATTTTTTTAATCTCGTTATCATTTTTTTTTTGTTCTTGTTTTTAATTACAAAAAAAAACACTACTCCAATTAAAATCATAATAATAAAAAAAAATCCTAACTTAAAATCATTTAAAACGGCAACAACACCTATAATGGCAACAACAAATTACAAAATAAATAAACAGATTTAAAAATATCTGATATTTCCACTCGTTAATGTCATGCTAAGCGTTTTAACAAAAAACAAATTACGGCAAAATTTTTTTCTAAAAATAGAAACAAAACAAATCGCCAAAAAAAAAAAACTCCAAAATAAGTTTTAATAAAAACAACAAACAAATTTGTTTTGTAAACATAAAAACATATTTTGTATTTCAAGTCTTTAATTGTTTGACCTGTGGCGATTTCGATTTCTATACGGAGTGAGAGTTATCAAGTCTTCAAATCTAAAGCATAAATATTTTCAAAATTAAAAAAAAATCCAATAATTTTTCACCTAAAAACAAACTTTCGATTAAAACTGTTAATGGCTCTTGTTTCAAAATATATTGAAGCCCACAAGTTTCTTTAAGAATTATGTGAACACCACAACCCCATAGTGACCATAATACTGGACAAAATCACCAGCTGCTTCTTGAGTCATAGCGACCTCTCGGGATGTAGTTTTTGGCACCACGCTTATTCCAAGCTAAAGCGCTGGACACTATTTAAGCTCACACTTCATCGTGGGCGGGACATAGGGCATCTCCTCTTAGTGTATAAGGTCCAAGCTCCGGCCATTAATTTGTTCTACAAGGCTTCTTACCGTAACAAAAAACTTTGGTCTCTGGGTATCAGTAGTGGGCCTTTTGTTGAACTTTAAAAGTCCTTATTTTTGAGCGGACCTTATTTTTGAGGACCCTGCTAGCCCAGGCGACTGATGCCGCCATATTCTCTAAAAGCAACAGTCTCAAGTAGGCTGGCTATCCATTCGTCATCGTTTATTAATTCTAAACTTTACTAACGTTCTCGTTGATTTTGGCTTTGCCTTTTCAATAACAATCGCCATAATATAACTGGCCTACAGAATCGTCTTGACTTTTTTTAATTAAATGCGAAAAAGCTACAAAATGACATTTGAATTACGTCCCAGCGTCAACTAACAGATAAATACTCTTTTTAAAGTGGTAACAAGGTTGCCACAAGGGTCGATTATAAGCAAACGTATCATTAGTTGTTTACGAATTACCAGATGTTTTTTTTTCGGAAAGAGCTCAGTACACATGCTTGAATTTTTAGTCTCCTCATGCAGATATTATCTTTTATCATCCAACATCAATTTGAAAATTTTATAAACGATTTTTTGAGTGGCGACTTTTTTCGAGAAACTTAAAGGTCTGGCATTACTTTTGTTCGAAGGACCAAATTTAACTCAATAAATCAAACTTTTCTTTTTTATATATAAAAAAAAATTTTAGTAAATAATTAGGTTTGGGTCCCTACTAGATTTAATACATTACGGGCGACCCCATTAAAAACTTGTCCGGAAATTTATTCCGGAACAAATAGTTTTTAATTTCTTATGATTTTTGTATTTTTAAGCTAATAGAACAAAAGGTTTTAACTGTCAAATTGAGCTCACTTTTTAAATATGATCACTATCAAATTATCCAGATTAACTTTGAAAATCGTCAAACGAATCGCATATAAAGTGAAATAAAATTAACAACAGACTCCGTAACATCTAAAATTATGCGGTTAACACGCTGGTGATTCTATTGGACCTTATTTCCAGAGTTTTTGTTTGAAAATATCGACGACATTAATTGGGGCGAGATGAGATTTTACCTGGTCATACATGTCAAGCATCTACATGTCACACGAGAGCGCAACCAACCAATTTATTAAAATCAAATTTTGGGAAAGGATTGGTTTCAAGAAATAGACCTTTCACCTGGCCTCCAAGTTCGCACAATTTGATATCTCTTTTTTATTTCGTGTGGAGCAACCTGATGTTATTGGCTGATGCTAACAAACCACCAACAATTAATGTCTTGGAGGCAAACATTGTTTGTCAAAAACAGCCGTAACAGTCATAGGCTCGAAATCATTTCCGAATCTTAAAGACATTCTTTAATGTCTCAAATAAAAAAATATAATTAAAATTGAAACACTTTAATATCTGAAATAATAATTTCCTAAAAATAAGTTTTTACACATATTTAAAAAACTTAAAATGCTTTTTTTTCGTTAAGCTTTTAAATATACATTTTAATAAAAATAAAAATAGTAGCACAAAAATATTATATATTAATGACTCCTAAGTCATAAAAGTTGCATCTTAAAATTTTATTAACATAAATTGCTTTAAGCTGATTTATAGTGCTTTAACGCCTCCAGCGTAAACCTTTTTTGAAACCTGAAACATTATTTTAAATAAGATATTTTTAATTTACAAACTGCCAAAGTCATTAAATGTTATTTTATTCTCTTTTACTACTGAAACTAATTGATGAAAAGTCTGCATAAATTTGCTGTCTGCATAAATGAGCGGTTATGGAATTTAGCAGCGGTCGCCAATTGACGTCAGAGTTTTAAATTTAAATTATAATGTTTTTTTTTTTAATTTATATTATTTATTTTTCAACTTTCATACGAAAACGGTGTTGAAAACCAAAAAGAAAAAATAAAACAAAATACGCATGAATGAATGTTTAAATAAAAAAATAAAAAATAAAAAAACTAGGGCCCAAAATGGTCATTGGACGGACGTCTGGCTTACAAAAGAAACGAAAAAAAAATTCAATATAAAATAAATGCCAGTTAAAAACTTGCAAAAACAACAATAAAAAAATTTATTTATTATTTTTTAAATACCAAACGGAAAAAACAAGAAACTATAAAACGAAAACACGATAATCTAATAATATGTTTCAGTACAATATGTTTCGATACACTGAAAGAAATAATTTGTATAAAAAAAATGTATTTTTATGGTTATAATTTATTTTTAAATCGATTTAATTTTTTGTAAAGCTAAATTTAATCTTGGATAACTGAATAATTAAAAAAGTTTTGAGCTGAATTTTTAAATAGCAAGGCAGTGGGACCAGAAATCAAATGTGTTGGATATCAATTATCAGTATTTAAAAGTTTGATGCTAGTGGTAGAGCACAGTTTAAGCTTAAGTTTAGAGTTTGAGCTTTAAAGCTCTAAAAAAATTCAAAATATTCGAATGCATACAACTCATTTCCTTTATAATTTTAATTTATTTTTAAGGGTCTTGAACTGTTAATTTAATAACAAAACAAAAAATGAAACATGTCAAGCCTCCAAAAAGTTTTTATATCTGAGAATCTTTTTGGGCCGCTTTCGAAAGCTTTGAAAAGCTCAAGCGATAAACTTGTGTTCGAATTCTTTTCTGCTACCAGCAATAAAAATTTTGTTTTTAAAATATTTTGTAGTGCTCACACAACTCTTCGCTCCACGTAAGTAAACACTTTTTGATCTTAAGTCAGTAACCAGCTACAAGTGCAGAAAATGTGAGGAGAAAAAAGTACGTTGACATGTCCAAGCTGTAGTTTCAAGAAGAAGGAGAGCCGCTGTAACCATACAATTTAATAACCCTCTATAGTTTTCCTTGGAGTGCGTCAAGCCTTCAGTCGACGCTGAGAATCTGCTGGTAAAAAAAGTAGTAAATATTTTCCCCGCTGCTCCGTGTATCTAGTGTTTTTTTATGCCCGATAGAACTTTAAATTATAAAAAATAACACTAAAAATTTAATTTTGATGAAATTGTTTTTCTCAATATTTTCAGTAAACTCTGGCAAATCATTATGAATAGACTCACGCTTGAACAACGCTATCAAATTATCCAAGTTTACTTGGAAAATCAGTCTTTTATTCGAGCAAGTTATAGACGACTTCGTGATTTTATGATGCACATAATTGTCCGTCTGAGCAAGCCATCCATCGAACTGTGGACAGATTTCGTACCACACACTCTCTAGAGGATGCAATAACACCAACACGTCGAAGGAATATGCGTACTGAAGAGAAAATATCGCTGCTATAAACGGAAGAGTGGAAGCTGATTCAAATTTATAGATTCGTCGTCTGTCGCAGGAATTGGGGCTCTGTGCGTCCACTTCGTAGATAATTTTTTGCAAAGATCTTGGTCTATTAAAGCCACGAGACCATCATTATATGCGTCGTTCTTTCGCCGATTAAACTCTTGAGGAAAATTGTGTTCAGCGATGAGGCTCATGTTTGGCTTAACAGGTTTGTTAAAAAACAAAATTGCCGCCCATTGAGTGTCGATAGAGATCGGTACCGTGCCATGAATAATATTTTTTTTGGTTGAAACTATGGATGACATTGATCCGAACGAAACGTAGATACAACAAGATGGTGCTACGTGCTATACGGCGACCGCAACCATCGAGTTATTGAAATCAAAATCTGGCGAAAAGTTGATTTCGCGAAATGGTCTTGTAAATTGGCCTCAAAGGTCGTCCAATTTGACTCCTCTCGATTATTTTCTGTGGGGCCAGGTGAAGTCACTGGTTTATGCTGATAAACCAGGAACAATTGACGCTTTGGAAGCCAACATTGTTCGTGTAATTTGCGACATACGGCCAGCAGTACTAGAAGAAGTGACCCAAAATTGAACGTTCAGCATGCGATTCATCATGAGCAGCCATGGTGGCCATATAACCGAAATCATTTTGAAATATTAATGCCATGTTCTGATCTTTCGCATAAAAAAAAGTTCTTCATTACAATTTCATTTTTTGTATTATTTTTTATAATTTAAAGTTCTATCGGACTTAAAAAAACACCCTTTAGTTAAAAAAAAGAAATTCTTTGGGTAAACAACACCATGATCATCATGTTGTCATAAGTTTAATTTGTCACATAACCAAAAATTTACCGCTTAGTGCGGTTTATACGCTGGTGGCATCATTGGACTTTATTTATTCAAAAATAAAGCCGGAGTTAGCATTACAGTCGAGGTAGATCGCAACTGTACCTTTCTCAATGATTTTTTGTATGAAAATATGGATGGCATTGACCTGGTTGAGATGTGTACTGGCACTACGTGGAATGGACCTGTCAATAGTTGTACGATTTGACACCACTCGAATGTTTCATAGGGGATCCTATTCAGTAACTGTTTTATGCTAATAAATCATGAACAATTGACAACATAAAGGCCACAATTGTTCGTGCTGCTCGTGATTTACGGCCAAGCATGGCTTGAAAAAGCGGTCGTAAATTGGATGGCCAATAAATGTTTTTTATTTTTATAGTTTAAAATTTTATAGGACTTAAAAACACCCATCACCAGCCAATGAAAATTTCTTCGTCACTATAAAAAGTGTTCAGAGTATAAGTTTTCTTTTTACTAGAAGTCATACCTCGCTTGCTGTTGGATACATCCAGAGCTGTAACACTTGCTGTCTCAGGTTTTCATGAATTACTTTTTTTTAAATTTCTTTTAAAATTTAGGCTCTTTTTCTCTTTGTGTAGACTAAACACAATTAAGCATTAATGCTTCGATTACAAATGAACATATTTTTTCATTTCTGATTTATGTATTTTAATTTATTTGTGTGTTTCTATGTAACCAAACATTATTATTTGAATTGATTTTTGTTTTACTCAATACCCACAATAAAAAATGCCTTTTTAAACGTTGCATCAAATTCAAAAACATAAAAAATAATAAAAATGAAATGTGTAAAAATAAATATTTTCTACACGAAGAGCTTAAATAAAACTTAATTAATTTAAGAAAAAATGTTTGCATGCAACTTTAGTTACACAATGATAATAAAATTTTATAGTGTTTTAATCTTTCTTAAATAACTTTAGAGTTGTATTAGCGCCCTTAAGTAATGCCGAATTTAAAGCGGAGTAGAGTGTAAATTTTAATTCGTAAAAAGCCTTTAAGTGTAGCCATCGACAGCAGGCTTCTTCTTAGTTATAAATTTGAAGGACTTTAGTCGCTTAAAAATTTGTCAGAAATCATAAAATAAAAACTTTAACTTTAATTTCATTTTTAAATTTTCAACTAAAAATTCTTGGTTTTTGGAATTTTTTATTGCAATAAATTTTTTATCTGTTTGCTGGGTTGTAAACAATTTTAGCTGCCATTTAATTGTTTTCTTGTATTTTACTGTCTGTCAGCTGGCTGGATGTGTATTTAAGGAAACTAAAAAAAATTAAATAAAAGTGAAAGGAGTTTGTAGCTAAAATTTAGCCAGTTTTTGTTGTCAATTCTAAAAACCAAAAAATTTACGTGTTGAAAACTAAAAATGACTGAAATTGCTTAATCAAATTAATGTGTCTCTAGATTATTATTTGTGTTGTAGAAGTAAAAAAAAAAAAAAAAACAACAACAAAAAATATCAGCCAACATACAAATTAAAATATTAGCTTATAATTGAAATATAATTGGATATTGACGTTTGCAATAAATGTCATTAAAAACAGTTGGATACATGAAACAACAAAATAGCAAAATATTTGAAATTTAATAATTTTTTTTTCTTCAAATTATTAATTTTAAATTAAATTTAAATTCTCATTTAGTTAAGAAGACTTTCATTATTTTTTTATCTACTCAATTTCGCAAACATCGTTCAACTGTTAATAATAAAATTTAATTGAAAATTTAATACGATGCATCCATCGATTGATTATTTCATATGCTGTTATCAGAGGATAACTTGATCCTAAGATTAAAATTTAAGCTTTCAAAAACTCTATAGTATCGCGACCCATACAATATTTTGTACAGCCTCCTTTGTATCCACCAGGCTAATTTCACGCTACAAATAAAGCCTATAATCTTTAATTGTAAGATATAATTTAGCGAGTCATTTTATATCCAAGCCGTTCGTAAGCTGTCGATGTATCTCCAAATTATTTTTTGTTCCGCTGTGGACTATTGTTTTTCTTTGGATGTCCATTTTATATCTTTAATACAGCTTCAAAAGTAAAAAAAACACTGATTTAAAGTTTTGATAAACTTTTGTTAAATTTTCGCTGCCTGGGAAAGACAAAACGAGAATTTTCAAGGTAAAAAACTTTCCACCATAATTTTCTTGATATTTTTTAATGGAATTTGTAAAGTTTTATTATAAAATATTGGCTCCCATGATACAAACTCTTAAATCCAAAAAACATTATTAAAGGGTGTTCGAAAATTTGCACACAATTTACCTTCATTTGTGCAGTTGGTAAAACTTTTACAGTCAGCAAAACATTAAACATTTCGCAGTAATTAAAAAGTATTTAAGTGTTTTGAAAATTTCCAATATTTGGATGAATTATTTTAAATAAAAAAGCAACAAAAAAAATGAGAAAATTTTTTTATAAATCTTGTGTGTAAAAAACCCGCCAAGCACGAGTTGACGCTAACTCACGAAGGTTTCGTTACTTGTTGTTAGAAATTTAAAGCATCTGCTTGTTATCGCACTATTTAGAAGGCCATAAAAGCAATAACTACGTCACTATAGGAACAGCCTTTAAAATTTTGTTTACATTTTTTGTACTCGTTTTTATAACCGACATAAAAATACTTAATTTTAATTTACTGCTTTTTAAAAACAACTCCACGTACATAAAAATCACCTCACAACTGGGACACCCTTTAATTAAAATTTTTATTTCTTTTACTTGTTGCTACACTGGACGGAAATATATTTAGATACAAGAAATAAGAATATTTTTTGTTGTTTCTACTTCTGTTCTACTTTAAGAACCGAACTTTTACGATTCCAAAAGCAGAGGCCTGTGACAGGCGGACTAACGTAATGTAGCGGAAATAGTAAAATTTCGAAACCCTTAAAAGACACAAATAAATAAATTGAAATTTTTGGTACTTAAACTTTATTCATGATCTAAGGGCAAATAACGACAATCAATATCGTTTGACATTTCAATCAGATTTTATACTCCTGCCATAATCCATTGCCGTTTCATCTTAAACTTTTGAAGAAAATATAAAAAGAGCATGACAGAAAAACGGCAGTTTGATCAGTGTACGTTGAAGCTAAAAAAACACAAAAACTGAAAAAAGCATTTTTAACAAGAAAAAAAAAATAATAAAATTAAAAATACCGGTAAAAAACAGACCTGTCAAATTACTCAAAAATATCAAATATTCGCAACATTTAATTTAAAAAAATTCTGACCAGTTTTTGATTTAAAAAAAATTTTTTTTTTTATGAAACCATCAAAATTTGAATTTTTAACGATTTTAATTTAAGATATTTAATTTAAAAGAAGTTTTTTTTTTTTTACTTTTAGCAAAAGCCACAAGATCTAGGCCTTTTGTCTTTTAAGCTGTCTTCTAATGGTTTAAAACTTTTAAAACGTAAATATGTTTAAACAACAACGAAAAAAAATAACTTTAGAGTAAAAAAGAAAAATTAATTTGCATAATTTTTGTAAACTGTTTTTCTTTTAAATTCCATCACAAAAAAAAAATGAAAATGAAAAACACAACACAAAAATAAAAGGCGAAAATTATTCAACAAAACTTCAGTGTCGTAAATTATTATTAAAAGAAGTAAAACACGTTGTATTATATTTAAATTTAACATGAAAAGTAATGATGATGACGGTGATAATATTGCTGGTGATAACAATAATAATGAACAACTTTTTTAAACATAAAAATATTTAAAATAAATAAAAATTTATTTTATGCGAGGAGGGCGAACATCAAAAGTAAATGTTAAAACAAATTTAATGGAGTTGTATTATTCTTCTAAATTGTTTAATAGTGTAATTGTACCATAATTGCGAATTAAAAACAGATAATTTTTATTCGAATCGAATATAATTTAAGTTAATTTAAAGAAACACTCCCGTTGATTTGAATAGATGCACAAATTTCTTTTGTTTTGTTTCCTTTTAATGCAAAGAAAAATTTGTTTATTAGCAGAAAGACTATTTAGTTGTGATTAAAAATATTACCAAAAAAATGTTAGAAAGTTAAAAATGGTTGTCAACAGAGAGGTACATAAAAGTTGTCCTTAAACCATGCAATATACGAGTCTGGAATTGCGGTCATTTGTGAAGAAGTGTTGTCGACAAGCCTTAAAGCTTAATTTGACAGCTAAACGTTTAGGATTAGTAACAAGAGAGCATGCAGCGAAAGAATAATGGGTTACGGTTGCTAACCCACATTTCAAAAATAATAACGTTGATGCTGCCACTCTTTTAGAATGTTATATAAATATGATCGAAGACGAGTGTGCAGAAGAGTTTTTTTATTTAAGATGCTCTTTAAAGTCTTTAAATAATAATTTTTAGATTAGACACGCAGGTGACAAACAGCTTACTTGGCTTTAACAAAATTGATACGTTTGTGTTCCCCGCAAAAAGAAAGAGAAGAGGAAGAAAGAAAGCGGGAGAAAGACAACAGGTCAAAGAGAGAAGTTTAAACTACATGAGTGCAAAACAAAAATTACAGATTTTAGGGATAAAAATAATAAATTTGTGATTTAGACTTTAAAATAATCTGGCAGTCCTGATTTCAAAAAGCTTTCTATATCGTAAGTTTATTGAAGATCTTGGTCTCCGTACTTTAAAAGTCAATTGACACAATAACTCAAGTCTAAAAAGATATAAAATCTATCATTCTATGTGATAAAGAACATGAGCAAGTTGTGACTATTTCTCCACGAAAGAATATTCTGATCACAGATATCGTATTTTTTGAAAATTCCCGGAATTTATTACGCAAGTTGTACTCCATGGGAAAATTTATTGCACATTATATATTTTTCCTCTGTTATGAAAAAAATTTAATGTCAAATATTACCTCCTCAAGAGTTTAAGGGGTTTATAACCAATTAGTAAATAAGAACAGTTGGCATATTTTAGATTGTTTGCCAAAAAAACACAAAAGAAAACATTTTTAACAAATTTAAATTTCTGCTCAAGTCTTAATACATTTTGTAGTATTCCAATTGCTACAAGAAACAACAGAAATCTTTTAGTCTGTAAATTTAATGATTTTAGATATAAAATTCTGTTAAAATTCTAAAGAATAAAAAAAATAATTTATTTATTTGCGAAATATTTAATTGTCGTAATAAATTTATGTCAAAAAATCATTCACCTTCATAGAACAAAGTGATTTTGTTAAATAAGATGCAAAACAAAAGTACGCAGGTTGTACAAAAAGTGTAAAACAAAACATTTATAAAATATAAGATTCACATGATATGTTATATAAAGAAGCCATATTTCTTTCCCGATGAAGGATGGAGCTGTCTAGAAAAGCTTTGTGAGTAATTAAGTGGCTTCTTTTTTTACACCATAAATCATTTCTATCTTGTGTCCGTTTATAATTTCATTTCAACCGTATTATGGCCAGGCTAGGGAGGGCTTAGCTAATCTGTTTCCTTTAATATATGAAAATGACTTGGGTCAGGTTAGAGGCAATTTTTGGCTTGAGGTCTTTATGTTCCAGATGGGTGCAGCAGAGATCATATTTTTGTTTTTGTTACTATTACTTTGTTTTTCTATTTTTATTTATTTGTTTTTATATTCTGTAAATATTATTTGTTTTTATTATTTTATTTTTATTTTATTTTTATTATTTTATTATTATTTTATTCTTCATAAATTATTTTTTTATTATTTTGTTTTTATTATTTAATATTTATTATTTTATTTTTTTTCATTAATTTATTTTTATTAATTTATTTTTAATATTTTATTTTTATTAAATTATTTTTATTATTTATTTTTATTATTTTATTTTTATTATTTAATTTTAATATTTAATTTTTATTTGTATTTTTTATTTTTATTATTTTATTTTTATTATTTTTTTATTAACTTATTTTAATTATTTGATTTTTGTGATTTTGTTTTTATTAATTTATTTTTATAATTTATTATTATTTTATTTTTATTATTCTAATTTTATTATTTGATTTTTTTTATTTTTATTATTTTATTTTTATTATTTTGTTTTTTTAATTTAATTTATTTGTATTATTTTATTTTTATTATTGTATTTTATTGAATTTTATTATTTTATGGAATTTTATTATTATTATTTTTTTTTTAATTATTTAAAATCTTTATTATTCGTATTTATTATTTTACTTTTGTTATTTTATTTTTATTGTTTTGCTTTTTTCGTATTATTTTATAATTAATTTTATTTTCATCATTTTTTGTTATTTTATTTTTATTTTTTCTTGTATTTTTGTTATTTTGTTATTAATATTTAAATTTCTTTTAATTTTAATAATTTATAATTTTGTTCTAATATTAATTTTATAATAAATGCGTAAATAATTAGATTATTTTTTTATATTTTCATAAATTATTATTGTTTTTTTTTTTTTTGGTTGAAAATCTTTGAATGTAATAACAATTTAATAATTAAGTGTTAACAATAACTTGTTTATCTTGACTAAAGTATTGTTTAAGACAATTATTTGTTGCTTGCAGCAACCATATATTGTTGCAACGAAAACACAGTAAGATTCTTGTGATCATTTGCTAAAGTTTGATATTTAAAATTAATTACGAATTTTGTATCTTTGACACCATTTAAAACATCCTTTTATTTTAAAACCTCCCGTTACTTCGTAAATTTTGTGCCGTTTAATATGTAAAAACAACAATAAAAAAACATTTCTTTTAAAAGCCAGAAATCCTCACCTTGACCCCCACAAGAAGCAAATAAAATTAAATATGAATACCATTGTCATAAGGCAGCTTAAATTTAATATCAAAATGCAAACTGTGTGAGTGGAGGTTGATTGGTTGTGGTGACAAACTAAAGCCGATAAAGAGAAAAAATAAAGCAAACACAAAATCAACTGTTGAAGAAACTAAAAACCTTTGCACGGATTATTACAGGCATAAATTGTTTTATAATATTACGTTGACATTTTTCAAAAAAAAAAAAAAAAAAAAAAACCAATTACACACACGCACACACATACAGAGAGTAATGTAATGCAAAACAAAAATTTATTTAGTTAAAAACAACCAAACTGTTAAGAAACAGCGCAAACAACAACAACAGAACCAGATGGAATCCGAAGATTAAAGACAAGTTTAAATACACAAAATGCACAGAAAACAAGGAATGAAGTTGTTTTGATGCACTTAAAATTAAAAAAAAAACATCTACAACAACTTAACGAATCATGCAAGCTGCTATTTACCCAGCCATTATTAAGTCAGGTTCTCTTTAAAGTCATTTGCGAATGCGTGTTTTTAATCAAATATGAAAGAGCAAAAAAAAAACGCGAAAAAATGCTGGGCTCTACAATCTTAAAAATAGATGAGCGAAAAAAAAAAACAACAACATCTTCTACTTCACCTTCTGTACACGAGTAAATCAAGTAAATAAAATGTTAAATGACATTTCGTGTAAACAAACAACTAAACAACAGACAAACATTTGTGTTAAGTAAGTGACAAACTTACTGACAGACAGACAGTCTGTTTGTTGTCTATGGATTAGTTGCTGGTATTTAAAGTAGTTGCAACAAGTTTTTTTAGTTGTTGTTATTGTTGCTGCTTTTGCTACTGCTGCTGCTGTTTTTCTATATTCGTTTGGTTGTGAAAGTGAATTTTCATTTCAACTTGATGTGAATCTTTAAAACGGATTTTTTCTTGTTGTTGTTGTTGTTGTTGCTATTGTCAGTGATTTATTTGGCAATTAAAAATGAAAACGAACCCAACAACCAGCCTCAAGAAAAAGACAAAGATGAAAAAAAGAAGATTTGCAAAAAAAAATTAATAAATAAATAAAAAGAAACCAATAATTTTCAACTAAAACCTGTAAGAAATGATTACGACAGTTAAGCCCCAACATGAATTTCGCACTTTTGATAATGCAGGGTGTATGTTAAGGAAATGTTAAATATCAGATTTGTTTCACCTGCAAGCGCTATCAAACATTTTAAGAGGGAAAAAAATTAAATTATTCTAAAAATATTTTTTAGACGACTAGTTTCATTTAATGAAAATTCATACGCGGGAATCAAACAAGAAAAAGAATCAGTTGTGAAAACTCTTTTGATAGAGAGGGTTTTTTGGCCTCACCGACCAAAGCTTAGCATGGGCCGATGTGTAAAAATCTTATTTAAATCCCCTTGATAATAAATAGATTTAAGAATATTTTCACGAATGTCAGAAACATGTTTGTGATATGGTAACACGAACCATACGATCATAACTATGGTTATGACAAACATACTATAGTTGGGTTAAAAGTTCTTTAGTCACGATAAACAATTTTTAATTTCAATGAAAAATTGCAACATGTTTGGTTTGACGTAAAGAATTTTGTTTGAATTTTAACATGATTATAACGATCCTTCCTAAAATAATATAGCATTTTATAACCATAATATATTTGTAATAAACATAATATATTCAATTTCTTTGTTTTTATATAATCAAACTGTGGCGAAAAACGAATGCTTTTGAATAAAAAAAAAAAAAAAAAAGAGGAAGATAAGCAAAAACATTTCCAAATAAGTTTAACTTTTTTGATCATATTATGATAATTTTTGCTATATATTTATATTTATACTTTAAACACAAGTATGGTTATAATTATTATTTTAGGCAACAATATGATTATAATTACAACATAATTGTTGATAAATATCAGTTACTTTAGACCGACAGAACTAACGAAAGAGGTGCAGTCCAAAGACGATCAGCCTGTGCTCACTTTTTGATATTTATGATCAGTATAGTCTATTACAAAATCATGAATAGTTTGAAGCTACTCAAAAATTCCAGATTTACTTTGAAAATCTGTAATCAAATATTTCGAAAGCTAATGTGATGTTTTCTCGCAAATTGTATTGTCTAAATTTTTTATTATTTTAAAAGCCTTAGTATTTCTAGCGAGTAATGTCCGTCTGTCCGTCTGTGTTAGGGTTGAAATCACTTTTGCCAAGGCACAAGATGAGCCAGAGAAGATTTAAATGCGCCAATCGATCAGTCATAGTTTCGAAAGAATTGCTATTGAAAAATAGCAAAATCAGTCCATGTACCTGAAGGCAGTGGGCTAAACACCACGCCTGCCTCTAATTTTTCCATATCATTAGGAACAATTAATTAAATAACTAATCAAAAAAATAAATAAATAAACAAAAATATGGCAGTGGTGAATTTTATTCATTTTCGCCGTTGCAGAAAATTTCAAACTTCATATAAAAAAAATTTTCGCTGATTTTTTATATATGGAGTTTGACATTTTCTGCAACGGCGAAAATGAATAAATTCGCCACTGCCACCACCTGGTAAATTATTTCGCCATGTATGGGGCGCTAGAGAATTAAAATATAAGAAAAACATATCAAGTAAAAAAATTGGCACGCGCCCATGTTTTCCGAGTTACGGACTTTTGGAATTTAAATTTTTTTTTTAAATATCAATATGGGTATCATTTTTTAGCTTTTGAAGAGATCTTCAAGGAAATACTAAAATTTTTTAAAAATGCTTAACCCAATAAGAGCCGTTGGCATTTTTATGTAAAATTTTTTGTTTTCTTTTTTAATTCTCTGTCACCTTTATATTTGTTCTTTTGATTGATTGGAGTTACTTCACTAAACTAGATTTACATATAAATTACGCGTTTTTTTTTTCATTTTTCTATTATAGTATTGGTTAATAAGACTTTACTTTTAACGGCTTTTTCGTGTAGTTTTTTTACGTTTAAACTATTTTTTGTGATAAAATTTATAATTTTGTTTTGTCAATTTTAGTATTTTTTTTATGTTTTCTTTCCTTAGCTCCTCTTACTAATTTGAAGTAATTTTAGGTCACATCAGCAGATTTATTTACTGGTTATGAGTTTTTTTGTCTAGTAAAAGTTTAATTAACGTTTTATTTTAACATAAAAATCGATTAGATTTTGTTAGTAGAAAAACGCAAAGCTGCTACGTATGAAAATCTCCTCTTTTTGTAGCACCTTGTTGAAAAGAAGAAAAAAAAAAAGATTAATTGCTAACTGTTATTCGTTAGACGGACATGGCTGGATTCGTCAGAGATAGACAGTTAGATAGACAAACTTATAAATCAGACAAGCTGACACAATCGCATCATTTTGTTGTGGTGTTTTACGTGAAAAGTGTAAGTGTGTAAGCGCAATTATCTTTAACTTTAACAGTCGTCTGCCTATTTTATGTAAATTTATTTAACAAAAATGAATGTTTGATTGTATAACAATTTTTGTTTTTTTTTCGAATATTTGGCAATTAAATATTTTTCATAATAAAGTTTTCTAAAAAATACTATTTTTAATAGAATGAATAATTTCTTTTTAAATATTTATTCTGCTCCAAATTCTCAAAACAAATAATGAAAACAAGTTTCAAATTAAAATTTCTTTAAACCAAAAACAATAAAATATAAGTTGGTCAATAACAATGCAGCATGAATTTGATGGCCTGTTCGTTTGTTATCGTTGTACGCACTTAACTTCCAACAGCCATTAATTTTAAAAATTAATCTATTAGTTTTTTTTTTTTTTATATATATATAAAAATTAAAGTCTAGTATTTGCAGTCGAATTCTTGAATGCTACACAACATTTATTTCGAATTAATTTGTATAATTCTCGATTAGTACATAAAAACAACATCGAACAACCATATTTTTCAATTTGTCGAGCAGTTGAGAGCAGTTTATTTTGTCTAGACAAATTTTTGTTAATAGACAATGCGTCCATTGATAACAATATGACTCCTCGTTAAATAATTAATTGTTCATTGCATTTGCAACATGCAATTTGCAACGTATTATTTCATGTGTTTTTTCGTTTCGAATTTTTTTTAGTTAAAATTAAATTTCTAAAAACAACAATACATTTCGTTTTTGTTTCTTTTTTTTAGTTATCTACTCACAATCACACACGGTAAACAAATCTCTATGTCCGTCCATCTGTGCACATATTTTAACTAACTACGATGGTTGCTTACCTGCAAATAAATAAAATAAAATAAAAAATAGACAAAATAAAACATTAGTTAATTAGAAAGAAATAAAAATTAAATTAAATAAAATAAATTCACAATAAAACAAATTAAAACAAAAAAAAAAAAAACATGTCTATTTGAAGCAAAATGTTCATTGAAAGAAAACACTACATTGAAACAAATAGAAAATAAATTATATGATGTTTTTTTTTTAATTATTATTATTGTTTAAATTGTTCATAAACAATAATTAAATTTTTGTTTTATTTATTTTTTTCGTGTTTTTTTTTTTACAATTCACAACATTAATGAAAGGTTTTCATGCATTAGACGTTTGTGTTAAATAGTGTTAAATAAATTTAATGAATGTTATGAAAAATGATTTCCAAAACAAAAGTTATAAATAACTTAAAATAGATTGTTGTGCATGTAATTAATTATAAAACAGTTAAAAATATAAGTTTAATAAAAATAGAAAATAAATAATTTAAAAAGTAAAATAAAATTAAAATTCTTGGAATAACAAAAAAAAAAATAAATCTAAAAGTGTAGGAAGTACGATTGTACTATGATTTATTTAGTAGGACAAGGTTTGTTACCACGATTTTGCTTTGTTTATTATTTATCTTTTTTTTTTTTTTGCCATTTAGTTGGGCAGGTATTCCCATTTTTATTTTGCCGAAAATATAATGTTTAACTTAACTAAAATTTTGCCTCTGACTTCTTTTTAAAAGCCACTTGATTACACAGTGATTTTCGTTTATTAGCAGAGAGCCGTTGGGGTCCTCCTTTCTCTCTCCTTTCTCACATTCTTATTGCTGTTTTTTGTGCGGACATGTATGATTTCTTAAGAGGTGACTTCATATGGTCCTCACTATGCTGCAGCTTAGCCAACTCACACACATACACATTTGTATAAAACTTCTCGATTTTCTTGTCAAAACCCTTTTCTGTTTTTTTATTGACGATAATACGCGAGTTCTTAAGATCTAAAATTCGAGACGATTAACAAAGTAAAATTAGAGCAGCCTTAAACTATCACACATTAATTTGGTTCTTTTTATACCCTTCATCACAAAAAGTGGAAAACGTGTGTCATTCCGTTTGTAATTTCTGAAATATCCATTTCCGACCCCAGAAAGTTTATATATTCTGCGTCCTTATGCATAGCAAAGTCGATTGAGCAATGTCCGTCTGTTCGTCCGTGTTAGTGTTGAAATCAACTTTGCAAAGGCACTTGATGAGCCAGAGAAAATTAAAATACCCCAATCGATCAGAAAGAGTCGAAAGAGGTGCTATTGGAAATCAGCAAGCTCGGTCCATGGCCCTCGAGACAGTGAGCTAAGCACCACGCCTGCCTCTAATTTTTTCATTTTATTTAGAAAAATAAAGTAACTTCAATCAAGAAAACACATATATGGGGCGGCAAAGAATTGAAAAATAAAAAAAAAGACATCACATTTACCAAGTTATGGGCCTCTAAAATTTTTACAAAAAAGTACGATGGTCAATATGGTCGATATGGGTATCATTTAAAAGCTTTTTGAAGTGATATTTCAGAAAACTCTAAAATTTTGTAAAAATGCTTAACCCATTAAGAGCCGATGAAATTTTTATGTAAAATTATTTATCCTACTTAATTTTTTTTTTTTAGTTTTTAATTCTCTGTAAATATTTGTTTTTTTTTTTTTTTTTTTTTTTTGATAGGAGCTACTACACTTAACTAGATTTACATACAAGGTAAAAAATCGGCATAGCCAAATATAGCACTTTTACATTTTTTGTCATTTTTTTTTTTTCATTTTTTTTTAACATTCTGAATAAACTTGTAGTTCATTAACACAGAAGTATTTAAGAAAAATTATTTACTTACATTTAATTTACTATTGACCACCAAAAACGAAAAAGACTTTCAAATTCAGTTCAAGGTTCCGTCAAACATTGATGTTTACTTAAGCGACAACAGCAACAAAACTGTTTCAAAAGTATAATTTAATTCTATTTTATTTGCAAAAAGTTTATTGTTTTATTTTTAAGCTGCTTTTAATTTTTAATTTAACTTTTTTTTTTTTTGATCATTTAATTGCACTACGTACGAGTACGAACGAATCTACGTGCTCTGGTTTAAGTTTATTTTCGTTGCTATTAAATGCATTTTTATTATAATTAGTTCTGGTCGTTTATATTTATTTATTACGCTGGCATTATAGCGTTTGAAAAAACTATTGGGAACTGCTATTTAAAAATACAGGCAAGAAAAGGGTGAGGTAATTTTGGATGGAAAAAAAGCACATTTGAAATGATAATTTCTTTAAGCAAACAAAGGAAAGCAAATATTAATATTCAAATATATTTATTTGAAAGGAACTAAATATTTTAGTATAAATTTAAAAGGTTAATAATGGTTAACGATCGTTTACTTTTTTTTAAGGAATTAAAAATACAAATAAATCAAAACGAAAACGAAAAATTGCAACAAATGAAAAACTACGTTTTATATGCAAAACTACGTAGTCTTTGCTTCTTTGCTAAGCTACATTACGCAACTGATTTAAAAGTTAAAGTAATGAAATATTAAATAATATTTTATTTTTTTATTATTATTTTTAGTTTATTTTCATTGTTTTAACTTTTTTCCCTGTGCTGTTTGAAAACAAACTTTGCTAATGAGGAACTAAGAAAATTTGTTTAATTATTAAAAGACCATAATTTTGAAATCGATACAGCAAATACTGGACAATTTATAGCCATTTTGCTTTTTTATGTATTTCGCAGTGTCTGTCAGTTGGGTCAATTTTATGGAAAACGAGGATTTATTTCGCTATACCGATTTTTTTGCATTTGAGTTCGTGTAAGTTTTTATGAGATTTGAATTGTTACCGATTTTTGTATTTTAATTATGTAAATAATAAATTTCTCATCTTAAAAATCTTAAAACCTGTGTGATTGTATGGTGCACTTTTTTACAAATATTTAATTTTTTCGAAAACTTTTTTTTTTTTTTTTGTAAAATTTCTGTTGGGACAGTCTTTATTATCGTATAATGTGCTTAATTTGAAATTTTTTAATTTTTTATTTTAAGTGAAATACAATTTTATGGTAGTATACAAAACTTTAGTTAAAATTGTGGGTTTTTTAAGTGACTGGGAATTTTCTGGTTGACTGGATGACTCATTTTAAGTTCACAAGTTTTCTGACAAAAAAAAAAAAAAATGTCGCACGTAAAGTAAAACCAATCTATGACAGACCCTGCAGAAGTCATTAAACTCTCAAAATGCACCGTTTGATGCTGAATTTAGGCTGAGGGACTCATTGAATTTTATTGGTTCAAGAATTAAGCAGGAGCTCAGGCAAGTTGCATTATATTCCATATTATACCGCAACCATTAATGTATTGCAATCAAAACTTAGTGAGGGGCTGATTTAAAAAGAAGTGGACCTGTAAAATGGCTCTCAAGGTCGTAAGGTTTGGTATCCCTTGGTTTTTTTATTTCTGAGCAACAATTAAAGCCTTGGAGGCAAACATTGTTCTTGTTCGTGACTTTTAAAGTCAAAGAACATCTTTATGCTCATAATCATTTATAAATTTTAATGCTACATATGCATTAATCTTTTGAATAAAAACATTTTTTAACCGACTTCAAAAAAAGAAGGAGGGTTATTAATTCGACTGAAGGTTGCTTTTTTTAATGTTTGTGCCTACAGAACTCAGTCATTTTTCATTTTTCTCGTAATTTAATAAAATATGCTAACAGATTGGTCTCGTTTGAAAAACAGTTTATTATCTTAAAAACTAAAGGGTGTCCCCATACAACTTACATGTTTTTTAAGTTTATTATGAACCGTAAAGCGCACTTCTTTAAGAATTTAAAAAATGCGTATTAGTTTAGCTCCCAATAGCAAAAAGTAATACAAAAATAAATCTAAAAACTAAAAGGTGTCCCCATAGGTGACATAAATTGACTTAAATGCGACTATCTTTTGAACTCTTATAAATAAACACTTGAAAATTGGGCAGGATGTCGATTACTATGACCGTTATAATAAAAAATATAAACATTCAATATTGCAAATTAAAGGGTGTCCCAATAGTTGATGTATGTGGCCAAACTTTTAAACTGTTATAGACAGATTGTTGAAATTTACAAAGAACTTGTATTGCCAAGTTCGCTATAACAACATGTATAAAATTTTAATTTAGCCATTAAAGGGTGTTTCTATATTTGAAGTAATTTGACCTATAGGGGCCTATTTTTAAAATCGTCACAGGCAAATTCTTAAAAATTAGACAGAATATCCAGTCCATATCAAGTATAATAACAAGTGTAAATATTTAAAATTAGAAATTAAAGGGTGTCCTAACTGTTGTAATTTGATGTATATGGCCATTCTTTTCAACAGTTATAGACTAACGCTTAGAATTTAAACAAGTTTTGTTTTACTGTGTCAGCAATAAAAAAGGGTAAAAAATAAAGGGTGACCACATATTTTCTGAATTTTCTTGTTTAATCTGTATTTATATTTTGTTCTACGACAAAAAAAAACTCTGACGCAATCTTTCTCGAAAAAAATATAATCTAATTATTGTATAATTACCGTCCTAACGAAATTTGATTTGAAGTTTGTTTTGAAGTCGGTTTTTTTTTTTCTTGCAAAAATTATTGCTTAAAAATTTATTAATTTTGTTTGTTTGTTATTTTTGCAATTGAAAAAAGAAAAGTTTAAATTTTACCCAAGTAAATAAATAAAAAAAATAAATTTAATGCCTCTACTTACACCTGTTGGCAATGCAACATTATATTTCAAAATAAACAAAATATGCAATTATGAAGGTTAAGATTTTCTTTCTTCTTCACTTCTAGTTTACCAAATGGGATTTTCAAATAATAATTGAGTAAAACAACACAGGACTAGAAAAGTTTTTAAAAATATTTTTTTTCGGCAAACACATACTTCATACTTCCAATTTTTTTTTTTTTTTTTTTTTTTTTTTTTTGATAAATTTACTACACAAATTTTTTGCAAAAAGAAACAACATTGTTAACATTTTTATCATGAAAAACAACAAATACAAAAAAAATATATAAAAAATTTAAATTTTACGAATGTTTGTATTTTTAGCGAAAAAAGGCAGATAATAAAATGTATAATTTATAACAAACCACCGCCTTTGGTTTAACGTAAAGGAACCGCAAAAACAAAAATACGACAAAAAAGTTTTTTATCTTAAAAAAAGAAAAAAGATAAAAAAAACGTGTTTTTAAATAAAACAGAGGCCACTTAAAATAAATTCCTGCAACAATTGCAATTTCAAAGTCACCAGGCTTTTTTGAATGTTCTGTACAACAATTTAAAGTAAAAGAAAAAATAATTAAAAAAAAATTTAGATTTAAAGAGAGATGGCCAAACAGACCTATCAAGTGTCAATCAAAACAATTCTATTATACGTGTAATTTGCTTTAAATTTTACACTTTAAATAATTTTATACCTCCCTTACAAGTGCTTGCCAGCTTTAATTTTTCCAAACACGTTAGAAGTGTCCCAAAGTTATTGAAAATCGAAAAAATATATTGTAAAATTACCCAAAGGTTAATAAGGATTAAATAAAAAACTAATGTTTTCTGAATATCATTGTTGTGATTATATCACAGCTCTTCTTTTTATTAACTACCAAGGTTACCAGATTTAAATAAAAGAAATTCTTAAAAATGTTAAAAAATCCCAACGAAACGCCTGATAGAAAATAGATAAAAATATATTTTATTTATATCCAAATTTTAATGACAGGCTTATTTATAAAAAAAAAATAACCGCATTAAAGTTGAAGCCAGTCCCCAATAACAGCCCCTACAGATTCCATAACATTCAGAAAAATTCACTGTTTTGTTGGTGTGCGCTCGTTTTACAGTCGCTGGAGATCGTTACTGCACCAGAACCAATAAATTTTTATTTAAAATTTTTGATGACATTGATTTGGGTGATAGAGGTTTTATTAAATTTTATAGACAACTGATATCATGATGGCTATTAGTTTACGTTCCCTCAATCATTAAAACATATTTTGTATCATTTAATAATGATGGTGATGTTTTGAACGTATCAAAGCGGCTTTTTCATAAACGTTTTGCAAAAAAGTGGCAGATTTAAAGTGATGCAATGAATCGGTGATCTTAATGACAAAAATGACATTTGAATACAAATGAAGAATTTGTAGCACCAAAAGTACTTCTTACGAATCAATTCTCTTGCAACCTTCTGTAGATTTTAATTTACAAAATATCTAATAGATTGGCTTTGCAGCTGCATTAAAGACCCTTGGTTTTACTGATGATGATTGCATTGGCAACCTCAGTTGCTGAAACAAAAGATGCAGTTATGGCCAACTTTAAAGAGTCTAGCAGTAGCGAGCTATAAACAGGTAACTGCTGCAATCATATCGAGTCTTAGGAGAAGGGATTACATAACTCTTGACGTTGGATAGGATTCCCTGAAGTCTAGAACCGATAATAAATCGTTGCTTATTCTATTTTACGTGGCGGTAAAGGCTTGTAAGTCGATAGCGTTTCTCTGCTGGGTTATGCCGAATATAAAAGGACTCAACTAACAAAGAAGTATCATGCGATATGCTGTTTCTATATGGTGCGACTCTATGAGTACCAGAATGCATTCTAATAAACTGAACTCACTGTACAAACTGAGAACTTCTAGACTGTGCTGAACTTGCAAGACAGTTAATTTATGAGAAAATCGGGCAAAGTAGGTGGTCAACTAACTTAAAAGGCAAGAACTTTCTAGGAAAGGAACCAGTAAATCGGGGTATTAAACAGCCCAATTTATCAGCGGGCATAGATTATGCATAACTTTGGTGTGATTAATTCACCATGCTGTTCGCGGTATTATGATTCTATTGGAGGTGCTAGAAACAGCGCAGCATCAAACTCTTGAGCATTAATTAAGTTTGGAGTAAAGAATAACAAAATTAAACAAGCACGAATAAGGGAATGTGTATAGAAATAGAAGTGGCACCAGGTGGGGTGATACCTGTGTCGGACCAATGCAATCGTTTCCTCCTTCACTAATTCTAAACAATTATTTGTTAGTCGCATAAAAAATGGCAAATCCTAAAATTTATACCTTAAATTTGAGTCACCCTGTTAACAAAATTTACCACTTTAATTAAGTAATAACAAAAAATCGAAATTAAATCCAAACCCACAGAAATATTCCAAAAACGTTTTAAGAACATAAATAAATAAATGTTTGACAAAAGTCAAAAATCAATTTAAGAATTAAAAAAGAAAACAAAAACTAAATAAAAACACTTAAAAGTAAAACAAAGAAAGAATAAAATAAAAAAAAAAAACAAAATTGAAAGTAGATCCACTTTAATGTGATTTTTGTTCTCCATTTATTGTTGGTGTTACAGTTGTTGTTATTGTTGTTGTGTTTGTGCACCTACATAAAACTAAATAAATTACGTTTCTTCTAAGAAGAATGTTTGTTATTAAAGTAAAGCAACTACAACAACAATTATAGATAATAAAAACAAATAAACAAATGGGCAACAACAACAACAATCAAATTAATCAAGGTCAGTTAAAAAAAATTAAGAGAATAAAATTCCAAACTGCAAAATGCAAACATTCTCCCTCTCTCTTTCTCTCTCTCACACATAGCAAAAGCCTACTGACAATTTGTCTATTTGACTGTTTTTTATTTGTTTTTGTTTGTAAAACTAATTGATTACATATTTCTAAAACTGATTACTTGTCTTAGCAATGACTTTGTTATGACTGTTGGGTAATGAGCTGTTAATCGTTAATTTTCTTTTAAATAACAACAGCAAACACAATAAAAAATAGTAGTGGGAAGAATTCTGGCGTAACAGAGAAGTTCAAAGTTTCTTAACAGCTACTGATGCTCATTACAGGCATGGTCGTTTAACAGTGTTGCCAGAGTAAAATTTTTAAAACGTAATTATGATTATGAAACAATATTATGATTAAATATTACAAACACATGACATGATAATTTCAAAACGATTTTGGTGATATGGCCACCGCAGCTGTTCCTGTTCAAAACGCAGCTTGAAAATGATGTCTTTACATCGAAAGCGCTCGCCCATCGTACCAAATAAACAGCCAGTGACGACGGACTTCACCGAAAGGTATGACAACAGTTAACGATTTTTGGCTGCCTTAAAAAAGCCATAAAAAGTCTAACCAACCTAAAGTTTTTTTTAAATGGCCGCAGTGTGTAACTGCTAGTATGAAGGGTTGGGCGAGATAATGTTTCAAACTTTCCAAACTTTTTCAAGCTTCAAAGAATTTTCGGAAATCAAAAAACTCTTGAGAATTACTAAATAAAGTAACTTTGCTTTATATCATTACAATCTAAAATCAAATGATGCAAATGTAAGGACGGAGTAAACGTTGCCACTGGGTAATTTTTGGTTCATTCAAAAAAAGTCGTCATGTACACTATTTTATATTTTATTTGCCAAAAAAAAAAAGTGACTAAGCTTAAATTGTACAATATGTTTATGTGTGTCTGTCCATCAAATCCATTTCGATAACACAGTGGCAACATTTTTTATTGATCTCCTTTAGAATAGACAAATTTTTGCAACAATTACAATTTTTTTTATCAAATTTTTTATTATTGATAGAATTTTATATAATTCTTGTTGTTTGTATTGCTCTTGTTGTTGTTGTTGTTGTTGTTTTTGCAGTTGTTTATTTTTACAATAAATAGATAAACAAACTGCAACAGCAATAAAAAATTGCATTACATTGAAAATTGAATTGGATTCTGTGCTCCTAATTTTGTTGTAGCTATTGTTGGTGTTGTTGTTGCTGTTGTTGTACTAGTAACATGCAATTTATATTGGGGTTTGTCTTACTAACTGAATGACTGAGTGACTTACTAACTGACCTTCGTCATTGAAATGTTATTGTTGTTGTTTGTATGAATAAGTAAACCATTTATTTTTTACAGCTGTGATCAAAACAATGTGCAATTGACATGATATTCACACTGACGTACAGTGGGCGATATATGTGTCAATAAAAATTTTAACATGTTTTCTTCCATTTTAGTATTTTGACTTAAGCTGATAAGACGACAGATTGCAATAAAGATTTAAGATAAAAAATTTAGTAACAGAAGCATCTGCATTTAAATACAACTCTGTTAAATTCGCATTAAAAGGAGTCACTGTTATGCTAATTTCGTGAAAATAATTCTAATTCAAAATGTCTTATATTTTGGTTCACGTTTTTACGGCGTTGCCATAGCAAGCAATTATGCAATTTGTGTGATATTATCACTTGTGGTAAGCAAATGAGCGAATGTTATTTGGCTTCATTTTTTAATGAACGAGCAAGTAGGAGTGTTTGCGGAATAATACAAATTCGGGGCCAATGCTAGAAGTACTGGGGGCAAATTACGGCATTCGATATCGATCGAAATTTACATTTAAGTTCTATAGAAATTTCGAACGATATCGAATGCCGTAATTTGCACCCTGAACTCAAATAATGCCTTGCGCTGCCAGAACAATGCCTACAGTTCCTGTTGCGGCAGTGGCCTGTCTGCCAGACCAATAGATCGCATAGGAAGGATTAGTTCCTTTACAAGGAGCAGTGGGTGAATGACGTAGTAACTCCGTCGAAATAAGACATTGATCGTGGATTGCCAACCTTTCACACTTTTGTTCGCATTATTTTTTTTTTTTTATTCTCTTTCTCACAAGGACATCGTCAAGCGGACTCAAACGTGCAATCACAGCTACCCGCTGAACCTTAACTAACCGTTAGACTGAATAGGATATGCAGGTTAACGCAAGGCGGTGGTCAAAAATATATAAAGGGCGTTTTTAATAACGCTCTTGTAAAACTCTTCCCACAATCCTGTCGAAATCAAATACAGAATAATTTTAATTATTAAAAGTTAAGAAATTAAATTAAGAAATTATCAATATAAAATTGTGATTTTTATCAGGAGACATAAAACTGAATAGATAATATCAACAAGTAGTTTGTATAACCTTCAGTGGAACGGTAAAGAATGGAGGAGGAATTTTTTAATTGTAGGTTCGGTTTATTTCTTAACAGTATGGTAGCATCCCTAAAGTTAAGTAGCAGCACTATAATTTCGAATCAGGTATTACAATATTATTAATCTACTTCTCTGATGACTTAATACTCAAGGGTAGGGTTTGGTAATAAAGGAACAACGATACTGTAAGACTACACAGACGTTAAGTATTAAAAGTGCTAACTATCAAAGTTTAAGCTTACTTTGGTTCCCCACACTGGTCAGCTTTATTCATTCAACTTGAAATGGAGAGAGTTTTGTTGGAAGTAGCGAATATTTTCTGTTTCGATTTACAAAATATGAAAGTCAGTTAGTAAAATGTTATTAAAGTTGCAAATGTTTTGACCAGCACTGCGAACTGCATTTAGATATTTTTATTATAGTCATACAACAACAATACCAACAACGAACTAAAAATATATACATATAAGCCATCGAACACAATGGAACTTTATGTATGAATGTGTTAATTCTGATGAAAGAAACTGTGTAAAAGAACTGCTTTTTATGAGATTGTCGTCGTCGGTGAAGGTCATTACAATTTTTACTACTATTTGAGTTGTTCATACCTACAACGTTCTTTTTATATACCACGTTTATGTTTACTTTTAACACTGTTAATTTACTTAGAAAGCCATGAGGTATTTTTTTTTTTACCAATGAAAAACCACCACCTGGGCAGAAAAAGCCACCATTCAACTGAATTGACTTTTGTTTATTTCATTAGATCCGTTAGTTAGTCATTCTTTCGTTAAGAAATTGTTATGTGCATAAAGGTAAATAAAATTCGAATTTAACTTTATTTTATATTGAAACAAGCACTAGGTCAGTTTTAGAATAAAAATAAAATAAATAACACCTCTTTCGACACTATGTTTCAGCGATTTGAGTATTTAATTTTTTTAGCTGATCTAGTGCCTCGGAAAACTTGTTTTGAACTATAACATGGACGGACAGACGGACATCGCTCAATCGACTTCGCTATGCATAAGAAGTCAGAATATATGGAGTCGGAAATGGATATTATAGAAATTATAAACGGAATGACAAAATTAGTTATACCCTTTTTCCACTTTTGTGGGGAGGAGTATAAAAAGTGCTCTGGAGGTTTAAAGCTCAAAAGGCGCTAGAGAGGGGCCTAAGATTTTTAAAAATTTGGAAAAGAAAGGGCAAGTGGCATTGCACGTTATACCTATTTGGATAGAAAATGTACCATAGAAAAAATCCTACTCCGTGGGGACAGTTGGGAAAATAGATTGTCAACTTATAGTGAAAATTCTGACATCACCAAAACTAAAATAATCTAATTGCTTTACACTGAGTCCCCAGCAATATGTAAGAAGGTTGACAGACCAAATCAAACTATCGGAGATACAAAAACGGTCTAAAAAGAGGTGATCCGCTTTATTTTTCTCTCCTCAATACTTTTGATAAAAATTTATTATCTATGCTACTCAAGGGCTTTTGACTTCGATGTATTTAGGCGATTAACAGTCCTATCTGGCTACTCTGAAAAAATTTCTCTACAAAAAAATAATAATAATACGCTGGAAATTGAATTGGTAGTCTTTTTCGTAATGTAAAACGCCAACAGCAACTATTACAATAACAGTAACAACAACTATAACTATAACAAAAAAATTTGTTTATTGAATAGTTCTAGGGTCAAGTTCTTTTCTGCTGTGTCGTTTTCAATGTTTTATAACAGGATATTGAATTCTTTTTTCTACTTTTTTCTGATTTTTATTTCGTTTCACATTCTTATAAGCGCAACTGGCACTTTAAGCGATTCCATGTTCAGTGTTGTTGTAAATTAAACACTAGCAGCTAAATTTAACAACTGACTGAGTGACTTGTTGTTTAACTGTCCCGCCTGGTTGTTTGAACAAATGACTGCGGATTACTTTGCTGGGTTGCAGATGGTGGTAGTGGTTGCATGATTTTTTGACTGATTGTTTACATTCGTTTTTGTGGCATTACCAACCAGCCAGTCAGTCAGTCATTAACTGTTGTGTTTTGCTAAAAATTCTTTATGTTTGAGGCTACAAAAAAAAAAATGTTACTCAAATAAACTGCCGACATGTCTGCTCAGTGACTGTGTTGTGTTGTATTGTTTGAATTACTTTCAAATGTTACATCATAAAACAACTTGGGTGAAAGGAGTATTTTACTTCTTTAAGGAGTTTTAAAAATGTTCAAAGTATTTTCCAGACTAAATAGCGTTTTAAAAGATTTATTAAATGCTGCTTCTCACTTAAGAAGAAGCAGAATAAACAAGGAAAATACTCTCGTGTTGCAACATGAATAGGAGAGAAACATGAACTTGATAGAGGCCGTAGAGACTCTTTAATTAATAGAAGAAAATCATCTAAATATGAATCACACTGTAAAAGACACAATAGTTTCCCTCACCAGGAAATGCTGGCAGAACATCCGAGTAGATGGTAGGGCTGTCGACCACAAAGAAGGTGTGTAGATCTGTGCAAGGGTATCGTGGGGCTAAACTGCATCCGTTTTTCTATATAGGACTGGCTGCGGAGGGCTAAGCTATCCCCAGAACAAATTTAACACCCGTGAACTTTTTTTGAACTCATTAATCTTATAGAAGAAGTTGCCAAGTAAAATATTGGATGCAAAGCTTTCGATTTTCAAATCTTTTAAAAAGTTAGTTTTTTGAGTTTCAGCAAAATAAGATACAAAGACATCGTTTAAAGAAAAGGCTGGGAAGCAAAATAATATTTTAAATTAGTCACACCCACGAACTGCTGTTAATCTAACAGGACCTTTTTTAACCAATTCAGCCGTGATAACCACGTGTCTTTTTATTTTTGTAGCTGACGCTCTGTCGAAGACTGTAACGAGATTTAATTGTTTTATTAAACAGAAGTCTGAATCATTCCATTTGCTATGTGATTTAAAGGATCCTTTACCAAGTCATCAACTGTAGCCAAGCAAAAGTTTTGATCTGGTATTTTCCATTTATTCCATTTATTCCACTTTTAAACACTTCATTCACCGCGCAGTTCAACAAAAGTTATCTTTCGTTCCGCTCAAAGCTTTATTAGGGTAAGAAGTATTTGAACAGGGACTCCTTTTTTAACACACACACATCCACACCACACTTTTAAGTGGTGACAAGTCATAACCGATTTCATACACAAATCAGCATTTTTTTTTTGACAACAACAATAATATCTTTGTTGTAACACAATCTATTAGAAAAGATTCTTTTATTTTAAATAAAAATATTTATTTGAAATAAAAATATTTCAATTAAAATATCTGTAATTACTTTTTCAGATCAAGTTGTGTGTTCGTGTTGCAAAATATTTATATTAATATTGCAACTATTAAACAAAAGTATTTGAAATTTTGTAAAAAAAATATATTACAAAAACATGGAAAAGCAATCAGTTCTAGATTTTTGAAGTTTTTTATTTCAGACTTTTGTGACATTAAAATAAATATAATTAATTTTAATTACCTGCACACGTTTTTTCGTAAAAGCTTTTATGTATAAAACAGATACAAAATGCCAGAGCACTTGAAAAACGACTTAAGACGCAATAAAACTAAAAATTTAAATAACACAATAAAAAAATATTTTTTCTGTAATGTTTTACTGAAAAACTCTTTAAAAATAATAAAGAAATAAATATTTTTTTAATTTAACGTTAGTAGTTTTTATGATCCTCTATTATTAAACAATAAATTGCATTTACTTAACAAATTATTATGTGATGCCTCTAAGGCTTTGATGTCTGTAAAACACCAGCAACTACAAGAACAATAAAATTGAAATAATATCGGTTTTCATAACACAAACAAAAAAACTCAATAAATCTTAATAAAAATGCCTCTAGTTGTATTTTGTAGCGAAAATACAGTGTGGAACATAATTGCATATCCAGTTGACATAAATTCTTACTCAGAAGAAATGTAAACTATGATATTTCAATTCGATTTTAAGTTTGAATTTCAAACGTTAAGACCGACTTTAAACATTTTAAATATTTAACGTCTTTTGATGAAATTAAAATTTTTTTGACGAAACATATTTACAGTCAGTATAAAAACTGTAAACAGTTAATTGTCGTTTCAGAATATATACTTTCAAAGTAAAGAGCATAGAAATACCTTGACGTGAAAGTTTAAAATTTTTGAGAGACTATCATATATAAGCCACCTTTTCAAGCTTCTTTCATAGCAAATTGGCTAAAAAAAAACTAAAAAGCCGACTTCTAGTTAACTGTAAGAAAAATATGTTAACCAGAAATAAAACCCCGAGTACTACGGTCTAATGCGCAGAAGCAGTCAAAACAAATAATTATCATTATTTTTGCTGCCGTTTTACAATTTGATTTTAAGATTTTTAATTTAAGACAAATCCTATTTTGTAATCTTCTTTTGTTGGGTAAAAAATAAATAAACTCATTTGGGATCACCAGAAAAAATTTATCTGGAAAATATGTAAATATGTGACGTAACATCTTACGTTTTTCCTAGATATGACGCAATGCATTACGTCTTTACACAATAAACAAAGCCATGTGCACTAATTTTTAATTTAGTTCTTTACTGTACCATTTTTTTTTTTCTTATTCAGTTATTAGCTTCTATTTTTACATTCCTAAATTGTATCACATGTAAGAAAAGCTGCATAAAAATACAATAAGTCTTACAGCAGCCTGGCTATTCCCTTAATAAATTAATTATTTGAAGATTTTAGAAACAAAAAAAATTTGTAAATTTAAGGAAACGTTGAATTTTCAAAAAAAATTTTTTTATTAATTATCGAAAATATTGTTTTTAAGAATTTTAAGAAACAGCATTTGAAAAAAATATTTTAAAGAGATTTATAATTAAAACGATATTGCTACACCACTTATTATTAACTAACAAAAATTGTGTTTTGTTTTAAATTTATAATTATAAAAATATGAAATATTTCTGAACATTTTTTAATTTGTAATTCAAAAATTTCTGAGTTCTTTTAATGATAATAAAGTGAAAATACCGATAATAAAATTTTTACAAACGTAGTCTTAGCGCTAAAGTATTGCAACTGGTAAATTTTTTTCGTATAGTGAAAAAATTTATCAAGTAATTAAAAAATATAGTGAAAAACGACCTATGCGCTATTTCAGACGGCGATTTGCTTGTCATCGTTAACGTTTTTTTTTTCAACCGATAATTATAATTTCCTGTGTAAAAAAAACGTTGGCTATCGCCAAGAAAATCATTGCAATTAATAACAAAAGATTTCTACACATAGAAATCTTTTCTTATCGATTAACGATTATTATTAGTTATCGATAAATTTAGATTTCTTTATATAGGAAAACACTTTTTATCGATAATAATAATTTTCTATACTTAAAAAGCTTTTTTTATTGATAATTATTTCTTTCTATAAAAACATTTGTTATCGCCAAAAAAAACATTTCTTAACTAAAAAAAATAATACAACTCGCAATCGATAACGATAGATTTCTTAATACAGAAAAACTTTTGTTATCGATAACAATAGTTTTATATGTTTAAAAAACTTTTTTTATTGATAATAATGTTCTTTTATAGAAAAGTTTGTTATCGATATTAATTTTTCGTACATAGAAAACTTTTTTATCGCCAAAGAAAGATCTTTTGCTCAAAAAAATTGCTATCTAGCGAATGTTTTTTATGCACAAAAAATAACGATAACGATAGTTTTCTGTAAAAAGAATAATGTAATCGATAACGATACTGTTCTTAAAATAAAAGCATATTTATCATCAATAACTTTATTTTTCTATAAAAATAAACTTTTTTATCTGTAACGATAATTTCCTTAAATAGAAAAACGTTCGTTATCGATAACGGTAGTTTTCTTAATACAGAAAAACGTTTGTTATCGATAATAATAAATTTCTATAATCAAAAAAAAAACTTTTTTATTGATAATTATTTCCTTATATCGAAAATGTTTGTTACCGATACCGATAATTTTGAATAAATAGAAATCGTATCTTATTAAAAAAAGTTTTCTTTACTAAAAAAAAGTTGATAACAATAGCTAAAGCTTTCTATGTGTAAAAAGATTTTTCCAAAGAATGGTTTTATACAAAAACAAAAAATAATGATAACGATAGTTTTCTGTAAATAGAAAAATGTTATCGATAACGGTATTTTTCTACAAATAAAATCATATTTGTTATTAAGAACTTTATTTTTCTATAAAAAAAAAACTTTTGTTATCGATAACGATGTAAGTTTAAATTAAAGAAATTGCTTTCTTATCGAAACGATAAATTTTAATACAGAAAAAGGTCTGTTTAACAGGTTGATAATTTTTTTTTTCTTATATTTCTTTAGAAAAAGTATGTAGTCTAGTAGTCTACAGAAAAAGTTTCCGGTAAATAAAAAAAATTCTATTATCTCTTTCTTGTATTATTTTAATTTATTTTTAAAAGTTTTCCAGTTGTTTTTTTCTACAAAAGTCAAACACTCTCCAGGGTATTATTTTATTAAAAAAAGCAATTTTTAATTGAAAAATTACAACATTTACACATACATGACATACACACTGGTATTCAGGATTTCTTGTTTTTGTTATCTTTTACGACTCGTGTTCAAATTTCATTTATTCACACTTCTAGATGAACAGTACAGACCAAGAGTGCAGATGATATGTATTTTTTTTTTACACCATACAAAGTGTTAATAACCTTTTTTATAATTTAAGTTTTTTTCATTATTTTAATGTAGAAATTATAATAAAATTAATTAAAATAATTAAAAGTACATGAAAAGAAGATAATAAACTTGCAAAAAAAACGTACATTACCGAACAATAAAATACATTTTTTATATACAACAACAACAACAACAGTTAAATGCAAATGATTGGGGTATAAAAAAATTCAGTCATCATAGAAATTTACTTACTTTGTTGTTGCAGAAAAACAACACAGAGTAAATGTTAATCTTAAATTGAAAATGAATTAAAATTAAAAACAAAAATAATTTAAACTACAGCAACACTTTGAAAAAAAAGAAAAGCGAGGTGTGAATAATTTAATTTGTAATCTTCGGATTACAACAGACTTAAATCAAATGAGATGATGAATATTTATTTTTGTCTTTTTTTTTTTTTTTTGTTTTTTGGTTTGTGCCTCTTAAATGTTAAATTTATATTTTATGTGCATGTTGTAACAAATGGTGACGAACATATGACAGCAAATTCAGGTGCGTAAAATTAAAGGTCAGTGAACTCATTAAGATTTTCTCTGATTGGAAGTAGAGCGAGAGCAATAAAAAAAATAATTATTATATTTAAATTTTAATTATTAACCTTTAGTTCTTATTTTTAGGGTTTCGCATTCAAAAGGCTAAACACATAACGCTATAAAAATCGCTACAATGTTCGTGTGTCAAAGGTCTCTCTGTCTATTGAACTGCAATAGCTGGACACATAAATTTTTTTTATAATAATTTTTCTTTTTTTCATTTTTACAATTTACAATAGATTGCGATTCACAAAAACAACAACAATAACAACATTTTGAAGTGACTTAAAGTTTCTCAAAAATTCGTTACTTTAAAGAAATTTGCAAATTTAGCAAAATGTTATCGCGACATACACCGTTCTAAAGTATCATTTTTATAACTTACGTAAATTAAAAAAAAAGCAGAAAAAGAACAAAAAGAATAAAAAGAAAAAAATAAACATCAATAAATTTACATACAAAAAAAAAAAAAACGCATAAAAAAAACGTGAAATAAAATTCAAGCGTCCAAAATCGATTTGAATATTTACAATTTTAAAATGCAAAAAACAGAGAATTTTTTTATACGAGGGTTGGACTTTTTTCTTCCAGATATAAAGTGTCACTTTATAACCGAATGATAAAGGGAGGCCAGTGCAGCACGCTTCAGTTAGAAAGAGAAAGTATCAAGTTTACAAAAGAATTAAAAAAGAAAAAAAAAACCGTCAAAAGTAAACTAAGGTCACACACAAAGGGTTCTATACCATGTGAGGGCCACCCTTGGTCACCTTTTATTATTAATTTGTTTTTCTTAAACTGGTTAACGCGGGCATAGTAAAACATACAAACTTCGAATAAATTCGAAAAAAGGCTTTGTAAAAATAGCGTTACTATTTGTACACCTTTAAAATTTAATTTATTTATAATTAGTTATGTAGTGAACTAGCAACACATACCCCGCATATATTTATAACCTCAGTATAACGGTTCAAATAATGAAGCCATTTAGACGAAAATCAAGTTGCTATCGGAACACCATTCATTAATTTAAATTTTTCTTTTACAAACATATCCGCACATACTCCGTACATAGTAAAAGCGGGTGCCTATAGCGGGTGTCTTTTAAGCCTGATTTTACTTTGAATTATAAAAAATAACAGTAAAAATTTATTTTTGATGAAAAATCCTTTCTTATTATTTGCAGTAAACTCGTCTATTCATAATGATCATCAAATCATCCAAGTTTAGTTTGAATATCAGTCATCAATTCGAGCAACTTAAAAGCGACTTCGTGATTTCTATGGTGCACATAATTGTCCGTCTGAGCAAGCCATCCATCGATTTCGCACTTCATACTCTCTAGAGGATGCGATAACACCAACACGTCGAAGGAATGTGAGTACTGAAGAGAAAATATCGCTGCTATAAACGAAAGTGTCAAAGAAGATCAAAATTTATCGATTTATCGACGGTCGCAGGAATTGGGGTTCTGTCCGACACTACGTGAGCAAAGATCTTAGCCTACAGCCGTATAAGATCCAACTAGTGCAGAACTTAAAGCGACGAGACCATTATATTCTTCGTTCTTTCGCCCATTGGGCTCTAAAGCAAGTAGTAACTGACCTGTGGTTTTGCCGACAAATCGTGTACAGCGATGAGGCTGATTTTTGGCTTAACGAGTTTGTTCAAAAGCAAAATTCCCGCATATGAAGTGGGACTAATTCACAATATACCCAACAGACTCCATTGCATCCAGAAAAATTAACCGTGTGGTTTACACGTTGATGGCTTCATCGGACCTTATTTCTACAAAAACGAGACCTGATTTAACGTTACAATAAATGGAGATCGCTACCTCACTATGGTTAATGATTTTTTGTTTGAAAATATGGATGATATTGACCCGGACGAAATGTGGTTTTAAAGGCGACCGCAACTATCGAGTTATTGAAATCAACATTTGGCAAAAAGTTGATTTCGAGAAATGGACCTGTCTTTTGGCCTACAAGGTGGTGCGATTTGACACCTTTCGTTTATTTTCTGTGGGGCCACGTGAAGTCACTGGTTTATGCTGCTAAACCAACAACAATTGACGCTTTGGAATCCAACATTGCTCGTGACATACGGCCAGCAGTTTTTAAAAAAGTGACCCAAAATTGGACGTCTAAAATGCGCTTCGTCATAATCAGCCACGGTGGCCATATAACCGAAATCATTTTGAAACATTAATACCATGTTCTGATCTTTCGTGTAAAAAAAATTTATCATTACAATTTCATTTTTTATGAGACCATATTCGTCAAAATCGTGGTCTCTATGACAGAGCATAGGCTGTGTATACCCTAAATGCCTGCCAACTGCGGTTTAAAACTTTTAAAGTCATATACATTAGAGTGACGTCACCATAGGAACACCCTTAATATTTCAGTTTCATTTTAATTATTTTTACCTGTTCTTATAGCTTATATTTTTTATATTTCAACTTAAAATGTCTGCCTATTGAAGCACGAAAACAAGTCACTATTAGGACACCCTTTAGTCTGTATTTTTCTACCGGTTGCTAAAGCGCACATTCATAGCTGTGCTGAAATTGTATAAACTTAAAAAGTCCACCTTTAATTGTTTCAAAAACTAAAACTCTTTTATGAATATCGTGTCAATTTAGGAACACCCTTTAATTTTAAGTTCTTGTTACTTAAGCGGCTGACTCAGCTTTCGTTTTTAAAATTGATGGTGTTTGTTGGTTAAATTTTAAACCGACCTCGTTGAGGTTTAAGTTAATTCTCGTGCGTCAAATAAAGTGTTAAGGAAATTAAATGTAAAAAAGAAATGAAATAAAATAAAATAAAATAAAATAAAGTGAAATAAAATAAAATATATAATGAAGGTCAATATTGAGGGTGAAGGGCTAAATAATGGTTAATGAAATATTGATGGCTGTTTCTTTCTAACAAATCAAACAATGATTTTTATTATTGACACTGATTCGCATAAATTCAAAGCCAAATATAAAGCTCATTTTGCAAACCCTCCACCCCCTTTCCCCTTCTTACTTACAATGATACATTGTTGTAAATATTTCTATTTACTATTCTTGACAAGTGCAATAAGTATTTGATTTTATTATCAAATAAATTACAAACACTTTACTCAAACAATGGCTGGCTGGTTCCCTCATTGTTGTCTGTATCCGCGAGTATTTAAGCTGATGTTGAAGTGATGTGAGAATACAAGTATTATGACAAGTTTGTCGTAAATTATTTGAATAAATTTGCCATAAATCTTTAAAGAATTGTTTAGGAATTTAAGTCGAAATCAGGTCCTCTTCAGGAAAAACCCTCCATCATTGAGTTTTACTTTTTAAATTTAATAATATATTTTTTGTTGTTGTAGCGACTATAATAATAATGGATGGGTTACTTCATCAAACGTATTGTCATACATACTGCTTTCACTTTTGACATTTATGATCAGATTACTTTGGCAAATTATCATCAATAGATTAACGCTTGAGTCCGCTACCAAATTATCTGGATTATTTTTGAATATCTGTCTTTAATTTGCGGGATCTATAGACGACTTCGTAAATTATACGCACATAAACGTCCATCTGAGTAAGTCATCCGTAAAATGCAGATAGATTTCTTATCATCTCTTAATGAGCTGAAGCTGAAGAAAAGATTGCCGCTATAAACGGAAGAATGGAAAGGCAGGTCAAAATTTAATTATTCGTCGTCGTTAATGAGATTCGTTTCTCTATGCGTCCATCACGTAAGAAATTCTGGGCGGTAATCTTGGTCTACACCAATATAAGATTCAGCTGGTACAGGATTTACAGCCACTATTCCATTGTATGTTTTGTTCTTTCGTCGATTGGGTGAGGAAACTGGTCTGATAATTTAGAGACTGTAACTGTCAATTTATTAAAATCAAAATTTGACAATAAAGTGACTTTGAGAAATGATCTTGTGTCTATTGATCTTCAAGGTCTTGCGAATTAAAATTTCTCTCGGCTATTCCCTGTGGGGCTACGAAATGGCACTAGTTAACGTTGATAAATCAGCAAGAAATGACGCCTTAGAGACTAAAATTGCTCTTACAATTTGTAACATGTGGTTATCAATGCTCAAAAAATGCCAAATTTGAACGTCTAGAGTGCGCTTCATTCATCAAGAACATCCGCAGCGGCCAATGTAAATGTCATGTTTTGATGTTCCCATTAAAAATTAAATTAAATTAATTGTGTTTTTGTTTTACAATATAAAATTCTATCGGCCTTAAGAAAACACCCTTTACATCTACTGTTTAGCTATTAAAGTCCCAGGGAAAAAGGCCTGTCACAAACAATCATACGGTCAGATATTGTAGCGATATAAAGAGGATTAGAATCTTAACCTTTGGGTACAGGACCCTGGAAATATTTTTCCCTTTTTTAATTAAATAAAAAACGGAATTTTAAAATTTTTACTCCTTTTATTTTACTTTCTAGCACTCTTAACCATTTGTAATTCAAAAACAAAGAAATATAACACTCAACACGTTCTTTGTTGTGCCTTTTTCGGTCCTTCAAGTTTTTTTATTTTTTATTTTTAATTGTTATTAATTATTGTGCCATTTAAGTTTTGGAAAGAATTAACCTTCATTAAGATTCTTGCCAAGAATATTTATGATATTCATTCCGTCGTAGTTATACACAAGGTGTGTCTTAAATATTCTATTACGTTGTGCAGCAGTATTTGGTGGGTTTAGTTTCAATGTTCTTAACAGACTCAATGAAAAGCAAAACAATCCAAATGCACACACACACACACACACACACACACATACACATACATTTAGACGTGTGCAAAACGAAAAATTCCGTAAAAGAAAATGTGTATTGGAAATAAATATTGGTGCAGTAGTTCAAATAGAATAGAACTGCAAAATTGTTATTGGCAGTGGAGGTTCTGACTGGCTGGTCGTTATCATTTGTAACAATAAATGAATGTGCTTGAATTTATGCAATCAGTACAAGGTATTATGGCAATAATCACACACAAACTAACTCACTCTCATACTCATGCTTACACACACACACTCATACATTGTAACTCTTACGTGTTTTAATAAACACCTCAAATGCCACAAAAAAATGCATTCAATTTTATAGCCACGTCGTTGTTGTTAAACATTTTTGTTGACTTTTACTGACAATAATTTATTTTTAATGAAGTTTTAACTCCGTTAGCGAATGATGTTTTATTAATGAGCCCAACAACAACCAAAAATAACTGAAATTTACGTTTTGGAAAATGGTTTGAAAGAATAACAATTATTTTAAGACTGCCAGCCAACTGTTAGCAATAAAACACAAAAGGTGTAAATTCGATTAAGATTTTTTGCATTGTACATTCTCTGATCCCCTTTTTGAAACTCGTTGAAATTCGTTAAAAAACAGATTCTTTTTTGCAGAGCTGAAGCAGCATTTAAAACAATCAAAATCGCCTTCAGGTATTATTTAGCTTCAGTTTATGTTGCATCCATTTTTTTTTCTATTGCACAGAAAAAAATTTCTTGTCCCTATTAAAGCTTTAATTGGTTTCATACTAACATTTAATTAAATGTTTAATTAACTGAATATTTTTTTTAATAAAAAAAAAATGTCTTTCATAATTAATTATATAATTGATTCAATTATTTATTTAATTAGTATATTTTTTTAATTAAATATGTTATTTAATCAATTATAAGTTTGATTAAATTTTAATCTGAAATCAAATAAAATCGTTTAACCTTTTTTAGTTGGTTGGTTGGACACTCCTTATCATGTGACAAGTTGCCTCGGTTACAGAACGATCGCCATAAACTTCCACCATATCAACTATGGCTTTTTCCACGCACAGTGGGGCAAAATCCGAAATATTTTGAAGGAAAAATCAACAATCTCCTTATGGATACATCGATTAAAACCAAACTCTATACAAAAGAAGAGTATTCGAGCTTAAGTTTACAGTTTAAGTTTCTTAAACTTTGAAGAAAGGCGAGGTAGGCCATTTTGGACACGTACATTTTTGAGAGACTGGCTTTGAGGGGTCTTATTATATTTATGATCTGTTGTCGACGCTTTATTTGCTTTTGAAAATTGAAATTTCTGCATTCTTCAAGACAAGTATTTTTTAAAAATTTTCATAATTTTTAGGTGGACACTTTAAAAAATAAAAAAAAAAACTTACTATCGGTTCCAATTTTTCTAAAAGCGATTCACAAAAACAATCCCTTTTTACAACTAAAAAAAGTCTATGATTAATTTGCATCCGAATAAAATGTGTGTATTTAAGATCTTTCAGTTAGGCGGTTGTATCAGAGATGATATCTTTTTTGGTATCAAATGTGTTTACCGAACGGCAAGGTTGGGTGAGCTTAATCTTTAGCATATTCCATCTGGAGTATTTTCTTGTTATCCAATTTAAAACTTGTTGCCGCTTGTGTAGTTGCCAGACCTATCATGGTGAAAGATTAGCTAGCCAGGATTATGGCCCCACTTTCACTTTTTCCTTTTGCTAAGAGGGAAGTGAAAACATGCGAACTAAACATTGGATAATCTTCAAAATCTCTCTAAATAAATATTATGTAACAAAGCTCATGTATGACATATAGAAGGGGGAAAAAACACCTGTTTCAATAACCTTTCAACATTAATGCATCAACTCTTTATTTGTTACGCTTAATATGAGCTTTAAACACAATAAAATTTCATCACATAAATGACAAAGCGTATGATCAAACATAAAACAACAAGAACGTCAACATCAACAAAATCATGTAGCAAAAATAAAATCACGTACACACCAACCTATTAATAAACCTGCATAGAAAAAAAAAATAAAAAACAAGACAATTTATAATAAATTTTAATCATTGTGGAAAAGAAAACCTGCTCTTTTCTTTGCTTTTTTCACTGTTGGGTTAAAGACTCAATCATCGGCTGCTACACCACCTGGACACATTTGCACAAGCTCACGTATAATAAAGTCAAAAGCAAAAACACACACATACAAATACAAATACAGATACCCAAACAAACATTCACAAGGATGTTGATTTTTATCAAACACGCTTCATTCAACCTGTTGCATTGAAGGCGAATGTCGGTCTTTAATTTTTCTATTAATATTTTTGCTTTTAATTTGCATTTTTATCGGAATCTTCTTTCATTTAAAAAGGGCAGAGTTTGAGACGTTGTATGCATATAAAATGAGAACAATTTTACCTTTGCACATGTACACAAACATTTATTTTGTAAAAGTAATTTTAATAGGAACATAATAATTGAAGAATCTAGAGTAATAAAAGTTTGTTCTTTAAGGGACAGGGTAACAAAGTTCGTAAGTGTAAAGAGATGTAGAGGTCGACAGGTATCTAGAGTTTGGTTGACTTAATTAAGCCAAACTTCCATCACAGACAAGACGAGAAAAGACCCAACTAAAATTCTATAATCAGCTGCCATAACGAGGGATACAAGTAGAGCTTCTTACAGCACACTCAAGAGAGGCACTTGCCACTCGACTGCTAAAGAGCTTCAGAGTTCTTAAAACTTCGACCCAGTCAATCAACAAAAAGAGGAGAAACAAAAATGCGATATTTGCTGCTGCAATAATTCACATGTTTGGCGATATTGTTTCCACTAAGTCTGGAATGGAGTAGAGCTCAAGAACTCAGAAACTACCTGATGGCGTTTTATATGGTTTCTAACGTCATTGACTCTGTTTTTAAAATGCCACAATCAAATATTTTCTTACAGTTTAAAGGAATTAACGTCCGATGCAATTTATGGCGATAATTTTTTATCATAAATCAGAAGAAGTAACTTTGAAAAACTGCAGTAAATTGAGGAGTATTAGAAAAATAACATTTGGCAACCCTATACTTATCTGTAACAATAAAATGTAATGACAAACTGTGATTTTTATAAGAAAATCAGAGCGAGCATTTTTTTATTTTCACCACTAAAAGGTGTGGTGTATGTGAGCAGAGGGAAAAGAAAATGTAGCCAAACATATGTTTAGCCCACGTGATGGTTGCTTTTGTAGAAATGTTTACTCATTATAAAATCGAGGAGCACGTGTTATGAGTTCAAATCCCATCTGCATTCTGAACATAGGGAAAAATAATTTTTGTTGGTAAAAAGCCGCAATTTATAATTTGTTTAAGATGTGAACAACAAGCAATAGCAAGTCAACCATATCGGAGTCTCTAAATTGGAAAAATGTGACCGTGTAGAGGACCAGAAAATTATGCTGCAGTAAATAAAATAAAACTCTCATCAATAATATTTTTGATTATTTTAATGCTGAAAAAAATGAAATAAAATAAAAAATACTTATTCCTGCCGTAATTTATTTTTCAATTATTTCTTATGAACTTCATTAGTTGCGTTGAATTCCCTTGAGCGCTTTACAGTTTCGAAATACCAAACGTATAAGAAATAAAGACCTTTTAACAAAAATTTTTAGCATTTATGCGTCCTACACTAATTTGAAAAAAAAGAAACACAAAAAAAAACATGCATGTACATGCTTTAATTCAACAATTTCATCACATAAAACTCAAATAACTCATCGAACATATTTTCACACAAACTCACTCAATTCTATTTAATTCATGGAATTTGTTAAAGAAAAAAAAGACATTTAAGCATTAAATTACATATTTTGACAATTTTGTTGGTTTTTCATGTCCTAGGCCTTTTGACTGTTTGGCATTTATCCTTTTGATGTTGTTGTGTTTTTTACCGTTTATTATTTTTTTTTTTTAACGTGGCAGTGCGTAGATTGTTAGCAAAAGATGCCATCAACCTGGAATTCAACAGAATTAGAAGTTAAAAATAAATGTCGCAACGTCATTAATTTGCCTTTAAACATCTGCATTTACGCAATCGATGTAAAAAGTATTATTTTTATTATTTTCTACGTCAGTATGGAATTAAAAATGTCTGTCAGTGACACCATTCTGACCGCATCAAATTCAGAGCATTATCTTGTTGCGATAGGCGACAGACAATTGACTTTGGTGTCGATGGCCATGGTTGAGTAGTTTGCGTCAATTAAGATTTTTTCCATTCTACATTCTCTGTTTAAATGATCCCCTTTTTAAAGCTCGTTGGGATTGGTTATAAAAACAATTTCTTTTGCAAGGCTGAAGCAGCATTTAAAACAATCAGAATCGTTTGGCTTTAATTCAAATTGCATCCAATTTTGCAAAGAAAAAAATTTTCTTGTCTCTATTAAAGTTTTAACAAAAGAAGAGTATACGAACTTAAGTTTACAGTTTCAGTTTCTAAAACTTTGAAGAAAGGCGAGGTAGGCCATCTCGGATACGTACATTTTTGTGAAACTGGCCTTAAGGGGCCTCATACCTTCAAGATCTATTGAAGAGCCTATTATAAAGATATTTGTTGCACAGTTTTTTTTACCAATTTCTTAAGCCTGTAACCCCTCGGCCTCCTCAAAATCGACATAATTCGAATGTAGCTCATAAAGCGATGGAATAGATATTGGCTTCGTTTTAAGAAACTTCAAATATTTTATTTAATTTACAAGCAATCGGTCTTTTATTTATTGTATATATTTTCAATATTTCGCTACTCTATTGTGTAGCATCATCAGGAAAATAAATATTTTTTAAATATAATAATTAAAAAGGTCAAAAAAAAATTTACAAAAAAAATTGAAAATATTTAAATAACTTTTTATTACAAACAAAACATGATATTATTGCCTTTTTATACAAAATGTTATAAAACATACTTACATTTGAGGTTAAGATAAGATTTATATGATTAATTACACATTCATACCTGCAAAGAAAGAAAGAAAGAAAAAAATTTATAATTTATGACTTAAGTCATCAAATCGAATATTTTGAACAATAGCAGGGGAAAAAAGTTGTTTGGTTTTCTAGGTGAAATGTTAATTATAAAATGGTACAAATATCTTTGGTTATAACTCTTTACAGTTCCAGTCTCATTTACTTTTAGAAGGAAATTTTTTAAAGATCTAAAATCAGAGCTAGAGGAAGCAGGGGCCTTGTTATTTTTGGGTGAGAATGCAGCTTTTGGCAAACTTTTGTATTATTGATAGTTATTATTATTATTATCTTATTTAATTAGAAACTTACATTTTTTATTCAAAATAGTATTTTTGTTAAATTTTAGTGATACATGTGATAGTTAACAAAATGTCAACACATTTCAGCTGATCTGACCATAAAATTGCTAACTAAATTCGAAATTTATATTTGATGTTATAAAGATCTTAGTAATACCAGTTCTTTGTAAATTTCAGCTGTCTATCTATAACATTTAAAAAGTTTGGCCACAGACATCGAATTACATTAACTATTGGTACACCCTGTAATTTATAATTTTTAATGTTTATACTTTTTATTATAACGGTCATAGCAATCGATACTCAGTCCAAATTTCAAGCGTTTGTTTAAGAACGGTTCAAAAGATAGGCGCATGTAAGTTAATTAAGGTCACCTATAGAGACACCCTTTAATTTTTAGACTTGTTTTTATTATTACTTAGCTCCCAATAGCAAAAAGTAATACAAATTTTTTTTTAATTTTAAAGTGCGCTTTACGGTTCATCATATACTTAAAAAACATGTATGTTGTATGGGGACACCCTTTAATTTTTAAGATTATGAACTGTTTTAAAACGGGTACAACTGTAAGCATAATCTATCCAACTTACAAAAAATTTTCAAAATCGGTTAAGAAACATAAAAAGCAACATTCCAGTCGAATCGATAACCTGATTCTTTTTTTGAAGTCGGTTAAAAGAGAGTCAATTATGCAGAAGATATTTGAAAATATAAGAAATGAAACATGACATCCAGGCTTCTAATAATTAGCTGCTTTTATTTTTTTTTAATATTATGCATACAAAATAACTCTTTATTGTTCAAATATATATTTTATTCCTTTTTTGGTTTATTTTTTTCTATTATTTTTTTTTATTTTTTTTAACTCACCTTTGCATTATTTGATTCTAAATTATTTTCCAATTTCATATGAACGTTTTTTTTTTTCGTACAGGAAACAAAATAGAATTTAATTACTAATAATAATATAATAATAAAAATCTAAAATATGTGATAATTTCTGAGGCGTTAGAAACCAAAAAAATAAAAGAAAAGAAAGACAATAAAAATTATTTAATAAAATTATTTTATTAGTTTATTTTGTTTCGCTGATATTTGAGGTTTTTATATTTTTTTGCATTAAATACTTTTTATTGTTTCATTAATTACACACGAAATAAAATATTTTTGGTTTTAATTAGAATTCGAAAAAGTTTAAGAAAATTTTAAGAAGGCAAGAAAATTTTGTTAGAATAAATAGCAAACATCTGTTGCACATGTACACAAATGTTTGCATGAGTGTGATTTTTAGATTTCAAATGCAAACATATGTTTAGTTACACAAAATGAAAAACAAAAAGAAAACCAACAACAGAAAAATCTAAAACAATATTAAATATTCGAATTATTGAAATTATTATACAGTTTGATGTAATTTTTGACAAAAAAAAAAAAAAAAAAGACAAAAAAAAAACCTTAAGGCCGTTTCAAAAACGTCTTTTTATGGTAAAAAAAAAATAATTTTATTAAGAAAATATATGAATGCAGGTTTGAATTTGTTTTCGAAACTCTGTCAGTTTCTAAAAATTTCGTCAACCCACAAAGATGACTCAATATGAAACATATTTTGTTGAGTTTTATTTATTTCCTTTTTTTTCAAATTCTTATATTAATTTCTATTAGTTTTTCTAATAAAATTAATTTCTGTTAAAAAAAAACTATTTCACAAACTTTTCGAGTTTTCGTTTTTTGCACCAAATTTATTCGAGGGTAAACAAAACAATTAAAGGAATGAAGCAACAATAATGAAGCAGTGGCGGGCACACAGAAAAAACACCGTGAACACAACAAAAAAAAAATTTATTTTGATAACGACAATAGTTTTTTTGTTGTTGTTATTGTTATTATTGTATGACTATTTGTTGGCCCGTTATAAGTAAAAAAGACACTGTTATACGCGGTCACAATCGTTGAACGACTGGTGTAAAAGGTAATCAAAAATTGCACGAGTCTAAACATTAATTGAGTGCAATGCACACCACGACAGCATGACATGCCATACACATACGACAGCAATCTGATTGCTTGTTAGACCCCTCAAAACACCTGAACAACCCACAAGGCTTAGTTAGTGTGCTTTGAACAAATCTAGAAGAGCCTCTTCTATCTCCCCTCCATGCACCTTTGAGCTGTTAACACACACACATCAGCACACAAGATTTAAAAAAAAAGCATACAAAACCTCTGTACCACCAAATGTGGCTACAACTTGTGGCTGTTGTTTTTCTTAATTTTTCTTTTTTTTTTATCTATTTCATCGATATTTTGTTTTCATAATACAACAACAACAGCAACAACTACCTACACATTTTGTCAAAACAATTTTGCTATTTGTTATATTCTGATGTGTGTGTGTGTGAGTTTGTGTGCGTCTTATAAAAAAGCTTTAAAGTTGATTTTTCTTCCTCTTGTCTTTAAAACTCAATTAAAAATTAAAAAGTTGTTTAAGTTTAGTTAGTGCAAACAACAAAAAGCTTCTAATTGAGTTTTTTTTGACGACTTTAACTCACCTCTTAAGTTGAATTTCTCTGTTAAAATGATTTTAACTCAAATTAAAAAAAGAGTGTGTTCATTACAGCTGAAGAGAGCGAGAGAGAGCGAAAAAGAGAGAGAGAGAGAGCAATTTCTCTAATCTTTCTAGTTCCCGTCTTTTTTTCTATTGACTTTGTAAAAAATAAAATTCAATTTTATTTTTATTTTTTTTTAATTTTCTTTTACTTTTGGTACGTGACAATAACAAAAACAAAATGCGTTTAAATTCATTTAATTTTTTCTATTATTTGATTTGATTCTATCCGTAATTTCTTCGTTGTTTCCTACAGCACTTTAGATAATGTATTGATGCAAATGTTCGATTTTTTTCTATTTATTTCTTTTTAAGTTTTGTTAATATTTGATAGTGGACGCTGCTTCTGCAACCTTCAAGGCACTTTACTTGCCCACAATGAAGTCGCACCATTTATTTTATAAGTTTCATATCAATGCCTTTAACCTCAATAGACAAATACGTTTCACGTAACTACAGTAACCGGAAGTTGTGTCTCTTTAATCCCTACAGCAAAGTTGTAATGTTTCGTACTGTTCAATTTTTTTTTCTTTACGAAATGTAGGGGTCTTTTGATTTAAAATACTTGTACGTACGTTTTAATTTATGTACATCTTCAGTGACTTTTTTATTTTCTATTTTATTATCACGTCTTGTTCAATAAACGAAGGGAACTTAACCTCACTGTATGACTTCGGTCAAGCTCAAACGGTTCGATTTCTTATTTAGCAAACATGCGCCCCTCTTAACCAGAGCATCTAGGTTTAATTTTTTTTCATTAAATAAGCTTTTTGAAAAACCTCTTTGTCGCTACGTTTTAAAAATGATGGGAATTGAACTCATTAGTCGTGAACTTATGTTTAACAAAAAAGCAAATCAACACCTTAGTAAATGGCAGCCACCGCAGCGTCTTAACCTGTGTTTGCCAAGTTTTCTTTTTTATTTTTTCAAACATACACCACACATGTTAGTGGTGAAAGTAATAACTTTTACAACTATTCTTTTCAGATCAAAGACACAGTGCAATATTATTATATTTAGATGTGGTATCAAATGGATACTAAAATAAAAGAGATAAAAGGTTTCAAACAGGTACCTTTTAATTAAATGGTACTTTTTATCAAAAAAAGTACTTTGAGAAACTGAAAATAATAAATAGAAAGTTAAAAAAAAGTAATTTGCCTTTTTTTTAAGTGATTTTATAAAAAGAAAACTTTTTATTGAAAACACGCTTGTAAGGACAAAGCAAAACTATTTAAATGTTACTTTTTATAAACAAAGACATCCTTTTATTTGAAAAAAAAACTTTTTTATAAAGAAGAGTAGTCTTAGCAATAATTAGTTTAAAAAAAAAAAAATTTTAGCTAGAAAGGTACTTTCTATGTAAAAAGGTACTTTTTAGAAGCAGGTACTTTTTCTTTAAAAAGTTACTTTCTTGATATTGGTACTTTTTATTATTATGATAAATTTTATTAAAAATGTACTTTCTAATTACACCATAAACAAGTGGTGCTTTTTGCTAACCAAGAAGATATATTTCACCGAAAAAGTACTTTTTATTTGGTTGATAGAGAAAACACTTTATTAAAAAACGCAACTTTTAAAAATATTTCTTTTTTCAAATTCAAAATAGTTTTTTTTTCAAAGTTGTAAGGCTACTACTTAAAATTTGGTGCGCAATATTTATTTGTTGGTTCAAGTTTTAGGTTATTAACCTTTTAAACCCCTTAAGATTTATTTTTTTCAAAGTTCTGTCTATGACAGATTTTTTGGTTGCTAAGTCAGCTTGTTTGAAATTTGCCTATTTAATTAATTATTTATTTCTTTAAGTTATATTATGCAGTATTTTTTTTTTTCTTTTTAAATATTTATTTAATTTATTTATATGTATGTGTGTGTTCATTTATGTCCGACTGTCTGTGTTCTATTACGGATGGCTTTTTAATTTCATTTGTTTTAGTGCAGTTTTTTTTTTTCTTTTCTTTTCTATTTGATTTTGTTGTTTTATTTATATACATATTTATTTTAATTAATTTATTGCTCAATGCATTAATCTAAATTTGTTTTCTCTTTTTTGCTCCCTCGATCACACACAGAAGCAATGAAAATGAAATGCTTTCTTTTTTTCGACTCGATACAATTATTTATAAGCAAAAACAAAACAAAAACTAGTTTATTAAATTTTTATTACTTTTTTTTCTTTTACCGGTGTCTGTGGAACTGCAACAACTAAAGCAAAAACTTAAAATAAAAAAATAAAATAAAAAGTAATCAGCAAAATTGTTAATGTGAAATATTGACACACTCACTCACTTACTTGGGCAAAAACAACCAAACATGGTGCTGTGATTTCTGTGTTTTCTTTCTTCTTTCTGTTGCTACGAAGAGTTCGCTGCTCTTTTATATTTATTAATTTATTTATTTATTTATAATTTTACTTTTATTTTTAATTAATTAATTTAATTTTTTTTAGAAATTACCAAATTTTATAATTAAAATGATAAATGTACCGTTATAAAAAAGTAAATGGTATAAATTAATACAACATCAAAAATATTTTTATACCCTTCACCACAAAAAGTGGAAATTTTGTCATTCCGTTTGCAATTTCTACAACATCCATATCCGGCCCTATAAAGTATATAAATTTTGACTTCTTATGCATAGCGAAGTCGATTGAGAGATATCCGTCTGTCCGTCGGTGTTAGTGTTGAAATCAAGTTTGCCAAGGCACTAGATCAGCTAGAGAAAAATTAATAACGCCATTCGATCAGAAATAGTTTCAAAAGAGGTGCTATTGAAAATCAGCAAGAACGGTCCGTGTCCTTCGACGCAGCGGGCAAAACACCACGCCTACCTTTAATTTTTCTATATCCAAATGAAGTAACATTGAAGTAACTCCAATTAAAAAAACAAATATGTGGGACAATAAACAAAAACCATCAAGTAAAAAAATTGGCGCCCGCCCATATTTTTCGAGCTACGGCCTCTGAAATTTTCAAAATTTTTTAAATATCAATATGGGTATCATTTTAAAGCTTTTGAAGAGATCTTTCAGAAAATACTTAAATTTTTTAAAATACTTAACCCATTTTGTATAGTTTTAATTTTTCAATTCTCTGTCTCTTTAATATTTGTATTTTTGATTGGAGTTACTTCACTAAACTACATTTAAATACATGGTGAAGGGTGTATATGAATCGGCATGTCCCAATATAGCACTATTACTTGTTTAATTTTTTTTTTAACTAAAAATTTTAACTTTTTACTTTTAAAGCCATTGAGAATCATCGGAGCACAACTTCACACAAAATTATGTCAACTTATCACAACATCATGATCTTAATTTAACAGCTGTTAACCCCCTTAGAATTACAAAACGAGCTTGAAAGTGTAAAATGAGCGAATACCTCTGCAAAAATTACAACTTTCCAGCTGACAAAGTTGTTTTCAAAATAAACAGGAAATAAAATTTAGAAGCTTTAATATGTGTAGAGTTACACAGTACTGCAATCTCGCTTTATAGTTGATAAGTTTTTCCCTTATCAACCGTCTTTTAATTGCAAACTCCGCCAATTTTCTTTTATACTCTTTTGTAGCTCTATTTTTCACTCTTTCATGGTAACTTGCTTTAACAATCCATACCTCGCCACTCTTATGTTATGTTATTCTTGTACTTTTCCCACTAACCAATGTCCCGTTAAGGTTTTATTATACAGGCGTCTTTTTTTCATTTCTTCTAATCGCAACTACGGGAGATGAACTAATGTTTTCATTTTAATCCTTTGGAATAACTCATCTACCGCGACTAGTCAGTCAACAACAGCTATTTTTCTTTCTACTCAAGGCTTCGTTGGGGCTTGAACTTATGATTCACTATTTAACAAACGGCTCCGATCTCGGATAAATCTGCTGAAACTCGCCAGAAGCGGTTGTTTTCTTATGACTTGACGTAACCCCGTAGACAATAATTGTCGGTAGTTAAGTCAAATGGTTACAGAAGATAATTAATGAACACCTGCCGTTAGATGTCAGCGTCACCAAAGTTCTCCCTTCAAAGCTTTGAGCATATCATTGATTTTAAAACAAGTAACTGCGGTCGTTTTTGACACCAGCCGCTATGACGCCCTTTTTTGCAAAAATTTTAGCCTGGCAAGTTGTTTAATATTTTAAAGAGTGTATTTACGCTCAAACTATTACACAGTGACATAAATAAATATTTACAATTAAACGGTAAATTAAAAAAAATTTAATATTTTCAATACGCTTGGCAAACGACCAAACGATAAAAAATCTTGCGAAATATTTTAAAAGTCGTGCCGTGCTTCTGTAACTGAAATGAGAAATTTCTCACATGAAAATATTGAAGTCGTCTTGTTTTACTCAGGTATCTCACACCGTAAATCATGAATTTTAAATTATGAACAACTAGAACACCCTGTGTAATACATGTTTCAATAATATTTATATGCGACAAATGTCGCCACTTTGACAAATGAAAAAAAAGCAATCTCATTGCTATCTGGTCACCCTTCACAAAATAAGTGAAACTGGTCTTTAAAATTATATGAATTAAAATAAAACAATTAATTTCTGTTTGAAAAGGCTAAAGAATTTTTGCAAGTTATAATTACAAACAAAAACAAGATCAATTAAATAAAATTTGTTTAATAATTAGATCAATTTATACATTTTTTTATTTAATAATTTTCAATCTATTTTTATAAACAACCTTTAACAGAAACAACATTCTTTCGCTTCAAGTTGTTTGTTGACTGTAATTATTGGTCGGATTCGAATATTTTTTTTTAATTTTAAAATTGAAGCTTAAATGATTTTATAACGTTCAAATTGTTTTAATTCGAGTTATTTTTTTAATATTTATATTCACCGTTCTAATATGCATAAAATAGTTAAAGAATAAAAGTTTTATAGAGCCAACACCCTAAAATTTAATTTAACTAACAAAACGGCAACCAAGCAAACAACAAATGTACGAAAGCACAATTTAGACATTTAAAAAAAATATTCTGACATCAAATAACAAACCAAAAAGCAAAAAATAAAAACGCAACAACACTACAACAGTTCCAGCAAAAAAAAAAACTAGACAAACAAAATATTAAAAGAAAAAAATATTTTAGTAACATTTAATTTAATCAAAGCAATTTTAAAAGTTACCATTTCAAACTTTAAGAAACCAATACACACACACCAAGATGTATATGAAAAAATAATCTTTTTAAAGCAGGGCTGTGAAATAAGCATTAGAATTTTTGCATGCTGAATGCAAAAAAAATAAAAAAAATGGATCAGTGCAATTTAAGAAAATATCAAAGTTTTGAGACAAGTTATTTGTAATCTCTTTTATTTATTTATTTATTTTATTATATTCCTCACTTAGTGTTAAAATGAGTAATGACCGCAAAACTTGGCTTGTGACAACAATATATATCTTCCTTTAACCAAAGACCATTTAGATGGGAACAAAGTTTAAGCAAGAAACCACTTTGCATGTGCAATGGAGTTTTACATTTAAGTCCACGCAGAAAATGTAAAGTTCCTTAATCGGTCCTTACTTCGCTGATGATATGATCTGTTAAACTATAGTGGCTGAAAAATTGTCAATGGATAATTCTGAAGCAGGAACTAACTCAGTCACTGATACGTTTGTAAAAATCAAAAGAAGTTGCAAAAGCAACTTTTCACCCAGGAAAGTGATAACCAAAGCCAAAATCCTCTACCCCGCCATATTAACCTATACAATGCCCCATCCTTTTACTGCTACTCGTAATAACCTACAACACACATAAAAGAAAACATTGGCCCCCTCATAGAGTACTTAATGCCTTTGTATCCTTTTAGTCGCCCTTAAATCCAAAAGTCATTCCATGAGTTTTTTGGCCACTCATCGGATTAATTTTTCCACTGATGTTAATTTGCCTTCTCGGAGCGACCACTGGGCGTCCTGTGATTCATTTCCTAGGTACCAAATGAACTTTTTTACTACAATTTGTGCCCGCCTCCAAAATTGACACCCCTCGTTGACTATTCGCTCTCCTACATTGCATGCATTGAGCGTACCCTGAGGTTCATAGTCTTCTTTTGGGGTTCAGAGACCGCCTTCTTGCACTGAATTTGTCGTTATGTTGATTCGATTGGTAGAAACGCTGGGCCTAATAGCCGCCTTATTTAGCGTCCTCCTGCAGGCCGCTGTACCCATACAAATAGAATGATAAAGAAAATCACATGAGGTCAATGGTCTCCCAGTTCGTCGGGATCATTGACTTCACTATTTGACGTTCACCTACTAACCGCTGGCCTTTACACTATTAGACTCATAAGAAAAAGAAAAATTTCGAGTAGAAAACAGCATTTTTATTTTTCTGGAAGTAAAAACTCACTACAGATTTTAATCAAGTAAGTGTGAACGCTAAGTGAGACTGCAGCGGAACAGAAAATGCCATGCGTCTGGCAAATGTTTATTAATCTAATTTTTTTTTCTATTTTTTTTTTTTTTTGTTAATTTATAGTTTCATTCCCAATCAGGATTTGAACCGTGGATATTACAAATGAATTAAAATTAAGCTACAGAATATTTAAATACGTCAATCGATCAGACACAGTGTCGAAAGAAGTGCTACTGAATATCAGCAAGATCAGTCCATGTCCCTCGCTGCAAGGGGGTTAACACCACGCCTGACTCTAATTTTTTTCTATAATATATGGAGCAGTGAAGTAACTCCAATCAGAAAACTTATTTATGATGAGATAAAGAATTAAAAAATAAGAAAAAAAAAACATCAAATAAAAAAATTTGCGCTCGCCCATATCTTCCGAGTTATGGGCTTTTGAACTTTTCACAGAAAAGTAAAATATCAATACGAATATTATTTAAAAGCTTTTGAAGAGATCTTTCAAAATATGCAAATTTCTTTTTGAGTACTTAACCTATTAAGAGCCGATGACATTTTTGTAATTTTAATTTTTATTTTTTTTTTTTTTTTAATTTTTATTTCTCGGTCACTGCAATATTTTTTTTTTTTTATTAGAGTTACTTCACTAAAAACTAGCTTTACATAAATGGTGAAGGGTATTTAAGATTTGGCATAGATGAATATAGCACTCTTACTTGTTTCAAATACGATTACTGTGACCACCGAACTTTTCAATACAAAAACAACAACTCTAAAATTTAAGATTTAAAAACTCTTTAAGTGATCAATCCATCTATAATAAAAAAATCTAGGTTTGATTCCCTGAAATTGAAAGGTTTGGTCTCGGCGATATTGTGTTTAAACTGTTTGGTCTCAGTGAAAGCCAATATATAAACTTTTTATAGCATGCTATATTTTTTTTCAGAAATACAAATCATAACAGCATAAAGTATTTATTGTGATAAATTTATTTGTACATTCAACAATAACATCAGTTTTCCATCGCTGTTCTTTATAGATTAAGAAAAGTTTATGAATTAAAATCATTTAAGACCTGTCTTAGAAATTGTTGGTTGCTGTTGTTGTTTTTGCCATATACTTGTTGTTATAGAGCATGTTTTAGAAGCACTAACTAAGTGGCAGTGGCAGCAACAATACCAGCCAACAGTACACCAGCAATCTCGTTTAGAAACCAGTCTGTTTTTATTTTTATTTTAATTTAAAAGTTGCTCATTGTTGTATGTGGTTTAATGCAGAACGTTTTGGTGTTTCTTTTTTTTTTTCTTTTTTTTTCGTATTAATACCAAAATGTATTAATTTTTTTTTTCAAAATGATTTTCACTTTTTTATGTTGATATTTTGGTGAACATTAATCGAGCAAATCGCTTGTATTAATACAGTAGGTAACAAAACAACAACAACACACTTCTGAGTAAACGTTCGCTCACTTTTTGTATCTCCTTTACTGTTTTATTCACGTAAAAGTTTTGTGGTTGCATTTTTTTAACAGCCTTAAGACACTGCCTACACTGGACTTGGTCGATTGAATTTTCTTATTTCGAAGTGCAGATGTAGCAATAGTTTTTTTTTTACAAACCCTGCGTTTATGTTTTTGCCCTAATACTTTTTCATTCCTGTTGATCTCTATCTATATCTATATATTTTCTTCTCTTTCTCTTTAGATTAAACAAAGAAACCCTGACCGCATCATAGACTTTGGTTCTTCTTTACTTCTATATTCAAAGCAACTGCAAACCCAAAATTAAACTGTTGAAATTTAACGTACGAGAACTATTAAAAGCAGACTTTTAAGAACGAAAAGAAACAGCAACTTATTTTTTTTTTTTTGCATCCTCTTCAGATAGGGAGACAATTGTATGAAAATGATGTTAGAATTTTACATAATTTTTTACATTCTCCTATTGAATATAAAAGAACAAATTGTTGAACAAAAAAACTGGGGGAGAAATTCTTATCCTCCACTCTCGCGGACAATTCGTACACATTGAGACTTTTCTGAAAGTTAAATAAGTGTTTATAAATAGTAAAAATTACTTGAACCGTAAAGAGTTGCTTCTCTGACATCTCAGCTGAACCTCAACCAACACAAAATTTAAATTTAGTTAAAGAAATAAAATCCATTTTTTTACTCAAAACAGCACTGCCAGCCATAACTAGACATAATACATTACACACGTTTAATTCTTTTATTTTATTATTTAATATTTTTTTCTTGGTTAAAATACTTTTTTAAAGTTTCAAATTTATAAAAAAAGAAAAAAATAACTTCAACTATTGTTCAACAAGCGAACTCATAAACAACTTGTTAGTTTAATTTCATTACTGTTGTTGCTGTTAGTGTTTTTTTTTTTTTGATATTTTATTTCAAACATTAAAAACAACACCAATAAACAAAAGACCTTGCTTTCGATTTTCAATCTTTTGTGGTGCATTCGTTCTGTTTGCCACAAAAAGTTGTACTAAAAAACTGTGCAAAAAAAAAACGACTTGAAAATGCCAACAACAAGAAAAAACCACCGCAGATAAAATACATTTTTTTTTTTGTTAAATTTTTAATAAATAAACTTTTTGCTTAAATTGATGCCAAACAAAAAAAAATATTCATAAAAACTTACGGATTTAGATTATGTTTTGGCATTTACATAATAAGACAAGTTATTGGGAATTTGAATTTAACAAAAACAACTTTAAAAGCTGAACCTTAGATCCTCAACTGCAAAACAATAATTTTTCTTTCCAAAAAATTTTTCTTATTGGCTAAAATGCCAACTGCGACGAAATGGTTTGATGTTTTTTTTTCATTTTGTTTAAAATGGACCTGCATAATAATTCCTGCATTTGACTTCTTAATAGTTTCACCTTTGCCATTGAGCTTTTGTGAAGAAAAAAAAAACATTTAAAACTAACCTTTTTGGAAAAGCTAATACACTTAAAACATACTTTTTCTAAAAATTATTTAAGGTTTATAGAAGTACTTTTTTCAAAAAAGTACCTTTTCGAAGATACGGTTTAAAATAGAATTTAATTTAAGGATCTTTTTTGAAAAAGTAAAAAATGTATATTTTTTTAATTACTTAAATATCCATAAAAAGTACCTTTTTAAGGAAGTACTTTTTTAACAAATCTAGTTCAGTGAAGTGACTTCAATTAAAAAATGGGGCAATAGAAAAAATTAAATTAAAAATAAATTAAAAAAAAAGAAAAAAAAACATCAAGTGAAGAAATTTGCGCTCGCCCATATTTTCCGAGTTATGGGCCTTTTGAACTTTTTATTGAAAAGTACGATTCTGCACCATATTTTTTAAGAGATCAGTATTGTTTGAAAATATGAATAACATTGACCCGGACGAAATGTGGCTTCAACAAGATGGCTCTACGTGTCATAAGGAGACCGCAACCATCGAGTTATTTAATTAAAAAAAATTGCCAATAAGTTGATTTCGAGAAATGGAGCTGTCAATTGGCCTCCAAGGTCTTGCGATTTGACACCTCTCGTTTATTTCTTGTAGGGTCACGTGAAGTCATTGATTTATGCTGATAAACCAGCAACAATTGACGCCTTAGAGGCCAGCATTGTTCATGTTATTCATGACATACGGCCAGCAGTAAATAAAAAAGTGACCCACAGTTGGATGTCCATAATGTCCGAAACCATTTTTAAAGATTAATGCCATGTTCTGATCTTTCAAATAAAAAAATTCGTCCTTAAAATTTAATTTTTTTTTTATTTTTTACAATTTGAAGTTCTATCGGACTTAAAAAAATACACTTTATTTTTAAATATCGATTGTTAAAGCAGTCTTTGACAAAAAAAAGTACTTTTGTGATGGTGGCCTTTAAAAAAAGCATTTTATTAATATTATTGTTGGTCAAAAGTTTTGTTAAAAAAGTACCATTTGGTTTGTTTTTCATTTTGATAAAATGAAAAACCCTTTATAATAAACAAGATTTAGTTTTATAGTTTAAAATTGCATTTTAGCACTTTTCTTTTAAAATATTTAATGGCTTTTAAAAAAAGTATTAAAGAAGTTTTGAAAAAAAGGTACTTTTTACAGGTGACATTTTAGCAACTCATTAAAAAATGAGTGTTTTGAACCCAGAGAGAGAATTGCAAAACCATTCCTTCAAAGTTATGATATTTCAAGTATATCTGCAGCACGCACTTTTCAATGGTTGTCTGATTGTCTGTTACAGTTTTGTAAACAAAAACAACAACAACAACAAAAAGCCAAACATAAAAAAGACCAACCAGCGTATGACCAAAAATATTAAACTTAATGGTCGTCGTTGTTGATGTTCTGTTTATGGTCAAATCGATCGAAACAAGTCTGTATTGAAAAGTAACAGTAATAAAGATTGTACACGGCAAAATGTTGTTCGTTGAAAAATTTTTCATTAATAATATTAACAATAATCTGTGGTTTTTAGGCTTAAGAAAATGTTTTAACTAAAAAGCCATATTATTTTTTATGGTAAAAATTTCCTAGTCACCAGTCTTTATTCAACTTTTACAAGAAAATGAGAGCAAACAACAAAAGTCACCAACCAGTATAACTTTGATTTTTTTATATTTATATTGTTGACGTTTAGGCGTTGTTGGTATTGTTGTTGGTTTTATTTTTTACAAATTTTTTACAGAAAATTTCGAAACGACATACAACAAACATTTAAAATTAATTATTTTTCAAAAAGATTTAGCGAATCGATTTTGACCTCATCGTGTGTTAAAAAGTAGTTGATTTCCTTTAAAGAAAAACTAGACTAAAATTACAAGTTGTATTTTTCTTGCACTTTGGGAATTTCATAAAAAGCTTCACCTTAGTATTAAGCAATAACAATAACGTTTAATTGACAAAAGATTTTACGCTTTCAAGTAGAAAGAGTGTTTCCTATTTAAATCATGGCAACTTATTGATGAAAATATATATTATATATGAAAATATATATTAAAGCATAAAGCAAGACTCTGTGACACAAATGAATAAGAATAATCAATAGGTAACGATAAATTTCCCCTACTTAGCTTTGGATTTGTGGACCTGGCTTCAAGGTGGCACAGTAAAACTGGAGTTGAACTTAAACTTCACTGGCTCTATTCCCACTTTTTATAAATCTGCAAGTTTATTTACTCTTAGATAATTTTACAAAATTATTTGTTTAAATCTTTATAAGTTAAAGCTGCTGGTGTGGCATTGATATTTGTGGTATCAAAACAAAATCAAAACTGTTAATTTAAAGATTAAAAATTTAACTTTTAAATACCAGCAGATATTTCTAACAAATTAAATCTATAATGTAGTAAGAAGAAACTAAGCACACAATTTTTTTAAATTGTTTTTGAATCCAAAAGAATCGGTTTAATAGAATTGATTTTTTTACGAAAATTAACAAAATTAATTTGCAATAAAAAAATTAAATAAATAAATTTATTAAAATTTTAAAACGATTTCAGCAAACACCTTCTTATAAAATTTTCAATTATTTGGAACATGAGTAGGAATTGAGTTGAACGGATAGAAAAAATAGTGAAGAGGAGGTTAATATTTGGTGAGTGTTGAACAACACCAATCAAATTTATTATTTATTTAAAAAGAAATGAATTCAAAAAATTATTAAAAATAAATAAAATCACGAATAATTAATGATTTCTTATATTTGGTTCAAAAGTATTTGTTTGCTTCGTTCGTTAATTAATGTGACCTTTTTGTAATTTTCTATAAAATTCACAGAATTGCCAGCGTATTTCACTTATTACATCAAATCATGTTCTACTTAGAAGAAGGATAAAAAATCTCAGTGTTAATTTAAACACCATTAAGAAAAAAAGGAAAAAAGCGCGGCCTTGTAGGATCGAATGAGGTGACTGACCTTTAATAAGACTCCAAACCCACTGCTCCTAGAGGCCTGCGAAAATCTCTCTCTTGAGTTTGATCCATCGAAGGTACAGTTTAGAAATGTTTAGATTATTTTTCGAATTTTTAATTTGTTACCCATTGTACTGAGAATTATCAATTATTAAGTTATAATATTTTCTTTGTTAAATGTTTTTTATAAACAGTTTCTGCTAATTGCTGTAAATGTTAGTTAAAAAAGAATTCGATTACTCGATTAATCGGTTATCCGTGAAAATAATAGGAGAAATTGGTCTCTTGTTTAAGTCGCAAAAAAAAATCACAGATTAAAAAAAAATTATTGTTCTCCAAATGATAACCCGAATAATCGAATAATTTTTATTCGGATCAGTAAGGAGTACTTAAACATATTTTAACTTTTGATCAAAAAATTTTAGTTTTTGAAGAAACTACAGATAAAATTGTTTGGATTATTTTTGAATTTTATTATTTTTTTTCCTGCACCCATTGTGCAGAGAATCATCAACACTTTAAAACTAGTAATATTTTGTTTTTTTAATATATTTCACGAAAAGTTTCTGCGAATTCTTTGATAAAAAAATATGATTTTAAAAATTTTCGAATATTCGATTATAAGCAGCAAAAAAAAAATAGAAGAAATTGTTTTTTTAAGTCATATAAGAAAAAATAATCGTAGCTGAATCAAATTGTTTTTGTCCGAAAGATCACTCGAATAATCGAATAATTTTTATTCAGATCACTGATGAGTAAGAAGACTTATTATTTTACAATTTTTTTTTATAAATAACTTTTGATCAAAAATTTTACTTTGAAAAATATTAAATTATTTACATGAATTTGATTTCCCCTGAAACTAACGTTTATATTTTGGCTATTATTGACTTATCAAATAATTTTTATTCAAATGGTTACTCGAATAACCAAGAAGTAACTCTAAAAACGTTTTTGATTATTTCACAAAATCATGTCTAAATTAAATCTTTGCAAATAAAAGGACACATGAAAAATTAGAGATCATTTGCTCTTTTCAAAGTCTGAAATCTACGTTTTTGCCTAAAACCCATCTTTTGATGAACGACGATGCACAAAAGTTCCCGCCTCAATAAAAATAATTGGAGCATCCGATTAATCGGCTTATTAAAAACACAACAAAAATATTTTTTTTATCATAAAAGAAAAAAATAAAAAAAGTAATCAAATTATGTTTGTCCGAATCATTATACCAATAATCGAATGGGACACCAGTTTTAGTCATATATATTTTTTTTCGAAAATATTTTTTTGTGATCTGTAAAATAACATTTTTTTCTACATTGTTTCTTGACAAAGGTCTATTATTCGATTATTCGGGCAGTCATTTAAATGAAAAGTAATCTATTATTCGTACTATTTCATGTATATATATATTTTAGTTAATTCCGAAATTAAATAAAATTCACCGATTAATCGAATAAGTTTTATTAAAACGATTATCCGAATAATCAAAAATTTCTTCGATTATTTTACTAAACAGCGTGTGAGCAAAATAATTCAAGCTTTAAGAGCACAATCAGTTCGGCTCCTTTTTCTTCGCTCTTTTGGTCCTCAGCAAGAAACAAAATTTCCCGCGCCATCCAACATTCAGTGTCCCTTGATGACATGAAAGTTCTTTTTTCATTACGAAGTTTTGTAGTTACATAAATTCTTCTGACTCTAACTAACATCCCCCATATTAAAGCCTCTAGTTTCTTTAGTGAGATTCACTAACATGACACTCAAGTCCTGGGTCTTTTCAGAAGTATGTAAAATTTCTTATTTCTTATTATTTTTTAAATATTTTTAACCTGCCTCAGCCAATTTTATTTATTTATTTATTTTTTTTTTTTGAGTTGCATTACAAAACACAACATAAAAACATAATATTCGAATACCCGATTAATCGATTAATCGTAAAAAGCAAAATAAGTTATTTTAATTTTTAGGTCATATGAAAGAAGCCCACCGATTGAATTTTAATTTTTATCTTAAACCTTGACATTTTTAAATTTTATTTATCAAATTTTTTCATGCAAAATCTCAATTGCCTGCCACAACAAACTTAAAAAATAATAATTTTCAAATTCATAAATTACCACGTCTTAAATCAAGTCACAAAAAAAGTCATTCTTAAGAATTCTATTCATTATTTGAGATTATGTTGTGGTAAAGCTGCTATAGATAATCTTCAATGTTGTGGTCATTGGGAAGGTTAAAACTAAAAACTGTTTCAAAGGCTAAATTTAATTCATTATTATTTTTTTTTTTTTTTTCATCAAATAAATTTAAATTATGTTCACAGTATTTGATCGTTAATTGACCAGTTTGTTTTTTGCCTATATATTGTTGTTGTAATTAAAGTTGTTATGGAAAATTTATAAGAAAATAAATTGGTTACAGATACTTTAGATCGTTTTTGTTTTAAGATGACTTGACACAATGTTTGGCAACAAAATATACGCAGTCAATAACTTTTTATATTAAAAAAATATTAATTAAATTTTGAAAATTAATTAACAACCAATAAACCGAGTTACTCTTAATGTCATTAGTTAAGGTAAAATTTATACAATTAAAATAAAAGATGACAACACTGAGAGAAAACGTAAACATTAATTAGGAATCGTTCGTTTTCGTTTCAATGGAATGAAAATAATAATCGATGTTTTTAATTTGCTTTACCCAAATTCTCATTAAATTATTATTGTTCGATAAAAGACATCTCCACTTCAGTGTATTCAAGTGTGTTTTATCCGTTTATGCAAAACGTGGTGGCGCAGTGTAGAGTTGGATATCATTTTAGCCTTGTGACTTCGCTTGATCTAGACTGCCGAGAGGCAACAGGCTGAGAAATGTGTTGTGAAAAGTCTGTTCCAACAGTTAAAACTTCTGGAATCGAGGAACTAGACTTACGAAAAACATTATGTTGGATATTGATGGAATGACGGCATTGCGCGTTCCTTATTAATGCCACAATGATCAGGAGAAATTTCAAACGCCTTAGTCGAACTATTTGTAAAGGTTTCTCTTATGAACATAAATTAAATTTCAAAAGTTTTAGCTTTAATGCAAAAGATTCAAACGATTCTAAAGTAGAGTGTCTGTCAATAATTAATTAATTCGTTTGTTTGAAATCAAGCTTTCCAGACCAATTTGTGTTTATCCTTAAGATCAAACACAACATTTGAGACACCGAAAGGATTATTAAATGGTTGTCTTCAATGCAGCAGGCTCATTATAACGCTGAACAACTCTTCACTTATAGTTTTTTTTTTTTTTGTTTTTGTCATAACTTAATGCAAAAATGCTTTACTGGGGACTAAATAACGAAGACACTACTGTAAATGACAATAAAACTAAATGTATCTTTGTTTCAAAAATGTCAAAATGTTTTTTATTTTATTTTATTTATTTTTTTTTTTTTAAGTATGAATTTTCTGTCACATTATTTGTCATTGTACTAATTTCATGGCATGTTTTTTTTTTAATTTTTATTATCTACAAATACATAGAGGTACATATATAAATGAATTTGTGTTTGCATGTTTGTAACAAGGGTACTCCTCCTGTCATTTAGAATTTTCAATTGTCATATAGATCACTTTGAATACAAAGTTTGGAGCAAAACGGAGCATGTAACAGGATACAAAATGATTGTTTAATGTCCTTCGTCTTTAGCTTTAGTAATGGTTTACTTCTTTACAACGGAATGGAAGCGAAGTACCCCAAATAAATTAACACTCAAACAGATTCTATTCAGAGCCTTTAAGTTCATTGATCAAGATCTTTGCTACGTATGAAGCGAGTTAAGTCCTTTGAAAAGAGTTCGTATTAATCCCTCGTGGTCAACTAATTGTCACCGAAGAATGTCATCCGTCCAAATTTCTAGCCTGCTTTGCCCATTTTCGAGCTAACTGTCATGATTTCTAGGATGGATTTTAATACAGCGTTATTAAATGCTTTATGAAACGTTCCAGTATAGATTTTTGCTACATGATCAAAATACACGTCAGTACCTGGCCGTGTTTGCCGTAACCCGACAGTGGTCAGGCGTAGCCAACAAAGTTGCAATTTTAAGAACATGGCTTGCAGAACCATGTTCTTACCCTTGCTTGAGGATTGGAGGCCATCAAACCCTATCTGTTGAATGCAACAGTTCATTTGGAACGGCACCGCACCTTCCCTGCGGACACCGACCTTAACCAACAGCAACCACAGGTACCCCGAAGGAACCTCACCAATAACCCGCTACTGAGATTGGCGGCTCTCTGTATGGGCTACTGGTTTCCGTGGCTCCAATCCCTTTAAGGACACTGGTCAGTCCTTCTACAAGTACCCAACATGTCTATCAAGATTTGTTGCCTGCAAACTCGTTCCTTCTATAACCCGAGAGCCCTTCGTCTGAACCCTAGTTAGTTCGGTCAGATTCTTAGTACCTCCGGGGAGAGGCATTTGATATGCCAAGAAAGTCTTTTAGTCACACCAGGCCTTTCTTTATATTGAGTGAGGAACTCACATTTCTAACACAATTCCTCTCCTCTGTCGCTATCCGTCCGTTTTAAGCCAGCAAGTTTGGTAGATCAGAGTTAGTAGTAATGACTTTAAACTTTATGAGTAAGACAAGAGTCGGTGAAATGTTATGCGATACCTTAATAACAGTATTTTTTACAAATTGATGGAGTTACCATGTTGCAGGCTTTAATTGCTGAAGTTCCCAGCAAATAATCCTCTCACATCAAGAAATTTTAAAGCGAAATCGTATCCCCATGCATAGTAGTAATCACTGATTACTATTTAATTGAAGGACGAAAAAAGTGAAATAAAGAAAGAGAGAAAGAAAGAAAGAGAGAGGAGAGAGTTATAGCAAAAACTTAGTCGAAATGCGAAAGGGAAATTGTTACCCCATGGAAGACAAGGTCATTACTAATTATTGTATCCCTATGGAGAGCACAAATAGTGAGTCGAACTTAGTTTTGACTTATATTAATAACAAAGTGCATAGAGGAGTTAAGACTAAATAAAAAGGCGTGGGAAAGGCGGTACCTCTCGAAGTAAATAAAAATTTTTCTTTATCAAAAGAATTATTTTACAAAAAGCTCTAAAGTAAACTAAAGTAAGTTTTATTTGGCATTTTAAATTTTATTTAATAATGATGTGGGTAGCGAAGTACACCGGGTCCAGCTGGTTTTATATGGTTTTCGGTAGATAACTTTTTTGACAAAATGCATTAAACAACACTCAAGAGAAAAAATTTACACAACATACGATTAACCACCTTCAAGGGCATCGCGTCTTAAACATACAAAAACGAAGTAAGAAACGGATTTACTTCAAATGCAAATCAAATAAAAATTATTTAGAATGGCATTTTAGACAACTTAAAATAAAATAGCGAAATAAAACAAGAAAAAACTTGTTACAGCAAGTAGCTGCCACAAAAGTACTTGTTTTAAAGATTTTTTTTTTTTTTTTTTTGTTCTAGTGCATTGAATATGATACTACAAGAGACAACGGCAATAACAAACTGTAATTTTAGGATACCAAAGAGATTGACTAAACATGAAAACTAAAATGCAGAGATTTTATAAATATTAAATGCAGGGGAAGTATAGCGCATTAGAAAAAGAGGAAAGCGAAAGTTAAGAGGGTTCAGCAAACTGTGGTTAAGGAACCTAAAATACCGCTTATAAATATGCAAATTTAAAGGATAACATATTTTCACTAAAACTGTGGTTGGGCATTTAAAAGGTTTTTAGTTTATTAACGCAATGTAAAAATTCATTGTTGTTATGAAAAATTTCGTTAATATAAAGAAAAACGTTGGATTGAAGTCATGACATTACTAAATGAAATAAATTCCATTAGTTGGATCAATTATTTTACATCATAAGTGCGCGCTTAGCAGTAATGTCGAGGCAGACAGTTCAGCATTGAGGTTTAGTTTAGATGGCCAAAAATTAACAAGAAGTTTGTAACTATTTTTTATTCAATTTTATTTCTAACTCTCATTATTTGCAATGATAGTTTATTGGGTGGCAGTATTCAAAACAAGACCTATGAGCGTCTTTACCTGTTCCGATTGGAAATGAATTTTTGATTTATACACACAGGTTGTCTGCCAACTAAAGAAGCACCATATAGCAGACCGCTTAGACATATCAATCGAAAGCTATAATTCATAATGATGTCGCTCTACTTCATCTCTGCAATCAAGGAACATTTTAATGGTGTTAATATTATGAAATCAAGTTGGCGTGATTTTTCTGAGGGTTTCCTTCAAGTATGAAGGGCTGATAGAAATCCATTTATTAACATGAAAACATAAAATTAATTTTTTTTTCGAGACAACACTTCAGCTAAAACAATTGTTACTAAAGTGACGAAACCTAATAACTTTGAAATTGAAAAAAAAAATCGTTTGTCTTAAAATATATTCGTAATGGATTTCAAATATTTAATGTAATAAAGTAATTGTAATAGTCTAGCAAATCTTTCCTAGTAATCATTTTTGCTTACCATTAAAAAAAAAACTTCACTATTTTGTAGTGGCAACTAAATAAATGAATTATTAAACAATGGCACGCATTTAAACAGAAATTAAAATAAAAATAAAGAATTTTACCATAAAAATCAAAGTGGTAACACAGTGCAATTTGTTTTCTATTTATTTTTTTCTTTTTTTTTTTTCTTTTACAAATAAAACTATAAAAACATACAGGTCTTTTAACATGAATTGCCATGAACCAATTTGATAATGTAGTGGAAAAGCTTTGAATTCTTATTTTGCTGCAACTATAATTTTTGAAAGTTGCAGCAATAATTTGGAAGCTTTTGTGGAAGGTTTAACTGCAAAAAAACAAAAAAATCAAAGGAAAATATTTTAAATAAAAACAATTAACTTTTAATAAAAAAATAAATAAATAAATAAAGCTAAATAGTATTTGGAAATCACTAAAAGAAAACTTAAAGAAAAAATATGCTTTAAATATATTGAATTGCAATTGATTGGCAATAATCCATGATTTATGTGGGCTTTTTTTCATTTCAAATGTTGTTTGTTTTTTTTTTTTTTTTTTTTTGCTTTTCTTTTGTTTAGATCTACAAGTCATTTTTCTTTGTTATAAATATTTATTTTCAATATGATTTCAATACTGTTTATTAGAGAATCATATTAATACCGTTATTCTTAATGGCTGCTGAAGGGCTTTAAGTGACGTATTGCGTAATAGTCACGTTTAGATTTAACATCCCACACTTTCAATATTTTTTAAACACAATTCTGTATCCAACCATCTATTCGTTCATTCATTCATTCACTCATCCATGTATTGATTATCATATTTTATTTGCAAATATTGCAAATCATAAAAAAAATAAACGTCAGACGATGAATGAAAGAATAAATTACGACGCCAACACATCAAATAATATCCTGCCGTGTAAATGGCGTCGTTATAATCTATATCACCCTCATAAAACAAACAAAAGATGTTTGAATCGCTGTGCTGAAATGAAACTAAACTATTTTCGTGTAAAAATTATTATTTTGCAAATAAGTAATAAAATTATTAAAATTAACGGATATCAGGTCCTATGATATCTTAACGTTTTATGGTAACTGCAATGTTGTCCACAAAAACATTCTGATACGTGAACGGAATTCATGCAAAAGACGCTCAATTAACCTTTTGGTTGGTCGTCCTTGTTAAAAAAACCGGGTTTGTTTCCCGGTATTTTATCACTCACTAAACATCACTCTGAAAATGCCTTTTAGAAAAATGCAAAAAAAAAATTATAGGTTCGTGAAAAAATTGTCTTTGTGGGGGGAAGTATTTATGCGGCTTTTTACACCAAAAATATGTCAAATGTAGCAAATATCAATTTAAACTAAACACAGCGAAGATATTACTCTGAACTTGGCTTTGAAGAAAAAACAATTTTCAACTGTTACGATTTATGCTACGATACAGTTTTTAAATCTAATGACAAACCACAAAAAAATGCTACTGTCGCCAAAATTCATCCCCCAAGAAACGCTCTTAATTTGGGACTCGAGCTCAAGCTCGAATACAGCTCAAATACCAGCACAAGAAGTTTTGTTTCAATGAGTTTAGACGTCAAAAAATTGTTGATTTATTTCCAAAATATTTCTTTCCCACTGTGCAAGTCCTTTGTCGCTACATTGTATAAGCTTCGGATGTACTGAATACTAACGAAAAAGGCAACGAGAATGTTTGACGGCCACCTTATTATGACAGCTTCGACTGTAGCCGTTATATATAAAACTAAGACTGCAAGAAATTTAAATTATTTATACACAGGGAAAAGTATGGTTGTGTGATATGGTCACAACAATAATATTATGTTTTCTGTAACCAAATATGTTTGCGGTAAATAAATTGTTTATAATGAAAACAATACTTTAGTACCGATAATCAATTATTTGCTAACAAAATGGTTAAAAATACCGTGCAAAAATCTTAGCATAATTGAATGAAAACAAGACCGAAGGATGCGATCACAAAAACAGAATCCCTCACCGAGCTCCGAAAATTTGCACAAACTCAACACCCTTATCAGCTGGTGTTTTCGGCACCTTAGCAGCTCGGTTCCAATTCAGCCTTGTGTGACAACTTGTAAGAAATCCAGTTTAAAATGTCTGCAAAGTCATTAAGCTTAAATAAAAAATTTTAAGTATTAGCCAATGGTCTTCCAAAGATTAATTTCCACTTCCTTTATTTGTATGCCAACATACATGTTCTCTACTAATTGGCAATCAAAAAAAAATGTCTATAAATCAAAATGACGCCAAACATATTAACCAACCATATGTTGGATACAAATAGAAATATGAAATTTATAAATATAAAAAGAAAAAGAGGCACAAAGATAGAAAGAGAGCGAAATACAACAGTCGTAAGAGTGATTGTGTAACCAAAACCACAGGATAAATTAAATATATGGATGAATAGTTAAATAAACGGCTGGCCTGACTGTCTAAAACATATTGGTTGTGATGAGTTTGCTGTTGGTTATAATTAATGTTTGGAAAACGCATTTCCTCAAGACTTTTTTTTTTTGCCATCAACGGCACAAAGAGAAAATGCATAAAATTTAATTGACTGCAGTGATAATGCGATAAAATAAAATGGCATGATGTAAAACACTACTTTAGCAGTATAATTTGCTAGAGTTGTTTACTAAATGCAACTGTTGTCTGTGTATGTGTGTTAAGCTCTTCGTTAGAAGTTCTTTGTATCTGGTGGCAGTGAGTGCCGACCACTGCTTTCAATTCTAAAATATTGTGATTTTATTTTTTAGCCATCTTATTTTCTTGTTGCTTTAACAACAAGGCGCCACGAAAATGACATCCTTTGTATGTTATAATATTTTGTAGTAATATATGTTAGTTGCAATATTTAAAAGCAAAAGAACACAAAACATAAGAGAAATAAAAGACGTAAAATATAATGATTAGTTTGTAATATTAAATATAATTACACTTTAAGAAGGTTTTGTGTAATGAAAATAAAACCAAAGAGGAAGAAAAAAATAAAAAATTATATGCACAATGAAATTTATTTTTATACTCAATAAAAAATGCTGAACTAAAAATAAAACACGACAAAATTTGTGTTTTTATAATAACTTTTTATAAGACTCACTATTGCCATAAAAATATTTTCAACTGTGGTTTTGTAGATACTTAATTTGCAATTTGTTCGGTGCCTGCCATGATGTTGATTTTTACCAAAATGTTTAAGAATTAAGGACCTAAATATTTTTCGAGATTTTTCTTTCCCCTAACAACAGTAAAACAAAATCTTTTTTGATATTAAAATTTATTGATATTTTCCAATGTGAGCCATCAAATCGATTTTTAAATGAATAATAAAAACAATATTTGTAAACCAACCACCACATGTTGCCTGTTGTAAGGTTGCCAAAAAATTAAGAATAAACTGGGGGTTCCTGATGTGCTTTTGGCACCCCAGAATAAAATTACAAGTTTGCATTTTTATGTGTATGACAATTTGTTTTAAAAGCAAAAAAAAACATCTATATTTCTTGCTTTTTAACAGCGAAACAGAAACCCAAACACAACCCCCCAACTGACCACAAGAACCAAAAAAAAATCCAACATAAAAATTCAATAAAATAGACAAACAAAAAAAAAACAATCAACGAAAGTTCAAAGTATAAAGAGAGAAAAACAAGAAGAGTTTTTAAACTCACTAACAATATCCCATTGCGTTGGCGTTACAAATTAAACCTGTTGAAAGGCAAAGACAGAGCTCTTGTTGTGTAAAAGATAACGACTGAGTTGCTATTTTTAGAATGCCAATACACACGCCCACTCTTTTTTCTTTTTTTTTTTTTATTCTTTACTTACTTGCAAAGGGTGTCTCAAAGTTCATGCAAACCTTAACTATATCGCCTTAAATTGTTTTACTAGCTGACTGTTTAAAGATTTAATAAACTGGGATTTACCCCCAAATTTTACGAAAAATTCTTGAATTCCAAAAAGCTCTAAATATTTAAAATGCAATAATTTAAAAAAAAAAAAAGATGTTAAAATGAAGTTTTTGTGAAAAAATAAAGTTAAAAAAATAAATTGTACACAAATCCCTAAATTCCCAAAATATTCATCGAAAATCCCCAATTCAGATATTTGTAAACACTTTTAAGAATAATTGTGGCTTTAGGCACAGGGTTTTTTAGAACCAAAGCCCCAAAATTTGGACTTAAGAATATTTGAACTAAAACAAAATCGAAATTTTACGAAAAAAGTATGGGGTACGTTTGAAATAATTTAGGGGAAGCATATGCAGCAAATTGGTTTTATATTTAATGCAGCAATCGGCTTCCAGATTGTGCTACTTCAAAAAGTAAAAAAAAAAATTTAGGATTCGTTTGTGGTCTTTTTTTATACCCTTCACCACAAAAAGTCTAACAAGGGTAAAACTAACTTTGTCATTCCGTTTGTAATTTCTACAATATCCATTTCCGACTCCATATATTCTGACTTCTTATGCATAGCGAAGACGATAAAGCGATGTCCGTCTGCTCGTCCGTGTTAGTGTTAAAATCAACTTTGCCAAGACACTAGATGATCTAGAGAAAATTTACATGCGCCAATCAGTTAAAAACAAAAAATTTGGAGCGATAGAAAATTATAAAATAAGAAAAAAATTGAAGTGAAAAAATTCATGATCGCCGATATTTACCTAATCGAGCTTTGAAGCGATCTTTTAGAAAATAATAAAAAAAAATTTTTTAATGCTTAACCCATTAAAAGAGTCGATGACATTTTTATATAAAATTATATATCGTGCTTTTTTTCCTTATTTTTAATTCTCTGTCACCGCAATATTTTTTTTTTTTTTGTGATAGGAGCTACCTCACTAAACTAGATTTACATACATGGTGAAAGGTATATAAGATTCGGCATAGCCTACTTTAGCACTCTTACTCTTACTTTTTCTCATGGTTAGATTGGTTGGTTGTATTTTTGGACCAAAATCATGTAAATATTTGGAATTTTTAAACAATTCATTTTGAAAATTCTGCATCTTAGTTCAGAAGTCAATTGAAGAAAAACCGAAAGTAAAGCCATGATTTAATAATAGTTTTATTTTAGGAAAAAAATTGTTTTCTATTTCTTTAAAATTTTGTATTAATTTTAGGACACCATTTACAACTTTATTTTTTCACAGCAGCGACAATAGTAAAAAGAAAAATAACAAAAAGGAATGCAATTGGTATTGAAAAAATTAACATTCTATTTACGTCATATTTATTGTACAGAGTTATTTTTCAGCTTTCAGTTTTTTTTCTTAATTCTAACTTTTCTCAAAGGCAAATCAAATTCATGGCCAGAAAACTTTAAAATTTATACTTTCCACACATGCAGGTCAAAATTTTCCTACATCAAGCGTTTTAAAATTGTGGACCACTCAAACTTCTAGGCGTAGGACGTATAACGTTATACAACGTCTCGTAGTCGTAGCCGACATTTATATTTAGACTTTAATGATATTATCATGGAAAAAATATCCCTATATCAACAAATCCCATCTTTTTGGTTTGGGTAACGTAAAAAGTATTACGTAGACATTTTTTTTTTACCAAACATTGCTACGTAACACTCAACTTGAACATTTGAATATGCTCAACATCTACCACCATATTTTGAAAATCCCTATTAGGTATATCGAGTGCAAGGATCTGTGAAACACAAATTAAAAACTAATCGTACGTTTAATTTGAAATCAAATAAACCAGCTTAAATATTACTCTTGTACATTTATTAAAATTTAAAACAAACAAAAAAAATAATAAGTAAAAAAAACTTATGTGGATGAACGTTGTTACAACGATTTTGTAAGAAAGCAAACGCCTGTAAACGTTTTCAAAGAGATAAGCGTCAAACATTTTTGTTTATTTCAACACAAATCTTAGTGTTGCGGTAAAAGTTTTAAAGTTCAATTTAAATCAGTAAGAGTTCTATACTCGGCTTTGCAGAATCTTATATACCCTTCACCATAAATGTATAACCACATGTATGTAAATATATTTATATTTTTTTTTTTTTTTTTTTTTTTTGAGGTAAAGAGGGTTTAGCATTTTAGAAAATTTAAAAATCTCTTTAAGGATCTCTTCAAAAGCTTTAAAATGCGGCCCATATCGATATTTTAAAAATTTTTAAAAATTCGGACGCCCGTTACTCGGAAAATATCGGCGAGCTCCAATTTTTTTCTTTCTTATTTTTTAATTTTTATCGCCCCATATATTTGTTTTTTCGGTTGGAGTTACTTTATTGTTCCAAATGATTTGTAAAAATTGGAGGTAGGCGTGGTGTTTAGCCCGCTGCGTCCAAGGACATAGACCGATCTTGCTGATTTTCAATAGCACTTCTTTCGACACTGCCTCTGATCTATTGGCATATTTGATTTTGTTTAGCTGATCTAGTGCCTCGACAAACTTGTTTTAATACTAACGCGGACGGACAGACAGACATCGCTTAATCGACTTCGCTACACATAAGAAGTCAGAATATATACACTTTATGGGGTCGGAGGAAATGGATATTGTAAAAATTACAAACAGAACGACAAACTTAGTTGCACCTTTTTTTTACTTTTTAGTAACAATACTTGGTGTAGGTAGGCTTTTCTGGGGAGCTAAACCATCCATTGAAACATTTTACTCCCTTCTTTCAAACGAAAAAAAAAACAAATTATTTAATCCCCTAAAATTTTTTCCTACAGAATTTAATCCATGGCATAACTATTCTCTTCGTGGGGGCTACGTACCCTCTCTCCAAAAAAAATTTTCTACGCTTATGGTCAAAAGTATAGCAATTTTATTGCCGCTTTCTTAAAATCTTCTGAAGCTGATTTTAAATTTATAATATTAAAAACAACCACATGTTCTCAAATATTTTTTATTCGAATATCATTTATTCGAAAAAATTTTTTGTTTGACTTCTTTTTTTTTAATTTTTTCTTTTTTTATCACTTTTTTAAAAAAAAAAATGATAATAATATTTTTGTTTTTTCAAACATGGACCACCCAGCACACAGAGAATGGCTAATGGCTCATGCAAAGCCCAGTTTTAAAACTAGAAAAGAAGTGACTGTGAACATCTCATTTGAACTTTTTGATATTTAAAGTGACGCGAAAAAAGCTCTTCGTAGGTGTAGGTCACTCACTTGTACGGCTAAAAAACGAATTTTCTCTATACGCACTATGCGATTTCCTTGGGCTAATCGACTACGAGCGGTAGCGCTCCAAGTGAAATGGGTGTGATTTAAGCAAAATAAACATAAATTCGTTTAGTAACAGAAGTGATAAACAGCAAAACATAAGAAATTTGTGAGTCCCTAAATCTTTATCACCCCCGGCACTAGATGAAGCACACATTCGCTCGACCAAGAATTAAATTTTTTCTAGTATCAAGATTTCAACAGTAAATCAAATTTACCTTAAAATGGATTTTTGACAGAAAACTAAAACACGAAATTCGATTCTATTCAGAAAATGAAATCATTTGGACTCCAGCAGAATAAATTTTAATCAGGATGCCCATTGAACCTGTTTTGAAGTCACCAGGTCAGTTACTTGAAAAATTGTACAAAAGAGGTCGCACAGCTATGAATTCCTATCAAACATTTGTGAAGGCCCCGCTACATGCAGCGAAATCTCAGGAGAAGTTTAAATAAGTCCATTTAAGAAATAATATAATCAGCTAGAATTTGTCGCTTTTATTAAGTTAACACTGTTTTCACAAGACATTATTATTATAATATTATTCGGATGAAAAAAAAAACGAAATACATTCATTTTTTGCCCTTTTAATTCATTACATAAACCCTCATTTCCATTTCCTTTCTTTTAGATCAATCAAAGAAAAAATTTGTTAATTTTCATCGGCGCCCAAGAAACTAATGGCCGTTTGTAAATGTTAGGCACGTGCCAATATTTTCTACTTGATTTTCTACAAATTATATTTGAATACTTACCAACAAAAATTTGTATTTAAAATAATGACTTTTGGGGAGACAGGCAGTTGTCAGATAAAAGAGTTCAGTTAGTAAATTATTAAAGAGGGTACTCATCTTACCTGAAAATAGAACAGCAACAAAAACATTGTCATTAGTGGCAGTCTTTACAAATTTATTATTTATAAGTAAGGCTAGACTTTAAATATTTAATATCCCGTTAGTAAAGCTGTTTAATTTTTTAAAAACAGAAGGCCGTTATTTCCAACGAAATCAAAATTGAATTTTAGTTTCTCAAACCTTAACCAAATTAAACTAAAAATATATAAACAAAAATGAAAATATAAAAAAAAATCTCTAATTTTCTTTTTCCAACAGCATTTGCTGTTCAATTATAATTAATTAAGTTTAAATATAAAGACTAATAGAAACAATTGTTTTTTTTTTTTTTTTTTTGAGTCAATCATTTTGATTACTTATTTTTTTAAAGCAAAGTTTAGCACAGTGGCTGAAAGCAAAAACGTATTCGTTGTTTATGCTCAAAATATTTCTATTAATGGATGGTTTAAGTTATGCTTGTTCTTTTTTTTTTAAGATTAACCTTTTTAAACAATGTTCGAAAATTCGAACTTGTTTTCGAACATTTAAAAAACGGTTCAAAAGACCAGAAATTCTACAAACATTAAGAAAAACTTGTTTTATCTTTTCAATCTCTGATTTTTCGAACATTTTATTTAATTAAAAGGTATTATATTTCATACAAATAAAATGGCAAGGGTAATACAAGCCGATATAATTACGGCCAATTATTAAGACTTTTATAAAAGTGTGTTTTGTACCACAAACATTTATTTTGCAGTCATTTTATCTCAACGATTTTAGATAATTTTTAAGAATTTTCTTTCTCCATTTGAGCTCAATTTACAAAACTCAATCAACTATTTATAATATGTTCGAAAATTACAAGTTATTTTCAAATTTCATTTATTTACTGTAAGTATTGATTGCTGGTTTACATTAGCGAAAAAATATATAAAAATGGTTAAAAACTTTCAAACTTTTTTAGTAAATTTCTTAGAAGTAAAAAAACTATATTTCCATAAATATTAAACAAGTTTCAGTTTCAGTTTTATTTATTTAATTATTCCAATCATATTGTATTTTCACACGTATGTACATAATACACAACATAAATAGCTTGACACCTTCAAGTTCATACGACATACATATCTTCCTATTATTTGCTATTTCATCATGTAGATTCTAAATTTAGAAATTCATGCCAAAAATTGTTCGCACGTTAGCACTCAAAAAAAGAATTTCCTTTATAAATATCTCCAAGAAATTATTTAACACTTGTTGTTGTATCTAAGATAACGATGGGTTAACATATTTGACGTCATTTCAGGCAGCGCAGCAACAAAACAATCAAACATAAAATCAGATATAAAGCACCGCAACACAGAAAAAGAAACATTTTTAAATCTATCGTAGTAGAAATTTAAATCTACGTCATTCATTCACAAAAGCAAACAGTTATAACAAAAAGAGTGTAAATAATTATTTAGTTTACATTCTCTCAAATCATGCGACAAAAATGGAGATAAATACAAATCTAACTGTGACACTCTTTACACTTTTTCATTCATAAATTTCGTATTTATTTTTACAGTAAGACAGACTCTCTAGATTCATAACGATGTTGCACTCTTAACATGTTAAGTAAGTAGAAATTATTGACATCATCCACTGGAGGGAAGAAAGTGTAACAAGGGCAAACACACACTAGGAAGAGATAAAGCAAAAATAGAGCATAAAAAGAGACGCATAGTGGCAAACGCACAGTGTGTATGCGTATGGTAAATGTAATTTTGTTTTTGAAACAATTTTTTACAATTTATGCAACGTTTTAATTACTGTTGCCGTTAGTAAAGGGCACACCAGCTTTAAATTTAAATAAATGAAAACATGTCGATTTACACTCAAGCCGTACATGTGTGAATTTGTATTTAATATGCAAAGCTTTTTACACTTAACAGATCGCTGTCGGTCACTAGGGATTTTTTTTACGAGAAGTAGCACTTCAGGCAACAATGCCTATTTAATTAGTGTGTAACCGTGCTAAATTCTTTAGGAAAGGGATAGAGGAGAGAAAAGAACAGATGGTGAAACTATAGCCAATTTATTATTTTACTTCGTTGGCGAATATGCTATGAATAAGTACCGACGAAGGAGGCTGCATGTTTTAATGTTAATTCTGAATATGCATTTATACCATTAAACAGAAAAAACATTTTTTTTTGGTTGTCGCAGGGATTGAACCCTGACCAACCAGATTTGTAGTCAACGTGCTTACCACCTTGACCACAGCAGCCTCCAAATATGAGGGAAAAAGTACTAGTATTCGATCTTAAAGAAACGTTAGTCTTGAAGAAGTCTGAAATCATTTAGGAATTTTAAAAATCGATTTTACAACTCAGATTAAAAAAATAAAACTAGTGACCATTTCATGACATTTATCAGGGGTAATCGAAAGGGTCCTGTATAAGAATTTTTAATTATTTAAATTGCTGGCATAATTTTGGATTATAGAAAATCTGTTTTTTAATTCTTACGTAATAAAAGAGAAATAAAGTGGACAAATACGCACTGCAACCTACTCTGTGCGGGTAATAAAAAAAATGCTTAAAATACCCCATGGGAAAATCATGTTTTAACAAAAACATATTTTTTTTATCGATTTCCTTAAATTTTAAAATTTGTTCAGAAACACGACTAACTGGGTCTCTTTATTTCCGACTTCCTCTTTTTTGAAATGCTATTTATTTCGAATTCTGAAATTTTTTTAAAAATTCTACTTGCAGGGTCTAATTAAGAACCGTTAGGACTCTACGTATGGCCAAAATGGTCATTATTGTTTACGAAAAATTTCGCTTAAACAAAATATTAACAACAAAAAATCGAAAATCTAAGATTATGTCGGATTTCTAAAAGAGTTTTGTTTAAATTTCAAATTTGTGTAAACATTTTTAAATATAATTTAACTTGATTGATTTCTTTAAATTATTTAAATTTATTTATTGAGTTCTTTTGAAATTACATATTTCCAAAATTGTCGTTAATATTTTTTTGAGGAATTTTGATTAAGCAACTTATTTTGAAAATCAATTAAAATTTCTGAAATCGTTTTGGTAAATCTTAAAAATATGTTTTTGTTTTTTTTTTGTTTTTACTGATTTATTTTTATTCTAAAATCATTAAAAAATAAATTCAAAAAATTAAAAAATTATTTAACTTGCGGAATGTGCGAAATCCAAAAATATTTGCCTAAATAAAATTTAATGCTGGGAACACAACTAAGACGAACGACGAACTTTTGATCGCGAGTATTTGTCGTAAAAATTAAAACAAATTGGTGTGTAAGAAAATGCTCACAATCATAACGTCAAACGAAATTCGTCATACGCGGCGAACTTTGCAATAGGTTTATTTCTATTTCTTACGCCGGCGAACGACGATCTAATCAGAACAATGTAACAATGTGTTCGGTTTTAGTTTTTTTTAAACTATTCCAATACTACAATTAATAAATATTATTCAATTAAGAAACTTTGAGCTGCAAGTTGTTTAGAAGAATATTATTTAAATTTTATATTCAGTATTGCCTCTTTGGATCATTCCTGGTAGGTATTTGTTTTCTTGGTTTGATTTATTGCTTTTCTGAAGGCTTTATATTTTTATTTAAACTTAGGCCTAGGCTTTCCGAATAAAAAAAATTAAAACTAACAGGCTTTTTTTGTAAGCTCTAAATTATGATAAAAAAAACATCCTTTTCATCACACACAAAAATATCGTTTTTGTTCTCAAGCAAAATTTAAAGAAATTTTACGATTACATTTTTACAACTTTCCAAGCCTGAAAGCCACGTATTGAAAGCTCTCATAAAAAATAATTTTATTATTATTTATACAGGAAAAACACCAAAAAGAGCAATAATACAATAGAGCACATCTGACATAACAAGGGGGAATATGTGCGCATAAAAAGTACCAACTTGAGTGATTGAGTATTTTGAGTGTCTTTTTTTTACCATGTAATTGAGTACTTTTTTAACTTTTTTTTATCAAAAGTAAATAATAAAAACAACCTTTATTTTTTTTAAGCAAACGATATTCCTTTAGTTGTTTTTCCTTAAGTCTAAATTTAACAAAGTTTTTGTTGAAAATAAAAACTATTTAAAAAAACATATGTTAATTGTTTAAATCAATGTACGAGTACTTTCTAGAAACTGGAGGAATTTGTGAGAGACAATTGCAAAAAAATGAGCGAAGATTTTTCTAGAATAAATATTTTTCTCTCTACTTTTTGTTCTCTGCCGGCTCGCTTCGCATATGTACAAGTGGGTGGAAAGAGGCAATTTTTTTCACCTCAACTCATCTCTCTCTTTTGAAAAATTTCCCTTACAATGTATGTGACTCATGTTTCTAATGTACAGTTATTTTCAAACATCCTGCCGATTTTTTCGTTTACATTCTCCGAAATAAATTTGCTAACATATGTTTAACAAGATTTGAACAATATCAATATTTTTTTCGTACACATTTAAGTTGTAAGGACCTACCTCAAATAAGAATAAAATAAAGCTTCACAGGTGGTTTTATCAGTGTTAGTCATTTGACCTAAATTTAATATCAAATACTTTGACAGCCATTTTCTTAATAAATTAATTAATTAAATAATTAATGTTTTTGGTTTTTGCACAAATTAAATTCTTTCAACGATTTTGTTAATGTGTAGCAGTATTAAGTCTTGTAATTTATTTGCAACATTAAAATCAAGTATGAGTACTGCAACATTGTTGCAAACATGTTTCACTTTATTTGTACTATTTATTTCAAAATTTAAGCTTAGAATGTCAAGTGTTTAATAAATTTAAGCGGTATTTGAATATTATTTTTTTACTATTTAACTAATTAAAAAAATTTTTATTCAAAAACTATTGTATAGAAACGTGTATGGCAAGCTACAGTTTGGAAGAATTTTATTTTCCCAACATAAACTTCACATACATATTTAACGCAAATTATAAAATAAAAAATTAAAAACCAAACTTGAAATAAACATTTTGTCCACTATTAGTTATTAACAAAAACCTAAAGAAGATTTTAAAAAAATTGCTTTCAATATTTAATTTCTAATTTTCTTATAACACAAAAAATTATTTTTCAGTGCTAAAAGAAAATTTTTGACAATAAAAATGTTGTTCGAAAATTTTTACTTAATTTCGAAATTCAAAAAATAAATTTTAATTCATAACAAAACGATAATTAATCTATAATAAAAAAACCCTTCGTTAACTAATAATTCAAAAAGTGATGCAAATAATTTTTGTTTAAAAATTCTCTTAACCAAATGAGAGTTTTTTAAATTAAATAACAAACAATAAATGGTAAACAAAAATTTTTTATATAAGCCTTATAAATTTTTTTTAATTAATAAGATATGAGTCTTTAATTATCATTTAACCTTAAATTCGTTATAATGTGTAATTAATTATAAACTATAATAATAACACACACTTAAACGCAACTAATATTTATTAATTTATTTACATTTCGAACTGTTTAGGAATTTAACTTATGGAAAAAAATTTGTAAGTTTAAACAATTTATATCAACTCTTTGTTCAGTTTAGATTTAACCTTTACAGTTGTAAAGGAGAATGGAAGTAAGAGAATAAGAGGAAGCGAAATGGTACAAGAATGCAAGTGTCGTGTTAATCCTGGTACTTTATAAACTGTTTTTTTTTCTCGTCAATTACAAAAGGACAAAGCTCGCTTCTAGGGAAGTGTGTGAAAATAAATTTAAAATTTTTTAGCTTTGCCACAAACCTTTTTAATATAACAGAGCTCTGTTAGAAAGATAACATAGTCCTGTTAACGGAATACAAATTCGGTAATTTCATGAAAACAATCAAAGATTTTGTCATATTTATAATCTTAATAAATGGGACCAGATTATGAGGCGTCTCTCTATAATTCTTCATTCTTTGATTATTTCACAGCGCAAGTTGGAATGGGTTTTTGGGTCCTGAAGGATGAGGCGATTTTTATAAAAACAAAGTAACATGGCAAAACCTAAATGAATATGATTTGTTTGCGAGGTGTCACTCTATAGTTTTGGATACTTGGAATATTTACAGCGCGAGATGGAGCGGGCTTTTGGGCATTTTAGAAAATTTTAAATTGGAGTTTCATTTCACAAAGTGCAAGTTCTTCCTTCGCCCGCCTATAAGCTAATATCTTCCTGCCTCTCTCATAAAAGTGAAAGAGACTGTTGAAAGACTTGAATGTGCCTGTCATCTTAAAAACACAAATCACAAATGTAGTAGTAAAGCAAATTAGCTATAAAAAATTAGGTTGGTATTTTTTCGTACCAAATTAACACAAAACAAAAAACCACATTCAATAACAGTAATTATTTTTAAAAATTATAATTTTTGTTTTATTCTAACATTTGTGTTTGACACCTTTTTACTGTTCCACAGGCAAGTGCTTGTAAGTTACTTCAATTATAAAACAACTATCCAACTGGCCATTCATAATCTAGAAAATCTTTTTTGAACGACCTTGTCTTGAAATAATTAATAAAAATTCAAACAAAAAAAAATAAAGAAACATTTTTTTTAATTAATTGATATCTCTTGTTTTACAAAAACAAACAGCAACAACAATAATGTTTTTTTTTCCAGTATTAAGTTAAATAAATTATAAAGACCGTGTAGAATGTTAAGAACTATTAATTTTGAACCAACAAATAAATAAACAGCTACATTTTTGAAAGTAGGGCGTTGGTTTGATTGGATTTTTTTAGTGAATTGTTTGTTTCAATATATTTTTGCTGCATTAAACGGCAACAAAAACATCTACTACGCAATAACAAACAATAAGCAAATACTTTAATACAGATATGACACATAAGGCGACAGCAGATTTCAAATAAGAACAAGATTATAACAAGTGGTCAAAGTAACTGTGTCAAAAAGAAAAAGAAAAAAATGTTGACGAGTTGTGAAGGCAAAGAAGGTGTTTCCGAATAAAGCAAATCCAGTATCGTTATTTGTAAATTTGTTAATTGTTTACTAGACACTAACATTAGACTGAGGCATAATCGTAACCTTTTGAATCTAAATTACATTATATTCGGGAACAAAAAGTATAATTCGCGATTAAAAGCCTTTACAATTTTAGATTTTACATTTCCGACCCCATAAAGTATATATATATACGAGGGCTGCTCTATATATTTCTGGTCTAATAGTGAAAATGCGAATATTTATAATCAAAAATGGTTTTGCTGTTTTTCAAAGTATTCTCCAGCATGATTTATACACTTTTGTATGCGCTCAAACCAGCTGTCGAAGCGTTTTTTCCACTCCGATTGAGACACCTCTAAAACATGGTTTTTGAACACTTCAACAGCTACTTCTGGCGACGAAAATCGTTGACCACGCATTTTTTTCTTGATGTGCGGAAACAAGAAGAAGTCATAAGGTGCCAAGTTAGGGCTGTACGTCGGATGACCCATTAATTCGACGTTTTGCCCGGTTAAAAACGCTCTGGTTTGAGCCGATGTGTGAGAGCTCGCATTGTCATGGTGAACAATGATTCGTCTTCTCTTGTTGGTTTTTCGAATTTCTTCGATGAATTCAGGCAAACAAATTATAGTGTACCACTCAGAAGTGACCGTCCTACGTTGCTCAAGCGGAACAGTCGCCACATGACTAGTTTTGCCGAAGAAACAGGCAACCATTTGCTTCGAAGTGCTTCTTCCACGAACATTTTTCGTTGGATTTTGCTCTTCTTTGAAGACACAATCGGTCGATTGTTGTTTCGTTTCGGGCTCATACGCATAGATCCATGATTCGTTACCTGTGAACATCTTATAAACGTCTTTTGAAGCACCGCAATCGTATTTTTGCAACATTTCTTTGCACCAATCGACACGAGCCTTTTTTTGAGCGACTTTCAAATTGTGCGGGATCCAACGAGAACAAACTTTTTTTACGGCCAGGTGTTCATGCAGTATCGAATGTATGCTGGTGGAAGAAGTGTCCAAGGATGTCCCTATCTCTCGGTATGTCGCATGTCGATCTTGCATTACGAGTTCACGCACGGCATCAATGTTCTCTGGCACAACAACCGTTTTTGGACGACCTTCACGGAATTCGTCTTTGAGCGAGCCTCGGCCACGATTAAATTCAGTATACCAATTTTTCACAGTGCTATGGGATGGTGCTTCATCGCCATACAAAGATTAAAGTTCATCAATGCACTCTTGTCGTGATAATCCACGTCGAAAATTGTGAAAAATGATGGCACGAAAATGTTCACGAGTTAATTCCATTTTTTTCTATATTAATTTTTTCAAGTTTCTGTAAACAACACAAATAATGGTCGTACGTCAAAACGTTTTGAGTACGATTATGCTTAAAAATGACAAACTTTCCAATGGAAATGTCAGATTGCACTTGGCAGCACTCAGTGTTGCCAGGCCAGAAATATATATAGCAGCTCTCAACTTCTTATGCATAGCAATGTCCGTCTGTGTTAGTGTTAAAATCAAGTTTTCCGAAGCACTAAAGCAGCTAGAAAAAAATTAATAATACGTCAATCGATCAGACATAGTGTCGAAAGAGGTGATATTGGAAATCAGCAAAATCGACCCATATCCTTCGACATCACGCCTACCTCTAATTTTTTTATATCATTTGGAACAGTGAAGTAACTCCAATCAAAAAAAAAAAAAAAAAAAACAAACAAATAGGGCGATAGAGAACTAAAAAAATTAGAAAAAATATCGAGAAAAGTAGGGCGTCAGAAATAGATATTGTAGAAATTGCAAACAAAATAAAGAACTTAAATATTCTTTTTCCCATTTTTATGGTAAAAGGTGTGTATAAAAATTAAATACCTCTATAGCGTATCTGGCACTAAAACACTTGCAATTGATTTTCGTTCTTAAAATCGTAAGACATTCTCTCTCTCTAGCAATAATAAAAACAAAGAAATAAAACAAGACTCTAATATTTCAAAAACCATTTTAATCGCATAGTAAAAACAAGAACAACTTACGCCTTTTTGAAGGTTGAAGGTGTTAAAAAACCTTCTTATTTAACAGTTAAATGGAAAAAAAAAATCAATCCGCCTATAAATTTAAACATTTAATTTTTAACAGATTTTGATAGTTAAACGACATTTACTTAGAGAAAAAAATTATAGAAACAGAAACAACATTCCAATTTTGATACAAGAACTTGTATCACGGCTGCTTGGAAGTCATTTTGCATGCAAAACTCAATAGATTTTTCTCTAAATTTGAGAGGTTTCAAAGTTTGTTGTTGGCTGTCGAGTGTTTTTTTTTATTTTTTGGGTGCTCAAATGTTTGTTGGTGAAGTAAAATAAACATACATAACAACAACGAATACAACAATCAATTTTTTTTTTTTTTATTTGCTGCACCAAAAAGCAACAACAAAAACAAAATTTTCAAAATAACAAAAAAAAAACAACAATCAAGTATTAAATTCTATCTTAGTATCTGTCTGTCCGTCTTTAAATCTTGTAAAAGCTGATTAGCAGCGTTGTAAAAGAATGTAATCATATTGAATATAAAAACTTCTTTTTAAAATAATTTTACAAATCAAAGCGTTGTTTTGCCTTTTGAAGAGTAAAACATTTTGTGAACTGCCGTTTTCTTCAATTGTGGAGTTTGGTGGCTACAGTTCGAGAAGTTGATTGAAGCAATTAATTATGTCGATATTGGATGGTGTTTTTTAGAAAATGAGTCTGCTGAAAAAGCAAAGGCTGTTGCAATAACAGGCGGTCTCAAAGGCAACGAACTTCTATAGATGTAAAAAGATCCCCTGGGAAGACTCTCCAGGGATTTTCAAAAATGAGAAATTGTAACCAAGTTAACCTCAGTGCAATTACGAGCTGGTAGAACAGTATTCTGTTCACTTCAATACTTTAAATCGATGCTTAATCTGCCTTTAAAAGCCTCATGATAGAGTAAATTTGTTTTATTGTTCTAACAAGTCCCCGGACCGAGCCTCATATAGTTATGGTTAAGATCGATTAAGTTTAAGTTTAGGAAAAAATTCTAAATTTTATCAGAGCTGTTACAACAACATCAACAACAATGAGTGCTTAATCTTGTGAATAATAAAAAGTTCCTTCAGGACATCAAATTTTAACAGAACATCAAATTTTAACAGGATCAGGCCACACAAATTTTAAAATATTTCGATCAATGGATGACGCACCTTCTGGTCGAGCACTCTTTCATTAAGTTGAATACAATTAATTACAGTTTTACTTGGAGTTAGAGGATAACAAGCCATCAATTAAGTTTGAATTTAAAAAGAAAACTTAACGCTACAGAAATTGTTAAAATTGTCACGAAAATTTTCTGTTCAGTTCACTTGCTCAATGTGCTATTTCATACAAAACACTGGCATATCTACTTTGACTCAAAGTATTGCCTACCTACTGCGACACCTTCTTCTTTTTAACCGACTAACAAAAAAAGAAGGTTATCAATTCGACTGAATGTTGCTATTTCATGTTTGTGCCTGCAGAATTAAATAATTTTTGAACCGATTTAATTCTTTTTTTGTCATTTGATAGAGTATGCTTACAGATTGGTTCCGTTTTAAAAACAGTTCATAATTTTAAAAATTAAAGGGTGTCCCCATAGGTGACGTGAATTGACTTATATGCACCCATTTTTTGAACCGTTATAGACAAACGCTTGAATTTTGGACAGGATGTCGGTTACTATGACTGTTATAATAACAAGTATAAACATTTCAAGTTAAAAATTAAAGGGTGTCCCAATAGTTAATGTGTGTTGCCAAACTTTTGAAACGTTATAGATAGAAAGCTGAAATTTATAAAGAACCTGTATTGCTAAGTCCGCTATAACAACAAGTAAAATATTTTAATTTAGAAATTAAAGGGTGTTCCCATACTTGAAGTAAAATGACCTACGTATATGACCCTATCATTTGATACAAAAACTTGGAAATTAAACAGAATGTCCACTACTTTGTCTGGTACATTAAGAAGTATAAATATTAAAAATTATAGGGTGTTACAATAGTTGCTGTTATTTTATGTATATAACCAAACTGTTAAACAGTTGTCGACAGTTTATAGAAATTGGCACAGAGCCTTTATTGCTAAGTCCGTTTTAACAAGTAGCAAACTTGAAATTAGAATTTAAAGGGTGTGCCTATAATTGATGTAATTCGGCCAATATGTCCCTATCTTTGAAACCGTTACAAACAAACTCTTGAAAATGAAAATTAGACAGAACGTCCACTACTGTATCAATGTCTGTTTTAAATGTCTGTTTTGAAGTCAGTTTTTTTTTGCAAGATTTATTTTATTTTTTTCATTTTTTTTAGTCAGACGTTGTTCTAAGTGCTTAGAAGTGAGAACCAATGCATTCATTCAAATAAAAAATACATTTCATCGTTGCCAAGGGTCGTACGTTCAGCGTGTCTGAAGGCAGTTATCATGCCAAAAAGCTGTCAATAAAATCCATGGAATGCTTATGGACGATCAGAGAATAAAATTGCTTGAGCGCATTATTTGTAGACGTTAGCGGGTGCATCAAAATTTTACCTGAATATTTTGTTACTTTTGGGGGACTTCTCTGACTCTCCGCAGAAGCAAATGGCTAAATAGTAATGGCGACAATTTTAAGTAAAGACATGATTCCATTTTTCGTCATAAAATTTAAAAAGGAAAGCCTTGGATGAATATTATTCACAGATGTAAGGAAACACTGAATATTGATTTAAGAAAAAAGAACCGGAACGGAAAGAATGTGTAATCTCATTAGCAGAATTTCCAATCAGCGAACGCAACAAGAAAGCGGTTTTGAATCTGATCATCTGAGAATTAGGAATCCAGATACAAATAATAAAGTGATAATTGGATATAAAAAAATGAGACGAAGACTTTAGAAGTGGAAAAATCCAGCGGTGGCTCCTAAAACAGAGACCGGCTATTTGAAAGAAGCTCAAATGGTGTCTGGATTCAAATATTCAAATATAAGCTGATTGATTTCAAAATGTAAGAACAACTATTTCGTGGCCTGTGCAGCCCAAATACATTATTAATAAACAACGTGTGCTAAAATTGAGCTGATATGCCAATGTAATGGGCTGAATAGGAGCCATAAATTTAATTTTGTCAATAGTTCGTTTTTTTTCAAAAACATGTGAAGCTTCAATCGAATAGACTGTCAATACCACCTACTTAAAGATCTGTTTCTGTTTTTTTTTTTTTTCTATTGTCGCTGTTGTTTGGTGCATTAAACTGTAATTGCAACTAAAAACAAATTCAAAAAAAAAAAATAAATAAATAAAAACTTTATACTCACTTTTTTGATTTTGATTATGATACTACTGCCCCAGCAAACTAACAACAACAACAAGAAGAAACAAAACTATGCACCACATACTAAATATAAACTGGTAAGTTTGGTTTAAAGTTTCAAGGACTTTTGGTGGACATTCACTTTTTAAAATACAGCAAAAATAAACAAACACAAACACACATTTTTAAAACAAATACAAACTTGCATTCGAAAAACTAGATGCATATTTTTTTTTTTTTTTTTTAGTATTTTTATTATTATTGTATAAAACTAAATGATTTAGATTAAAGTACAACAACAAATTTAGCTATAAAAATTATGTATGTATGAATATAATAAATTCAAACACCATAAACCATGCCAATGCACTCTGGAACAGAGACACCAACGGAGAAGAAACGAAAAAAAAAACAACAAGTAAAATTAAAATCAAAGTAACACAGCAAGTTTGTGCTGCCAGTTAAGATGGCGATTTGCAGTTAAAATTTAAACTTTGAATTGTTTTATTATAAAATTTCAAGTCAAAACATTAAAATGGCGATCAGAAAAATTTGGGGTTTTTTTGCACGCAGAATATAAGAAGACGTTTAAAGAGGATAAACAATATTTTTGAAGAACTTCAGTGCTTTCACAAGCTTATTCATTTTTAAATAGAAAGCTTTAAGGGTTAAAGAAAAGCTCTATTCTAAAAAAACTAAACGTTTTTTAAAGGGTTAGGTACCAGTTTTAACACTGCAAAAGCAACTAATCTTGTAAATTTCAAAAAGTGGTGAAGAGCTTTTGCAAAATATTTTGCCAAAAAAAAATTTTAAGCTGTCAAAAATAGCGAATCTAAAAAGCTTAAAAGCTCTTCTAGAAATAGAAAAATAATTTGTTAAAAAAGCTTCGATGAAAAAAGCTTTTTCCTTTTAAGCTTGAGTTTAAAAAAAGTTTAAAATAAATCGCATTTAGCAGTATTATTTCCGCAAGGACTTTTTGTTTAAGGACTTCTTGTATTAAGGAGCTTTTTAAAAGCGTTTTAGTGATAGAAATTCAATCCGAAAAACTTTACAAGTTAAAAAATTGAAAAGTGTGTGAATATGTTTTCAATGTAAACATTTAAGAAAATATTTGGTAAATAAGAAAGCTATTCTTTTAAAAGCTCTTTCTCACCGCAAGCAACTTAACTTAAACTTTAGAGCTTTTAAATACTCTGTGCGAATGTTTTACAATTTACTTCTGGCTTTGGAAAAATTTTGAAAGTTTTTCAGCCTGAAGTAGAAGAATAAAAAGCTTTTGATTTGATATGCTTTTCAGTTTGTTTGCAAAGCTTTCTAAAATAACGCATCAAACTGCTTTAATAAAACTTTAAAAGCTTTTAAAACAATTTTAAAGCTTTCATTTTTTGCTTCTATTTGTTCATTTAAAAACTTGAAATGTGAAACAAATCCTACAACAAAAATCTTTATATTTTGTAGATTGATTTTTAAGCTTTTCTTTATTCTTTTAAATAATTTACGCTTTTAAAGCAGATTTTATAAATTTTAATTGCTTATTTGTAATGTACTTAAGCAAAAAAGAAATAATAATAATAATTCTTGTCATATGCAGCAAATAAATATTTTTATTTAAGTATTTTAATTTTTAAAGCTTTATTTAGAATCTAAGACAAAGTAATCACCATTAACAAGAACACCACACCCAATTGCGGTGGCAGCAATTTAAAAAAAGTGCAAGAAAAAAAAACTTGCTTAATTATAATTATTTGATTCTGTTTTTGACTGGTTGATCTACTTTTACAAATAAAAACCTAAAACAAAAAACAAAGAATTCAACTGAAAAAAAATGATCACGTCGCATATTCGATGAATGTCTTAAAGGAGAACTAGTTAAATACTAAATAAATAAAAAGATATTTTTGGTATCAAAATAATGAAACACATTCGATTTTACAGCTTAGTTATAACGAATTCTTAATACTTTGTAGAAATTTCGTTGGTCCCAATATTTTTGCAGAAATATTTTATATAAATTTTACAGGCTGACATTTTATATAAATTTTACAGTCTTTAACACCAACTTTATAGTCATAGACTTCAAAATTATTTATGTTCGGTCTTACGTAGCTCGTTATAACTAAACTTCACTGTAACATACTGAATATAACTTTTAAGCTTTTAATTTTTTAACACACATTCAAAGAAAATGTCTTTAAATATTTCGACAACAATAAGCAGGAGGGATAAAAAGAATTATGGATTTGTTGTAATACTGACATGTAAAATTGATTTAAATTTTTATCAGGGTCGTTTGTCAAAGTGTTGATAGATAATAAAATAGTAAAAGTTAATTTTGGAGGAAAATTAGGGCAACAAAATTTGTTTATTTAATTACAAACAAAAAAAAAACAATTATAAATTGACCGTTAATATTTAAACCGTTTTAAATAAATTAAATAATTATTAACGATTACCAAAAAATAAATATATTTTTTAATACCGTATTTTAGCCACGATTAATTAAAAAAAAATTAGCATTAAAATATGATTTAAAAAAAAAAAAACAAATTAAAAAAATAATCAATAAATTATCATTTTTTAAATTGTTATTTACAGTGGGCATTCCAATGGAAACTTTGGTATTTATAAAATACAGAAAAAAAAGAGAAGCACTGTGAACAAATAGTCAATTTGCTGATGAGCATGATAACGTTTGATGACATGTAAAAAACGATGATGAAGCAGACCTCTTGCCTTATTTAAGTGACCTTTTCAAATCCTTCTCGTTTGTCTCTAAAAAATTTTTGCTATTTCAGGCCCTTGTTAAGAAAATATATATTTCTAAACGATTGTAACAATTGAAAAAAATATATGTATTGCGTATGATAGTATCAGAGGCTTAGTCTAGATTTAGCTTCGAGTCTGAGCTTTTGAAACCGTCTTGTCTAGAGCGTCAAAAATAGTTTCCAAAATTAAGTCATATTTAAAATGTGAATTTCTTAAGGGCTTGAAATTATTTCTATTTCGGTTTGACCACCGTAACAAAATTTCTTACAGAACTCATTGATATCAGAAAATTGCAGAAATCAATTTTCCGCGTCCTATTAAAAATTCTCAAATTAAATTTGGATAAACTGTGATTATAGTTTAATACCTCTGTATGTGCCCATGACTTCTGAATAGATTTGATTCTCCGAGATCGAAGGGTTTTGTCGCTGTAATCGCATTTGTTAAAAAAAGCCCTGAATTTACCATACAATTTGGGGGAAATTTATCGCATGCTACATTTTTTTAAAAACGTATTTTACTTGACGTATTTATCTTCACACACATTCTAAAACTCACTCACCTCTAGTAATTTGTGTCTAAAAATATTAGCGAATTTGCAAAAGCATTTATTTCTCGACCTCCTAAAAATTAAAACTTTTTCAACGAAATTATGGTGGTCTAAAATTCCAAAACTGGTTTCCAGTACCCAAAACCAGTTTCTGAAAAACCCTAAATGCTTTTAGTTATTCCTATAAGTATTTTCTGTATCTAATGCGAAATTTGAGTTTTACCCGTAAAATCCAAAAATGACTTTTGGAATTGTTTATGCATGTTTTGTAAATTAAAGAGATGTGCTTTGTTTCGGCATATTTTTCTTAATGAATTACCTTGTTGACACTATTGCTTCTTGGCTATAAGACGACAACACTCACATGGGCTGGTAGGTGCCTAAAACTGATATATGACTGACCCATGACTAACTCAGAGGCTAAAGGTTATTGATGAGGTCATTAGAAAGTAACGTGGTGACTAAGATTCGATCCCAAATCCTAGGGAAAGCACTTGCAGTCTTTTTGCATTGCAACAGAAACTGCTTGAGGTGAAGCAACCAGCAAGAGCAGGGACGGCGATGATAGTTTAAATATTTTTATTCTTTGAAAAAAATTACCGTTAGGTAAATACCAACATTTAAATTTTAAATATTTTTTAATCGGTTCAACTGTAATTCTAAAATATTGTGTTTTTGTCCCACTGTACTTGGCTATTTAAACTAGTATTAACAAACAAAAATCGGGATTAAAAAAAATATTTTTTTTAAATCTGTTTTGATCCGAATTATTTTATAATCGATTATTCGAATAAAAAAGCAAATATTAAAAAAAAAATATTATTGACATGCAGTTGAAGCAATAATTTGTCTATTTTCTTGTGCTTAATAAAAAATTAACAAGTTTTCTTTATTCAATTGTTGTTGTTGTCAATTTTGCGTTTTTAATTTAATACAAATCAATCAGTTTTCAATTGTTAAATTGTAATGAAACACCAACTACGACAAACAAACATTCATCAACACATGCGACAATGATGAAATGCATTTTATGTCAAAATCCATTCATAATTTTGTTTTTCTTTTTTTAGTCTTTTCTTTTATTCAGCTTCTTAACAGAAATCGATACTTTTCTGTTTAATGCTTGACAAGCAAAGAAGCAAAAAATGCAAAAAAAATAAATAAAAATAAAACCTCTACCTACACACATGAAAGGAAAACAAGCACAAAAGCCGACTACACGGACGGACAAATAGAAAGACATTTTTTAATAAAATCATATAATGTGTTCACATACAGATTCATACAACGCAGCCACCTTAAAAACATAACTAACCCCCCCTTAAAAAAAAAAAAAAACTTTACTTTCAAAATATTGCCGTTAGTAACACAAATAAAAACAAATTAAAACCAAATAAAGACACAGTCGTTTTAAGCTCTTCTTAAACACACAATTACACTGACAAACATTTCAAATGTTTGTCACGATCATAATGCTTTGATTAGATCCACACTTACAAAACCGCACACTTCTGATTTCATATTTAAACAAAATTTAACCAAAATTTGACAGACATTATAGACCGACAGACAAAAACCAACCCAGCATAGAATTATGTGTTTTTTTATGAACTTTTTTGTTCCTTTTTTCTTCATGGCAACTCCTAGTAAAAAGGAGAGGAAGAGGCATATAAACAGAATGACTAGTAGGACGGCGATGTCTTAACGTCATGCTAATTTTCAGAAGAGAAAAAAGTTGAAACATTAAGTTAAAGCAGCAGTCTGAGGTTCTAGCGATTAAGGGGGCGGTGAGCCGGCAGTAATGTCGCGATAATTTACGTATCGGGTTTGAGAAAGCCGGATATCACCAGCCTAGAATTCTATTGGGTATCGGAACATACGCAGCTAAGATGCTGTGGGAATTGCTGGGATTGCTATTTGGCAGAAACACCTGAACGATTTCTTAATCTATCTGGGCCCAGTAAGATCACGAGAGAAGTTCAATCTTAATGGGGATCCCTGAGGATTAACTTGAGCTTCTTGGGATCATCATGATAGGGCACTTTTATGTATGATACACATGCTATGGGTCTTAACCTCCTCTATGCAATGAATTCTGTACAAATTGTTGTTGGAAGAGAAGAGAGTGTGAAAGATTTATTGTCACCGTCAGGTACTCTGTGCAGCGAGCGATATTTTTACCCTAAGCTGCGAAATTCAACAAATCTTTTAAGCGACGTCTTAAGAAGTACGAACTTATTAATCCGAGCGCCGGGTTGTTTGGACAGATATGATATTGTAGCAGAACGCAGCCAGCTATTCGGGCAACAATACACGGCTGTGCTACTTAAAGGTGATTAAAATGGCGATCGCATACCTCTTTAATTTTAGAACTACTCAAAAACTTACCAGATAATTCGGAGGATCATTGCTGCAACTTCGTTGGTTTTAAAAAAATTGATACCAGCTTTTTTGTCGGTTCGCCGCAGAGAAGATATACTGACTCTAACTTTTCCTGATCTGCGTACTTTAAAAAGTTTCTGCGTTCCCCACCTTAGCGTATTTCCCTACACTAAGATATGCGCCCACGCATTGACACGAGCCTTTGTTAAGAAGTGGCTCTAATTTCATGCCCAAAGCCTAAAATCTTTTTATCACACATTCTTTCACTTTCGCCGCTTTTATGCAACTAGAAGAGATCATTGCAGAAAGTTTCAAAGGACGTCTACACATTCAAATGCGATCTAGCATTAAAGCAGAGCGTAGCACATACTGGGGCCGTAAAAGCCTTAAAAACGAAAAGGTTTCCTTATTAAGCCATGAGGTCTTTACAGTCCCCAATATTTTTCGCAGCAACAAAACTGGACCCCTACTAGTTGGTCTATATCCCCACTCTAAAGACGCGTTCGCAGCTTGTCTTACACCGCTGCATTTGCGAGACAGTCTGGTTGTCGCATAGACATGCGATAAAACTTGTTTGAAGACCTGCTATTGCATTTTACAAGCACTGTGATACCTTTGCATATAAAGAGTTCTTCTCGTGAGCCGGGCTACACTCTAAATAAAAGTGTAAGGTTCAGAAGCCTAAGCTCCTTACTTTTAGGAGAAACAAGATGATGTAAACAAAATCGATGCATCAAATCTTCTGTCAGGTAAAAGTCTTTTCTTTAGAAAAATTATGAAACTAAAGGAACTATTAATCATAAAACACTTTGGAATTCTCATTTAGTCAAAGAAACTTTTAAATGAAACAGAAAGACTTTTTTAACAAGCTGCAATAAGCATTGAATAAAAAGGTTAAAACGATGGAGTTTAAAGTTAATGAATAAATTAATTAATTTTAATTTTAATTTATAATTTTTATAATTTTATAATTATTTTTTCTTTATATGCAGTTATTTAAATGCAAATAATTTTATTTGCTGGGAATGATTATTTGCAAATCCCATTTGGGTTGTTTTTGGCTGCAAGAATCTAAAACAAACCACACAAGGTTTTAAATGGAAAGGCATAAGAAGCCAGCCACTCACTCACTGCTTAAATAGCTTAAACATTCAGTCAGCTAAACAACAAAAACAAAAACGTATAAAGATCATAATAAAATGATGATGGATGTTTTTTTTGATTTGAAAACAATTTAATTAATCATTAAGTCGCACTCAAGAGAATATGAAAAAGTTGAGTAGACTGTGTTCGTCGACAAGAATGCTGTAATAAAATTAACGAAAGAAATAATTATCTAAATCTGCTTAAATGTAATTGAAACTTGTGACTCAAAACTCAAAATCATTCACAAAGACACACATTTTATTTAAATGAACCAACATTATTTCACTTTGTAATTAAAAAAAAATGAAGCTGTCTTCTATTAACTTGACTTTATTTTTTAATTAGAAAATGAACGGCAAACAAATATATAATTCAGATATTAATTGACTAGTCCTAATGCCAACCATAAGAAACATTTGTATTTTTCAATACTTTTCTTAAAATAAACAACAAACATGATTTTACATTATTGTATTGCAATACAATGATACAATCGATACAAAAATACGAAATGCTTGTGAACTGCACAAGTGCCTCAATTAATATCTATAATTTTCTTCTCGTAACTCGTTTATTTAAAGAGGGAAAAAGCAAAGCCCGTCAGAGCTTGCCGTACTTGCTTCCCCTAATGAAGATTAGAAAGGTACTCTTAGGTGGCCGTATATCAGGTAGAGTGCTAGTTACTTTTGTCAGTCGCAGAGAAATAATCTCTTTAAAATAAAACTACTTCAATGCTGAACAGCATGCGCCAGGAATGCTTGGTTACGGTGCAGCTGCATCTCTAGTTCGCAGAATCTTTATACCTCCAGTTTAGCTGTAGACATAAGTGCTCTGAGCTGGTGGAGCTACTTTCTCAAACCTCTTCATCAATGAAAAAAACCATTAAATTCACAAAAAAAATAAACGTTTACGGCGTGAACGAACTAAACGAGGCAGGCAACGAGAAGTAAGTCTACAACCTCGCAGCACCGGCAATGAAGAATACTGGAAGAATGGATGGACCTGCCAAATTTGTGCTGTCATTTTTTTTGTTCAACTATAACTCAAATTAGCGAACTTAAGCCAAACTCAAAGTAAAAGCTAAGCACACGAAATAAAAAAAAACGAAAGAAAAAACGCCTTCAGGCCTAAGAAACTATCAAAGAGGTAACTAATTAACTCGATTGAGAAATGAGCGACGGAATTGATGCGAACCGAAGAAAAAGTTTAACTCAAGGACTGAAGAACACACGAGCAACAGAGACGAAATAATGAACACCAAAAAACTACCAACCGACTAATGCGAAAGTAAGCAACTTGGCGAAAAAGATCATGGATACTCACACTGGGCATTCAAGGGCCAGCGATAAAGTGGAAAATTCCAAACAACTGCTAAGCAATCTGGCAGACATCTTTAAATGTAGAACAATGAGAACGTAGCTGAAGCACTAACAAATATAGTATTTCGGAATTCAACCAAGACGAAAAGGAGTGTTGGTGCGAGCCAGAGTCTAATAGTGGCTTGATACCTTCAATGAGGGATGACTTCAGGAACAACAAAAAATATTCTTTAAAAAGCAATAAGTACCCTAAGCTGGATAGCTGCCTTGTTTGCATGACGACATGCTTGGCCAAGATGATATTTGTGGGCTGCGCCTGAAGTCGTTAAGAAGAGAGCGCCCATCAATTGGAAATATGCAGCATTTGCAAGGATTAGACCGAGGATTATGGACAGCATCAAATTGCATGCGGATGTCATGAGTTACTTCCAGAGTCCTTCTAAAGGGTTTTTTTCAACAGGGGAACTAGTCGACGGTTGCTCTAAGCCGGCAATTACTCGAGTTCTCCGATTAATTTCGTCGATAGAAAATGCAGATAATTACGCTAAACTTTGTCAAAAAAAAAAAAGAAAAGAAACTGTCAATATTTTTTTCAAACCTTACAAACATACTCAGCAAAATTTCTTTAACTTTTGTACACGAGGACCTCCCAAGTAACTAAGAAAAGAACTATCACACCCGGCTTGAAGAAACATTTGTTCAGAGACTTGGACATGATTTAATCAGCGTCACTCCATGTGACGACAGAGAAAAACAGGAAATTTTCTTGTGTTAAGAAAAAAAGCAATGTTGGGTCACATTTTCGAGCGTTATTCCCTGCTTGGATGAGAAATTTTGACCAGAAAGTAAGGCGTTTATGAGCATGACCCACCATGAAATAATCACGAGGTGTCAAATCGCACGACTTTCTAGGCCAATTGACAGCATAATTTCTCGAAATTAATTAATCACTAAATTAAGATTTCAAAAGTCGATGGTTGCTGTTGCTACATGGTTTGTATCGCCTTCCTTTTAAAACAACATCTTGTCCAGATAAATATCATTCATATTTTCAAACCTGTCGACCGTAATGCAAGCTCCGACATTATTAAAAAAAAACTAGGACCAATAATGTCAACAACGTGGATTTGAGCCAGTAGAGCCTGTCGTGGATTAACTTCACTCCATATGCAGCCATTTTCTTTAATAACAAAAACGTTAAGACACACAAATGAGTCTCAAAGATAAAGTTGCGCGAATTTTTGATTGATTTGCACGCTAAATCTGGACAATTTGGTAGCGTTGTTCAAGCGTCTATCTATTCATGTTGATCTGCTAAAATACGCTGATCACAAATAAGGAAGTGAACGCAGTATGGCAGTACGTTTGATAATTGACCCTTTCATAAGTTCTATTGGGTTTAAAAAATTAAAATGTTTTGATCTGCCCTCGTATAAAGTTTGTTTTTATATTTGATTCCACCAATTACATCCGTTTCCATTTTTATTTTCATCATAAACTAAAACCACAAAAGTGTTCTTGAAATTCCTTTTTTAAATTTTGTAATAATAATTTAGTGTAGACCAGCAACAAAAACAATAAAGAAACACGCCAATTTACTCGTTAAAAATTATAAAATTTTTTTTTTGAATGTGAAGTAATCAGTTTGTTGATTTACTATGGTAGAGAATTCATTATTGTGGCTGATTGTTACACTTAATAATTCTTTAGAATGCCAAATTTGCAAACAAACAAACGAACAAAAACAAAAATGTTTTTGAACAAATTTTTGCACGCCATTCAAAAAAAAAAAAATAAATAAAAAAAATAATAAAAATAATAATAATAAGATAAGATAATAAAAAAAATCTTAACATGAACATTTAATTCTTTGTCTGTTTTTGGTCTTTAATATTTGAATTATTCGTGCAATTTAACAACAATCTACAACAACATCAAGTAAACAGGGAGGTTACTTTTTTTCTATTTCTTTTAAATATAAAATAACAATCAAAATAATTTGTGTTGTTAGAATAATAAAGATCACATTAGGTGGAACCAGTTAAAGCTTAAAATAATAAAAACAAAAATATATTTTAGGTCCGTTAAATATAAAAGAAGTTGGCAATTCATTATTTAATGAATCAATGAGAAATCAACATCAAAAGAAGCCCCCACCACTTGTAAAATTCCTAAGAATTGAATTGAAAATCAAACAAACAAAGAATGAATTTAAACCGTCCTTTAAAACTTCAGACTTTAACACATTATTTTTGTTTATATTTTAAAAAACAGTAATTTAAAAGAATGCATTTTACAGGGGGATTCAACATTTACTTCTCGCTAATAAGCCCACTCTGTTTCTTGACAAGAAACAAAGGATTCCCATATTAAATTAGACAATTTTTATATGCAAAGTGGCTCCACGTGAAAAGATTCAGCACAAACTCGCCTTCCTTTCGATTTTTTAATACATGACAAAATTTTTCTCTTCCTTTAACGAATATGGACCCCTCCAAGAAATAAAAACAAAACTCTAGTCATGGTACCGGTTGTTATCCATGAGAATCAAACCCTAATCCATCCCACTCTAATAAAAGATTCAAATATAAATAACAATTAAGATACACCCTGTTCATAAATCCCGCTTTGCTTCCAAATTCTTTAAAATTTTTTAAAGCGATTTAAACAAATTTTGTAATTTTTAAAAATTAAAAAATTGTTGGTTACTTATTTTAAGTATTTTAGTCAAATTTAGCTGTCTTTTCTATTTTTGGCGTCTTTCTCCATATTGTAAATATTTGTATTTTGTGCTAATATAATGGCTTTTCAAGCAATTTTAAAGTTTGTGATGATTTTCTTATGATATTTGAAATTTTTTAGCTTTTTAGTGATTTTTGGCGTTTTAAGCGTTTTTTCTCTTGTAAGCGTTTTTTTTTTGTTCTTTTTTTTTTGTTTTGAAAAAAGAACCTGATTGCGTCTTTAAAGTTTTTGTATACCTCAGCGAAAAAGTAGTAAATATAAAACTAAAAAATTTTGCAAAGAAAATTATGTCAACAAAAAGCGAAAATTCATTAAAACATAATTCTACGAAATTTTCGAAAAATATTCTTTAAAAAGCAAAATTCCTACTAGAACAAAAACAAAATTAAAGTTCGCAAAAAATCGCATTTTTACCAATTTTCAAAAAAAAAAAATTAATTTAAAAAAAAAAACATTCAAAAACGAAAATTCACGAAAAAAAAAATTCACCAAAAATCTCAAAAAAAAAAAACAGGAAATGATATTTATTTTTCTGTTTTAGTTTAAATATAAAACTGTCACTGTCAATTATTTTTGGTTTTTTTCAATATGAATTCATTCCTTTAATGCCTGCATACTTTCTAGCTTAAAGTAATTTTTCGTTACGAATTAGAAACCAACAGAAAAAAACCCAAAACGACCTTGCTGAAGGCAGTCTCTCAACCTCATTTTGTGAATGTGTTTTTTTACGATTTTGGTTAAACTGTTCGTTTCCATTAAATATTTCTCAAAGTTATTGTATTTTATTTTTTTTTATTAAATATAATTTTATACAAAAGTTACGTACAGTTAGAGTTAATGATGGTTGGTGGTGGTGTTAAAAAAACAAAAACATTTTTAAACAACAAATGAAGACAATAAATACGCATGCCCAACTGGTGCAAAGTTGATCTTAACCACACCAGCCTTTTAAGATTTACAATACACAAAAAAACAAAGACAAGCAACAATAAAAACAACAACATTAGCAACATTAAGGAAAGTGTCTAAAGTGATTTTTGTAAGGCAGTCAATCAGGGTTTTTGTTTGAAATTTCAGTTTCATGATTTTTTGTTTTTGTCAAAATAATTTCTGTGAGTACTAAAAATTTTGAGAATTCACAGACTTGATTTGAAAAGAAAAATTTAATTCTTTATATTGTAGTTGAGTTTAATTGAATTAATTATTGTTTTAGCTGCATTTTCAACAACTTTAATTAAGTCCAATTTATGTGCTTAAAATTGTTGTTGCTTTGTTTATAATTTTTTTGTTAATAATTAATTTCATAATTTCAAGCCACAGACCGATTAGCGTTTAGTTACACCAAAAGTTCACTAAATTGTGTTTAAAAATAATAAAAAAATAACGATTTTTTTTTAAAAATAGTTTAAAATTAAATTTTATCATTTATAAATACTTCTACCTGAAAGATGTACAAAACTCCCACACAGAAATAATTTACGCGGGTATATGCTCAAAGCACAAATATGTTGGTCCTACTGTTTGTAGTTCCTAAACTTAAGACAAAACTTTTTTAAATTGCAGATACAATTTCATATTCGTCCAGCAGTTGAAATAAATTTTTCGAGCCAAAAAATTGCAACCCATATTATTTCAGACTACCAAATCACCGATCTCTTTTGATTTCTTGCCTCCAATTAATTTTCGCTTTAAGAATACGTTACTGTATTTAAATAATTCAATAAGTTTTTGCTTTAATTATTTTCCTGGATCCGTGTCATGAAGGATTTTTTTAAGCCTGTAGGACTTAAAATTGTAAAACTTTGATAATAATAATTTCAGCCATATGTCCACAATGACTGTCACTGACAAAGCGCATTTTAGACTTCCAAATCTTGCCCATTTTTTCGAGTACTGTTGGCCACATGAAACATAAGCCAGTAGCCCCATAGGAAACAGTCGAGAGGTGTCAAACCGCACGACCTTCAGCTGCACTTTTTGAAATCAATTTATTGACAAATAATAATTTCAATTAATCAATGGTTGAGTTTGCTGTGTTGCACATAGGGCCAGCCTCTTGAAGCCACAACTTGCCCGAATTAATGTCTCTTATGTTTCCAAACAAAAAGTCATTGATCATGTTATTGTTAAGATCTCGAATGATTGTAACGCGAAATCCGGTTTAATATTTAAAGCCAATAGGTTCCAATGACATCGCCAGCTTGAAAGCAGCAACAAAATCATTTTTCGTAACGTAGTAAGGTCTGTTGACTCTGTTGTAGATTAGATTCCCTTCAAAACCAGCCAAACACCAAAAATGAGCCTAATGACTGAACTGCTCTAGAGCCCAATCGGCAATAGATCTTGTCGTCCTTCATCAGATAGATTTTATACAGACGAAGGAGAAAATCTAGAGATGTAACCGACGAGGAATCGATAAAATTGCATCTTTTGTTAAAACTTTTGTTCACAGTAGATAATCTGCTCTAGAGAACGCAGATTCCTTATACATGTTTTTGTTATTGTTATTGCATCACTTAAAGAGTTCGTGGTAGAAAATCACTCCACAGTACGAAGGATGGCTTGTTCAGGTGGACGATTATGTGCTGATACTATAGCTGATTTTCAAAGTCAATCCTGGATGATTTAATATCGTCGTTTAAGCGTCAGTCCATTTATAATAATTTGCCAGACTACACTGATCAAAAATGTGTGCAATTGAAATGCAATTTTATATGTTTAATAAATTTAAAATTTTTTTATATTAACATTTCGATGACATTTCGTTTCTTTTTTATGCTTTCACCCATAACTCATCAGCCCATTCCTTTATTTGGATTTAGCCGATTTTGAAATTTGATATATTTAACAGATTAGTCTACTATATAAATGTGAATGTATGGGTGTGTATGTATGTATGTGTATGTATGTATGTGTATGCATGTATGTGTATGTATGTATGTGTATGTATGTATGGGTATGTATGTATGTATGTGTATGTGTGTATGTATGTATGCCCGTTAATCACCTGTCATCTTTAAAAAATTCATTTTAAATTAAATACGATCAGATGTAGGTTGTTAAATTGACTCCACTACTTACAAGGACCCTGCATACAAATGAGGTCGCTAATTAATTGTTAATTTTTAATTGTTAAAAACAAATTAAACATTTTTTATTGATCATTAACTTAATTTTTGAGGATGTTATTAAAAGTCATAGCTGTTTATTATCTTGTTGTCTTGTTGTTAATATTTTTTTTAATTTAATACAAAGGAATGACACTAGAAATAACAATTAAAAAATTATTGTGCAATTCTTGTACTATTTTCATAAGAATACATTTTTTAGTCCTAAATGGTAGATAACATTTTTCCCGCAGTAACCACCAGATGGTCTTTTTATACCCTTGTCATTCCGTTTGTAATTTCTGCAACATACATTTCGACCCCATAAAATATTTATATTCGCAGTCTGTCCGTGTTAGGGTTGAAACACACTTTGCCAAAAATTTAAGTACGCCAATCGATCAAACATAGTTTCAAAAATTTTGTTATAGAAAATCAGCAAGATTGGTGCATGTCTTTTGAGGCAGTGGGCAAAACCCCACGCCTTCCTTTAATTTTTCAATGTCATTTTGAACATTTAAAAAAACAAATATATGGGGCGACAGATAATTAAAAAATAAGAAATAAAAACATCAAGCGAAAAAATTGAAGCTCGCCCATATTTTCCGAGTTATGGGCCTCTGAACTTTTTCATAGAAAAATACTATTTTGCATCATACTTTTTTTTTAATATCAATATGGGTTATATTTAAAAGCTTTTAAAAATATCTTTAAGGAAATACTACAATTTTTTCAAAATGCTTAACCGATTAAGAGCCGATGTCACTTTTATGAAAAATTATATATCTGCAGTACAATTTTTTTTTACTTTTTAATTCCCTGTCAACTCAATATTTGCTTTTTTGGTTGGAGTGACTTCACTAAACTAGATTTACATAGATAGTGAAGGGTATATAAGATTCGCTATAGCCGAATATACCACTTTTACTTGTTAAATTTTGTATCAATAATAGGAAGACCTTCAGACAATTATTAAAATTTAATTTTAAAAAATATTTCTTAAAGCCAGTAGAGAAAGTGGGAAAAGGGAAATTAAATAAAGCGAATTAGGGAGGAAAGAAATAAATAGAGTTGACGTAAGTAAAAGTCAATACATAAGAAAATTAAGGAATATAAAGTTATCCCGTAAGGTCGAGACATAATCCAGCGATGGGCAGCTATGTAGGTGCTTCGTAAGAAGTAACGAATCCTGCCCGGCTCCTCAAAAATTGTATGTACTGGACAGCCGGTGAAGGTTAGGAGCAAGAAAGATGAGTTATCGACTTACTTCTCTAACTCATTCTGAACGCACGTTCAATAAGCATTAAAAGAGAGTCCCCTCCTTCTGCATGGTCCATGTAAGCCTTCGTCAGCTTTAATAGTATTACTGTCCTGGTGCGGTCTTACATTGACCATATAATCCGGGCTCGAATCATATTACCCCATCCACCACTTTAACTATCTGAAAAGGAGGGTGGGGGTTGGGTGGGTCCATCAATACGTTTTATGCAGAAAGATGTCCATGTGATTGTCGAATTAATCTTCAATTCCACGCATCCCAGAGTGGATGAATTTACCCCTGCCGAATACTTGGTAAATTAGTCAATTACAGCTGCCGCTCATATTGCAGAAAACTCTGCCTTATTAGTGATACACTCGTTCTAAGCGAAATGTTGACTCGAAACTCTAAGTTGACATCATAGCCAACCGTGTACACAAAGAATTCTTATAGTGAGGTGTACAGTGGTTCAAAGGAGTGAACTTCTGATACTTAAAAGTGCTTCCCACCAAGTGACGCTCCACAAACTTAACCTGGTTTTATTATCGCCTATCGAGTACAGTTTACAAGCAATTTGCAGGATGCGTTCTTCTTGGCCACAGCAGATGCTCTGACTGCTAATCTTTTCAGGAGCTGACACTCCGAAATTTCTCGAAAAGTTGTTTAAGGTTTCTTGACAAATCTTAATATCGCCCATTTCATCATCTACAAAGGAAAGTATTGGATTAAAAAAAAATGCCAATTATACCAAAATTCTGTAAAACATTGATGAACATTATAAACAAATATAGAGTAGCAGATGTACCTCAAATACTAACTAGAAGAGACAACGAAACCTAAATTTTTTAAGAGGGTATAATTCATAAGAAAAATCGATTTTTCCCTTAATTCGTTTGCATTTCAGAATTGACGAGAACTAAAACGTTACTGTTAGTTATTTAAATAACTATTTGAATCGTATTACTTTTAAACTTTCGCATTATTCACTAGTATCGTGATCATGATTATAAAATTGTTTAAAAAAAAGCCACTCAAAAAAATCTTATACTTTGGAATTTTGTTTTTTTTTTTTTTTTTTAACAAACGCCATTAATAAATTTAAGCATTCTGTGTGAGCTTTCAATCAATCACTTGAATAAAATCCACTTTAATACTTCCACTTTTAACCCTTAAATACTTTTTTGAAGATATTAATCTGGCTAAAAGTTATTAATCTGTCATGCATTTGAATAATAAATCATTAAAATGTTTAATACTTCCGATTATTTTAAACAAAGAAACACAAGCAAAAAACATTTAAAAATTATTTCAGTCATTTTTATAAAGACTTTGAAGACATTATAATATTTTTGTTGCTGTATCAAACTTATGAACAAACTATTAAAATACAAAAAATTTTGAAATAATCTGGAAAAAAAAACGTAAAACAATTAAAGAGTTGAAACAATTATTTATTAACAGTTACTGGATTAAAAGCTTTATTTTGATTCAATAATTTTGTTTTAATACACACAAAAGCACTTTTGTTATTCTAAAACTTTACGAGGGCGAACTTTTATTTAAATAAAAATGTGTGGGAGCTGAATTGGTTGTTTAATTATTAAAAATAAAAGCCAAATTTCTACAATTACGATCATTTTACAGCCAACAGAAGACTGATTTTTTGTTAGATAGAACAAAGTAAATGTGTCTTTAAATAATGAGTAAAGTAAAATAAAATTTTCTGAACATGCCCTAGATACTTTAGGTTATGCGCTCGACTATTATCTCCAGAATTTTCTATCTTATTTTCTTTATTTTGTATAGTTTAGGAAACAACAATTGAATTTCTTGTTTCATAATTTCTTTAAATATGCGTGTTAATTAGTAATAAGATTCATTCTTAAGTTGACAGTGAAGCAATAAAGACATCAGTATTTTTCAAAACTCTAGTTATGTGTGTGTTTTTACTGCTTATGCTTGAGGCGTTGCCCCGCTTTAAAAAAAATAAACATTCGAAAGATCGTTACTTTTTTTTCAAGAACATAAAAATTTGAAGGAAGAGTAGTTATTCAAAATTTCTTGACGGGGCTAACATAGATAGAATGGCCCTCAAAGCGTATATGAGACCGCCAATATCCCACCACCCTTTCCCCAGGCAGACGAATGCCTAAAATAGCTTTTATATTTTGTTATCAGATTTAAACAATTTTTTGATTGAAATAAAATAAATTGCAATAAAATTGAAATAAAATAAATAAATTGAAATAAAAATAAATTGCAAGAAAGGATTAACTGTTAAACGAGCTATCACACTGTGTAGCCTTTTTGACATTTATGATCAAGTATGATCTGGCGAATCGTTATAGATAGATTAGCGCCCTAGCAACGCTATAACTATATCCAGATTTACTTTAGAAATCATTCATGCATTTGTGCAAAGACGACTATGGCACACATAATCGACCATCTGAGAAAAGCATCCGTCAAACTGTGAAATGATTTCAAGCTACGAACTGTCTTGGTGATGTAACAACAACAACAACAACAACAACAACACGTAGAATAAATCTTTCTGTAGAGCAGAAAAGATGCAATTTTTTTGATTTATCGTCGGCCAAAGGAGATGGTCAAAGATTTTTGCCTACAGCCATATTAGATCCAGCTGGCGCAATAGTTAAAGCCACGAGTGCACATAGTGCTGTCGTTCCTTTTTCCGGTTGGGCTCTAAAGCAGTTGAAAACTGATCCTATATTTTATCGTACAGTTGTTTACAGTAATGAGGCTAATTTTTGGTCTAACAGACTGCAACCATTGACTTGTTGGAATCAAAATTTGATGACAAGTTGAATTCGAAAAATTTAATTGGCCTCCCAGGTCGTGCAGCTTGACACCTCTCGGCTATTTGATAAGGGATCACATGAAGTCACTGGTTAATGATGATAAACCAGCAATAAATGACACCTTAAAAGCCAACATTGTACGTCTCATTCGTGACATAAGCCCTTCGAAAGGACCAGGAGCAGTGGCCATACGAGCGAAATCATTTTCAAATATTAAAGTCATTAATTGATCTTTGAAAAAAAGTTCCACCAGGCTTAAAATAGAAAGAAATCTTAGTGTAATGCTACGTTGTTGCTTCCCTTCGTGTGCTGCTTTCTGGATACCCCAAATAAAGCTAATTTTTTTAAATTAATATGAAGAAGAAAAAGGTCAAGACCACTTAAGAAAATTGTAAAATTTGCTAATATATTTAATTTATGACTTCAACCACCCTCGTAATTTATTTTTTATATGAAAATAAATTTTAAGAACCCGGATACACATTCACCTTAAAGAAAAAACAATTGATTAATAAATACTGTCAAAAAGAATTAAATTAAACAAAAATAATGCAATTTAGCATTTAACAACAGCCAACGTACAATAACCTTTTCACTTGTATTTTAGATTTATTATAAAAATTTTTTTTAGTACAGCTTTGCATTTTGTTAAAGAAGTTGATAAATGTAATTAAAAAAATAAATAACTAAAAATAATGCAAAATATTTGAACAAAAATTGCATGTAAAATGAAGATAAACAAAACTGGTCGTAACAGTTTTGTAGGTTAATAAACACCCGCTTACACTAAATGTCAATCATATCAGCACCAACAACGCAGCCAACGCCGCCACCATCACACATTTACCTCACTCACATTGTTATCATCTTCATCATCATCATCATTATAAATTCGAACTAAAACGTGCTTAAAGTTTATCATGTTGCTGCTGTTGTTATTGTTAGTGATGGAAAAATGCAGCCGCTGCTAACATGTTGTTGATAATTATCATCCATAGAATATTTTTAATTATTTTGATGATCCACCACCAACACCAGCACAAAAAACACAACAGCATTCAAGCTGACATGACATCCATCGATCGTCACATCATCACATTAATAGAGTTCATTAACATTTACAGTTATACTGATTGTTGCTACCAGCTGATATTCCAATACCTTTAAACTTTTGATAATGAATATGAATATCAAAATAACAACAGCAACAGCAACCAAAAAACTGTAACGTGATTAAAATGGAAAATTATACGAATGCGATTAACAAGAATGATTTTGTGTGAATCTGTTTTATGGTCTGATACTTAAAGAGAAATAAAATATTGACAAATGTCACGTGCTGTTTGGAAACATGGTGGGCGATATTTTAATACAACTAAAGTCATATAGAGATTACAAAAATACATTATTTTTGAATAGGCTGGCAACAAAAATCTAAATGCGTTATGACTCAGGCATGGAAAATTGACAATTTTAAATGGAACTTTCTTGCAAACACGAAAAGTACTTTTTAGGAAAGAAAGTTTTTAATTGTGGAGATAATGGAAAATTTTTTACTGATATTTTTGTGCAAGCAGAAAAAATACTTTTTAGCAATTTAAAGTATTGAAAATTTATTTATTTTTTTTTTAAATTGTTTCTAAATTTGATACTTTATACAACAAAGTATTGTTGTTATTCTACTGTGCTTCAAGGAGACACAAAAAAAGTATTTTATAAAAGCAGTGTTAAATTGTTTTAGCAATTCAAATTTAAAAGCTAAAATTTAATTATTAAAATTAAATAGAAAACAAAGAATAATACAAGGGCTGCTATATATATTTCTGGCCTGGCAACACTGAGTGCTGCCAAGTGCAATCTGACATTTCCAGTGGAAAGTTTGTCATTTTTAAGCAAAATCGTACTTAAAACGTTTTGACATACGACCATTATTTGTGTTGTTTACAGTGACTTGAAAAAATTAATATAGAAAAAAATGGAATTAACTCATGAACATTTTCGTGCCATCATTTTTCACAACTTTCAACGTGGATTATCACAACAAAAGTGCATTGATGAACTTAAATCTTTGTATGGCGATGAAGCACCATCCTATAGAAGTGTGAAAAATTGGTATAATGAATTTAATCGTGGCCGAAGCTTGCTCAAAGACGAATTCCGTGAAGGTCGTCCAAAAACGGCTGTTGTGCCAGAGAACATTGATGCCGTGCGTGAACTCATAATGCAAGATCGACATGCGACATACCGAGAGATAGAGACATCCTTGGACATTTCTTCCACCAGCATACATTCGATACAGCATGAACACCTGGCCGTAAAAAAGGTTTGTTCTCGTTGGATCCCGCACAATTTGCAAGTCGCTCAAAAAAAAGACTCGTGTCGGTTGGTGCAAAGAAATGTTGCAAAAATACGATTGCGGTGCTTTAAAAGACGTTTATAAGATCGTCACAGGTGACAAATCATGGATCTATGCGTATGAGCCCGAAATGAAACAACAATCGACCGTGTGGGTCTTCAAAGGCGAGCAAAATCCAACGAAAGTTGTTCGTGGAAGAAGCACTTCGAAGCAACTGGTCGCCTGTTTCTTTGGCAAAACTGGTCATGTGGCGACTGTTCCGCCTGAGCAACGTAGGACAGTCACTTCTGAGTGGTACACTACAATTTGTTTGCCTGAAGTCATCGGAGAAATTCGAAAAACCAACAAGAGAAGACGAATCATTGTTCACCATGACAATGCGAGCTCTCACACATCGGCTTAAACCAGAGCGTTTTTGACCGGCCAAAACGTCGAATTAATGGGTCATCCCCCGTACAGCCCTGACTTGGCACCTAATAACTTCTTCTTGTTTCCGCACATCAAGAAAAAAAATGCGTGGTCAACGATTTTCGTCGCCAGAAGAATCGGAGTGGAAAAAGTGCTTCGACAACTGGTTTAAGCGCATGCAAAAGTGTATAAATCATGCTGGAGAATACTTTGAAAACCAATAAAACCATTTTTGATTATAAATATTCGCATTTTCACTATTAGGCCAGAAGTATATAGAGCAGCCCTCGTACAACAATAATAAGAATTAAAGTAATAAAATACATTTTGAAAGATCTTAAAGACCGATTTCAATTTCATCATCATCATCACCGCCATCGACCTTTTAATCTTTTATGGTTGCAATTCAAATGTGAACCATCTGATACCAGCAAAAAAAAAATTATAACAATAATAATGATCATCTTTAGTGCACTAAATATTTCAACTGTTTTATAGTTTGTTAATGTGGCAACAATAAACTTTTTAATGTCTCTTCTTAAAGTTCTTGGGATTCTTTTTATAACAAAATCTAACTTCAGGTTATTTGTGCTACAAACAACCAAATAATTTATTGAAAAAACTAATTGTATTTAATATTGTAGTTGTTGTTTCAGTGAATTAATTTTATGTTTGGTTTGATATTTAAGATTTAGCTGAGGAATGAATAAACACAAACAAAAACTAAGATTTAAAACATTTGAAGACGCCAACTTGTCATCTTCATTGAAAAGAAGTGAACAAATAAAAATTATTAAAATTATTGAAAGTCAGCATGATTCTGCTGACATTTAAAGAACGATTTAAATTTATTTATTGCTTAAATTTATAGAAAAGTGTGTTTTTGTTTATAGTTAAACTACAGTTTAAATTAGAACTCTAGAGAAATTAGTATAATTTTAAAGGGGCTGCTGCTAGACGTTAAAATTTTTACCCTCAAACGAAGCGTCTTTATAGCAAACACAAGAGTTAAAATTTTATGTTAAATAAATATCATAATTAGTTTCACATTTGTCAATTTTATGTGCCTGACTTTGTTTTGTTTAATACGCCGTTTGAAGCAAATATTTGAACGTCTAGCAGCGCCTTTTAAAAAATCGCTTATTTTATAAATAGTTTTACAATTTCAAATGCTTGAGAGCATGATGAAAAAGGTGCCTAAACTAAATACGACACAATTTGATAGAGAGTGCAACAATTTTTTTTTTTCAACCCTCGTCCATTACAAACACTTTTCTCCAACTTTTGTAAGAAGAGATTGCCATTTTTAATTAATTCTCTGTTTAAGTTGCAAAGATATGCGTTATTGAAAAATAAACATAAGCAACAGTAACATTCCCTTAAAATTTAAGCAAAAGCATGTTGCTTAGCCCTCTTTCTTCACCAGCAAACAAAAATTTCATGCCAGTTTCATAAAAAATTGCATGGTGTAAATGCCGCAATAAACATTAAATAAAATTACATGGTTCTTCTCCACATCAGCATTGAAAAACAATGTCTCGTTTTCATAACTTGAGTGCGAAATTTGTCACGTATGAAAATGTTATAGTCATCTTGTTTAATACAGGGTGAGCTAGAGTAATAAAACTTATCAATGAGTTGTCACACAGTTGTTGCTTTAGTTTCTGTTGAGGATTAAAAGTCACCTATTTATACTAAATATTTCATCATTAAGCAAAACGTGCGGCTGTTATAGAAGCCAAGCTGTAGGAAAACTTGTATTCGTGCAACTGTCTGATGTTGCACAGAGGAGTATTTTAACAATCTAACCGGACATGGAACAAAAAAAAAATCTAAGTAATAAAAAAAATCTAAGCCTATTAGAGCCTATTGGCTCTAGATTAAACTGCATACGGTTTTATTGACTTTTAACGGTTTTGAGACGTTTGCATTATATATTTTTGCGCGCATTGTTATCATAAAGGCGGCCTCAGATTTAAAAGAGGTCTTTGAAGGCACAGTGCCCCACACATCATCATTGTGATGCAAAGGAAAAGTTGTTTTAAATAAAACTTATGGCTGCTGTAATAAATCAGTGAATAAAGTAATTATTTTCAAATAAAATGATTTCTATAAAGAAAATTATTTTAATTGATATTCTTGGTTGATGGGATTGGTTGGTAAAAGCTTAGAAATAAATATTTTTCGAAAACCACCAAAAACAAAAAATAAAAATATTAACAAGAATATTTTGTTGGTGGGATTGGATGGGTACCTCCGCCTGCCCATAAAAACTAAAAATAATACTTTCAATGGTACTTAGACATACGTATTCTATTTCTTTTAATACTTACATTATTTTTAAATTAATTATTTTGTCACCGCCCACAAAAGTGGGAGGGGAGAAATAGAATTTAAATGTGTCCCTGGTGTAAGTTTCGGCGTTTTATATTTTGTTGGCCTTAGAAGTTGCATTTGCTAAATTAAAGTATGGGAAACTTCAGAGATAGGAATGGTTCTTCGAAGAGAAACTTTTTTCTCCTTGGTCCGATTTTCAACCTTTAACAGCATATGGCCATATAACATATTTTTCCAAAGTTTCATTGAGTTCAATAATTTTTGGAGCCAATACAAAAAAAAATAAATAAATAAAAATAACGTCCAGCTTGGGCAAAATATCCCTATGCGTCTCTGACATGGCGCAATTTACGCTCACTAACGAGCTTTTTTTGGTTCTACATTGAGCCTTAAGATAATAACAGTTTTTTTTTTGAGTCGCATAGAACTTACAGCAAAACAACCTGAAAGAGTGAGTTGACCTTTTAACATTTATGATAAACATACTCTGGCAAATCGACATAGGTAAATTGACGCTTTCACAGCGCTGCCAATTTGACGAGAGTAACTTTAAAGAGCAGACAACAAATTGCACAACTAAAAGGTGTCTTAGCGATTTTTATTGCGCACATAATCATCCATCTGAGAAAGCCATACGTCTAACTGTGGGCAGATTCATTCCATTACCACATCTTCTTTCAACAACAATATCTAAAAGTAATGTGCATAATAAAGAGAACATAGCCGCTGCAATTAAAACTGTAAAAGGAGATCCAAGCTTATCAATTCGCCGACGGTCGCAAAAATCGGATACTCTTGCCAACCCCTAGTTAGGTTTGTTTGAGAAAAATTCCGTAGCTGGGTGCAGGATTCGCGGTTCTTTCTCTGCAGCAGTTTGAAGCTGATACAATGGTGTATCGCAAAATTTTGTTCAGCGATGAGACTCAGTTTTGGCTTAACCGGGTTATTAATAAACAAAATGCATGAATATGTAAGAAAACCGATTTTTAACAGACGTCACAGGCTTTATAGCATCAAGAAAAATGCTTCGATTGATGCGATTTGTAAGCTGGTGATATCTTGTACCTTTTTATTAAAAAAAAAAACATGCCAAAGCTCGCCTGAGTAGATTTTGAGACATGGCCTCCAAGGCCGTGAGATTTGTCAGCTATCAATTACTTAAGGTGGGGCCAATAGAAACAAATTCGGACCCCAACATACGGCCAGTAATGACTGAAAGATTGATTTAGACTTTGACGTTCAGACTGTGCTTCGCTAAGAATAGCCCGTGGTGGCCATATGCACGAAAACATTTTCAAATAATAATGCCATGTATTGATTTTTTTGAAAAAAAAAAATGTCTATTAAAATTTAATTTTTGTGTTATTTTCTATAAAACCATGCTTTTCATATAATTTTTCACTTGATTGAAGTGAGGAAATTTTTTCTTTTTTTGTTAATATTAAAGCCAACCCAGAATAATTTTCAAACGTCATTTCGGCTTCATTAAGATAAAGAAAATAAAGTAGGAATGAGTTTTTTGAAACTTGGCTTCTGTAACTAACTCAAGTACCTTCTCACTCTTAATATTCGTGGTAATTAATAGCTTTTTGATGACAAGCAACTTAAATCTTAAAATTAATTACTTACCAAAAAAAAACTTGTATCAATAAATTTTTATGCGATTTAAGACACTCACCTGAAATTAAAAAACAAGAATTAAATTTTTCGGTTGTTGCTAAGAAAATATAAAAAAAGGATTTAAATGTTTTGAGTCTAAGAATTAAACGAGTTATTTTTTATATCGAATAAAGAAAAGGCGATTCAAACAAAGGGCAGCCCAAATAGTATTCATTACTTAGTTACTCTCACATGACGTTCGCTAGAAAGGCGTAAACGCAAAGGATATGAGTTACGTTCTATGGTTGTGCACCCTTTGGTACACTCTTTTAATCCCCTTAACAAGAGCATATGCAAAGAAAAAAATATGGTAGAGTATATCACAATATGAGATAAATATGTGAGTTTTGACTAAATTATTATGGTTGTAGTCAAATCGTGTTATTACACATAACAATAATATTGTTGTTACTGGATCCATTTGAGCATAATATCTTTTAATGAATAGGAAATTCGTTAGACGTGAATAAATCATTTTTTAATACAACTATAATTTGTTTGCCACAACCATATTGTTACAGAAAACATAATATGGTTCCTGTACAAAATTTCTTACATGTAAAGAACTGTACGATAGATTTATTTTAAATTTCTCACGCATGCCAATGACAATAGTTTTGGTGTAGAGTGACCATTTCTTTATTTAGTTTTAGAAGAAGTATTCGAAAGAAATTTTTTCAAAAAGTCTTGAATATTTAAACAACATTTTAGAAATTATTTTCTTTGGAACAAATATAGTGTTAAAATTTAAAAAAAATTTGTTTGAAAATATGATACTCAATTTAATAAAAAGAAAGTCTGTTTTTGTAAGACTTAAGCTTAAATGAAAAATTGTTTATACCATTAAGCAAAAAATTATAAATACAATGAATTAGAATACTTTGGGACGTCTTAGAAAAATACTCTGCCTGGAATAATAAAAACTTCAGGATAATTTTTTATGTTATTTCTCTGAACTTTATTTTTTTTTAAGAAAAAGAAACAGCCAAAACAATAAGAAAAATTTTTTTATCTAGATCCCGTTTAAGAACAACTGCTTAAAATTAATTGTGTGACAATTTTAAAATGTTCGATTGCTTATGACAGATTTTTTTAGCGAAATTACTTTAAAAAAAAATTTATTGGTTGAAATTTCTTGTTTTTATTTTACCATTTAAAGTCTCAACACGTCAATGAGGTTTCGGTATGAGAAAAATATTCAATTAATTAACAACCTGATGCATTTTTCATCTTAATGCAATTTTTATAGATTTTGTTTTTTTTTAATAATAAAAGTTGTAGCAAAATTCACGCAAGATTTAAAACAAACGTCATTTCAAGAATTTGACTAACGACAGTTTTAAGGCTGTCAGAAAATGGAACAGTACCAGGGCTGCTATATATATTTCTGGCCTGGCAACACTGAGTGCTGCCAAGTGCAATCTGACATTTCCATTGGAAAGTTTGTCATTTTTAAGCATAATCGTACTCAAAACGTTTTGACGTACAATCACTATTTGTGTTGTTTACAGTGACTTGAAAAATTAATATAGAAAAAAATGGAATTAACTCGTGAACATTTTCGTGCCATCATTTTTCACAACTTTCGACGTGGATTATCACGACAAGAGTGCATTGATGAACTTAAATCTTTGTATGGCGATGAAGCACCATCCTATAGCACTGTGAAAAATTGGTAAAATGAATTTAATTGTGGCCGAAGCTTGCTCAAAGACGAATTCCGTGAAGGTCGTCTAAAAACGGCTGTTGTGCCAGAGAACATTGATGCCGTGCGTGAACTCATAATGCAAGATCGACATGCGACATACCGAGAGATAGAGACACCCTTGGACATTTCTTGCACCAGCATACATTCGATACTGCATAAACACCTGGCCGCAAAAAAGGTTTGTTCTCGTTGGATCCCGCACAATTTGAAAGTCGCTCAAAAAAAGGCTCGTGTCGATTGGTGCAAAGAAATGTTGCAAAACTACGATTGCGGTGCTTCAAAAGACGTTTATAAGATCATCACAGGTGACGAATCATGGATCCATGCGTATGAGCCCGAAACGAAACAACAACCGACCGTGTGTGTCTTCAAAGAAGAGCAAAATCCAACGAAAGTTGTTCGTGGAAGAAGCACTTCGAAGCAAATGGTCGCCTGTTTCTTCGGCAAAACTGGTCATGTGGCGACTGTTCCGCTTGAGCAACGTAGGACGGTCACTTCTGAGTGGTACACTACAATTTGTTTGCCTGAAGTCATCGGCTAAATTCGAAAAACCAACAAGAGAAGACGAATCATTGTTTACCATGACAATGCGAGCTCTCACGCATCGGCACAAGCCAGAGCGTTTTTGACCGGCCAAAACGTCGAATTAATGGGTCATCCGCCGGACAGCCCTGACTTGGCACCTAATGACTTCTTCTTGTTTCCGCACATCAAGAAAAAAATGCGTGGTCAACGATTTTCGTCGCCAGAAGAAGCTGTTGAAGTGTTCAAAAGCCATGTTTTAGAGGTGTCCCAATCGGAGTGGAAAAAGTGCTTCGACAACTGGTTTTAGCGCATGCAAAAGTGTATAAATCATGCTGGAGAATACTTTGAAAAACAATAAAACCATTTTTGATTATAAATATTCGCATTTTCACTATTAGGCCAGAAATATATAGAGCAGCACTCGTACACTAGGAAACAAAGCGCTGTCATTGGCGGCCATTTCATTTAGCATAATCAGCCCACGTTATGAAGCTTATTTTTAACTTTAGGAGTGCAGGAAAGTTACACGTAGCTATAGCAAAAGCATCTTCCGGCGGCATGTTCATCTAGAGACCCCTTCTCCTTATGCTTTTGGTTTTAGGAATGAAAAGACACTAGACGGCTAGGATTGCAGGGTTCTAAGATCTTTGAAGAGTTGTCTGTGAGATTTTCGATTTTGAACCGATTTTTGGTAAGGCCCTTTGGGTAATAACGTAGTTGATGTTGAACCTAAATTGGAAGCAGAGCATTTGAGTCCAATAAGTTGTTACTTTGCTACAGAATGTCTTCAATGGTGAGATCTGAGCTTAGATAACTAGTCGTCTACAGCTCTTCAGCAAGAAGTAGAAACGAGAATGGTGCTGTTATAACCATGCGCTTGAAATTGTAATTTAAAATATCGATTTAACCCCTGAGGTTACTGGCAAGAGAATATTTTCTGACCGTCAGCTCTCTCCCTCTCTTTTTGATGATCATAATTGGCCATTTTTATAACAGAGTTTTCAAATTTATTACGTCCTAATGCACGTTTCTATTTTTAAAATATCTGAAGATGGATCAACAAATGCTTCGCGAAAAGAAATATTTTTAAAATATATTCTAAACGCTTTCCTCATTTTGGTTTGAGTTCATTGACACAAAAACACAAGATACCGAAGTAGAGTTGCCACCAGTTCTGAATGGTCATCAAATATTCTTAATCCAGTAGCAATTTAAAATATATGTAAACTTTTGCTCAACACCTATTGACATACACGCATTGAACCCCTTAGGAACGTACGATAAATTAAACTTTACTGCTTCAATTATTTTTCCAAGAACAATCACTTGTACACTTTTATCTAGAGCAAATTTTTCAATTTAAATTACGATAATATGAAAAATAATTCAAAACACAAATTCCCACAATTTCCTTGAAAATACCCTGCAAAAATCCCTAAAGCTGAAACAAAATTTGTTATTCCCATTTTGGCCATAATTCCCCTTATGTGACAAAGCAACTTGATCATCCATTTTAACACTGTGGAAGCATAACGGATTTATTTGAATTTAACAGTGTCTGTCAAGGAGCCCCCAACTGCTTCCAAGCATTGAGGAAGGAAATTAAAGCTCTGTCAACAAAATTCAGCAAAATAGTCATAGTAAGTTTTAACAAAAGTTAACGTACGGGTACAATTTGCATTCGGAGCCTTTAACGCTCAAGCAAAAAAAAAAATTAAAAAAAGTTTGTTTTTTTTTCTATCAAATTCTTGCTTTAATTTTGAAACACGCTTTATTAAAAACTAGTGGTACAATTTAATTAGCATAAGCATTATAATTTTGCCATTTAAAAAGTTTATTTTACAACTTAAAAGGCCGTTTGAATAAATTGATTCAAATTAACACGACATGACACTGGCACAAGTGTGCCTCTGCAATCTGCAAAAATTTTAAAAGCAGACAAATGTAACAAACAAAAAATATTAAAAAAAACACTAATAATAATATTGAAAGATTAATAGTAAATGTAGTATTAAAAAAAGGAGACAAGGTCAGACAAAGTGATCAATTAAAAAGGCGTTTAATTGGCTGAGATAGCGCAGCACAACTGAAAATGGAAATGAGGAATTAGCAAAATATACAGAGACTTGCAGATTTTTAATGTGCTTAAGATTACTAAAGAGAGAGTCTAAACGACCTTGAGCTGTTGATAGTCCTCCCGATAGTCTTCTTTTTTTGGATATTCCACCTGTGTGACGCTATTTCTACTGAGGTATAGAACGGCAGTAGTCGCCTGTACTTTCGGAGACCTAAAACTCGAAGATACCGGCTTTTAAGGTTCTTATAGCTAATTGGTGGGGGTTCTTGCAGAAAGTAACATGGTGGGAAATAAAAACTTGCTCTTGCCTACAATGATGCTAATAAATGGCTCCCAGGGGTTCTGCTATGTGCCCTGAAAGCGTAATGATAGCACAAATTTCAAACGTGGTGTTAAGAGTACCTTGGTGTCATGTCACTGAGTGCTTACGTTACCTCCTACAGGTGACTTAAGTCATGCATCACCTCAAGCTTCTCTGCTTGATCATGTACATACCTCCTTGAACCCAAAACAATATTTGCAGCTGGATGAAAAACTAATAAAAAAAACTGAAGTGAGTGTTGTAAATTGCAGATAAATTATCTGGAACTAATTTATTAATTAAAAATACAAACTAAAATGTTGTTCTTTTTTATTTGAGTTTTTTTTTTTTTAATGAAACAACTTTTTGTTTGCAAATTTATTTTATTTAATAACGCTTTTAAGTTAATGTGGAAGGTAAGTGTTTAAATAATTTAAATTATAAATTATGACACAAGTGTAGTTTATGGAAAATATGAAACAAGAAATTATTTAAATTAAATTTGTTGACGTTGTTGTTATTGTTGTTGCAATTAACAACTACAAACAGCCTTGAATAAAATAATGTATGATAGTTTTAAGAAGTAGTTTTTAACTAAACTAAATTTATTAAATATTAAATCATGTTAAAATCAATTAGCCGGATCTATTCTGCAATTGGAATGTGGGGTAATTCACTGGCGCTACTTTAATTATCAAGAAAAAAAATTCATAAAATAAGTTATTAGTAAATCATGCTTTTAAGAAATAAAAAAGCTAATAAATAATCTGCCTTTTAAATTTTTTTAATGTCCTCTAGAAATAGTTAATTTGACTTGTAGATGCCTTGACAGCTGAAACGAAACCGCCCAATTATTGCTGGACTTCGCTCACCGCTAGCAAAAGCTTTTTAGTTTGAAGACAGTCTTAATACTTTATTATTAAAGTGTCCATTTATAGAATGATAAATATGCACTTGAGGCTGCTGTAGTCACGATAGTAAGCACCTTGACTACAAATTAGGTTGGCCAGGGTTCAACCCCTGCGGCAACTAAAAATGAAAAGTATGTTTTCTTCTGCTTAATAGTATAAATACACACTGTTGCCCAATAAATTTTACAAACAGCACTATAAAATTAATTTTAATAAAATTAAAAAAAAAAGTTTTACGACATTTGTTTTTGCTGTAGTCGAAGTAGTAAACACGTTGGCTACAAACCTGGTTGACCAGGGTTCAACCCCTGCGGCAATCAAAAAATAAAAATGTTTTTTTTCTGTTTAATGGTAAAAATACATATTCAGAATTAACATTAAAACATGCAGCCTCCTTCGTCGGTACTTCTTCATATCATATTCGCCGGCGAAGTAAAATAACTAATAAAATGGCTATATATATATCTTTCTCTTTTCACCACCTGTCTTATCTTTCATCTATCCCTTTCCTAAAGAATGTAGCACGGTTACGAAAATAACTAAATAGGCATTATTCCCTGAAGTGCTATCTGCAGTAAAAGTGTGTTTATTTTTATATATTCATAAATATTACGGAAAATTCACAAAAACGCAAAGAAATTTCCTGAGATATTAGAAAAGTGATCGTTAAGTTAAGAAATGAGGGAAAATCATACGGGGAGATAGCAAAAACAGTTGGTATTAGCTACGCTACAGTTCAAACTGTTAGAAAAAACTATAACAGCACAAATTCAATAGAAAATAAAAAAAAACGATCAGGTCGACCTCGAAAGCTTTTGCAGAACGTGAAAAAAGAAATATCATTAGAATGGTGACAAATGAACACAGAATTAGTGCTGTTAATATCGCAAAAGATCTTGAAAAATCTAAACAAATTAGTATTCATCCCAAAACGGTCCGAAATATTTTAAGATCTAACAATTTTCACAGTCGTTTTCTAAGAAAGAAGCCATTTATAAGCGAAGTCAATATGAAGAAACGCCTTGAGTTTGCACAAAAATAACGACATGACATTTTGGATAAACGTTATTTTAAGTGATGAGTTCAAATTTAATATTTTCGGATACGATAGTAAGCAAAGAGTTTGGAGAAAACCAAACACAGCAATGGAAACTCAAAATTTGCGAATAAAGGGGGAGGATCAGTCATGGTTTGGAGATACATGTCAGCCTGCTGGAGTAGAAAACCTGGTCTTTATTCATCAACATGAATCGTTATGTTTATCTTAATCTTTTGAAGGCTTATTTGAAGACATTCGCTACCAAAATGGGTCTTTTGGGCAAATGGTTCTTCCAACAAGACAACGACCCAAAACATACCTACATCCCTTATTGTAAAGGAATAGTCACTTTGTAACCATTCCATGCATTCTGCTCCCAATCACCTGATTTGAACCCAATTGAAAATATATGGGATGAATTGGACAGGCGGGTTCAAAAAAAATAAAATATCCAGCAAGGAAGACCTCAAAAGAGCTCTACTTAAAGAATGAAGCAAAATTGTCCAGATGTTACTGAAAAATTAGTTTCTCCAATGCAAAGACGTATACAAGCAGTCAGGCATTGTTGCCTGACGTGGTACTTCTCTTTAAAAAAAAACTTTGCATGCGAAGTACCCCACACAGTGTCCCAAAGTACCCTTTTGCCTCCTTACCCCCTTCGTCGCGTTTTTTTCTTACTATTCTAAACAAATCAGAAATGTTACAACTTTTGTGGAGCTTCAAAGTCTACTTTAAAGCTACTGATGGCACGTACATATATTCAGGTCAGAGTTAGAATGGGGTAGCCAGCTCTATTGACTTTTTTATACAATGCAAAACTAGTTCTATTTTACCGTTATTACAATGATATTTAGTGTAATAATATCAGAAAGCTACGTTCGTTATTAAGGGTCGATCCATTTGTATTCGAATAGCCGCAGTGTCGAATCACACAACGCACTTTATTTATTATTTCTGTGGCCACAAGCAATAACAGCTTAACTCGTCTTTTGGAATTTTTAAACATCATTTTTAATTTAAATATTGTTGCGTTAAATCAGGGAGTATCGACTCAGTTTTAAGCTACAAATATTAAATTTGACTTGCATTACAGATTTGTGTGTACAATTATAATATTAGGTATAACTCAATTTGTTCTTAACTCGACTTTAGCTGTTATTGCTGGTGGACACAGATTTAGTTTTTTATCTACTTATTTATTTATTTTTTCATTTTTTATTTATTTATTTATTTTTCATTTTTTTTTTTTTTTTGGTGAAAAAAAACTCTGCAGGGATACGAGGGCTGCTATATATATTTCTGGCCTGGCAACACTGAGTGCTGCCAAGTGCAATCTGACATTTCCATTGGAAAGTTTGTCATTTTTAAGCATAATCGTACCCAGAACGTTTTGACGTACGACCATTATTTGTATTGTTTACAGTGACTTGAAAAAATTAATATAGAAAAAAATGGAATTAACTCTTGAACATTTTCGTGCCATCATTTTTCACAACTTTCGACGTGGATTATCACGAAAAGAGTGCATTGATGAACTTAAGTCTTTGTATGCCGATGAAGCACCATCCTATAGCACTGTGAAAAATTGTTATAATGAATTTAATCGTGGCCGACGCTCGCTCAAAGACGCATTCCGTGAAGGTCGTCCAAAAACGGCTGTTGTGCCAGAGAACAGTGTTGCCGTGCGTGAACTCATAATGCAAGATCGACATGCGACATAACGAGAGATAGAGACATCCTTGGACATTTCTTCCACCAGCATACATTCATACTGCATGAACACCTGGACGTAAAAAAAGTTTGTTCTCATTGGATCCCGCACAATTTGAAAGTCGCTCAAAAAAGGCTCGTGTCGATTGGTGCAAAGAAATGTTGCAAAAATACGATTACGGTGCTTCAAAAGACGTTTATAAGATCGTCACAGGTGACTGACGAATCATGGATCTATGCGTATGAGCCCGAAACGAAACAACAATCGACCGTGTGGGTCTTCAAAGACGAGCAAAATCCAACGAAAGTTGTTCGTGGAAAAAGCACTTCGAAGCAAATGGTCGCCTGTTTCTTCGGCAAAACTGGTCATGTGGCGAAAAACCAACAAGAGAAGACGAATCATTGTTCACCATGACAATGCGAGCTCTCACACATCGGCTCAAACCAGAGCGTTTTTGACCGGCCAAAACGTCGAATTAATGGGTCATCCGCCGTACAGCCCTGACTTGGCACCTAATGACTTCTTCTTGTTTCCGCACATCAAGAAAAAAATGCGTGGTCAATGATTTTCGTCGCCAGAAGAAGCTGTTTAAGTGTTCAAAAACCATGTTTTAGAGGTGTCTCAATCGGAGTGGAAAAAGTGCTTCGACAACTGGTTTGAGCGCATGCAAAAGTGTATAAATCATGCTGGAGAATACTTCGGAAAACAATAAAACCGTTTTTGATTATAAATATTCGCATTTTCACTATTAGGCCAGAAATATATAGAGCAGCCCTCGTAGTCTTTCCTGTCACTTTCAGTCGAAAAATGTTCAAATTGAATTTCTACAAAAACTACTTTCTTCATGTTTCGGTTCCAAAACGTACTTGCATAGATCCAGCGTATCGCATCGCAAAAACAACTTCTCGCCCCAGGACATGTTATTTCAACAGGACGATAGCATATGCTTTACGTCTTTTAAGACACTTCAATTGCTACACTAGACAGTTTTTGCTTGTGTTCTTTTTTGTTTCCGCTATTATAATTGGCCTTATAGATTGCGTAATTTGACACTACTGAGTGTCTTTTTTTTTGTGGTCGTAAGTTATTTGAAGTCACGGATTTAGCCACCCGTGCATGTAAAAAAGCCACAGAAAATGTCGACAGGAGCTTGTAGCTGTCAGGAAAGGTTTAATGCAACAATCGTATCGACTTAGATTCAATAAATAAATTGTATTAATTAAAGGCATTCTGTAACTTAAGTCCATTTTGGAATGCACATTGGGGGATTTGTATAAAAAATTGTAACAATTCTATTGTATTTTAAAGACTTCACATAAAACTATAGCGGAAAAGGTGTAAGCATGTTTAAATTTTGAAGCTTTGAAGCTTATAGGAGTCCTTAGAATGACCCCGTGCTCCCACCCAACATCCAGGCACCCTGGGTAGGTACAAATTTAAGGGTCGTGCGACTATTTCAACATTTAAGCTCAATCACACTCTATCTGCTGTCATATTAAACTGGATCACTCATTTAAATATTCTAGATTAATTTCAATTCATCGCCAAACAGCCACTAATTTAACTTCTTAATAAATTAGCAACAACTTATTTTAAAAATTTCTACTATTCATGTAAATCTGTAAAATCATATTATTGCACAACAACAAGAATTTATTATTTAATTTGTTTTTCCATTTAAAAGGTTTTTAATTAAGCAGACAAATTGCTGATTATCGATAAAATATATTCAATACTTTTGTCTAAATACCATGATTAAATAAATAAAAACACCAAACACAACCTACATAATTAATTTAAGCCATTTTAAAAATAATATTTCTATAAAATATTCTGTTCAATTATAAAATGTTACCACTGATTTTGATAAAATATTAAAGGAGATTTTTCTTTTCAAGCTAATAAGAAGGTTGGCACAGTGGTTTGAGAAAGAAACATTGTGTAAATATTGTAAAAAATAAAGAATAGTTTGGAAAACAAAATCACACATCGGCAAATAATCCTCAATTCAATCTCGCTACTGGATATCGTTGAATTAAAACAGCATTTCATTGCTTTGCTCTTGACAACGAAAAAAAGTAACCGCATTGTCACGCATTGGAACCAGGAAATTATGCATGAAAAGTGAAAGGCTATGACATCAGGCCAATGCCCAGCATTCTTAAAGGAACGTTAAAAAAAAAAGAGTGCACAAAACTACCCACGACTCTTTTTTTTAATCATCGTATTAGTTTCTGTCAACAGTAAAATCATCACTTTAGCTGAGAATGTATTAATATGTGGATTCAAACAGTTCCGCCTTTGCTACGGAAGCTTTATTTCCTTTGCTCTGCATTAATATTCAACTGGTTCTCATTTTAAGATTCCAAAGAATTTACTACCGTTCAAATTTGTCCAAGGTGCGTCGAAAAGCCAACAAACTGATGTCATTATTACGATCGATAGACAATTTCCACACGTTCGGCAAGCAAGACGAAATGATGTTGTCAGTAACCTTAAACACTGTGAAGAAACTCCAGATTTATTGGCTGACTAGAAACGTAAGTTCTCGTAACTTTCTAAAGGCTAAAGTTATCCACTTTAGAACAAAAGAGTGCTGATTTTAATTTCCTTCAATTCAGCGTTTTATTACCCTTCAAATTAATACCTTGCTCCCTTGATTACCAGCAACAGCCTCCAATTGGAATCTTAAAGTATCATTCATCTCATCGTCAAGTCCCTTGTCCAATCACCTGGTCTTTTAATATCGTAATACCAGGAAATCCCTAAGAATTTGCCAAATAGTTCCTAATGCGTCCTTCTTATCCTTGCGAAATATACAAAAGACTAATGTGCAGCCTTCTAATCTACTGATCCTAGACCTGGTAAAACATTGGACAGTGATCACACCTTTAACTTATACTTAAAGCTTTGCCGTTCTAATCCGGGAATAGTTTGATTCTTTCCATGTCCACAGTGGGCCAAATGGTCGGTGAGACTTTGCAGTCCCCCCCTTTTTCTCTAAGAACGATCAGTTCTGCCAAAAATAAACAGAAAGCAGATTTCTAGCATCCTGTAGTAATGACTGTTCAGTAAGCTTAACGACTATACACTCCTAGCACTATTTTCCCCTGCAACAAGCCTTGTTACTTGGTCAGCAACTTTATTGCCCTTATTATTGCAATGGGACAGAATCCAGAATAATCTGAAACTACAGTGTACCTCAATACACAAAGAACCTTTTTACAAAAGCTTTTCAACTTCGATTTGACTCTATATCCCTTCAAAACTTTAAGCGCCGTCTGTTTTTCAATGTGTAATACTACGTCCTGCAGTTCCCATAACGTCAGACTCCAGCACATGTGTCCTCATTCATCTTTAAGCCATCCGTTAATTTACAAACTCCTCACACAGTTTTTCAGGTCTCGGAAACGAGCTAGTGACCCTCCATTCAGGGACTATTTGAAAAGATCCAAGTTCTTTAAGGAGTCTAGTGCGTCATACCATTTTCGACCTCATTAAGCCAGAGCTGGCCGAGTAAAATTGCAAAAAAGTATTTGATTAAAATTCAAGGTTTAAACAGGATTTGAAAAATAAAAAAAAAATAAACACAGGATTTTAAAATAGTGGAAATATCTTTTCAAGAAAAAAGAACTTAAGTGATGCAAAAACTAAACAATATAATTTTTTATAACACTTGAATCTCCCTCAGCACCACAGTTCCACATCAATTTGATCCAAAAAAAAAAAGAGAGAAAAAAACAAGAAATATTTTGCAGAGTTGAAACTATAAATTCATAAATACCCAGTTACTTACTAAAGAAAAACTTAAGAAAAAAAATAAATAAATAAACTAGATACTAAAGTTGGTTGATTTCAAAAGTTTAATGCACAGACACACCGACAGCAAAAGGCAACAATAACAACAGCAACTATAAAATTATTGTTTAACTAACTAAATCTAGAAACTCAGTCAAGAAGTAAAGAAACCAAACAACAGTCAAATAACTAAAGACATAAAAAAACGTATAAAATTTTTGAAAGGTGCACTCGCGAATGCAGTTTATATTAATTTTATGAGACTTTTTGTAAGTTTCTTTATAACACTTAAAGTAAAAAATAAGTTTTGCTGCCGCAACATTCTTTGCAAATTAATACACTAATAATTTTATTATTTTCTCATAAAAATAGTTACTATTTAAAACTAAAAATGATTAGTTGAGAAAAGTTCAACTAAATCCTGATTTAAATGTTTTGGCCTTAAAAAATAAATTGACTAAATGAGAATTAAAACAAAAAAACAAATATAATTCACACTTAATCAATTACACAATTGACTAAATGATAATCAGATTCCCTTTAGTTAAAACTACACCCCTAATACTGAACGTAATGCTCATTTAGTCAATTACTTTTTCATTGCTCACTTGAGATTAATTTAGGAACTGAGAATTACATTCTCATCATTTGTTCTCGTTACTGAGGAATATATTCTAAACTAAATTTGTAAGGATAAAAATTTAACTTTTCTATTTAAAATTTGAATAAAATTGACTGAGGAGCTGGTAGGCACTAACCAATACCAATTATACAGCTCTGCGTAAACGTTACAAACTTCTTTTAGTGGAAAATATATTATACGAGAAGACTGTGCAAAAAAAATCCTTAATAAAGAATGAAACGTGACCTTCAGTATTTTTTATTTTTAAAGTTTAGTTTGTTAGGCAATTTTAGACTCTCTCAACATTAAAAAAAACTGCCAATAATAAAAAATTTTTACTGTAAACTTTGCGTAAGTGAATTGGAGAGCCTTGAGTGATAAGTTGTTTTGCGATATGTAGAAACTAAAAATCCCTAAAGGTTTCGTATCTAAGTGACTCACTTTCTTTCCCTGCTATCATAAGATAAAATAAAGAGACTCTATTATTTACTGGTTTTCTTTCTATACCCTTCACCACAAAAAGTGGAAGAAGAGTTTATCATGGTTTGTCATTCCGTTTGTAAATTCTACGATAACCCTCTCCGACTTCTTATGCATATCGAAGTCGATTGAGCGATGAACATCTGTCCGTCCCTTTCAGTGTTGAATCAACTTTGCCAAGGCACTAGATAATCTAGAGAGAATTGAATTACGCCAATCGATTAGATCGAAAGAGGTGCTATTGGCAATCAGCATGATCGGTCCATATCATTCGAGGCAGCGGGCGAAATACCACGCCTATCTTTAATTTTTCACATCATTTGAAGCAACAGAAGAAACTCCAATAAAAAAAAGCAGAGTTAGATGACGTTTTGTTGAGGTCTATATAAAAATATTGTTTTTCAACCCAAAAGCGCTTAATACGAGAACTGCTATATATATTTCTGGCCTGGCAACACTGAGTGCTTCCAAGTGCAATCTGACATTTCCATTAATAAGTTTGTCATTCTTAAGCATAATCGTACTCAGAACGTTTTGACGTACGACCATTATTTGTGTTGTTTACAGTGACTTGAAAAAATTAATATAGAAAAAAATGGAATTAACTCGTGAACATTTTCGTGCCATCATTTTTCACAACTTTCGACGTGGATTATCACGACAGGAGTGCATTGATGAACTTAAATCTTTGTATGTCGATGAAGCACCATCCTATAGCACTGTGAAAAATTGGTATAATGAATTTAATCGTGGACGAATTCCGTGAAGGTCGTCCAAAAACGGCTGTTGTGCCAGAGAACATTGATGCCGTGCGTGAACTCATAATGCAAGATCGACATGCGACATACCGAGAGATAGAGACATCCTTGGACATTTCTTCCACCAGCATACATTCATACTGCATGAACACCTGGACGTAAAAAAAGTTTGTTCTCATTGGATCCCGCACAATTTGAAAGTCGCTCAAAAAAAGCTCGTGTCGATTGGTGCAAAGAAATGTTGCAAAAATACGATTGCGGTGCTTCAAAAGACGTTTATAAGATCGTCACAGGTGACTGACGAATCATGGATCTATGCGTATGAGCCCGAAACGAAAAAACAATCGACCGTGTGGGTCTTCAAAGACGAGCAAAATCCAACGAAAGTTGTTCGTGGAAGAAGCACTTCGAAGCAACTGGTCGCCTGTTTCTTTGGCAAAACTGGTCATGTGGCGACTGTTCCGCTTGAGCAACGTAGGACGGTCACTTCTGAGTGGTACACTACAATTTGTTTGCCTGAAGTCATAGGAGAAATTCAAAAAACCAACAAGAGAAGACGAATCATTGTTCACCATGACAACACGAGCTCTCACACATCGGCTCAAACCAGAGCGTTTTTGACCGGCCAAAACGTCGAATTAATGGGTCATCCGCCGTACAGCCCTGACTTGGCACCTAATGTCTTCTTCTTGTTTCCGCACATCAAGAAAAAAATGCGTGGTCAACGATTTTCGTCGCCAGAAGAAGCTGCTGAAGTGTTTAAAAACCATGTTTTAGAGGCGTCTGAATCGGAGTGGAAAAAGTGCTTCGACAACTGGTTTGAGCGCATGCAAAAGTGTATAAATCATGCTGGAGAATACTTTGAAAAACAATAAAACCATTTTTGATTATAAATATTCGCATTTTCACTATTAGGCCGGAAATATATAGAGCAGCCCTCGTAAAGTTAAAAATTCTCAACATAATTAAAACACTTTTTTAAAGTTTTCCTTTTTTGTAGGTAAAAACTAGTTACTTTGAACACCATCCAATTTTATCGTATGGTTTTATTTTTAATATTTAGTCTTAAAAAAACCAAAGATTTGTTGATGATTAATTTCATTAGATTGCGACTTTTACATACAATTGATTTTAGAATAGGAAACGGGAAGCTCTGGACCGGACGATAGTACATCGTTCAAAAAAATGTTTATGAATTAAAATTTTTAAAATCTATATGCGTCAGATTGAGCTCGAGCTACTTCTTATCCACATAAAGTTAGCTGTGAGAACACCGTCTATCTGACACACTTATGACCTGCAGGACCATTGTACCCTTTATTTATTGAAATATTTTCCCTAATTAAATTTCTGCGGTAACAGAAAGACTGTCGATAGTTATTTTATAAGAATTATTCAGTTCTTTTCATAAATCTTGGACAGTGACATATGAGGTGTTTTACACTCTCTTACACATCCGCCTTCTGACAACCACTCACACATATTTTTAAAACTGAAAATATTCCTGATTTTATTAAAGGATTTTTTTTTTAATTTTATAAATAATAAAAACCTTCAATTCGGGTGTAAAACAAGTACCAGACCCACTGAGAAGTTGTAAAAGCCGATTTCAGTTGCAATCGTGTAGACAAGCAATCATGCCGATTTTTTTAGATTTCTACACAGCTCGTAACAATAATGTGACACGTCATTTTAGTGAAAATGAACATAAATAAAATTTTTCTTAGCAAAATAATTCTTTAAGTGTACTTGTCGCTAGTAGCAGATCAACACACAAAAGTCGGCGTTTTTTAGACAATACCAATGAATAAAAATAATAATAAAAAAAAAACACCCAACAAGCGAAAGAGAAAAAAAAACTACTACGTCTACAAATTACATTCAATTTATCAGTAAAGTTACGTAAATTTGCTACAAAAAAAGTTCAATGACTTTAAATGAATTAAAAATACAAAAACCAGCAAGAAAATCAAACACAAAATTACAATTTGAGAAAAAAAAACAAATGCACAAAAAAAACAAAAACATATAATTTTATATCAAACATTCAAGTTTTTTTTTTCTTTTGTTACAATATTTACGTCGGTGGTTCAAGAACTTTCGTTGTTTAAAAACTCTGTACAATTAGTACCAAATTTTGGGCGCGCTTCTTCTTTTTTATCGAACATTTCTGCTAAGGGCCTAAATTCGTTATCGTTTCTCGAAATCAGCTAATCGCAAAATCTTTATTTCAATAAGCCGAGGGTTGCGATCTGCGTATGGCGCGTAACCCCATCCTGTTAAAACCTCCCGCTTCATTATTGAAGAAGTAAGGTCCAATGATGACACCTGCATATAAATCTTATACATTTTTCTGGATGTAATGAAACCGGTGGGGTCTGTTGTGGATTTTTATGACTGGATATGCGGCCACGATAAGCCATACAATTTTGCGATTAAACATCAGATCCAGTTTCCAGCTTCTCTACGGCTCAATCGACGCATGTGTTAGCTCCTTGGATTTAATTCCTTCGCCAGCAAAGCTTTTTTTAGTAGTCTAAATGCAAAATAGTGCGAAAGCTACATTAGTTTGTAAATAATTATCAAGTTTTCTAGAGTTATTCGCCACACATCTATCTCTCTTTCTCTACTTTCGGGCCTGTTTTAGTCCCTTCCCTTAGACACAGCGGAGCCAACTTTCTAGTGCAGCATAAGTCGTTATGCAAAAGGAAACAACTAAACGATAGCAGCGTTCCAAGAGCTGTGAGTTCAAATCCCAGCAGTGGCTTGAGAATAAGGGTAATTAATTGCTGTTAAGTAGCCGCTATGGAAGAGATATTTAAGGGCGAAAAAATAAAAAAACACTCGTTTAAATTTACCGAAGAATAGGAAAACATTTGTTGAAAAGACGTGGCAGATAATGGGTCTCATCGTTTGGCTTCCTAAAATATACAAACGAACAAATATGAAGATGGTTCAAGCAGTTCCGAGACTTTGTTTTTTATAAAAACAAATAAAATATTTATTTTATATCCCGAAAACAATTTCAAGAAGTTTTTATTTTTTCAAATTTTTTTCAAGTTAAAAAAGCGGTGGGAGGAATAATTGCTCAAAAAATTGCTTCCATACCCCGAGTGTATTTTGAAAAAATCAAAATCTTAGTGTTCATATTCAATTTTCTGCTTTGACGCCAAACCCCACATAAATATGTTTACCCATCTATAAGATTATTGTTAAGCTCATGATTTAGCACCCCACTGTGCACTTAGAAAAAACTATCAAGTTAGAATAATTCTAGTAGCAGCCTCGCAATACAAAAGAATTTCGAACTTTATTAGGAAAATAAATTATTTAATTTTTTTAAATGTCAAATTAATTCAATGAATTTAACTTTCAAATAAAAAAAATAAAAATCTTGTCTTAACTAATTCTTTGTTTTTTTTTTATAATTTACTAGACCGTTGAAGAAGAAAACAAATTGAAGAAACCCTTGTCAAAAATATAAAAAAAAATATGAAAAAAAAAATCTCAAATAAGGTGCGTTCTTGTATTCTGTCGTCGCACATTCTGTCGTGACGCCAGCCTTGACAAATCTAAAAGTAGAAAAAAAATAATAACAAAACAAACAAAAATACGACAGTGTTGCATCTTAATCAAAAATGATGCGAAAACGCTGCTTCTGCTTCTTCTGCTGCTGTTGTTGCCATTCTGTATAATTGTTGCTGTTTATTCTAAAGGCCAATATCGTTAAATTAAATATTTAAATTTAAATGAACAACAATTACAATTTAATAAAATGTAATGAGCACTGATTTTTTTTTTTTTTTTTTTTAATTTGCAAGCAAGCAAAACAAAAAAAATTATTAACTTTGAAATACTGTCTTCAAATTGGCAATGAAGCAAAAACAACCAGTTGATGTTAGTCGTTAGGCTGAGAGGCTGTTGAAAAAAAGAGTACCCGAGTAACAGATCAGATCTTTAAGCAAAATCAACAAACATTTTCATGTCATCGGCAATTAATCTGATCTTCCTTATAGTGAATGCAATCCAACAGGAAAAAATTCAGGTGAAATTGAATTTAAAAAAATGTTTTCTTTCAAGTGTCTACCAGGCCGAAAAACAAACTTTTAGGCTTTAAAAACCTACATTCTATTTAGGCTAATTCTTTTTTATCCTGCAACATACAATGGTATTCTCCTAGCCTTAAAAATAAAAATATGGTTCTGTTACAGAGGTAACGTTCTTACCCAGCTTAAACCCCTTGCTGCCGAGACAAAGCAGAAACATTCACCATTAAGCTTAACAAATTGAAACGGTGATCCAGAACCTATGATTATGAGCTTACAATTCCAAAAAAACTGGATTCAAAGGGGTTAAAAATCTGGCTAGATAGGAGAATTTGTAAACATTGAACAGACTGCCAAAGTGCTTGGACTCTTACCGTACGATCAGATTAGTCAAACATTTGACGAAAAACGTAACCACTAAATCATGGAAAAAATTGTTTACCTTCTCAATTACTTTTCAGAAAATAAAAGATCCTACTCAATATAAAAGCTACGATATCACATTAATTGTATAATAAATCGCCATTCGTGATGAGTCGTGAGCCAGGAAAGTTTGAATTAAAAATTTGTAAAAATAGTTACGTTTTTTGGCCAAATACTTGGCCAATCTGACGCACCTTAAGAATTAAAAACACCTCTTTGGGCCACTTCGTGCTACTGTTCTTGTCTCCTCCTTCTCGTGGTAACTGCAGCAAAGTTTATTACATAAAAGTCTCTTTCCCGTCCTCTTTTTACATGGAATCGAAATAACCAATGTTTAGTGACGTATGGGGTCGCCGCAACTGCAAAATAGCAAATTCAGATGGCTCTTTATTAGAACAAAGAAATTTACGCACCAAAAAAAGGAATCTGCTTTTAATCCCCATTTTGTTACGAATGATTTAAAAATTTAGTTAAATATTTTCATATAGATTTCGATGAAGTTTGAATTACAACCAGACCTCTCCAGATACAATAATGTCGGCTATATTTTTCGTGAAAAATATCTATTAGGAATGAATTAAAATGAAGCACAAATATTTAACTTTTACTTTTAGGCAAAATAAATATTTATTTTCTTATGTATAGAAAACTAGCCAGGTGACCTTGAATTTTTCATTAAACAAATCAAACCCCAGATGGTGCCTTTTCTGACTAAAGCAAGAATCGAAGATTATATTTCTTTATTTACGGCTTGAGATGCCACACAAATGAAAAACTTAAATATTAATTCAGTAACACACCCCACAAAACGTTAATTGGCAAGATTTATGTTAAAAAAATTTAAGAACGCTTGATTAGGAGATATCTCCGACACTTAAGAGCGAACCTGACGGAGCTAAGAGCCCGCTTTGAATTGACAAAAAAATATATATCAGTAATCTGCATAAATTGTTCATTACATAGCGCGCAGTGAAAAAGAAGCTTCAAGAAAAGGAATTGCAAACTGAACAATAGTCCAAATATCAATGGAAACTTTATTAGACGCTATTGAAAAGAAATTAGCATGTATGATTCAATAGAATTATAATTTAATGCATTCCTCTATTTCTACCCATTCCCTTTAACCAATGCACAGGAGGGACAATGACAGAGCATGCTAAAGAATGAAAAACATTGTTAAAGCTTATTTTGTTAATATGTAGTTTTCAAACGTCTCATCAAGTGAGGATTAGAATTTTAACTTATCGCGTAACTTATTAACATTCTCCTCGAGTTCTATCTCTTTAAAGTGAAGAGAGGTCCGATTAATTATGAAAAAACAATAGAAGGATCAAGGAGAAATATAACAAAAGCTATAAGAAAAGGACGTGACAAACAACTAAATTTGCGATTGCGATTCAAATTGGCAAAGGAGGTGTCTTAAAATCGCAATCGCTATAAATCTGGCGACTTAAAGTCGAAAGTAAATAATGAGACTTACTGATGCAACTTGCTAAAATTTAAGACAAAAATCTTAGAGAATATGCTTGATTGAGTTTACTGTTTCGAGAGATAAAAAGTGTTCAAGGGTGCTTAAGGCAAGACTACCGTGGTTAACTGGCTACCATAGGGCAAGTCTTTTGAGTTGCATCACAAGTTAGAACAGCAGTAAACGGAGCAGAGAATTAGCCACTATTTTTTAGTTCTAGGGTTAAGAATCAGATCAGATAATAAAACAGTCTGTTAATAATCTCTCCATTCCCTTCTACCCCTTCTCAATGTAGCTTAATCTATTTTCGTTACATGGAAAAGCCGAATTCCAAACCAGTGACCTCAGTGACCGTTATTCTGCTCTGAGTATTTTGCATATTTCCGAGCATCTATTAAAAGCGTATTCTCTGTAAAATAGACCCCGATTGTTTTTCCAGTTAAAAAAACACACTCGCTGGACCATCTAAGCCTTGAGGTCGAGAAAACAATGCAATACTACCGCTTTCCTGACAGGAACCCTAAATAGTTCCATCTCAATACAACCGTTTGACTGATGAATTTTTTTATATTATTTTCTTCTTGACCCGAAATGGTTAGCATTCCTTAAAAAAAGAGAATATTCCGATTTGGTGTTCTCTGATACCGTTAACATTTTGCAACACAGCACGCATCTAATTCTGTGTATAGATCGATGCGGTCATTAGGGAATCTAAAGCAAATTTTTAGTGTAAATTTTTCGATATTGATTTCGCGCCTACCTCGCGCTTTTCTTTTAAAGTCATCTTTATAAACAGAGAGCATGCGCTATGGAGTAAAATGACCCTCCGTCTTTTATTGAACGTCTGACGTCTCATTATGTTGTGCTTGTTAGTAATTTTATTTATGAAAAGTGAAAAAAGCCAACTTTCTGGTTTTTAAACATCCGAAGGAATTAAATAAAAAAAAGTGTTTGTTTATTGATTAAAAAAAGTGTTGATTTCGTCCCAACAAATTGTTGTTACGTCCATTTTGAGATGTTAGAAAGCTTGAGACAAGTTAGCTGCCCACAAACGCTACTCCCTCTATCCCTCTATTTCTCTACCCATGACCTAATTTTCTAATTCTGGCACATAGCATCACTTAAATAGGGGTCCATCCACTGAGTGCTGGTCCGAGATAGAAAAACGGTAACGTAAAGCATTTAAGTGCCTTGATTTATTTAATCTATTTGATATGCCTTTATTACACCCATAAAAGGGTGTATGGGCCGGTGCTTCAAAGACTATTTTGAAGTTACTAGAACGCGTACAAGAAAGAAGTTCATCATCTATGACAAAGTATCCAACTCTGTTGGCTCACTAGAGCATCACCCAATGAGAGATGTGTATCACTGTTTAATCGTTACTACAACGAAATGTGCTCTGATCAAATCAAGCAACTTGTTTCTAAAAAACCAAAATAACTTGGGCACAATACATCCGTTTGTAGTCGAATGACACTATGCATCACAGGGAGAATTCGTTTTTTTACCAAACAGTACTTATGCAGAAGTCTCCTCTATCACTTTCAGTTTGGAAGGAGTGTCCAAAAACACTACTGCTTCTATCTTTCTACTCACAACCTGATTTCACAGATCTGGCACAATGCACTGCACGACTAGGAGTCGTGTGATAACTTTAAAATGTGTGAAATGATTGAACGACGAAATTATTAGGATCTTATGCAGTCAATTGGTTTGAAATACAATTAAAAAGGAAAAGGAGATATATGATCGTAAAATCATTTAATCAACAAAAAAAAAATAAATAAAAATCACAGACTTTATGATTTAACCTTGTATTAAAAAAAAATAAAAAAGTAAGGAATTTGCCAAAAACTAAAACTGCAACACTTCACTTTCAAGTGTCTGCAGAAATTTAGTTAAATATTTCCAAAATTGTGTTACATGACATGCAATGTAGCAACTGATAGTATTTTGACATTTTTGAATGATTATTTTGACTGATTTAGCAATTACAACAACAATAAAGTTTTGTATTCCAGCAAGTTGTTTTTAGTGATTTTCCATAAACAAAAAAAGAATACAAAAATGAAACCTTGATCTTTGATCATTAAAAGGAATTAAATATTAAAGTTTAAAAAAACTTGTCCATACAATTTTTATGCAGGTACGAAGAATTATTATTTAATATTAAATATGATGTCTGTCCAAAAGAAAAATAAAAGAACTCAAGTTGACAAGAAGTGAATTAAAGTTTTTTTTTTCTCTTATCAAATTTTTTTTAAATGCAGTCAAGACCCTCAATTAAATGTTTCATTATTCAACAAAATTATTCTTGTGATTTTACTTTCTAAGGTGATATAATTTTGGTTTTTATTTTATTAAAAAGAAGACCTTCGTTTTAATTCCGTCCGTCATTAATTACCGGCAGTAAAGAAACAATGTATGAATTAATGGCAGATCAACAACATAATAACAATAATAAAAACCACAGCATTCAAAGTTTAATTGAAAATATAATGATAAGATTTACTTATTTGTAGTTGAGTTAAGTTTGTCAAAAGAACAAATTATAAAATGTATCAACAGAAAACAAAAATAACAAACGAATAACTATTTAAAATAATTTTAAATTTAAAGTAAAAATTTAAAGCATATTTTTAGGCAGCAAATGAATTCGAAAGCTTTTCATATGTTTTATTATGAAAGCTTAGTTTGAACCGACGGTTTCTTTTTTAATGAAACGTTGTTATATCAAGATTTAACCCTCTGAGGACAATAAATTTAAAAATGTTTAATCATTATATAAACAAAACTAAAAAAGATCCTAAAAATTTCAAAATTTCAGACTTTTATTATGGTTACTTTTATTGTTATTAAAAGTTGTCACAATTTAAGCAAGCGTCTCATCCAGCTACGAAATAAAGAAAAAAAAATAATTCTTGCAAAAAACCGACTTCAAACAGAAAAACCAAAAATCATATTTCTTAAGGACTGTAATTAAACATGACCGCAGATTAAACAAGAAAATTCAGCAGTTATGCGGTCACCCTTTATTTTTTACACTTTTTATTGCTGACACAGTAAAACAAAATTTGTTCAAATTCTGAGCTTTAGTCTATAACTGTTCAAAAGATTGGCCACATACATAAAATTGCATTAACTATTGGGACACCCTTTAATTTATAATTTTGAATGTTTTTATTTGTTATTAAAATGGTCATATTAATCGACAGCCTGTCCAATTTTCAAACGTTTTAAGTCAATTTACGTGACCTGTGAGGACACCCTTTAATTTTTGGATTTATTTTTGTGTAACCATTTGCTATTTAATTGTAGTAAGTGTTTTTTTTTAACTTGTATGTTGTATGGGGACACCCTTTAATTTAAAACAGGACCAATCTGTAAGAATAATCTATCAAATAACAAAAAATTTTTTTTTGATTCGGGTAATAAGTAAATGTCAAAAATCGCAGAGATAGAGGATTAAAAAATAAGAAAAAAAACGTTAAGTGAAAAAGTTGGCTCTCGCCCATATATTTCGAGTTACGGGCCTCTGAAATATCAATATTGATATAACTTTAAAGCTTTTGAAGAGATCTTTAAGGAAATACTAAAAATTTTAAAAAATGCTTAACCCTTTAAGAGTCGATGGCGTTTTAATGTGAAAAATGTAACGTATTTATTTTTTTCCTTGTCACCGCAATATTTGTTTTTTGATTGGAGTTAATTTACTTTTAGTTTACATAGATGGTGAAGGGCACATTAAATTCGGCTTAGCCAAAATAGCTTTCTTGTTTTATCTTTCGTTTGTATTTCTGCAGGTGGTTTTTGTTTATGGTAAAAATTAATTTAAAAAAATTGGTAAGCGTTCAACGCAACCTTTTTATATATTAAGTTGGGACAACAACCACAAGCAAAAGTTTTATGGCAGGAAAAAATTTCTTATGCGGATTTGTTTTTACTATTTAAAGCAACGGTTCTCAAATGGGGGTCCGTAGCAACCATCCGAGGGGTCCACATGAAGAACCGAAAAAACAGTGTTTTCAAAAACAATAAAAGTTTTGTTATGAATTTGGGTTTCAGAGGGGTCCGCGAAAAAAAACTTAGTTTACTAGTGGTCCGTGAGCAGGAATTTGATGAGAACCGCTGATTTAAAGGGAAATGTGGTTAGTGCGGCATATTTGAATACATCATATCATTCTTACTTGTATTAATGATTCTTTTTTTTAAATAACGTAATGCATTGCGCTGTTACGTACTTTATATTTAGTTTGGTTTTTAATATTTGGGACATATAACTTAAACTTTTTGGGACAAAATTAAATTGTGACAATTTTTGATTTTCATTGCTTCCGTGTACCACCACTTCTAAAAGAATGAGGCAAAAATATATCTTGAGTTTGAGATAACTGACCCTGGTTATTTTTTAATTCTATTTCTTGAAGCCAAAAAAAAACTATAGAAAATGGCGTAATATTTCCTCAAACATATTTGTAAATACAAAGTTATGCAATGAATTACTTCATACGTTTTTAACTCTTCATAGTTTATCTACAATTACCTTGCAAATAAGGAAACTATTCAAAACCACTATCGCAAAATATGTTAACTGTTCTATTCATTTCAGTGTTCAAGAAAAGTCAAGACGGTCTATTCTGCGCAAAGTAAGAAAAAAAACCTGTTATCATCTCAACAAATAGTTCAATTAAAGTTTATAATAAACTTACGTCATTACGTCAGACTCAAATTACGAACACAAAAAAATATTTAATAGTATTGCATTTTCCATCCCTGCTTACTTGATTTTATTTTCCCCTGAATCATAAAAAAGTGTTTTTTTTTTATTTCGTGTTTGCAATTATATTAATTGCACTTTCTATAACTGAAGTGTTTAAAGACTAAAAACTAAAATCAAATCAATCAATTCTGTGTAAAAATAAAATGGGAAAATACACAAAATATTTGATAAGGGCGCAGTTTATTATAAAGAATCGGGTGTTTTCTTTAAAGTCCGATAAAAATTACGCAAAAGAATAATTTTGAAGATCAGTAATTATTTCGTGCAAGTTTTAGAACAATTGATGATTTTTATACCCTTCAACACAAAAAATGGGAAAAAGATAATTTCTACAATACCCATTTTCGAGCTCATAAAGTTTATATATTCTGACTTTTATGAATAGCGAAGTCGTTCGAGCGATATTTATCTGTCCTTTCGTCTTAGTGTTGAAATCAACTAACCCAAGGAACTAAATGATCTCGAGAAAATTTAAATACGCCAATCGATTAGACACAGTTTTGAAAATTTTGCTATTGAAAATAAGCAAGATCGGTCCATGACCCTCTAGGCCAGGGGTTCTTATCAAATTCCTGCTCACGGACCCCTAGTAAACTAATTTTGTTTCGCGGACCCCTCTGAAGCCCATATTCATAAAAAAAACTTTTATTGTTTTTGAAAACACTGTTTTTTCGGTTCTTCATGCGGACCCCTTTAGATGGTTGCTACGGACCCCCAGGGGTCCACGGACCCCCATTTGAGAACCGTTGCTCTAGGCAGTGGGCTTAACATCACGCCTACCTCTAATTTTTCAAATCATTTGGAACAATGAAGTAACTCCAATCGAATTAACAAATATATGGAGCGATAGCGATTGAAAAAATAAGAAAAACAAACATCAGGTGAAAAATTGGCACTATCCCTTATTTTCCGAGTTACGGGCCTCTGAAATTTTCAAATTTTTTAAAATATCAATTTGGGTATCATTTAAAAGCTTTTGAAGAGATCTTTCAGATAAAAACAAAATTTAAAAAAAAAATCCTAAACCGTTTCGTGTGGTTTGCATCTTAGCGGCATCACTTGACTTTTTTTCTTCTAAAAAAACATGACGATCATATTTTTAATATTAGACATTGATCGGGCTGAAATCAAAATTTGGTGAAAAATTAATTTCATAAAATATACCTGTCTTCTTGCCACCAAGGTCAGTCCATTTTTTTATCTATTTTTCTTTACGGCCCATAAAGCAGTGATAAACCAGCCATAAATGGCGTCTTAAAGGCATCTTGTTTGGCTTATTCGTGACATACGGTCAACACAATTTAAAATAGTGGGTTAAAATTGGATGTCTAGAATGCGCTTCGTCAAAAACAGCCGTGGCGCCCGTAATCACTTTCAAATATTAATGTTGTATATTGATTTTTCGATTAATAACAAAGTTATTTGTATAACAAAAATATTAAGGGTTTAAGGCAGAGTATACAACCATCAAAGATAAGGAAAAAATTGATCAGACGAACCATACTTAAATTCGATGTTGAGTAGACAGCAACGCTTTTCTATTTTTTATCAATTTCAAATAACTTATTTGGCGATCAATAATTTACCGTTACCTGTAGCTTTGTTTTTAATATTTATCTATTTAAATTTACATATCCATTTACATTTAAAGTCCCATAAATTAATTGGTTACATAAAACGCTGTCATATTTGAAAGAATTGAGAGTCAGTGATTCCCAGCAATAAATGTTTTTAAGAAATATGTCCTTCAGATTATTTTTTTCATCACCGAATATACTTCATCAAATATCTAGTACGAGGGCTGCTATATTTATTTCTGGCCTGGCAACACTGAGTGCTGCCATGTGCAATCTGACATTTTCATTGGAAAGTTTGTCATTTTTAAGCATAATCGTACTCAAAACGTTTTGACGTACGACCATTATTTGTGTTGTTTACAGTGACTTGAAAAAATTAATATAGAAAAAAATGGAATTAACTCGTGAACATTTTCGTGCCATCACTATTCACAATTTTCGACGTGGATTATCACGACAAGAGTGCATTGATGAACTTAAATCTTTGTATGGCGATGAAGCACCATCCTATAGCACTGTGAAAAATTGGTTTAATGAATTTAATCGTAGCCGAAGCTCGCTCAAAGACGAATTCCGTGAAGGTCGCCCAAAAACGACTGTTGTGCCAGAGAACATTGATGCCGTGCGTTAACTCATAATGCAAGATCGACATGCGACATACCGAGAGATAGAGACATCCTTGGACATTTCTTCCACCAGCATACATTCGATACTGCATGAACACCTGGCCCTAAAAAAGGTTTGTTCTCGTTGGATCCCGCACAATTTGAAAGTCGCTCAAAAAAAGGCTCGTGTCGATTGGTGCAAAGAAATGTTGCAAAAATACGATTGCGGTGCTTCAAAAGACGTTTATAAGATCATCACAGGTGACGAATCATGGATCTATGCGTATGAGCCCGAAACGAAAAAACAATCGACCGTGTTGGTCTTCAAAGACGAGCAAAATCCAACGAAAGTTGTTCGTGGAAGAAGCACTTCGAAGCAACTGGTCGCCTGTTTCTTTGGCAAAACTGGTCATGTGGCGACTGTTCCGCTTGAGCAACGTAGGACAGTCACTTCTGAGTGGTACACTACAATTTGTTTGCCTGAAGTCAACCCAACAAGAGAAGACGAATCATTGTTCACCATGACAATGCGAGCTCTCACACATCGGCTTAAACCAGAGCGTTTTTGACCGGCCAAAACGTCGAATTAATGGGTCATCTGCCGTACAGCCCTGACTTGGCACCTAATGACTTCTTCTTGTTTCCGCACATCAAGAAAAAAATGCGTGGTCAACGATTTTCGTCGCCAGAAGAAGCTGTTGAAGTGTTCAAAAACCATGTTTTAGAGGTGTCTCAATCGGTGTGGAAAAAGTGCTTCGACAACTGGTTTGAACGCATGCAAAAGTGTATAAATCATGCTGGAGAATACCTTGAAAAACAATAAAACCATTTTTGATTATAAATATTCGCATTTTCACTATTAGGCCAGAAATATGTAGAGCAGCCCTCGTAAATACCATTTGGTTATAAAAAATTAAAAAAAAAACAGTAACAAAAACCTACCTGCCGTTATTACAGAAACCTAATCACATTGCAATTAGTAATTAAAAGTGTACTTATTGTTATTGTCATTAGTGTACATTCAAACAAACCCCTCTCTATCACTTTATAACATTGGCAATTTTGGTCATAAAAATAGACAAAAAGAAAATTTTTTTTGCCGGCAGCTAAATTTAGCAAAAGGAAATAAATGAAAAACAAAATCCACAAAAAAAAACTAGTGCCCCGCTAAATAAAAAAAGCTACAAACGCAGTGATGCAAATTAATTAAAAGAAAACAAAATAAATGAGGAATTACTTTACGTTCCTTAAAAATAAAAAACAACAACAACAGCCGTAAAGGTAAAAGAAACAAGTGTTTTAATATAAATTAAAATAAAACAAAAAGAGCAAACAGAGCAAACAGAAAACAACAATTTGCGTAGATTGTTCCACTAACAACAATTCTATATTAAAAAAAATAAAATTTGTTTAATTATAAAACAGCTAAAACTTGAATAAAATAAATATTAGAAAAAAACACCTGCAAAACAAATAAGAGAAATATTAGAAATAACAAGAAAACTTACAAGGAATCACGTTATGTATCTCTTCCTTTACATAGTTTCTTTACATTTGTTTTCGAACACATGAAGGTTTGGGTTTCTGTTAAAGCAAATAAGGAATAATTATAATAAAAGGCAAACATAAATGCCAGCGTTGCCACAAGATAACAGAAAACGTATAATTTTGTTAAAGAAAAAATATATATTTTCTAGCCCTAAAGTTTATATTCTAACTTCTTGTGCATAGCGAAGTAGATTGAGCGATGACCGCCTGTCCGTCCGTAATAGTGTTGAAATCAGGTTTGCCGAGGCACTACATCAGCTAGATAAAATATAAATATGCCAATCCATCAGACGCAGTTTCGAAAGAGGTGCTATTGGAAATCAACAAGATCGGACCATGTACTTCAACGCAGCGGGCAAAACACCACGCCTTCCTCTAATTTTTCTATATGGTTTGGAACAATGAAGTAACTCCAATCAAAAAAAAAAAAAAAGAAAAACAAATATATGGGGCGATAGAGAGTTGAAAAGTAAGAAAAAAAATCACATGAAAAAATTGGCACTCGCCATTATTTTCCGAGTTACGCGATTCTGAAATTTGCAAAATTTTGAAATATCAACATGGGTGTCATTTTAAAACTTTTGAAGAGATCTTTAAGGAAATACTAAAGTTTTTTATAAATGCTTAACCCATTACGAGCCGATGGCATTTTTATATTAAATTTTTTTTCTTATTTTTTAAACTAAAAAAATTGTTAAACAAATAAACTTTAAAAAATCAGATAAATACGACGTAACTTTACCGATGTTTTTTTTTTTTTTTTGTTAAATTCTAAATTTGTTTAAAAAAATTATTTAAAAAATTTTGTGTAATTTTTTAATGAAAACAGGAAAACTTTAACACTAACAGAAGAAAATGGGCGCATGTAGTTATAGCATCAACCAATTTAAAAGAAAGAAAACCCAAGCTTTATTAAAATATTAAAAAATTAAAAGCTAATAAGTCAAGCGTGTGTATACTTATGTAGTTAACTGTACTTACAATAAGTGTTTAAAAAATATGTATTTTTGTTTTCTTTTTTCTAGATTAAAGGCACCAAAATTGTTTTAAAAAATCGCCAAAAAATTACAAAAAAAAAAAAAAACATTGTTCTGGCAACACTGCTGTGCGTAGTTAAAATAAGAACTAAAAATATTTGGAGGTCAATAGAATGTTATGACACATTCACACAAACATACTTTTTTTTGTTTTGCCGCATCTGCTCTATTTCTAAAGAGCATTCATTCTCGCCCATTTTACATTTTATCATGCAAATAATTAAAAAAAAAATATTTGCAAGAAAGAACAATTATGTACGTACCTACATATTTATGTATATACATATGTATTTTCAAAAGCAATGCACTCTCATGCACGTTCGCGCACAATTTTCGCTTTGTAAGCATTTGGAAGATAGTTGGTTGTTGATGTAACGCTTTAGAGTCTTCTAGATTATAGTCGGAAGATAATTCGTAGTTTATGCAGAAAATAAAAAATTTATTCTTAACTTATTACTATTTTAGTTTTATGATTATTTTAGTTTTAGCAAATTTGATAGGTGTTCAGTCATGGCCAATTCACATGGCTGTCTTAAGCAAAATAATAAAAAGCAATCAAATTACGATATTTATAATTTCTATCATTTGTTATAGTTTTTCTTTTGGCAGTAGATAAATTGTAATCAGATATGTTCTATTGGCAAGATAAAATAAAATTACTGTTCAAGGGAAACCTAGCTATCGAAACGTTTACATCATTTTAGCATTTCTTTCACATAAAATAGAGTATCAGTCTGAAGCACTGGCGTAACCTGAGGGATCATTCGTTACGGCATCTAGCAACTAGAATAAGGTTTTAATAATTTTTAAGGCCTGAAACACATTATACGTGGAGAAGTTAATTAAACAATATCCTTGATGGTGTTGAAATGGCGACCTATATAAATTTCAAGTCCATCAATCTGTCAGAGCTTAACATGAGATGGTTGCTAGTGAAGTTCAACAACATCAGAGATTTAGTTTAGGCGAATGGCGGATACGGGCATGTGTATTAAACCTAACTTTTCAACATTATTATTATAGCCTTTACCGCAAAGAGTGAAAAAGGAGTTTATCTAAGTTGTCCATTTTCGATCCCATAAATTATATACAGTGAAACCTCGCATAACCGGACACTTACCGTCGCGGTATTTTTGCCCGGTTATTAAAGGTGTCCGCTTATAAAAGAGGTACTCATTCCGTTACATATTTGGTTTTGTATTTAATTTTTAAACGGTACGCTTCATTGTTTAATAGTTTGTGGTGGTTAAATAAAAACATATGTTTCAACTGAGATTGTTTCACTATCAGCTGTCTGGTTTTAAATTGACTTTCAACGTTAGAATTTTGTAGTTTCATGTTTTCAAAAATAGAGCTTGGATTTATTATTTCAGGACAGTCATCTTAAGTATAAACACTTTTATCCATTTTTAAAAATTCATCATCTTTATCATCTGCATCAAAATTTGAAAGATTATAATTATTTGCAGATAATCCAGCTTTCCGAAAGCATTTTTGGATTTTTGCTGCTTCGACTTTATCACTAGAGGATTCGCTGAAGTATAAAGCTTTTAGAACATCAAGAGATTTAGCGAGACTTGATGCTGAAGTTGCAGTATCGGTCTTTGATAGTATGTGTTTTGATACTAAACCTCTATCGTGAACCTGAAAATTTTGGATTTTACCTTGATCAAGGGCTTAGAGCACACTGCAGTTGTATTGAGGCAAAAAAATTTTTTGTTAAGTTTAATTCTCCTGAATGAGATACTGTATTCTCAGATCTTATTTTTCTGTTGAACTGCTGCAGATCTTTAAAAAAAAAGAAAGATCTTTAACAAAAGAATTTTTGAAAGCTCGAGGGCGGTCTGTTTTACCCATGACTAACAGCACCTCTTTCTCTTTTGAAGAACTGCTATTTAAATACAACTCTTGCTGCAGTTTCTTTTACGCATCTGTCCGCTTGTGAGAGGTATTTTTAACAACAACTTTTCTTAATTAAGTGTCTGCGACCGGTTATTAGACTGTCCGCTTGTGGGAATGTATTTTCTATGGTCGGTTCTAAGAAACTTGGCCGGTTATTAGAGGTGTCCGGTTATAGAAGGTGTCCGTTTTGAGAGCTTTCACTGTATATTCTGAGTTATTATGCATAGCGAAGTCAGTCCCTCCATCCGTCCGTGTTAAAATAAATATTAAGTGAAAAAATGTCGCTCGCCCATATTTTCCAAGTTATGGACCTCTAAACTTTTCATAGAAAAGTACGTTTTTGCACCATATTTTTTAAGACATCAATATGGGTATCATTTAAAAGCTTTTGAAGTGATCTTTAAGGAAATGCTAAAACTTTTTAAAAATGTTCGACCTATTTAGATCTAATGACATTTTTATGAAAAAAAAAATTATTTTTTAAGTTTCTTTCTTTTTTTTCTTTTTTTTTTTTTTTTTTTTTTGTATTGGAAATACTTCGTTGTTCACCGAAGTTTTAGAAGGAAAATATCTTTTTTTTTAATAAAATCAATTTCTCTAAAAACGCCGAAACAGCGAAACTTTACAATAAATTTTACGTTTTCATCGAAATGTCTTATTTTAACAATATTGGCAAAAAAAATAAAATAAATAAATTTTACGAAAATTTAGAAAAAAAACATCTAAAAAATTAAATTTTATTAATTTCAGCTGCAAAATATCTATTTTATTAAAAAAAATATGACAATTTCTCTAAACTTTAGAAATTCAGAAAAAAATATTATTATTATATTTTCACAAAATTTTAAGCGAAAAAAACTAATTTTACAAAAAATGTAAGTTTCCATCGAAAAAATTAAGACTTCGTATTAGAATTTATTAAACTACCACCGAAATTTCACATTTTTGCCAAAATTCCACGTTATTAAATAAAAGAAATTTAAATTAAAAAATTATTAAAAATTAATTATTCGCAAAAATAGAATAAAAAAACAAAGTTTCGACGAAAATACATTTACACCTAAAAATAAAAAAATACATTAATTAATATTTAATTATAATTATAATATTAAGAAATAACAAAGACTGTTTTTACAGCCCGGGTTCGATCCCTGGCTACGGAAGATGGTTTTAAATGTTTTTAATAATCACACTTTTTATTTAAAAATATTTTATTCTATTATTTTTATACGCTTCGCCACGATGGAAAGGGTATATATGTAAGTTTATTAACCCGTTTTTTATTTCTGCAATATCCATTTCCGACCCCATAAAGTTGAGATATTTTTGATCTTTACTTATACATAGAGGAGTCGGCTAGCCGATGTCCGTGTAGGTTGAAATCAGTTTTGTCACGTTCCTAGATGAGCTACAGAAAATTTAGGACCACAATTCTCTTAGACATAGTTTCGTTCTATAAATGGTAAAGATATGTTAAAAAAGGCGATTTCTTTTATTCTCCTTACGTTAGCCAGTTTCACCAAAATATTAGTTTTCACCAAAAATATCAAACTTTGCCAAAAATTGTTTTTGTAATTAAAACTTGGAAATTGCATTAAAAAACGAAAACTGCAAAAAAAAACTCTAGATTAACAAAAAAAAACTAGAATTTCACAAAACAATTAAAATTTCATCAAAATATTTTTTTCAGAAATATTACGCCAAAAATTTTAAATTTTCAAAAAAATTGTTATGCAGTGAAAAATTTGAAAGTTCATTATAAACCGAAAAAGAACAACAAATAACTAAAAACTATCAACAATTTAAAAGTTTTCTAAAAAAAATCTAACTTTTGCAAGAAAAAAACACTTCTTTTGTTGTTTTAATTTTAAAATAAATTCAAATCAAATTCTTTCAGAAGCAATAAATTACATTTTCAAGTGCCTTGTTTTGTTCACAACAGGAACTAAAGCAATTTCAAAGCTAAAGCGTCCCAATTTTATATGAACCGTTCTTGGTTTTCTGGTCACAAAGTTAATTACTTTCTGTTATTTTGTTAACTTTCCTGTTTTGTATTCTCATTTGTTTTTTTAATTATATTTTAATTTTTATGACATTTTTGTGGAATTAAGAAAGAAAGCTTTATAAGCAACAATATTGAGATATATTTGCATAAGATAGAACAATACATTGATGCAGGGAATTTGTGATCATAAAATGCACTTAAATGATAACAAAATAATAAAAAATACATCTGATCTCTAATCCAGCAGAGAATCGAAGAAAACACAAGCATTTTTAGAGAAGTGGAGAAGAATTTAATAAGTAATGATCAACTTATATTTTGTTTTCTTTTTTTTAATTTTTTTTTTTTTACACACTTTTTCCACCTGTAATGAAGGGTATAAAAATGCAAACAGCAAACTTATAATATTTTGATCATTTTACGTAAAACAAGTAGAGTGCATTTAGTATAACCCGAACGATCTTTTCAAAAACTTTTAAATGATGTCCATATCGACCATATTGAAAATCGAACATTTTTCAAAGGCCCGTTACTCGGTCATTTTTTCACTTGTTTTTTTTTTATTTTTTAATTGTCTATCACCTCATATATTTAGTTTTATTATAATTTTACATAAAAATGTCATCGGCTCTTAATGGGTTAAGCATTTAAAAAAAATTTAATATTTCCTGAAGAATCTCTTCCAAAGCTTTTTAACTGATACCCATATTGATGTCATAAAAATATGGTGCAAAAACGTACTTATCTATAAAAAGTTCCGAGGCCCTCTTATCTCGGAAAATATGGGCGAGTGCCAATTTTTTTACTTCATATTTTTTTCTTATTTTTTAATTCTCCTTCGCCCATATATTTGATTTTTTATAGAGTTACTTCACTGGTCCTAATGATAAAATAAAATTAGAGGCAACCGTGGTGTTTTGCCCGCTGCCTCTGAGATCGAAGGGTTTGGACACAGTAACAAAATACCTCATAGCACTCATTGTATACCAGAAATCTGTACTAAATCAATTCTCCGCGTCTTATAAAAAAGTTCTCAAACTCAATTTTAATAAACTGTGTTTACAGTTCAGCAGCTCGAAATCGAAGGGTTTTGTCGATCTTATCGTATTTATCGCATGCTACATTTTTTTAACTTGACGTATTTATCTTCACACACTTACGGACGCCAGTTAAACAGAATTAATGTATGAAAGAGAACCCCTGCATATTTTTCTTGTAGCACTGTGTAATCGTTTTAAATATATTTGTGTTTATTTTACATGAATTTAAATTTAGTTTTAAATTTGAGAAATAAATTTAAATATACAAACAAACATAGTATGTGTGGCGGTAGAGATATTTTTAAAGAAGAAAAAAATTGACTTTTGTTGACACACATGATGATTATAATTAGAATTAGTTTTTGAATATTTTGAATCAAGTTTTTGATTTTTTTGGTTTTCACATAAAATTTACTTTTAACAAGATTTACTAGAAACATTTCTTGTTTTTTTTTTTTTTTTTTTTTTTTGATATTTAGTTTTGAGTGTCAGTAAGATCATGATTAAAAAAAAAATATTTAATTGTACACGTGACATTTTATTAAAACTGGATCAATAGTAAAATATGCACAACTCGTGTTTAGTCGACAATACATTCATTGACAGAACGTAACTTGTTTTCGAGACAAGCAAAAGTGTAGACTGTCCAAAACTGAGGTTGGTTAACTGCTGGAGAAAGCAAGGGAATTGATAAAAGGTTTCTACACAATATCTAAGAGGAGTTCTAAGTGCTGCATAAAAAACTTTTCAACCTAAAGAACTTCAGAAGAACTTCGACGCTTGCAAATATATTTTCAATCACAATTGTGATCAAACTAGATCAGCTAGTTTGTGTTTACTAGCGAGGTTTGCTTGATTGTAACTGTGCAACCCAACAAAAAAAAAAAAAAAAAAAACATTACACAACTTGTCCAAACTTATTGGAACCTTTTTTAGTCATAAACTACCCCCGCAAGAGGCCTAATTAATGATTTTTTTTACAATGATTTCGGTAATTATATCTCTGAATATGGAAGAGGAAAAAAAACCACGTCCACCATTGTTCCTCTTCTTAAAAAAAGTACTTGACAGTCTTAATTCCTAGACCTGCTAGAATTATGCCAGACATTCCTGACATTATTTAGCGCGTCACAGTGCCCTATAACGATGTTTTTGCATTAAAGTTTCTATTTAGTTTCATATTGAAATTGAACGAAATTATTTTTGAGTTGGAACTATACACACGGAAAGAATTTATCGCATGCTATATTTTTTTACTTTACTTTTTTTTTATTTTTTATTTAACTCAGCATATTTATCTTCACAAACATTCCAATTTACTAATATTTACTTTGTATAGCAAAGTGCCACGCCTAATCAGATTGCTGAAAAGCACATAAGTAGTCCATTTTAACCAGCGTATCGCTAGAAATGAAATTTTAAAAAGATCAGCCCACAACTATAGCCTTGCGACAAACATCAAAACAAACAAATAAACACGATTTGTGCCTCGATAGGCGGACCAATAAATGGATATCATAAAAAAAAAAAATTTTTGCGAATTATTTATGTGGTTTTTTGTCTTCTATAACACCTTTTTTTGTAGTCTTAAAGCAACTAAAATAGAAATTTAATAGGCTGAAAAGGCTGAAGGTAAAATACAGACAGACGTATGTATATCTGTAAGTAGTTTCCGCAAATAAACAAGAAATTTTTTTAATGAGAACTAAAGGTAAACAAAACATCATATTTAAATAAAATCATGAATTTGGTAATAAAAGATAAGCAGACGCATGAGAATTTAGCTAAAAAAGCTCTATTAAATAAACTGTTCGCTTTGTTTTTGACGTCATAAAATTTTCTGATGGAAATCATACACATAAATGTCAAATTGAATTGGATTTTTTAATCTTTGTATTTAGAGAATAAAAAAATTTTTAATTTAATTCTTAACCGGTGTCTAATTTATTTTTTCCTGTTCTCTTTTTGAAAACTATTCACAAAATGTAAAAAAAAATATTTTTTTTAACAAGAAATAAAATTAAACAAGATGAATTAAAGGCTCATAAAAATACTGCATTTATTTGTTTTTAATTATTTGGGTTCCATTAATAAATTTATAAAAAAACTTAAACTTAAGAAATGTTTGTTTTTAAAGAATTATATCGATAAACTGATTGAGACTTATTATTATTTTAACACATCTCGCGCCAAGTCCCAAAATCGCGATTTACTCATTCATTTTTTTTTCTGTTAACATTCTGTTTATGTCCATTAATTGTATATTTGAAAACAGAAAGTGAAAATTTTTACTTTTTCCATAATTTTTTTATCAATTTTCCGTATGTGCACCGGTTTCATGCGGCGTGATCACCGGTGCACATTCAACATTTTTTCTTTCTTTATTGCTTTAGACGAATTAATTCAGTTAATTTGGAATTAAAAAATTCAAGAAAAAAAAACTTAGTGATAAAGAGGTAAATGAAACTTTGAATGCTGATCTCTCCGATCTGTCAGATTTTTGTGACTCAGCAGACGATGATGATGTTTGCCACAAAAAGACAGCTGTAGAACGTTTAACACCTTTTGCTCGAAAAACTGCAAAAATGATTAATACCTTCTGTACCAAGTGCACTATACCCATTTGTATCAAGTGCCTTGAACAACACTCGGCTTAGATCATGTATAGATTACATTTTGAAATTTTGAGACTGAATTTAGTTTTTTTGTCTAATACATAAATTTGAAAAATAAAATAATATGGATTTGAATGTTATCATTGTATCTTTTATGGTAAAAAATAGTTTATTTCAATACAAAAGGGGAAAAAATCTTACAAAAAACCATCCAGCTGTTCTCATTGAACCAAAAAGCCAAGCAAAATTAAACGTTCTCCTGGGGCCACAGATTCATTCCAGGTATATGAACCCATTGTAAATCACTTGCACTATAACACATTCACGTTTAAAGACATTAAGGTTGCGTGTGGATATGTGAACACGCGGCCCAAACGAGTAATCAGGTCGTGAGCACCGGTGCCGCGCATGGCGCTAAATGTGTTAAGATAAAAAAGTAAATAAATTTAGTCTTATTAAGGCCGAAATATGAAACATCTTTGAATCTTTTGACAAAAATAAAAGAATTTAAATACATTTTTTATTAATATAGCATGCGAGAAATTCAGACAAAGCACAAATTGAATAATTAATTCCGGGCTTTTTTATGTGTTTGATAATAAATACGTCAAGTTAAATACGTTTAAAAAAAAGTAGCATGCGATAAAAAAAATTCCATACATACAGTACAATCTCTACAAGGTAGCATTGCATGCCACCTCTCCATTTGGTCAAAATATCTTAGAGAAAAATATTTTGTGAACTGATTTTTAATAAAAATAACTGTAATTTATGTAGATAAACTTCAGAAGGTATTAAAATCTCTTTAACTTTATTATTAATTAAACTATTATTCTTAAATATATTTTTAAATGTGAAAAAAATCGTGTTTTCCTTTCTATGTTGTTACGTCAAACATACTTAACTTCACACTTATATATGTTTTACGTAAGTTGTTACGTCATATTTATCTTCACACACATTAATGATCGAAGGAAAAAAATCCCTCACAGAACTCCTTGTATTGCACTATTTCGCGCCCTATAAAAAAATTTACAAATTAATTTTGGATAAACTGTGTTTACAGTTCTAGTTCTAGGCTTGATTATCCGAGATCGAAGGGTTCTGTCGCTGTAATCGCATATGTCAAAAAAGCTCGGAATTTACTACACAATTTGTATCGTATGTTTGGACCAAAAATTTATCGCATGCTACATTTTTTTAAAACGTATTTAATTTGACGTTATTATCTTCACAAACATGGCTTTTTTAACAAATACGATCACAGCAATTAAACTTTCCGATCTCGTAAAATCAAATCCAAAACATTTTGTGCTGTAACCACAAACAGAAAAAACTAGTCAAATTCAATTTGAATAGTTTTTTACGATATGTTACCTTCGTTCTTTTAATAGGTTACATTTCCGAGGTGTTTTGACTCGATATTTGTATTTGCTGGAAAATTACTATAAAGTTTTCACTACATTTATAGGAAAAAAAATTATCGCATGCTATTTTTTACAAAACGTATTGAACTCGACTTATTTATCTTCACACACATTATTACGTTATTTATATAGGAAGTAGTCTACTTACGAAAACTTTTTTAAGCAGTTCAGTCCGTTTAGTGCAATAAAATGTCACTGGTTTTATGAGAAATTCGTGTTTTGCATTTAAAATCGAACAATTTTCATAAGCAAACTTTTGAAATGAAAGCAGCACACTAAACTTTATTTTGTTATATCTTTATGTTTTTATACCCTTTACCACAAAAAGTGAAGAAAGGGTTTATATAAGTTTGTCATTCTGTTTGTAATTTCTAGAATATCCATTTTCGATCCCATAAAGAACATATATTTTGACTTCTCGTACCAAGCGAAGTCTATTGAGCAATGTTCGTCTGCCCGTCCGTGTTAGGGTTGAACTGAACTTTGTCAAGACACTAGATGAGCTAGAGAAAATTTAAATACGCCAATCGATCAGACATAGTTTCGAAAATAGTGCTATTAAAAATCAATAAGAATGGTCCATGGGCTTTGAGACAGTGGGGAAGACATCAGGCCTGCCTATAATTTTTCCATATCATTTGGAAAAAAAAATATTTACTTTTTGTTTGAAAATCAGCACCACTACACTACATATGACGGACGCATGATCTGAAAAAAGAAGGACCACTTTAAGGGGGTTTTTACAAATTCGTGTAGCTTCAAAAAGCCCTTTAGCGTTTGAAGAGAATTTACGCGGTCCTTTTGTATCGTCGTTGGTATAACACAGCAAACTTTAAAGCTGCAGGCAACTTTTGCTCAAATCCAAAATTTATTTTCGCAGGTGTTCGCGAGAAGAAGTGAATATCTGACCTCTGTTGGTGTAAGCTGATCATTTCTCTCAAATGCTCCTCGATGAGATGTACGTAGTTTATGGGAAAATTTTAAGAATAAACTACGTATATCTCTTTGAATATGGCGCACTCAAAGTTTTGATCCTGCCCTGCTGAGAATGTTGCTCTGATCTAATGTTACACCGTAGCGGCGAACCCATTTGTTTACAAGGGCGCCTACAACTGTTTTGGCTTTCTAATTCGGAATGACATTTTTTTTAAAAAGTCCATTATCTACTAGCATTATTAATTTTTTTTTTTTGCTTGAATAACTTTAGTTTCTCGATAAATTAATTTCAATATTAATTACAGTTTTTTGCTTAACACAATATTTTGTTTTTTTTTTTTGTTTTGTTTTTTTCTTAAAACTTATTTTTTTAGTTGAACAATCGCTAGCCTGACGTGTTTAAAACTAATTTAGAACAATCAACTTTAAATAGTAAAAGGCTTAACAGTAATTTATCATTTTTTTTTCAAATTATTTAGAATTATTTATTTTTATAAAAATTATTTTCCAGTTAAACTGACAAATGTAAATAAATGATGTTCATTAATTGAAACCTTTTTTTTATTTGTTTTTGTTTTTAGAATACGTAAATAAATGCATACGTAAATGAAAAATTCCCCACATCAAGTAGTTCTTTAAAAAAAAATTCCTTACAAAAGTGTAGACTTTATTATAACTTTTATTGTGGGATTATAAATATTAAAGATTAAAAAAACATTACAATGTTTAATTTTTTCTGGCTCACAACTTTCTCTAGGGTATTGTAATTTAGATAATCGGCCATATCAACTACTGAAATTTTATTAATGACGTGAGTTCGTAACCCAGCCGATAAGTATGAAATATAATTCAATGTTTCTTGTCTTAGTAATTGCATGGTGTGAAAAATAAAGCTCTCTTCAACATCTATTTCTTCTTCCCTAACCCCTTCCAAATAAGGTGGTAACACAGTTATAAGCAAGCATTATTGCCAGAGTGTTATTTTGTTAAAAATTATAAAATAAAAAGGTTTGATTTTTAAATAAAATAAGCGGTGTCCGATGGAATTTACAAAAGAGTTAACTATCATACGGAATGTCATAAATCGCTAACTTTTTGATTTTCATAATATGTTTAAAGAAAAATATGTTTTTTTAAAATGTAGCATGCGATAAATTCCCCCCCCCCCCCCTACGTACAGTACAAATTCTATGGTAAATTCAGCGTTTTTTTTAACAAATACGATTACAGCGACAAAACCCTTCAATCTCGAAAAATCAAACCTATTGGGAAATCAAGGACTTAAGAGCTATCAAACCGTAATCCAGTTTATTCAAATTAAATTTGAGAACAATGAGAGTTGGGGGGGGATTTTGTTACTGTGGTCAAAACCTTGTAAAAAAAAAACACTGATTTTACCATAAAATTTGTACTGTACGTAGGGGGCGGGAAATTTATCGCATGCTACATTATTTTAAAAAGTATTTAACTTGACGTATTTATCTTCACACACATTTTTATAATCAAACTACTCAGGCTTGATAGCTTGACAACGCAAACATTTTATACAAATTGACTTTAAAAATCAGTCATCATTTTGCGCAATTTATTTCACGACTTTCTGATTTTTATGGTTCACATAATCGTCCATCTGAGCAAGCTATTTGTCGAACTATGAATCGATTTTATACCACATACTCTATAGATGATGTAATAACACCAACACCTCGAAGAAATGTGCGTACTGCTATAAACGGAATTGTAAGATAAGATCCGAATTTATCTATTCGTTATCGGTCGTAGGAATTGGGGCTCTGTGCGTCCACTAAGTGAAAAATTTTACGCAATAATCTTGGCTTAAACTCTGCTAATGCAGTAATTAAAGCCACTATTTCACCTACGGGGCTCTAAAGCAGTTAGAAACTGATTCGAAGACAAAAGTTCTAAATAAAGAGGGAAAGCATTCCACAACCGACCCTAGAGTCTTCTTTAAATCTACAAAAATGCACCTTTAGGTACGATTTATACGATGGCGATCATTTCTAGACCACGATCGATGATTTTTAGTTTGAAAATATGGATTTCATTTGACCCGGATGTAGTTTCAATAAGATGACGCTAAATGTCATATGGCCATCGCAACCGTCGACTTACTGAAATCTTTAATTTGCCGCTAAGTTGACTTCGAGGCTTGGACCTGTCAATTGGTCGCCAAGGTCATGCAATCTAAAACCCCTCGTTTACTTACTCTGAGGCCACGTTTACGCTGATAAACCAGCTTTTTTTCCGTCTTAGAAGCCAACACTGTTCGAGTTATACGCGACATAAAGTCAGCAACTCTTAAGAAAAATGGCCAAAAAACTGTACGTCCATAAGGCGCTTCGTCAAGAAGGGCCACTTCTTAAAATTTAATTAAATGTTTTGTGTTATTTTTTATTATTTAAAGTTCTATCGGACGTAGAAAAAAATGGCGAATTGCAGCCAACTTCAAGTTCTTTGGCCGCATTCTATAAATTGCTTAAGCTAAATTTCTATCGCTAAACGACTAAAATAATCTATTTAGCGATTTTTGGCTATAAATGTTGTTCTGTAACACATTTTGTCGTTATTCATTTTTACCTTTCTAGCCTTCAAGATTTAGATTTAGCTACGAGAATTACAAAATAAAGACAGCTGATATAAAACTTAAATTAAATTTAAATAAAAACAAAAACTAAAATAAAAACGTTTCAAATTACCTGCATTATGGGATACGTTGAGCGTCCTTTACCCAAACGTTCCAATATCACCAGTTTCTCGGTGTCCGCTATGACAGCAAGTATATTCGATGAGGCCAATATGGGTCTGGAGGGTGCCTCGATTGGTACAAAGTTTTTATTGCGCTCGGCAAAATGACGATCAAATGAACTGCGACGATCGCTTTGAGAGCGCTGATACTTTTGACGGGCCTGTGTTTTATGGCCGCCATCATCACCGCTAGACAACTGACGCGAAGAGGCCATATACGATTTTGATTTACGATATTGTTTAGGAATTTTATTCTTTTCATAGCTGTTGTTAAGGTTTAGAGGTTGTAATGCGATATAAGAAGTTTTTGCGGACAGGTTTTCTTTCGTAGCAGTTGAATTGTTATCAACAGCAGTAGCAGCAGCACCACCACCAACAGTGGTTGGTTTTAAGCATTTTGTACAGGGTTTTAAAATAGCAGCAGTTAATAAATCAGCAGCCGTTAATTTAACAACTTGAGTACTGGAATTTGTTTTAGAGTTTTCATTTTCCTTTAAATTTGTGCTTTTTGTTTTATTTTCTTTGGATTTTTCGCCGGCCACTGGATTTTTGTCAAAACAACTTAAAACTAAAGTATTTTTTTTATTGGAATTTTGTAGCGATTGATGTTGTTGTTGTTGTTGTTGTTGTTTGTTATTACCTAATGTTTGGGCATAACTATGAGATGAGTTGTGGTATGAAATGTTTTTGGAATATTTTTCTGGTTGTAATTTTCCAGGGATTTTTGTTTTATTTTGTTGTTGTTGCTGTTGTTTATTATTAGTTTTATTGATTTTGTTGTTTTCTTTGTTATTGTTATTGCTATTGCTGCTGTTATTGTTGTTATTAACCGCAACATGTCTTTTATTGTTGTTGCCATTGTCTTGTGTTTGTTGAATCTTATGCTGCTGCTGTTGTTGCCGGTTTTTAGTTTTATTCTTGTTGTCCGTTTGATTTTGTGTGTCTTGTGTCTTCGATGCATCTTCATTTTTCTGTTGCTGTTGTTGTTTGTTTTTTGTTGTTAATGTTGTTTGTTGTACCCGTTGTCCGTTATTAGTGGTTTTTTGTGCCATTTGCTTTTGCTTCTCTGTTGTTACCTGTGCATTGTTGCCTCCTTTAGCAGCATGATGTTGCTGCTTCATCTTCTGAGTTTTATTATTTTTGACCATAATTTTTTTAATTATTTTCTATAAAGTTTTCTTTTTATTATTGTTGTTTTACTTTCAATACTTTATGAGCTGTTAGTTTGTTTTCTATTTATTTATTTTATTGTTTTTATATAATTTGTTATTGAAGTATTAACAAAAAAAGAAAAACACTTGTTATTTCCACCTTTTAATTACGCAAAAAAATTCGTATTTTTAAACTCTTTGTTTTCGATTTTTTTCTGCACCTGAAATAGAAAACAAACAAAAAATTGCAAATATTAAATCATTATCTAATCAATTTCGTCTGTCTCAAATAAAAACAAAATTTTTGTCTTAAGAAATGTTTTGCTTTTTTAGTTAAAAATTTGCCTGTTTTTTTTTTTCATTAACCCATTTAAGCAAATAATTAAAAATGATATTGGAAAAAGTTCTTGGAATAATTTACTTGAATTCACTCTAATTAGTTTAGATAACGAGTTGTGTCAGTGACACTTCAATTGATTAGTTTTATGAAGTTTTTTCAGAGGGGCGATGGATTTTATAAAACTGCAAAAAATCTAATTTCTTACAAAATTAAAAAATGAAAACAGTTTCATTAAGATTGAGTAGGGCACCCTTAAAGTTAAACATTAATATACCCCCTCACCACAGCTCTCTTACTTGTTGTAATAATGGACTCACATTCATGTAAAATGTTTTCCTATAAAGCTATAAAATTCAAGGCTATATACCTCAAAACTTGTTCTTTATGGAGGCACCCTTTAATTTTAAGTTTGAGTTGTTAAACTTTTCTATAGAAGACAAGCAAGTAGAGCATATTCTGTATAAATTTCAAGTGTCTAACTATTACTTTTCCAAATTAAAGACAACATACGTCAAAATCTGTTGAGTTATGGAGACGCCCTCTATGCTTTCTGTGCTGTTTCTGTATTACAGGCGATCAACTCGTCTGAAAAGTTTGTTGATCGCCTGTAATACAGAAACAGCACATTAATTGAATATTTTCACCTGTTCTTTTAGTAGGCACACACTTGACGTTAATTTAAGGGGTCTTCCTATAGCGATTTTAAAGACAGGGACATATACGTAAAAATTACGTCTCAATGAGGACACCCTTTACTTTTTAATTTAGCGAACATACTAGTGCAGCATTTTCTTTGCTAAAAACAACTATCTGCTTTAAGCTAAAAAGATAAGTCACGTCTCTAGAGGTACACCCAAACTTTTTTTTTTCTAAACTTTTCCTTACAGCGGACATGCTAGTATGAGGGCTGCTCTATATATTTCTGGTCTATTAGTGAAAATGCGAATATTTATAATCAAAAATGGTTTTATTGTTTTTAAAAGTATTCTCCAGCACGATTTATACACTTTTGCATGCGCTCAAACCAGTTTTCGAAGCACTTTTTCCACTCCGATTGAGACACCTCTAAAACATGGTTTTTGAACACTTCTGGCGACGAAAATCGTTGACCATGCATTTTTTTTTTTTTGATGTGCGGAAACAAGAAGAAGTCATTAGGTGCCAAGTTAGGGCTGTACGGCGGATGACCCATTAATTCGACGTTTTGGCCTGTCAAAAACGCTCTGGCTTGAGCCGATGTGTGAGAGCTAGCACTGTCATGGTAAACAATGATTCGTCTTCTCTTGTTGGTTTTTCGAGTTTCTCCGATGACTTCAGGCAAACAAATTGTACTGTACCACTCAGAAGTGACCGTCCTACGTTGCTCAAGCGGAACAGTCGCCACATGACCAGTTTTGCTGAAGAAACAGGCGATCATTTGCTTCGAAGTGCTTCTTCCACGAACAACTTTCGTTGGATTTTGCTCGTCTTTGAAGACTCACACGGTCGATTGTTGTTTCGTTTCGGGATAATACACATAGATCCATGATTCGTCACCTGTGACGATCTTATAAACGTCTTTTGAAGCACCGCAATCGTATTTTTGCAACATTTCTTTGCACCAATCGACACGAGCCTTTTTTTTAACGACTTTCAAATTGTGCGGGATCGAACGAGAACAAACCTTTTTTACGGCCAGGTGTTAATGCAGTATCGAATGTATGCTGGTGGAAGAAATGTCCAAGGATGTCTTTATCTCTCGGTGTGTCGCATGTCGATCTTGCATTATGAGTTCACGCACGGCATCAATGTTCTCTGGCACAACAACCGTTTTTGGACGACCTTCACGGAATTCGTCTTTGAGCGAGCTTCGGCCACGATTAAATTCATTATACCAATTTTTCACAGTGCTATAGGATGGTGCTTCATCGCTATACAAAGATTTTAGTTCATCAATGCACTTTTGTCGTGATAATCCACGTCGAAAATTGTGAAAAATGATGGCGCGAAAATGTTCACGAGTTAATTCCATTTTTTTCTATATTAATTTTTTCAAGTCACTGTAAACAACACAAATAATGGTCGTACGTCAAAACATTTTGAGTACGATTATGCTTAAAAATGACAAACTTTCCAATGGAAATGTCAGATTGCACTTGCCAGCCAGAAATATATATAGCAGCCCTCGTACTGCAAACTGTGTGTAAGTTTCCAGTATCTGCCTACAAGAATTTGAATTTTCAATGAATTTTTAACTGAACGATATATTTTTTGTTAGAGTAGCTACAGGGTTACTCTTTACGAATTTAATGTCATTATTTATTATTAGGTAGTAAGGTTAAATTGAAATGACATGAAAAACAAATTGCTTTTAAGCTGCTGCAATGGCAATATTGGTTACAGCTCTTCCTTTGTTTCTCCCAAAACGTAATAAAAAAACAGTCAATCATTTCATTTATAAAGTATTTTAATGTGATGTAATAATATTTTGCGCGTATTTTTTTTTTCGATTTTTATACATTTATTTATATTGAATTTGCTCATTTACGTCTTTTCTTGTTTTTTTTTTTTTGTTTTTTTTTTTTTTTTTTTACTGTGTAATTAATTAATTATTTAATTTGTTTTTCTTTTTACTCATTTGTTAATTAATTAATGAAATGATTCACCCTACAATTAACCAACTGTAGTGATGGCTCTGTTTATTCACAAGCTGTTATGATAATTAGATTTAATTTATTCATTCATTTTTAGCCAGTGGCAAAAATTTTAATATTTATTATAAGTTTTTTTGGATGTAAATTTACAATTGTAGGTAGAAGTGATAACTACTTTTTGATATAAATTAAATGTCGGTTGAAAAATATAAGTGAAAATGAGTAAAATTTAATAGAGAAGGAGGGTTATCAATTCGAGTGAATGTTGCTTTTTTTGTTTTATGTTTGTGCCTGCAGAACTTAAACATTTCTGAACCGATTTAAAATTTTTTTTTGTGGTTTAATAGATTATGCTCACAGATTGGTCCCGTTTTGAAATCAGTTTATAATCTTAAAAATTAAAGGGTGTCCCCATACAAGATATCTATATGTTTTTAAGTGTATTATGAACCGTAAAGCGCTCTTCAAAATTAAAAAAAAAAAATTAATAGCAAAAAGTAATACAAAAATAAATCTAAAAATTAAAGGGTGTCTCCACAGGTGACGAAAATTGACTTATATGCTCCTAACTATGCGACAAACGCTTGAAAGTTGGACAGCATGTCGATTACTATGACCGTTATAATAACAAGTATAAACATTCAAATGTATAAATTAAAGGGTGTCCCAATAGTTAATGTTACTTGATGAACGTAGCCAAACTTTTAAACTGTTATAGCCAGAAAGTTGAAATTTACAAGGAACCTGTGTTGCTAAGAATTTAGAAATTAAAGGGTGTTCCCATATTTTAAATAAATTGGCCTATATGGACCTATCGTTTGAACCCTTACAAACAAACACTTGAAAATTTAACAGAATGTCCTCTACTTTGTCTGGTATATTAAGAAATATAAGTATTTAAAATTATAAATTATAGGGTGTTACAATAGTTGCTGTTATTTGTTGTATATAACCAAACTGTTAAACAGTTGCAGACAGTTGATTGAAATTTGCGCAGAACCTTTATTGCTAAGTCCGCTATAACAAGTAGCAAACTTAAAATTAGAAATTAAAGGGTGTCCCTAAAACTGATGTAATTTGACCTATATGGCCCTATATTTAAGCCCGTTAAGGCAAACTCTTGAAAACTAGACAGAATGTCCTTAACTATATCAAGTACAATAACAAGTATAAATATTTAAAATTTGAAATTAAAGGGTGCCCTATTGGTTGTAATTTGCTGTATATGGCCATTCTTTTCAACAGTTATAGACTAACGCTTAGAATTTAAACAAGTTTTGTTTTACTGTGTCAGCAATTCAAAGTGTAAAAAATAAAGGGTGACCACAATACTGCTGAATTCTCTTGTTTAATCTGCATTCATATTTTGTTCTACGACACAAAATAAAAATTCTGACGCAATCTTTCTCGAATATAATGGAATATAATTAATGTATAATTACCGTTCTAAAGACATCTGATTTAAAGTTTGTCTGTTTTGAAGTCAATTTTTTTGCAAGAATTATTTAAATCGTTTGCTTATCGTATTTATCTAACATTAAATCTTTTGACTTTATTACTTTCTGAAGATAAGAAACAGCACATGATGAGGCAGACAGACCGAAAAACATCAAACAAAAAAATGTATAAAAATTTAAAAGGCGGAAAAAAAAGTGATATCCAGTTTTTACTCAGAAGAAAATATTAACATTTTAAGGTTTGGATGATCTTGTACCCGAAGTTAAAAATGTAACCTCCACAATGTCTGTCCGTCTGCAACAGTCCTCTTTTTTTTTAAATCGTAATAAAAAGACTATTGAATTATTTACAGAGGAAGTATTACTTTATTCGTTATAACATTCAATACTTAAAATAAAACAGGGTGTTCCGAAAATGATGTAATATTCAAAATATATTTTTATTTTGCGAACTGTGATAGGCAGACCCGTCAAGTTTGCACAGTATCAGTAAAACTATGTTCGCTATAACAACAAGTAGGAAAAATAAAACTGTAAATTGAAGGGCATTCCGAAAGTAAAGTGATTTTCACTGAAGTGCCCTGTAAGTTTAATTACTTCAATTAACGCTATAAAAAAGGTACAAAACATTACATATTTTTATATATTTTTAAAATTTTGTTAAAATATGTGAGTGACAGACAGCACAATTGGGAACTCGTGCCAAGTCGTGATAAAACTACAATTGCACCACCCATCCAAATATTCCCGGAAAGCGTGCGTTACCCACTCGCTTTAAATGCCTACAGCCTCATCCAACTAACGAACAAAGCTGCCAGATGTCGGAATATTAGACAGTTATCAGGGTTGTGTATCGTTTAACACAAGCAGACGAAACGAGGTTTGCTGCATTGAGTGGCTATCAAAAACGAAGTAAAAGACGTAGCTTGCTTAAAACTCAGCTCAGTAGTATGTGACAATTAACTAAGAACAGCTGTCGCAGAAAGTTACAACAAACCGGAACAAAAATTTTATATTCACTAGTTATTTGTACACCGTTTAATCTTGCTGTTGCAAGTAACTCTGGACAAAATTTTGAAAACATTAAAAAAAAGAATGAATTGTAACAACAAAAGATAATGTTGTTGTTGTTCTTTAAATATATTAAAATGTATGTATGTGATAAACAGAGCTGATTAAGTTTTTACTTCCCAAAAAAGGAATTTTTTCTTTTGAGCAGCCGTGGTATCTGCATTGGTCATTGCTATTGTAACAGGTTCAAATGCGTTTGGCTGAACCGCTGCTGATTTTGCCGTCTTTTGCCGCGTGAGGGGGTCTCAGGTCGTCAGAACGGTCTTTGTTGGTAGAGGTATCTGCATCTTTATTTAAACAGAAGATTTATCATGAGTTCAAATCCCAATAGCGCCTTGTGCCTAAATAGAAGCCAAAAATGGGTTTGAGTGCCGCAGTATATGGCGAAAAAATGGAAAACAGCAGTCTAAACTTCTTTCATAATTGGAAAAAAAAAGCAACAAGAAAACTTGTCGCCAAGCCCAAGCGAAGCTTTAAAGTTATAGATAAAAAAGACAAAAACACACAAATGTGTGTAATAGAAGTGGCTGATAAGGTTAACATAAAAGGTTTAATTGGAGATCGGGTCTCACCGGCACGACAGAGCATATATTTGTTAAACAAAACATCGAGCAGTTCGGAGACTTGCCGGAATAGCAGAATGTTTTTATGTGAATGGCTGTGTAATTTGGGTAAAATTGCATGTTTAGTAAATCAGTGGTTAAGGGATCACAAATCAAGCCAGAGTTATGGAGGGCGAAAACATAAGCGAGAGAGAGAGAGAGAGAGAGAGAGAGCGAGAAAGATAAATAGAAGATCCCCCTACGTCTGAATACTGAAAATTAAAAAAATAAAATTTTTAAAACTTTACAATAAAAACCATAAAAAAACATGTTTAATAAAATAAAATTTTTTATTAAATAATTGTTGGTAAATACAAGCATTAAGTATAAAATGACTGTAAATTTATTAATGATTGGCTGGCGCATTTGTCAGCACGTCACTTTATTGTTGCTTGTTTTCAACGCTAATAAAACGGTATTTCCTATCTTAAGTAAGATAAAAAAAATAATAATTTTTTTATTATCAATTATTATAAATTTTTTACTTGATGACTACTGCTTAACGGGCCCATATATAAAGTAATTCGAAACGGTTGGAAATTGAAGAAGCAAAAAATTTAGCTCTGATAAAAGTGATAAAATAAAATATAATAAAGGAAAAAAAATAGAAAAAGAATATTGAACCTCTTAAAGTAGACTTTTATATATACGGGCTAGTGAAGGTTTAAGAAACTTGACTCTTATTTGGCCGATGTTTTAGAATTATATAATCCCAAACAATGACTGAATGCAGTTCATGCAAATCAGTAATTAGGGGTGAGACAGGCATAAGATGTAATGGTGTTTGCGATAAAGTGTATCACTGCACGAAAAAATGTTCTGGTGTTGACCAATACTCTGTTGGAGTGTTGGAAGCAAATAATTTTGTTAGATTTATTTGTGATGACTGCATGCAATATATAAGAAATGTCGATCTAGTGCTTGGTGAAATTCAAGATGGTGTACGGGTAAATAAACAAAACTTAAAGGAATATAAACGCGAATTTGAAACATCATTGAAACAAAACGAAAACGAAATAAAACAACTACTTGAAGCTATTGAAAAACGATATGAGGAAAGACTTAAAATTTTAGATAAAACACAAAAAGAATGTGAAAAAAATGTTAGTGAAATTAAAAAACTTTTCGGCGCGGTTAAAGATCACGAAAATAAGAGTAAAGAACTTTGTGAAAACATTGAACAAAATAATACAAAAATGTGCAACGAAATAAAAAAAGCGATAAAAGAGACAAACGTCAAGAATAATAAGATGTCATTCTCAGATGCATTAAAAAGTAATACAGTGTTGCCAGAGGTGAAAAATCAAGTGCCACTAATAATAAAACCAAAAGAAAAGCAAAAAATTGAAAAAACAAAAGACGATTTAAATAAAAAGGTAGATCCGATAAATTTTAAAATAACAAGCGTGGAGAATAGAAAAAATGGAACTTTGATTATACAAAGTGAAAATGTGAGTGAAAGAGATAAAATAAAATCGGCAATAGAAAATGAAATGAGTGAAAGCTATGAAATAAAGGTCCCAAATAAAATTGTTATGTCGATTATCGTAACGGATATAACTTTTAAATATGAGGATAAAGAAATAATCGAAAAAATTAAAAAACAAAATCAATTTCTGGAAAATAGTAAAATCGAACTTATAAAAATATATGAAATTAAAAGGTACAATAAAAAAATGTATAGTGCAAAGTTCTTGATCGATGACCAAACATATCCGAAAATCTTAGCGAAGCAAAAAATAAACATTGGTTGGGAAAAATGTCGAGTTTTTGATGGTACTGAAATATTGCAGTGTTTTAAATGTAGAGGGTTTAACCATAAATCTAAGGACTGTAAAAATAACGAAGTGTGCTTAAAATGTCATGAAAATCATGCAACACAAGACTGTATTAAAGAATATATGAATAAATGCATTAACTGTATAAATTCAAACAAAAAGCTAAATTTGGGTCTGGATGAGAACCATGCTACAACAAGTAAATGGTGTCCAGTATATCAAAATAAATTACAGCAAAAAAAGAGAATCATGGGACTGGTAGATTAACAACTAAAGAACATACAAGGAGTTTACACAAATGTACAAGGATTGATTAACAATTTTAACCAAGTTGAAGCAATTGCGGATACTGATAAGCCGGATTTTATTATACTGTCTGAGACACACTTAACCGATAGAGTAAATGAATCTGAAATACAACTAGAAGGATACAATACATATGTTACATTATCCAACTCTTCAAGAACAGGTGGAATAATAGTATATTTTAATAAAAATTGGCAGGTGAATATAATATGTGAAAGGATACGAAACTTCAAATATTGGATTAGTGTTTATAATATTAAAATAAGAAATACATCAATGATAATTGCAGCTGTGTATCGATCACCAAGCAGTCAAGACTCCGAATTTTATGAAGTTTTTGAACAAACAATTGAAGAGATTTGTGATAAAAACATAGACATAATTATTGCCGGGGATTTTAATGTTGATTGGTCGAAGGAAAGTTTTTATAAACAGAGATTGCAACAGATCATAAACGATAATGGACTTGTACAAGTTATTACCGAGTATACAAGAATTACGCAAAACTCAAAAACGATAATAGATTACATTATAACAAACAATTTCAATATAAAGGTAAATAACAGCAGAATAAATAAAATATCTGATCATGAAATAGTAGAAATTTGTATAAAAACCAAAGTGTATAATGAGCATGAAAGCAAAAAACAAGTAAATTTCTTTAAATACGAAAAACACAAATTTAAAAGAGAAATTAACGAAATATTAAAATTTGATGAAAACTTAGAGTTAAATTGTAATGTAAATAACTTTGATAAATCGATTGAAGACACAATTAAAAAACTTACCGTGAGAAAAACGATTCATGAAAAAAGCAGAGTAAATAAGTGGTTCAACAGACAATTACAAGCATTAAAAAAAGATAAAATAGTGAAGTACCATATAGCAAAATGTGAAAATACTACTGTAGCATGGAATAATTATAAAAATGCCAGAAATATATATAAAATTAAACTAGAAAATGAAAAAAATACATATATTAACAAAAAAATAGGAAATACCAAAGATCAAAAACAAATGTGGAATAATATAAAAGACTTAGTTCTAAAAAAGAATAAATCTGTGATTAAAAATGTGATATTTAATAATGTAGAATATAATAACAGCTCCGATATAGCTAACCAATTTAATGAATATTTTATAAACAGCATTAAAGAGATAAGAGAATGTATAGAAGATGTGCAATATGATAATCAAATAAACGTGAGAAACAATAGATTTATTTTTCGTACAATAACTATTTCAGAACTTAAAACAATTTGTAAAACGATAAAGAAAAAACCAGATTATAATAAAGTAAATATATGTTTAATCTTAGATAATTGGCATTTATGTGGAAATATAATGTTGAGAATAATCAATTCATCATTAGATACGGGAGTTTTTCCAGATAATTGGAAAACTTCAATGATTACACCAATTGAGAAAATAGCAAAAACAAATAAATGTGAAGAATTTCGTCCTATAAACACTTTAAAACTGTGTGAAAAAATCTTAGAGAAAATCGTAAAACAACAGCTTGAAGACTACATGGAAAAAAATAACATAATATCGAAATATCAATCGGGTTTTCGGAAAAACTTTTCATGTGAAACAGCGGTAAATTATGTTATTAATAGGTGGAAAAATATTGATAGAAATAAGAAGATAATGGCAATTTTTCTTGACTTTAAAAGAGCTTTCGAAACAATTGATAGAGATATATTATTGCGCAAGATGTATAAATATGGAGTACAAGATAAAGAATTAAATTGGTTTAAATCATATCTATCAAATAGAAAACAAATGACTAAAGTAAACGATATAATATCTAGTGCTTTAAACAATGACTACGGAGTTCCTCAAGGGTCGATTCTTGGGGCTCTTTTATTTATTATATATATAAATGATCTTCCCAATATAATAGAAAAGTGTGAAATAGTTTTATATGCAGATGATACACTTATTTTTAATGAATCTGAAACTGATGAACAGTACCAAATAAAATTAGAACATGATATGATAATTGTGAATAATTGGTTGAAAATGAATAAACTAAAACTAAACGAAAATAAAACAAAAATATTAGAAATAAATATGAATAATGAAACAGATTTTAAAATTAATAATAAAATAATTGAGAAAGTGGAAAATATAAAATATTTGGGATTCAAAATAGATAAAAACTTGAATTTTAAAGAACATTTAAATTATATATGTAAAAAGATCGGGAAAAAAATTGGATTCTTCAAAAGAATAAGAAATAAAATATCAACAATGACTGCAATTAATATATATAACACGATCATTAAGCCACACTTTGAATTTGGTTCTACAATATTATATACATGCTGTACAAGCATGCAAATAGATAGACTACAAAAGTTACAGAACAGAGCTATGAGGTCTATAATTAAATGCAACAGGTTTACATCAATACAACTCATGCTGGATACACTGAAATGGCTCAACATTAGGCAAAGACTTCAATTAAATACGTTTACCTTTATTTACAAAATGAAAATGGGCAACACACCGGAATATCTAACGGATCAACTAAGATATGTTAACGAATGCCAACCTTACAGTCTTAGAAATGCAAACGATTTTAGGATACATCGAGCAACAAACAATGCAATGAAGAGGTGTTTACTATATAAAGGACTACAACTATTTAATCTACTACCTAGTAGAGTTAAAAACGAAAGAAACATAAATATATTTAAACGAAATTGTGTTCAATTTATAAAAAATTCTATTTATTAGAGCAATTGAAATGTTGATGATCTAATGTAATAGAGTAAATAAGAAAGTATTTAAATACTACTAAATAAATAAATAAATAAAATAAAAGAAATAGTAGAAGGAGGGCCTAGATTATAAAAGAAGTTATAGACTAAAACGTATCTTGAGCTTTAAACTAACCAAACTTCGACGAATTTCATTATTAAAACGGGAAATTAAACGCTCTTTTATTAACATTTATTTCGTTAAAGAGTTACAAATTTCTTTTGTCTAATTTAACTTTTATCAAAAGAAAAAAAAATATGTCAACCCTCCCTGTGAGAGAGAGAGAGAGAGAGAGAGAAAGGGAACAAAAAACTTTTTATTTATTTATCATTTTATCATTTTATTACTTTTTTATTTTAAAATCGATTTTAACGGTCGATTTATATCATGTTTTTCTATCTAATTTTATTAAATTTTTGTTAAATCTTTATTTTTTCAAATGACACAAAACAACTGTTTTCTATCTGTTTGGCATTATTAAATTAAAAATTTGGATTAATAAGCAAAAAATATTTATGTACGACACCTTCGAATTGCTATTGAGACAAAAAAAAAAAAAAAAACAAATACTTGATGTATTGAAAAGTTCTAACAGATTTTTAACATGTTTAACTAGATTTGGAAGTGACGCTTGAATTTAGAGCAATAGAATTTATTTCTAAGTCATATTTAAATAGGTAGGCGATTTTCAAGGATGTTTATTTAAATTGAATTTGTTATTTTTTAATTGTAGAAAAAACAAGGTTAAGTACGATTTTTTATGTGTGTGAAGATAAATATGTCGAGTTATATATGTTTTTGACGTAACGACTTACGTAAAACATATATAAGTGTGAAGTTAAATATGTTTGACGTAACGACATACAAAGAAAAACACGAATTGTTTTACATTTAAAAATAAATTTAAGAATAATTGTTTAACAAATAATAAAATTTAAGAGATTTCAAGACCTTCTGAAGTATACCCATACAAATTAAAATTATTTTTATTAAAAATCAGTTCATCAAATTTTTGTCTCCAATATATTTTGACCAACTTGGCCAAATGGAGAGTTGGCATGCAATACCACCTTATAGACAGTGTTAACTAAGGTCAATACTATTGCCCCATATAAACACTTTTTCCAAATTGAGTTTGTGAATAGTGAATAGAGGTGGCATGCAATATTACCTTATGGATAGTGTTTTCCAGGGCCAGTACTATTGCCCCATATAAACACTTTTTCCAAATTGAGTTTGTGAATAGTGAAAAAATCACGAAAACTAAATTTGGTCCATATGTGTAATTTCTGTGAAGGATTTTGGCCAGTGTGGCCAGATGGAGAGGTGGCATGCAATACCACCTTATAGACAGTGTTAACTAAGGTCAATACTATTGCCCCATATAAACACTTTTTCTAAATTGAGTTTGTGAATAGTGAAAAAATCACGAAAACTAAATTTGGCCCATATGTGTAATTTCTGTGAAGGATTTTGGCCAGTGTGGCCAAATGGAGAGGTGGCATGCAATACCACCTTATGGATAGTGTTAACTAAGGTCAATACTATTGCCCCATATAAACACTTTTTCCAAATTGAGTTTGTGAATAGTGAAAAAATCACGAAAACTAAATTTGATCCATATGTGTAATTTCTGTGAAGGATTTTGGCCAGTGTGGCCAAATGGAGAGGTGGCATGCAATACCACCTTATAGACAGTGTTAACTAAGGTCAATACTATTGCCCCATATAAACACTTTTTCCAAATTGAGTTTGTGAATAGTGAAAAAATCACGAAAACTAAATTTGGTCCATATGTGTAATTTCTGTGAAGGATTTTGGCCAGTGTGGCCAAATGGAGAGGTGGCATGCAATACCACCTTATGGATAGTGTTTTCCAGGGCCAGTACTATTGCCCCATATAAACACTTTTTCCAAATTGAGTTTGTGAATAGTGAAAAAATCACGAAAACTAAATTTGATCCATATGTGTAATTTCTGTGAAGGATTTTGGCCAGTGTGGCCAAATGGAGAGGTGGCATGCAATACCACCTTATAGACAGTGTTAACTAAGGTCAATACTATTGCCCCATATAAACACTTTTTCCAAATTGAGTTTGTGAATAGTGAAAAAATCACGAAAACTAAATTTGATCCATATGTGTAATTTCTGTGAAGGATTTTGGCCAGTGTGGCCAAATGGAGAGGTGGCATGCAATACCACCTTATAGACAGTGTTAACTAAGGTCAATACAATTGCCCCATATAAACACTTTTTCCAAATTGAGTTTGTGAATAGTGAAAAAATCACGAAAACTAAATTTGGTCCATATGTGTAATTTCTGTGAAGGATTTTGGCCAGTGTGGCCAAATGGAGAGGTGGCATGCAATACCACCTTATAGACAGTGTTAACTAAGGTCAATACTATTGCCCCATATAAACACTTTTTCCAAATTGAGTTTGTGAATAGTGAAAAAATCACGAAAACTAAATTTGGTCCATATGTGTAATTTCTGTGAAGGATTTTGGCCAGTGTGGCCAAATGGAGAGGTGGCATGCAATACCACCTTATGGATAGTGTTTTCCAGGGCCAGTACTATTGCCCCATATAAACACTTTTTCCAAATTGAGTTTGTGAATAGTGAAAAAATCACGAAAACTAAATTTGGTCCATATGTGTAATTTCTGTGAAGGATTTTGGCCAGTGTGGCCAGATGGAGAGGTGGCATGCAATACCACCTTATGGATAGTGTTTTCCAGGGCCAGTACTATTGCCCCATATAAACACTTTTTCCAAATTGAGTTTGTGAATAGTGAAAAAATCACGAAAACTAAATTTGGTCCATATGTGTAATTTCTGTGAAGGATTTTGGCCAGTGTGGCCAAATGGAGAGGTGGCATGCAATACCACCTTATGGATAGTGTTTTCCAGGGCCAGTACTATTGCCCCATATAAACACTTTTTCCAAATTGAGTTTGTGAATAGTGAAAAAATCACGAAAACTAATTTTGATCCATATGTGTAATTTCTGTGAAGGATTTTGGCCAGTGTGGCCAAATGGAGAGGTGGCATGCAATACCACCTTATAGACAGTGTTAACTAAGGTCAATACTATTGCCCCATATAAACACTTTTTCCAAATTGAGTTTGTGAATAGTGAAAAAATCACGAAAACTAAATTTGGTCCATATGTGTAATTTCTGTGAAGGATTTTGGCCAGTGTGGCCAAATGGAGAGGTGGCATGCAATACCACCTTATGGATAGAGTTTTCCAGGGCCAGTACTATTGCCCCATATAAACACTTTTTCCAAATTGAGTTTGTGAATAGTGAAAAAATCACGAAAACTAAATTTGATCCATATGTGTAATTTCTGTGAAGGATTTTGGCCAGTGTGGCCAAATGGAGAGGTGGCATGCAATACCACCTTATAGACAGTGTTAACTAAGGTCAATACTATTGCCCCATATAAACACTTTTTCCAAATTGAGTTTGTGAATAGTGAAAAAATCACGAAAACTAAATTTGGTCCATATGTGTAATTTCTGTGAAGGATTTTGGCCAGTGTGGCCAAATGGAGAGGTGGCATGCAATACCACCTTATAGACAGTGTTAACTAAGGTCAATACTATTGCCCCATATAAACACTTTTTCCAAATTGAGTTTGTGAATAGTGAAAAAATCACGAAAACTAAATTTGGTCCATATGTGTAATTTCTGTGAAGGATTTTGGCCAGTGTGGCCAGATGGAGAGGTGGCATGCAATACCACCTTATGGATAGTGTTTTCCAGGGCCAGTACTATTGCCCCATATAAACACTTTTTCCAAATTGAGTTTGTGAATAGTGAAAAAATCACGAAAACTAAATTTGGTCCATATGTGTAATTTCTGTGAAGGATTTTGGCCAGTGTGGCCAAATGGAGAGGTGGCATGCAATACCACCTTATAGACAGTGTTAACTAAGGTCAATACTATTGCCCCATATAAACACTTTTTCCAAATTGAGTTTGTGAATAGTGAAAAAATCACGAAAACTAAATTTGGTCCATATGTGTAATTTCTGTGAAGGATATTGGCCAGTGTGGCCAAATGGAGAGGTGGCATGCAATACCACCTTATAGACAGTGTTAACTAAGGTCAATACTATTGCCCCATATAAACACTTTTTCCAAATTGAGTTTGTGAATAGTGAAAAAATCACGAAAACTAAATTTGATCCATATGTGTAATTTCTGTGAAGGATTTTGGCCAGTGTGGCCAAATGGAGAGGTGGCATGCAATACCACCTTATAGACAGTGTTAACTAAGGTCAATACTATTGCCCCATATAAACACTTTTTCCAAATTGAGTTTGTGAATAGTGAAAAAATCACGAAAACTAAATTTGGTCCATATGTGTAATTTCTGTGAAGGATATTGGCCAGTGTGGCCAAATGGAGAGGTGGCATGCAATACCACCTTATAGACAGTGTTAACTAAGGTCAATACTATTGCCCCATATAAACACTTTTTCCAAATTGAGTTTGTGAATAGTGAAAAAATCACGAAAACTAAATTTGGTCCATATGTGTAATTTCTGTGAAGGATTTTGGCCAGTGTGGCCAGATGGAGAGGTGGCATGCAATACCACCTTATGGATAGTGTTTTCCAGGGCCAGTACTATTGCCCCATATAAACACTTTTTCCAAATTGAGTTTGTGAATAGTGAAAAAATCACGAAAACTAAATTTGGTCCATATGTGTAATTTCTGTGAAGGATTTTGGCCAGTGTGGCCAAATGGAGAGGTGGCATGCAATACCACCTTATAGACAGTGTTAACTAAGGTCAATACTATTGCCCCATATAAACACTTTTTCCAAATTGAGTTTGTGAATAGTGAAAAAATCACGAAAACTAAATTTGGTCCATATGTGTAATTTCTGTGAAGGATATTGGCCAGTGTGGCCAAATGGAGAGGTGGCATGCAATACCACCTTATAGACAGTGTTAACTAAGGTCAATACTATTGCCCCATATAAACACTTTTTCCAAATTGAGTTTGTGAATAGTGAAAAAATCACGAAAACTAAATTTGATCCATATGTGTAATTTCTGTGAAGGATTTTGGCCAGTGTGGCCAAATGGAGAGGTGGCATGCAATACCACCTTATAGACAGTGTTAACTAAGGTCAATACTATTGCCCCATATAAACACTTTTTCCAAATTGAGTTTGTGAATAGTGAAAAAATCACGAAAACTAAATTTGGTCCATATGTGTAATTTCTGTGAAGGATATTGGCCAGTGTGGCCAAATGGAGAGGTGGCATGCAATACCACCTTATAGACAGTGTTAACTAAGGTCAATACTATTGCCCCATATAAACACTTTTTCCAAATTGAGTTTGTGAATAGTGAAAAAATCACGAAAACTAAATTTGGTCCATATGTGTAATTTCTGTGAAGGATTTTGGCCAGTGTGGCCAGATGGAGAGGTGGCATGCAATACCACCTTATGGATAGTGTTTTCCAGGGCCAGTACTATTGCCCCATATAAACACTTTTTCCAAATTGAGTTTGTGAATAGTGAAAAAATCACGAAAACTAAATTTGGTCCATATGTGTAATTTCTGTGAAGGATATTGGCCAGTGTGGCCAAATGGAGAGGTGGCATGCAATACCACCTTATAGACAGTGTTAACTAAGGTCAATACTATTGCCCCATATAAACACTTTTTCCAAATTGAGTTTGTGAATAGTGAAAAAATCACGAAAACTAAATTTGATCCATATGTGTAATTTCTGTGAAGGATTTTGGCCAGTGTGGCCAAATGGAGAGGTGGCATGCAATACCACCTTATAGACAGTGTTAACTAAGGTCAATACTATTGCCCCATATAAACACTTTTTCCAAATTGAGTTTGTGAATAGTGAAAAAATCACGAAAACTAAATTTGGTCCATATGTGTAATTTCTGTGAAGGATATTGGCCAGTGTGGCCAAATGGAGAGGTGGCATGCAATACCACCTTATAGACAGTGTTAACTAAGGTCAATACTATTGCCCCATATAAACACTTTTTCCAAATTGAGTTTGTGAATAGTGAAAAAATCACGAAAACTAAATTTGATCCATATGTGTAATTTCTGTGAAGGATTTTGGCCAGTGTGGCCAAATGGAGAGGTGGCATGCAATACCACCTTATAGACAGTGTTAACTAAGGTCAATACTATTGCCCCATATAAACACTTTTTCCAAATTGAGTTTGTGAATAGTGAAAAAATCACGAAAACTAAATTTGATCCATATGTGTAATTTCTGTGAAGGATTTTGGCCAGTGTGGCCAAATGGAGAGGTGGCATGCAATACCACCTTATAGACAGTGTTAACTAAGGTCAATACTATTGCCCCATATAAACACTTTTTCCAAATTGAGTTTGTGAATAGTGAAAAAATCACGAAAACTAAATTTGGTCCATATGTGTAATTTCTGTGAAGGATTTTGGCCAGTGTGGCCAAATGGAGAGGTGGCATGCAATACCACCTTATAGACAGTGTTAACTAAGGTCAATACTATTGCCCCATATAAACACTTTTTCCAAATTGAGTTTGTGAATAGTGAAAAAATCACGAAAACTAAATTTGGTCCATATGTGTAATTTCTGTGAAGGATTTTGGCCAGTGTGGCCAGATGGAGAGGTGGCATGCAATACCACCTTATGGATAGTGTTTTCCAGGGCCAGTACTATTGCCCCATATAAACACTTTTTCCAAATTGAGTTTGTGAATAGTGAAAAAATCACGAAAACTAAATTTGGTCCATATGTGTAATTTCTGTGAAGGATTTTGGCCAGTGTGGCCAAATGGAGAGGTGGCATGCAATACCACCTTATAGACAGTGTTAACTAAGGTCAATACTATTGCCCCATATAAACACTTTTTCCAAATTGAGTTTGTGAATAGTGAAAAAATCACGAAAACTAAATTTGGTCCATATGTGTAATTTCTGTGAAGGATTTTGGCCAGTGTGGCCAGATGGAGAGGTGGCATGCAATACCACCTTATGGATAGTGTTTTCCAGGGCCAGTACTATTGCCCCATATAAACACTTTTTCCAAATTGAGTTTGTGAATAGTGAAAAAATCACGAAAACTAAATTTGGTCCATATGTGTAATTTCTGTGAAGGATTTTGGCCAGTGTGGCCAAATGGAGAGGTGGCATGCAATACCACCTTATAGACAGTGTTAACTAAGGTCAATACTATTGCCCCATATAAACACTTTTTCCAAATTGAGTTTGTGAATAGTGAAAAAATCACGAAAACTAAATTTGGTCCATATGTGTAATTTCTGTGAAGGATTTTGGCCAGTGTGGCCAAATGGAGAGGTGGCATGCAATACCACCTTATGGATAGTGTTTTCCAGGGCCAGTACTATTGCCCCATATAAACACTTTTTCCAAATTGAGTTTGTGAATAGTGAAAAAATCACGAAAACTAAATTTGATCCATATGTGTAATTTCTGTGAAGGATTTTGGCCAGTGTGGCCAAATGGAGAGGTGGCATGCAATACCACCTTATAGACAGTGTTAACTAAGGTCAATACTATTGCCCCATATAAACACTTTTTCCAAATTGAGTTTGTGAATAGTGAAAAAATCACGAAAACTAAATTTGGTCCATATGTGTAATTTCTGTGAAGGATATTGGCCAGTGTGGCCAAATGGAGAGGTGGCATGCAATACCACCTTATAGACAGTGTTAACTAAGGTCAATACTATTGCCCCATATAAACACTTTTTCCAAATTGAGTTTGTGAATAGTGAAAAAATCACGAAAACTAAATTTGATCCATATGTGTAATTTCTGTGAAGGATTTTGGCCAGTGTGGCCAAATGGAGAGGTGGCATGCAATACCACCTTATAGACAGTGTTAACTAAGGTCAATACTATTGCCCCATATAAACACTTTTTCCAAATTGAGTTTGTGAATAGTGAAAAAATCACGAAAACTAAATTTGGTCCATATGTGTAATTTCTGTGAAGGATTTTGGCCAGTGTGGCCAGATGGAGAGGTGGCATGCAATACCACCTTATGGATAGTGTTTTCCAGGGCCAGTACTATTGCCCCATATAAACACTTTTTCCAAATTGAGTTTGTGAATAGTGAAAAAATCACGAAAACAAATTTGGCCCATATGTGTAATTTCTGTGAAGGATTTTGGCCAGTGTGGCCAAATGGAGAGGTGGCATGCAATACCACCTTATAGACAGTGTTAACTGAGGTCAATACTATTGCCCCATATAAACACTTTTTCCAAATTGAGTTTGTGAATAGTGAAAAAATCACGAAAACTACATTTGGCTCATATGTGTAATTTCTGTGAAGGATTTTGGCCAGTGTGGCCAAATGGAGAGGTGGCATGCAATACCACCTTATGGATAGTGTTTACTAGGGTCAGTACTATTGCCCCATATAAACACTTTTTCCAAATTGAGTTTGTGAATAGTGAAAAAATCACGAAAACTAAATTTGGCCCATATGTGTAATTTCTGTGAAGGATTTTGGCCAGTGTGGCCAAATGGAGAGGTGGCATGCAATACCACCTTATAGACAGTGTTAACTAAGGTCAATACTATTGCCCCATATAAACACTTTTTTCAAATTGAGTTTGTGAATAGTGAAAAAATCACGAAAACTAAATTTGGCCCATATGTGTAATTTCTGTGAAGGATTTTGGCCAGTGTGGCCAAATGGAGAGGTGGCATGCAATACCACCTTATAGACAGTGTTAACTAAGGTCAATACTATTGCCCCATATAAACACTTTTTTCAAATTGAGTTTGTGAATAGTGAAAAAATCACGAAAACTAAATTTGGCCCATATGTGTAATTTCTGTGAAGGATTTTGGCCAGTGTGGCCAAATGGAGAGGTGGCATGCAATACCACCTTATAGACAGTGTTAACTAAGGTCAATACTATTGCCCCATATAAACACTTTTTTCAAATTGAGTTTGTGAATAGTGAAAAAATCACGAAAACTAAATTTGATCCATATGTGTAATTTCTGTGAAGGATTTTGGCCAGTGTGGCCAAATGGAGAGGTGGCATGCAATACCACCTTATGAATAGTGTTTTCCATTAGTTTTCGTGATTTTTTCACTATTCACAAACTCAATTTGAAAAAAGTGTTTATATGGGGCAATAGTATTGACCTTAGTTAACACTGTCTATAAGGTGGTATTGCATGCCACCTCTCCATTTGGCCACACTGGCCAAAATCCTTCACAGAAATTACACATATGGATCAAATTTAGTTTTCGTGATTTTTTCACTATTCACAAACTCAATTTGGAAAAAGTGTTTATATGGGGCAATAGTATTGACCTTAGTTAACACTGCCTATAAGGTGGTATTGCATGCCACCTCTCCATTTGGCCACACTGGCCAAAATCCTTCACAGAAATTACACATATGGACCAAATTTAGTTTTCGTGATTTTTTCACTATTCACAAACTCAATTTGGAAAAAGTGTTTACATGGGGCAATAGTATTGACCTTAGTTAACACTGTCTATAAGGTGGTATTGCATGCCACCTCTCCATTTGGCCACACTGGCCAAAATCCTTCACAGAAATTACACATATGGACCAAATTTAGTTTTCGTGATTTTTTCACTATTCACAAACTCAATTTGGAAAAAGTGTTTACATGGGGCAATAGTATTGACCTTAGTTAACACTGCCTATAAGGTGGTATTGCATGCCACCTCTCCATTTGGCCACACTGGCCAAAATCCTTCACAGAAATTACACATATGGACCAAATTTAGTTTTCGTGATTTTTTCACTATTCATAAACTCAATTTGGAAAAAGTGTTTACATGGGGCAATAGTATTGACCTTAGTTAACACTGTCTATAAGGTGGTATTGCATGCCACCTCTCCATTTGGCCACACTGGCCAAAATCCTTCACAGAAATTACACATATGGATCAAATTTAGTTTTCGTGATTTTTTCACTATTCACAAACTCAATTTGGAAAAAGTGTTTATATGGGGCAATAGTATTGACCTTAGTTAACACTGTCTATAAGGTGGTATTGCATGCCACCTCTCCATTTGGCCACACTGGCCAAAATCCTTCACAGAAATTACACATATGGATCAAATTTAGTTTTCGTGATTTTTTCACTATTCACAAACTCAATTTGGAAAAAGTGTTTATATGGGGCAATAGTACTGGCCCTGGAAAACACTATCCATAAGGTGGTATTGCATGCCACCTCTCCATTTGGCCACACTGGCCAAAATCCTTCACAGAAATTACACATATGGACCAAATTTAGTTTTCGTGATTTTTTCACTATTCACAAACTCAATTTGGAAAAAGTGTTTATATGGGGCAATAGTATTGACCTTAGTTAACACTGTCTATAAGGTGGTATTGCATGCCACCTCTCCATTTGGCCACACTGGCCAAAATCCTTCACAGAAATTACACATATGGATCAAAATTAGTTTTCGTGATTTTTTCACTATTCACAAACTCAATTTGGAAAAAGTGTTTATATGGGGCAATAGTACTGGCCCTGGAAAACACTATCCATAAGGTGGTATTGCATGCCACCTCTCCATTTGGCCACACTGGCCAAAATCCTTCACAGAAATTACACATATGGACCAAATTTAGTTTTCGTGATTTTTTCACTATTCACAAACTCAATTTGGAAAAAGTGTTTATATGGGGGCAATTGTATTGACCTTAGTTAACACTGTCTATAAGGTGGTATTGCATGCCACCTCTCCATTTGGCCACACTGGCCAAAATCCTTCACAGAAATTACACATATGGATCAAATTTAGTTTTCGTGATTTTTTCACTATTCACAAACTCAATTTGGAAAAAGTGTTTATATGGGGCAATAGTATTGACCTTAGTTAACACTGTCTATAAGGTGGTATTGCATGCCACCTCTCCATTTGGCCACACTGGCCAAAATCCTTCACAGAAATTACACATATGGGCCAAATTTAGTTTTCGTGATTTTTTCACTATTCACAAACTCAATTTGAAAAAAAGTGTTTATATGGGGCAATAGTATTGACCTTAGTTAACACTGTCTATAAGGTGGTATTGCATGCCACCTCTCCATTTGGCCACACTGGCCAAAAATCCTTCACAGAAATTACACAATATGGGCCAAATTTAGTTTTCGTGATTTTTTCACTATTCACAAACTCAATTTGAAAAAAGTGTTTATATGGGGCAATAGTATTGACCTTAGTTAACACTGTCTATAAGGTGGTATTGCATGCCACCTCTCCATTTGGCCACACTGGCCAAAATCCTTCACAGAAATTACACATATGGGCCAAATTTAGTTTTCGTGATTTTTTCACTATTCACAAACTCAATTTGGAAAAAGTGTTTATATGGGGCAATAGTACTGACCCTAGTAAACACTATCCATAAGGTGGTATTGCATGCCACCTCTCCATTTGGCCACACTGGCCAAAATCCTTCACAGAAATTACACATATGGACCAAATTTAGTTTTCGTGATTTTTTCACTATTCACAAACTCAATTTGAAAAAAGTGTTTATATGGGGCAATAGTATTGACCTTAGTTAACACTGTCTATAAGGTGGTATTGCATGCCACCTCTCCATTTGGCCACACTGGCCAAAATCCTTCACAGAAATTACACATATGGGCCAAATTTAGTTTTCGTGATTTTTTCACTATTCACAAACTCAATTTGAAAAAAGTGTTTATATGGGGCAATAGTATTGACCTTAGTTAACACTGTCTATAAGGTGGTATTGCATGCCACCTCTCCATTTGGCCACACTGGCCAAAATCCTTCACAGAAATTACACATATGGGCCAAATTTAGTTTTCGTGATTTTTTCACTATTCACAAACTCAATTTGAAAAAAGTGTTTATATGGGGCAATAGTATTGACCTTAGTTAACACTGTCTATAAGGTGGTATTGCATGCCACCTCTCCATTTGGCCACACTGGCCAAAATCCTTCACAGAAATTACACATATGGGCCAAATTTAGTTTTCGTGATTTTTTCACTATTCACAAACTCAATTTGGAAAAAGTGTTTATATGGGGCAATAGTACTGACCCTAGTAAACACTATCCATAAGGTGGTATTGCATGCCACCTCTCCATTTGGCCACACTGGCCAAAATCCTTCACAGAAATTACACATATGGACCAAATTTAGTTTTCGTGATTTTTTCACTATTCACAAACTCAATTTGAAAAAAGTGTTTATATGGGGCAATAGTATTGACCTTAGTTAACACTGTCTATAAGGTGGTATTGCATGCCACCTCTCCATTTGGCCACACTGGCCAAAATCCTTCACAGAAATTACACATATGGGCCAAATTTAGTTTTCGTGATTTTTTCACTATTCACAAACTCAATTTGAAAAAAGTGTTTATATGGGGCAATAGTATTGACCTTAGTTAACACTGTCTATAAGGTGGTATTGCATGCCACCTCTCCATTTGGCCACACTGGCCAAAATCCTTCACAGAAATTACACATATGGGCCAAATTTAGTTTTCGTGATTTTTTCACTATTCACAAACTCAATTTGAAAAAAGTGTTTATATGGGGCAATAGTATTGACCTTAGTTAACACTGTCTATAAGGTGGTATTGCATGCCACCTCTCCATTTGGCCACACTGGCCAAAATCCTTCACAGAAATTACACATATGGGCCAAATTTAGTTTTCGTGATTTTTTCACTATTCACAAACTCAATTTGGAAAAAGTGTTTATATGGGGCAATAGTACTGACCCTAGTAAACACTATCCATAAGGTGGTATTGCATGCCACCTCTCCATTTGGCCACACTGGCCAAAATCCTTCACAGAAATTACACATATGGACCAAATTTAGTTTTCGTGATTTTTTCACTATTCACAAACTCAATTTGAAAAAAGTGTTTATATGGGGCAATAGTATTGACCTTAGTTAACACTGTCTATAAGGTGGTATTGCATGCCACCTCTCCATTTGGCCACACTGGCCAAAATCCTTCACAGAAATTACACATATGGGCCAAATTTAGTTTTCGTGATTTTTTCACTATTCACAAACTCAATTTGGAAAAAGTGTTTATATGGGGCAATAGTATTGACCTTAGTTAACACTGCCTATAAGGTGGTATTGCATGCCACCTCTCCATTTGGCCACACTGGCCAAAATCCTTCACAGAAATTACACATATGGGCCAAATTTAGTTTTCGTGATTTTTTCACTATTCACAAACTCAATTTGAAAAAAGTGTTTATATGGGGCAATAGTATTGACCTTAGTTAACACTGCCTATAAGGTGGTATTGCATGCCACCTCTCCATTTGGCCACACTGGCCAAAATCCTTCACAGAAATTACACATATGGGCCAAATTTAGTTTTCGTGATTTTTTCACTAGTCACAAACTCAATTTGGAAAAAGTGTTTATATGGGGCAATAGTATTGACCTTAGTTAACACTGCCTATAAGGTGGTATTGCATGCCACCTCTCCATTTGGCCACACTGGCCAAAATCCTTCACAGAAATTACACATATGGGCCAAATTTAGTTTTCGTGATTTTTTCACTATTCACAAACTCAATTTGAAAAAAGTGTTTATATGGGGCAATAGTATTGACCTTAGTTAACACTGTCTATAAGGTGGTATTGCATGCCACCTCTCCATTTGGCCACACTGGCCAAAATCCTTCACAGAAATTACACATATGGGCCAAATTTAGTTTTCGTGATTTTTTCACTAGTCACAAACTCAATTTGGAAAAAGTGTTTATATGGGGCAATAGTATTGACCTTAGTTAACACTGCCTATAAGGTGGTATTGCATGCCACCTCTCCATTTGGCCACACTGGCCAAAATCCTTCACAGAAATTACACATATGGGCCAAATTTAGTTTTCGTGATTTTTTCACTAGTCACAAACTCAATTTGGAAAAAGTGTTTATATGGGGCAATAGTATTGACCTTAGTTAACACTGCCTATAAGGTGGTATTGCATGCCACCTCTCCATTTGGCCACACTGGCCAAAATCCTTCACAGAAATTACACATATGGGCCAAATTTAGTTTTCGTGATTTTTTCACTATTCACAAACTCAATTTGGAAAAAGTGTTTATATGGGGCAATAGTATTGACCTTAGTTAACACTGTCTATAAGGTGGTATTGCATGCCACCTCTCCATTTGGCCAAGTTGGTCAAAATATATTGGAGACAAAAATTTGATGAACTGATTTTTAATAAAAATAATTTTAATTTGTATGGATATACTTCAGAAGGTCTTGAAATCTCTTAAATTTTATTATTTGTTAAACAATTATTCTTAAATTTATTTTTAAATGTAAAACAATTCGTGTTTTTCTTTGTATGTCGTTACGTCAAACATATTTAACTTCACACTTATATATGTTTTACGTAAGTCGTTACGTCAAAAACATATATAACTCGACATATTTATCTTCACACACATCGATTTTTTTCCTATTTGTTATTAAAAAATTAAGTTAAAGTGATGAGAAAAAAATTTCAGAAGCAAACAATTTTTTATCAATACGGCAGCACTGTTATAAAATAAATTTTTTAATTATAAATCACTAATTTTTTTATTTATTTATTTATTTTTTTTTTTTTTTTTTTTTTGTTTAAACAAAATTTTTATAATTTTACAATTTCTTATTAAAAAGAGCTCAAGGTTTCAAAGAACCAAACGCTAAGTAAGTGATTCGCTTTAAGTTTTCTGGCGATCTATTTATAAATAGAAAACAAACTAAATTTTATGTATATGGCAAACCTGCTTTAGAATTTATTTCTGCAATTATAGCTTTTCATGAACTTTAGATTCTTATAAGAATTATAAGAACTTTGGCAACACCAACCACCCAACCACCAGTGGTGACAGAACTTGTTATAGAAAAATCTTCATTTATCGACAAAAAATCTCAATTTAGTAAAAAAATCTTCAAAACTTTTTTGATTCTTTTTACTTTTGAAATTATCTGCTCAACGTTTGCTGATGAGCAAGGGAAACATATCAATTTATTGGATAATTCGACAAAGTTTAAAACAATAGCCTACTATTCGCTATAGAAATATTTGACATTGTGTGCCAAAACTCTTTCAAGGTAACATTTTCTTAATTCTTAAAATATTTATTAAATTAATGTGGCGGAGTTCCCTGAATTCGTCATCTAAATTTCGTATCTCACTGCCTTCAATTAAATTTGGAAAAAGTTTTATTAGACTTACATTTTTATGAATAACGTTTTATGAGCGTCAATATAAGAAAGTTTTTTAAGGGTTGTGTCATTTAAGTCAAACTGTTTTGTTATTTGTTTACACACCTCAATGTAAAAGGCAATACAATTCATTTAATTTAGTAGCATTTAACTGGTATACGCCATCAGAGATACAATTTACATTCGTTAATATTTTTAATAAATTTTAACAAGAAGATACAATTTTAAGTGTTAAAAAATTAAATACAAAAAAAAAATAATCTTGAGAAAAAGATCTTCAAAGCTTGATTAATTTTGATTAAAATATTTTAAAAATCAAGGCAAAATTATTTATTCTGGCATCGCTGCCAAACACCAAAGGTTAACCGGGTTCAAAATAATCTGGCAACTCTGCAGTCAACAATGTTGTTGTAATGTTGTTAAATTTGAAAGACAATGCCAGCCCTGTCAAAACTATTCTTTCCTTATGGTTTCCTTAAAGTAACTGAGCACAGCGTCCTGAAATATTCTGATGATAAACAATTTGGCGAGTGTCAAGAATTACCACCTGTTTACCTTAAAAGTTTATGAGCATTGCGACCTAAAAATATTGAAAAACTCTAAGCACCGCCAGATAATTTCAACTTTGAGTTCTTATATATGAACCGTAAATGGGTTAAATGTCACGATCTTGTTGGCCAATTAACTGGGCCATTATAGGTATGAAATTATATTTTCTTTAAAAGTTTCTCCAATTAAATAAATTATATCGCCTCTGTGAGGCATATAACCATGTGCTGTTGAACTGTCAATAATTACGCCAGCCCATAAAACGCATCAAACAGTAATTTTCTGTGGACGTAAAGGAGTTTTAAGAAAATCTTGTTTTTTTTCCTCACTTCAAATACGCCGTATCCATTCAATCAGAAATAGGATTCATCCGAAAACAAAATTTTTAATGGAAATTCAAAATCAATATCAATTTATTTATTTATTCGCTAAAATTGGTAATTTGAAGTAAGTCGATTCTTAATAATATTTTTAAGCAAACTAAATAAAAAGCAACTATCAGCTGTTAAATGGGAGCTTAGAAAAAGCAGTGATGTCAACTCAAAGTTGTGGCACTCTAAAAAAACACGTTTAGAAAACACTTGAAAATTATACAAAATGTCCGCTACTTTATCCGATAAAATAACAAGTGTAAATAAATATATAATATTAAAATTTAAAGGGTGCCCTAATAGTTGATGTATATTGCTATTTCTTGAAAGTTACAAACGTTTACAATTTAATAAATTTTTTACTGTGTCAGCAATAAAAGAAACATGATTTTAAATTTATCTGCTTTAAAGTCGGTTTTTTTCGTAAGATTTATTTTATTTGTTACCAGCAGTACCCACGACTTTGTCAGCATATAATTTCTAATTTTTTGAAATTTATATTTAGAAAATTGTGTTCTTAATATTTATTGTAGAGTTCTGTAAACAGTGTTAAAAATTCTCCATCTAAAAATATAAAATGTGCTGGCAGCTGGTAAAATTGGGTGCTTTCACATTTGTATCTCTTACTTTTCTACGAAATGACGTAAATAGGTATTTTTATAAAAAAAAAATCCTATATTTGAACCAAGGTTCAAAGGAACCTCCCACAAAATTTTATTCAAATCCATTCAGCATTTTTTACGTGATGCGAACGTAGGCAGATAGACAAAAATTCCCAAAATATGTGATGTTTTGTATTCCATATCGATTACTGTCTACACCAACATCAAGAATTTCAAAAAATATTTTATGTACTGTTTTATTTTATGTGTGAATGAGGCCAGGCCTCTTCTATGCAAACATTCCTTTAAATCAAAAACTGCAATACTTAACGTATTTCTGCACTGCTAACGATAACAAGAAACATTTACAGCCCTTAAGAAAAAAAAAGCAAATTTCATTGCTTGAAAATGTCTTCTTTTCTTCTTTAAACTTTGTTTTGTTTTATATTTGTGCCAAAAAAAAAAAAAAAATATTCAAGAACATGCAGTTTGGCACTTCTTTTTATTTGTTTTAAATATCCCTTCTACAAAGTGATAAATACTGCAAAAGATTTTTGTGTATTGCTTTAAGGGTAATTTATACCAAAAATTATTTTTGTTGTTTTTTTCTGAGCCGTTTACTGTCTTTATTTGATTGAAAATACAAAAATATTCAAATATTAAATTTGTATATTTTGTAAATTAACCAAAACTATCAAATTGTAATGGAAATAAAACAATATTAATCGGATTGGTTTAAATCAAACTGTTACCATTCCGATCAGAATTTATGATTAAAATGTATGTTTAATATTTAAAAGGCAAGTTCTATAAATAAAACTTTAAAAAGATTTTTTAGAAACTTAGCATTGCACACACTTTTCCATCTTTGTATTAAAATTGTTGTTGTCCAAGTCTTTTTCTTGATTTTTATTTCTTTTCAGTAAAGAGTCCTACTTTCAAAAACAAAAGATGTGGAAAGAAGTTTAAAGTAAAAAAAGAAAAGAAAGAGAAGGTACAAGCAGACACATTTCAAAACAGGAAAAAAAACTATTCTAGACAGTGTTGTCAGATCAATTCTTCGTGAAGAGGCGATTAAAAATCGCTATCTAATATTTTTTAGTTATTGAAAAATTTATATTAATTTACTTTAATCGTGCTTGAATTTTTTAAATATAAATATTTTATGACATTCTTATGCTATTCTCTTTCTCCTTTTAGCCCCTGTCTTATCTTTTATCCTTTCCCTTTCCTAAAAATGTAGCACGGTTACGAAAAAAATCACTAAATAGGTATCTTTACCTGAAGTGCTACTTCTCTTAAAAAAAGTATTTTTAAACTACAAAATAAAAATATTATTATTACTTTTCATTTTGAAGTTTTAAATAATAAATATTTTATGAGAACATCATGAAATATTTTATGAGAATATCATGAAATATTTATGTTTAAAGCACGATTAAAATAAATAAATAATAAAAAGATTTTTTTTCGGTAGTAACTTTGCTTTCAAGTTGAGAATTATAAAAAATAATGAGTAAAATGCAAACTCCTTGATGAGGATATAGCTGATTTACACGTGCCTGCTTCCTACAAATGAAAGGTTAATGGAAAAATAAATTTAATCAATACTCCTTTCTCTGCTGCAAAAATAAACTTTGACGAGTTTGAACAGGACAAAATGACAATTGTGAATCGAAAATTAGAGAGAAGTTTTTGTTTTAATAAATGATACCTAAAAAGGCTTTGAAACACTTATAAGATTCAGTCTGTAACAAAAATTGTTATCTACAGGAAATCTTTAGTAAGCAAAGCCACAGCGGCAGAATAGAGGAGAAAATACTTTCCCTCGGCCGAAGGCCGGATACACAGTAAATCATGAAGCAAAGTCGGTTTAGATCATTATATAAAAAGAAATTCCGTTTTAGATAGTACTTTGAATTATAATTCATATTTTTCAAAGTAGTCGTAGATAAAAAAAGGTCACCACCTTTTACTTTGAAACTACGGGTCGTACCCAATTTTTTTGCTTTACATTTTCTACTCAAAATATAATTTAACGTACATAAGGCTTCTTTTTTTAATTTTTTTTAAAGTGGCCCTGAAGTTATTTGTTTTCTTTCAAACAATTTCTTATAAAATATAATTATTTTTTTTTAGTATTTATTTGCTTCTGCTAAGACTACGTTTATCTGTAGGATATGTTATAAACAGTATCAAGTTTATTTTATGAAATATTTTTCTGAATACAAAACAAATATTTTTGGAATTTTTGTCTGTCTGTTTGCCTGTTAGTGTTCGCAAACACTGCTGGATGGATTTGAATAAAACTTTGTGAAGATGGCTCCTAGCACCTTGAATCAAATACAGAAATACTTTTTATTTCATAAAAAAATATCTCATCATTAAATATGACGATTTATTATATATTAAATGTAATAACTTTCCTTTTAGAACATGTAGGATCATATTTTTCTTAAGTCGCCGTTTATACATGGAAACATTTGGAAGGAAAACATTTGGTTTGGTAGCAAATTACGGGTGGGGAAGAGAGAATCGTTTTTGTGTTCGGTACTCGGCGATACGTTTTGTTGGCATATTCTTTGCATGCATTTTAAAGCCAAACAATAACAATTCTAATGAAATTTTGCCGACAACATGTTCGCCTAATAAGTATTTGAGAAAGGCAAAAGTATTTTTACATAATTTAGGGTTTAGGTCAAATAGTTGACTAATCTGACCTTAACTTAAGTAGTTCTTCATTACTTTATTGCACTTTTGGGAACAATATTTACTATGTTGAATTTTTTGTTTTTACGCGATATTCTATCAACCATTTGGTGAGAAAGCTAAGAAAAATCTGACAACACTGCGAAAGAAAACACTAGAAATGTTCAATGTCCTAATAAAGGCTTTTGTTTGTATACAAAATTTATATAATTTCCAAACTAAATATTTTTAAAAACTTACCTTTAGAAAAATAGTTTTAAGTGTTTTACCAAAAAAAAAAAAAAATTAGGAAGTGATGAAAGCAAATTTCTTTTTACACTAAAAGCAATGACCGAACCTTTAATAGTGAACTTTTAAATAATAAAAATACTTTTGAAGTTTGATTAATAATTTGTGATGATTTCTTATTTATTATCTTTGCTTAATATTTGCACAATTTAAATTTAGTTTTTATTAATCTTTATAAAAGTTTTCCTAATTTCTTTTACACACGTTATTTTTTCGGTTTTCACCACACTTTAGTTAAACACAAGCATACGCTCACACACTATTCTATTTGAATGCAATGATAAATTGTTGTTGTCTTTTTAATATTGCTCAAAAAACCTTTTTCTCTTTTACAATTTTCTCGAAGTTCACCTTTTAAAAGTAAACAAACTTTAGTTGGCACAATTTTATTTATTTCAATATTATTCTTAATGCACTAACAAATTTTTTATATCCGTAGTTTATTTCTTCTCTTTTAACTCTCTAAATAGTTTTTTTTACCTTAACAACCGTTATATTTGTAACAGATAAATGTCTTTAGCCAATCAAAAAATTTAAACAAAATTTATCCAAAATAAATCACACTATATTTTGATGTTAAAAATTATTTTGATAAAATAACAAAAATAAGACGACAGCTGTTTTATCGGCTTCTCAGAGTCTTACGAGTCGAACATGTGACGAACAACTGACGAACGATATGCCCAAACGCCAAGAAAAAAGTACACCACCACAAACAAAAACATTTTTTTGCACATTTGTAAAAACAACCAATAATATTCAATGAAATCATTGTAGCGCTTTCTCTATGAAAAAACCTTTAAAGCGCCAATAAACCCAGAAAACACCTGCATTCAATTTTTTTTGCTTTTGCACAATTAATGAATTTATAGAACGAAAACGGACGCTAATTATATTAGATTGGTAGCTATTGTTCTCGCAAATCTTGTTAAGCCCTAATTAAGATTATTTGCATAAAATAATTTTTGTAAACATATGTTTTATAATATATGATCAACCAAGGTAATTTGAATTCTCGGCAAAATAAATAGCTCAGGTGATCGAATTGGCTTTAAAAATGTTTCAGAACCAACTTTAAAGTTTGTTTACATATTGTTGACGCGCTAATTCAAAAATTTAAATTCTAAAATCAAAAAAATATATTAAAATTAGCATTTTTTTACAAACCAGTGAATGTGCAAATAAACAGTTGCGTGAAAAGTGAAGAGATTGTGTGTGTCCAGGAAGTGCAAATAATATAAAAATAAAACAAAAAACAATATATATTAAAAAAGAAAACATATCTTTGAGAAACATTTTTAAAAATTGTTTTTTTTTTTTTTTTTTTTTTTTTTGCAAAATGTGAATTAATAAAAATATTTGAATTTTTATGAAGAAATTTTTATGCGGTTTGCAAAAAGGTACGAGTGCGGGAGTGGAGTTGTGTTCGGTATGCCGGAGGACACTAAGGAAATATAAAATGAAGTAGTATTATTATTCTTATTTGTCAGTGCACGTAAGCTTACACGCGTTTTTTTGTTTTTGTCCTAATGCGACTACCTAGTATTGAATTTACTTTGTGATCAACTTTTTTTTACAAGTTGTTTATAATTCACTAAAAATAACTATGGATAAAATGATATTAATTCTGCGTGATAATCTGGCACAAACAGAAATGCAATTATTCGGACATACCCCAAAATTAAGTTCCATTACGTAATTTATCATTAAAAATAACGAAAAGACCAAAAGCAGCCAAGTTCTTTATTGAAAACCTGATGCACAAGAACAGTTAATTTAGCAAAAAAATAATAGAAATTGTAAATTTGCCAAGCGCTATTCAGTTTCAAATAGAAAAACGGTTTTTTCAGCATCGATTTACTAAAAGTAAAAAAAATGTTGATATTTTACCAAAACTTCTAAATACACAACTATTTTTATTTAAAAAAGCCTGCAAAATTATTTGAAATCAATTTTTTTATATCCCTTAAACGGATATCTTAATGTGACGTAAAACATAAACATAATGTGGCTACATCACTAATACTGACCTAAAAAACAAAATAAAAAACAATAACAGTATAGAAATAATAAACTAGAGAAACCATCAGAAGCAATCTAGAAAAAATAAGCGAGTAGATAGTAAAAGAAAGGGAATTACAAACAAAAAGAAAGTGGGAACTAATGTTGCCATATTTATTTTTTCGTTAATCTTTACCTCGTCTATAGTTATTTTATCAAAAATATCTAATAGTCAATCGAATTTATAATGTTCGAACTAATTGATATGTTATGGATACAAATATAAATAAAATATAGGTTTTTTATAATAATAGTAATAAAATGTAAAATATATTGAAATGTAATGCTTACGGAACTATAATTAAAATTACATTAGATTTTGAATCAACTTACGGATGAAATTTTTGTTTGATATCAAGAGGTGTAGTGAAGCAAGCGGGAAAACAAAGTTGTTTTTCTTTTCAATTTTTAGGAGATTTTTTGGCACTCAATTTTTGTTCATTTTGTTGTTTTGAGGTTTCAGCACAAGCTCACATGTATATACTTACATACATATGTGATAAACCCCGCTTTTTATACTTTGATTGAAAATTTTAAGCTTTTATTTAAATATTTTTGAATACCTAAAAAAATTAAGGATAACTGGTTGCAACAAACATTTATTTTTGGGGGTTTTAAGACCAAATTACAAAATAAAAATACTATAAAATGTTAACAATAATTAATTTCTTACTTAAAATAAGGACCACAGATAACTGGTTATTTATCTGTGATAAGGACAAGCAATATTTTTAACAAAATACATGTAAATAAAAATAAATAATATATGTATATGTAAATCTAACCTACGAGCCGTAGGCTATGACGACACACAATAGGTGGAATAAAAGAATATAAAGCATCAGGGAAAATTTCACTGCATAATCATAAAACATAAACAAACAACCAATTTGGCGGTAAACATAAAAATAGCTGATTTCTAAAAAGGTTAAATACAGAAAACATTGAAAAGAGATAACTATATTGTACACTTTGTTAAAAAAGAACTAAGAAAATATCCACACTTGTTATATTACAATTACATACACTGTAAAAAATCTAGTTACTTTCATTATGCGAAATTTTTACACTTACAAGTGTTTTGCTTAAAATTGCATTTTAGATAAGTTTTTTTTATTTATGAGCTGTGTCGTTAATCTAGCTTTGTTTCAATTTTTTATTTCAGATATCGAAATACATATGTATACTGCACCTGTCTGATAAATTATTATGCAATATACCAAAAGCGAAGTTGGTATGCCATGTTGATGATATGCATACATCATGTAAATTTTTAAATGTATAAATAAGAATATTAAAAATTTTTTAATTAAAAATCAATTACTATAGTGCAGAGCGAATGACAATGGACGAGACATTATGATTTGCTTTTACAATTTCCGCCTTCTTTAAAAAATCTAACCGCTATGTTTTGTTTTACTTTCTCACAATTTGACGCTCTTTTTGCACTCTCTCATTGCTAGTAATCAAGTTCGTGAAAACAGTATAGAAATAATTAGCAATATTTAAATAATAAACAGAGCTATTAACTGTTTTAGTTAAAGTGTCACCTTTTATCTGGGTAATAGCTGTATGTATTGGGTTTTCTAGTAGGTACTTTACAACTTTAAAATTAACTTATGAATTCACTATTTCACTGATCATCTGACTGCTACTTTCCTTTCTTCAGTAAACTGAACATTTTCATCATGGTAGGGTACAAGAACGAAGAACGTTCCGCTTAGGCTCTGGAGAAATGAAAAGATTGGCAAAATCATCTTCTGTAACGAAAAACATTTTTGGCTCATTAGGTTCTTCAATAAGCAAACTATGCATTATTGTTTTTTTATGAATCATCTCTTCTTCCACAAAAATTAACTGTTTGGTGCGGTTTGCATGCCGGCGTCGTAATTATTGGGTCATATTTTTTTGTCGAAAGTAACGATCATCAAGTTACTGTAAATGGCGTTCGTTATCGCGCCATGATAACCGATTATTTTTGTCCCGAATTAGATAACATGATTTAGAACGGCATGTGGTTCTAACAGGACGGTGCCACAAGTCACACAGCACACGTTACAATCGATTTATCAGAAAGTAAGTTTGGTCAATTTTCTACCTCGTTGGCGCGAATTAGCGCCGGTAGACTTTTTTCTTTGAGGCTACGTTACTTAAATGGTCTATGCCATAAAGACGAAGACGTTGGAAGAACTCAGAGCCAAGATTAGACGCGAAATAGTCGAGTTCCATTCATAAATGTTTTGATTGCGTTTCATGTCGATTATAAACTTTTGCGTTTATTTTAAAAAAGTGTAGTCTAGTCTTTATTGAAATACTCGATACATAGTTGTAGGTAACTTACTTTGGGCACAGGGTATACATTTACTCAAGGTACATTTATTTTGCTAGGTAGTGTCGTCCGCCCAGCTGGTTTGTAGTTGGACATGTCAAAAGTTGTTTATATTTTTCTACTTTTGTTTACGAATTTAAAAAAACACCAACAACAAGCATGTGTAGAACAAAGAGAGCGTTTGTTTTTAGAGCAATTCTCTTTTAATTTCTTTTTCTAATTTTGACATTTCCACTCACAAAGCAACAATAAAATGTTATGTTGTTTTTATAAATGTTGTATTTGTTGTAGAGCCGCTATTACCTAGTAAAACAAATGTACCTTGCATTTACTCAAACAGAAATAATACTCGGCTATGCCGAATCTTATATATCCTTCACCATTTATTTAAATTTAGTTTAGTGAAGGAACTTCAATAAAAAAAAAATATTTGGATAAAAAATAAGGAGAAAAAGTTAAGTACTACATGTATTTAATTTAACATTAAAAAATATCACCGACTCTAAATGGGTTAAGCATTTTTAAAAATTTTAGCATTTCCTCTTCAAAGGTTTTTAAATGATACCCATATTGGTGTCTTGGAAAATATGGGCGAGCGCCAATTTTTTCACCTGATGATTTTTTCTTCTTACTTTTTAAAACTTTATCGCTTTATATATGGTGTAAAAAAATTAGAGGCAGGCGTTTTGTTTTGCCCGCTGCCTCGAAAGACATGGACCACTCTTGTTGATTTTCAGTAGCAATATTTTTGCAACTGTCTGATTGACTGGCGTTTTTAAATTTAACACTAATACGATTTCAAAACTGACGCGAACGGACAGACGGACATCGCTCAATAGATTTCGCTATACATAAGTACTTAGAATATAAATATATACTTTGTGGGGTCGGAAATGGTTATTGAAGAAATTACAAACTAAATGACAAACTTAGATAAACTATTTTTCCACCTGAGGTGAAGGGTGTAATTAAGTTTAGGTAAATTAATAATGTCTATGCAAATACAGATGTGTGCTTTTCAAAACAAGTTGATTTGTTTTAAATAAATAAAAAAATAAAAATGTCAATATATTTATTTATTAAAAAAACATATCCGTATTTTTAGTTTTTTAAATGTTAATGTGTCATATTTCTTAAAAAATTAATCAAGGCTAATCAATTGCCAGATGGAGTCATGATGGTGGTGGCAAATTCCTTCAATTTAGCCTTCGTTTAAAATGAAGTTCAACACAGGGCGAAATAATGCTAAGTGGTCTCCATAAAGAATTCATTGATTTTTTGTTAATTTGGTGTTCAGACACACAAAGTTTTATTTTATCAATTTTGTTTCCTTATGTTTGGTCGTTCTTAATTTTTGAACGTTTTGCGTTTGGTGCTTAAGCACAAAAATATATGTATGTGCATATATGTATACAACTGTGTAGAAGCAACGAACGAAAAACAAAGCAACTTTGCGACTACATCAATGTCTGTACCACTTATCATTCTTTCTACCTCTCTCCCACATTAAATCAAAACTTTGCCTGTCTAAATGGGGTGTTTCTTTTAGATTTTTTGTAAAGTCAAAACGAAGCATGTAGCTTCAATCGTGTAAACGGTATGCTTCGCAATCACGATTTGGAGAAGTCCTTGCTCAAAATTTTGACTGACTTTTGCTAAGAGCGATGTTACTTTTACCGTTAAGACCGGAAATTTAAATAGTTTCAGACTTATCCTACCGCCCTCGTATTAATTTTTATCATTAACTTGAATTTAAGTAATTAAACGGAAAAAATCAAATCAATCAACAGCAATTTTTTGTCTTATACATAGTTAATTAATTAATAATAATTAATTTTACTCATCATTAATTTATATTTTTTGAAAGTTTAAATTATATAATTTTTATTTATTTATTTTTTTGTTGCAACGGCACTCTTCTAGAGCTAGGAAACTAAACTTTTTCTGAGATTTTTAAGATAAACCAGTTTATTAGAAACAGCTCCACATTTCTGAAGGTATTTGGATCACAAGTGATGGTCCTGCAAATAATTATTTTCAAGTTTATTGTGCATACAGACCCCAAATGATGCAATTTAATAATCGAATGTCACGACAATATTTTTCGTTGTGACGCTTAACACGCTGATTTAGATTCGACCAAAAGCGTTTTTTCCTTTTCTAAATTTTCTGAAATATTATTAATCAATGCTTGGTATTTCCACCAGTAATAAAAATTACACATTTTTTTAACGTTTGTTAAAGTTATTCATTCTTTGAATAAATTAAAGAAACAAATCCAAGATTTTTCTTAAAACTTTTATTCACAAATTCCAACATTGTCCCTTTCGAAATATTATATATTTTAACTTTGAAGGAGTAACCTTATGCCAGGGCTTTATTTAATCTTTCTTGTAGTTAAAACGGTCAGCTTCTTGATCGCCTTAAGATCCTCGTAAAATCGAAGTATTAAATGTATAGCGATCACATTATATAGGAGCACAGTTATCTTTTTTGACTGTCGGAAATGAAATAACATTTTCATTTTCGTTTTATTTTTTATCACCCTGTATTAAGGTAAAATGTGAGCTAAAAGAAAACTTTTTTCTCTTTATTTTTCCATCGGCTTTTACTTTGCCCATGTTATTCCGGATGCTTTAAGATCTTCTTGATTTACTCTTCCTTCAATAGCCTTAATTTCTAATCTGAAAATAAAAAAAGGTTCAACAATTTTTATTATTTTCGTAACATTTATTTTATATAAATATATGTTGTTGCACACATTAAAATTGGTAACAGTTTTCAATGGGTACAGTTTACACAGTCACTTCTAGTATGCACGACTTTGTCGTCACATGTGACGTCGACGAAAGCAATAAAGATACTGTTGCAAAAGTAAGCTAAGTCCCTTTAATTTAGAGATAGTAGCCCCAAAATTTACCCCATTGTTAAGAGTTTTCAAATACGAAGAAACCACCGTTTCGGCCCAGAAAGCCGTTATTTGCTTAGCATAGCCAAGAAATAGCTTTTATAAAATTGAGATGGTTCCTTAGCATGGCTTAAAGGTCAGTCCGCTTTTAGCAGCATGACCTGGAAACCGAGTTCATTTAGAGATGCCCCATACCCCAAGACTACACCAAACCTTAGATCAAAAGAGGTTAAAAACTTGTCTGTCCAACAGCGAATAAATATTTTTTGTCTTTTTCCTACAACATTCCCTAGCAAAGATAAGGATAACGCATACCCATGTGAATGACCCTTTGAAAGAGTTGGCCAAAACAAACTGCACCTGTGTCATCAGCTATCAGTAAACAAAAAGCTGATTCACACAAAGTCTGGCTGTCTGAAGGGGCCGGCTTTAGTACAACCAGAAAACCACTGTTTAAGAACAAAAGTTTTAAAGATAACATTAGACTCTGCTTACCTATCTGCGCTATGATTAACATTCCAAAGTGGTGGTAAATATTTTGGCTGCATTGTGTTAATAAAGTGCTCACGCCAAATTTTTTCTAATTGTAGAAGGCCACCAAGTTCCGTTTGAAATATTTTAACAACTTTTTCACCGTGTTGGGAATAATTTTTATTACTTTCATTAGTTTCGATCTCAGACGCTTCTAGTAGTAGATCATAATTAATGTCCGTAGTTTCCTTGTTAAAATACTGTAGAACAATGCTTTCCAGATTCTTTCTCCTTTCTTCAGGGATTTGATTTTTGCATTTCAATAAAGCTCTAGCAGCAGATTTTACTTGTCTGCAATTTATATTCAATATCGAAAAATGGTTTAAATCTATATGTTTATAGGTACCTGAGTTTTTGAAATTCTTCCGAGTTATGTGATCCTTCAGATGTTAAAGGTGCATTACACATTTCACTAAGTTTATGCCGAATTTTCAAATCAGATATATTACTTAATCGATGGCAGTTAAGACACAGTAATAAAACATCATGAGAAGTGTGTGATTTTAGTACTTCTGTTAATGTAAATAAAAATATGTTTTTAAACTCGAACTTAAAAAAAAGAAATAAAAATAAAAATTAAAACTATACCGGGAAAATGTTTACGGTATTCTCGAGGAATGACGTTTTTTCTCATGAAGGATTCCTTTTGGCCACAAACAACACATTTATTTTCTTTTGGGCTCTGATAATATTTTCCAACTTCTCCTACTGCTCTACCAGCAGGTTCAAAGTTGAGTCTTACCGTAAACGGTTCAGTCAACACTTCAATTCCAAGACTCTGATCTAAATACCAATTCGCCTTACGCCTGTCTATTGTACATAATAGTTCACCATCAGGAGCTTCCAGTAAACAATTGTCATACAAAGCTTTTGATATTGTGCTCATGCCTCTAGATTGTGAGTTTTTAACATCCCTTTGATCACTTTTTACTTTTAAATTAGTTTTCCAAGCTTTTTCCATACTTGGATCAGTTATTAAGCCATCCTTGAAATTTACTTCGTAAAAAGGTTCTAATTTATGACGGATGTGCTCAAAATCACTATTGTTTTGCCAGAAGCCTTTAAGTGGGACTACATCTTTAGATAACTTTTTAAAAATTTCCACAGCAACTAAAGCATCATTAGCAGCATATTCTAGCTGTTTCTCGCTAAGATCTTTAGCTTCCCAATCTGAACAAACCAAACGCCAGTGTTTAACAAGGTCAACGTCTAGTATAGATTTTGACATCTTAGCTAGACCTTCAGGTCTTTTGCCAGTTAGTTCAGCTAAGAACCTTAAATCGAATGTACTGGCTACAGCCACACCATAGTCGTAGGCTAATTTCTGAGCATCACCTTGTGGAGCAATTCCTACTTTAACAATGTTATCATCTTCTAAAATATCTCTCAAGCTTTTTGGTATTTGTTTCAAACAACAAAGCCTGAATAGGGCACACAATCCATCGCCGGAAGATAACTGAAGCAATGCAACTGGGCGTCTGGTTCCACCCATGGTAACCCATTCACAATCGAAACCTAAAACTTTCAATTTATCGCAGTGCCTAGACAAATTTTTCTTTTCTTTAAATAAAGTTTACTTAATCAAATAAGATTACCGTGTACTCACTTTTTCAATTGAGTAATTACTCTGTGACAATCATTTACAGTTTGAACAACTTCTATTCGTTTGTATTTTAAAAGATTCTTTTCTGTTTTAAAGTAACTAAAAATGTGTCTTCGTTTTGCAACTACTAATAAAAGCAATCCCACACCAGCTGCAGTCATTAAGGCCACATTACATAATTTATTTCTAGACTTATCCATGTCGACTTGTACACGCTCTGTGAGATTTTTTAAGACGCGGATTACTTTATGACCATGAACTTAAAGCCTTTTAAAATAGAATTGTATTTTGTGCGCCAATTTCGCAAGTAAAGCTTAAAAATGCTTGTGCATAGGAAGTGTAATTTCAAAATTGTGCTTTGTGTTCAAAATAACTAATAAAAGAAAATCAACGAAGAATTTGTTTTATTTACGTAGGAGAAAACCACTAAAAATGTTAAACGGAGTTGCCAGAAAAATTTAAACATTTTGCAGGTCTACTTTTTAGTTGGCGCGTCAACAAAATACAAACAAATTTTGACGTTGGTTCTGAAAAATTTGTAAAGCAAATTCGAGTAAGATGACTAAATGCAAAACAGTATTACATACAGGTCTGTTCTGTAAACCACTTTTTGTCAAAGTGATTTCAAATCACGTAAAAGGTGTTCTGCCAACAAATTATACTGAAATCACGTGATTTAAAAACGGTTAATAAATGACTGCCGATTTCAAATCACTTGCTTATTTTTTCTAATTATTTCGCTTAGAATACAATAATATTGATTATATATATTTTAAATCATATGTCTTCTATTTATTATTGTAAAAAAGTTAGATTTTTTACACGAAAAACCGAAGTTATTTGTAAGTTTTTAAAGATACTGCTTGTTTTACAAAAAAATGTTTTGCTTATTCAACAACGCTCGTGATTATTTTACTCTTCAGCAGCCAGTTTGTTTTTTAGAATAAAATTTTAATTTTGCCAAATTGACACAGTTTTAAAACAGCAATAGTTAAGTTATTTTTTGAGCAAAATGTTATCAATTTCATCACTGAAAACAGTGGCAATTTCCTAAATTTTTTCATAAATAAACTCTCTTATTTTAAAAGTTTTTATTTGCCGCCAAAGTTTTAGCGCTTTAACCAGCTCTTAAAAGTAAATTAAAGACAAACATATAGTTACCTTAATATAAAAAGGCGTTTTTTTAGCTCAAGTTGTGACACTATTAAATAAATTAGAGAATATAATAAAACATTGCATTAAAAAAAATGTCCAACTACAAAACAAAGCAAAGAAGGGCAAACGTTGTTAAGGGCCTTTCTATATTAAGGAAACGGTATGCATTATTATAAGCAAAAATAAAATTTTCTAATTTATTTTAGCTTCAGGCATTTTTAATTTCTTGAATTTTCATTAATATTTTAATTACGAATTTAAAGAAGTGACAAATAATGCACAAACCTAAAAAATCAGCTATTTTTTTGTGTTTTCGAACATTTGAAACCACGCTGAAAAATTGAAAATCGCGTGATTTTCAGAACATCACCAAATCGTTGGCGTGATTTTAAAACCGTCCGTGATTTAAAATCACGTGATTTTCAGAACAGACCTGATAGTACTGAATCCTTTTTAGAATTTCCAGAATTTGTTGCAGTAAAAATTAAAATTATGGTAAGTTTGTGCAAGCCCTATAAGTGAAGAAGATAAAGAGTACAAAAGCATCTTTCATAGGTAAGTTCAGAGATAAGTTTTAATATTTTCGTAAATGTAGGTGTTGAACAATTGGCAGCACTCTTTCAATACTCAAAGAAGTGACGTCAGAAAAAAAGTGGAAAAAGGGTATAACTGAGTTTGTCCGGCCCCATAAAGTATATTTATACTGAGTTCTTATGCATAGCAAAGTCGATTGAGTGATGTCCGACTCTGTCCGTCCATGTTAGTGTTGAAATATACTTTGCCAGGGCACTAGATCAGCTAGAGAAAATTTAAATACGCAGATATAAAAAAATAAGAAGAAATAAAAAAGTAATAAAGTATAAATTTATCGCTATATTTAGGTCGCACCTCCTAATTAAAAGTGGTTTTACTTAATACTTTTTTTTAATAATAAATATTACGAAAGTAAAATACTATTTTTTTTTTTTTTTGTTTTGTAATATTATTATTAAACAAATTTTAAATTCCTTGGTTAGCTTTCGGCTTTAATATAAAATAATCAATTTATATATTTCTTAATCTTTGCGAAATGTATATCAAATGGTTTTTCTTAAACTGAACCTTATTTGCAAAATTTTGAGTTTTTTGATTCTGAATTTATACATCCTCTGCTCTTCCGGAATCTTCAAAGATAGGAAGAAGCCCCAGTTCATCAAAGTGAATTCAAAGCACTACTGCAGTATGCTTCAAAAATTTATTGATCTGATTATATTTTGATATTTTCGCATTCGTAAATAACTCTGACACATCCTTGTATTTCTTTAAGACTGGATAATTTGTTCGTGGTTTTAAAATGGTAGATGATTTTTTCTAATTATTTAAATCTTCTGCGCTGTCCAAAGTTTAATTTAGATATAGAAGCGTAGAATAAATACTCATTTCGTTGATTTGTTTTTAATTAGATTTTTGCGCCTGAAAGTATACTCAATAATAAAGTTTATATTATCAGGGATGTACAAGTGAAATATGTTTAAGATGTTGCTACTACCTACAAAAGAAATTTAGATAACCAACACTTTTAGTATAAAATGCCTAAGATAGTTCTAAGTGCGTTAATAAACGGGTACATTTATACATTGTGTTGCTATTAACAAGAAGTTATAGGAAATATTTAGACTATTTTTTAGAAAATATAGCCAACACTGTCGCCGACCAGTGTGTATGAATGTATATCGGTAAAACAGTTTGCCTTACAGATTGCCGTTTCAATTACCAATTTCCGTTTTTTACTTTTTTATACCCCTTACAGCAGGTGAGAAAAAAGTATATCTGAGTTTGTCATTCCGTTTGTAATTTTTACAATATCTATTTCCGACTGCAAACAGTATTTATATTCGCAGTTTTTGTGCATAGCAAAGTCGATTGAGAGATGTCCGTCCGTGATCGGGTTAAAATAAAGATTGCCTAGGCACTAGATGAGCTACAGAATAAATACGCCAGTCGATCAGACATAGTTTCGAAAATTTTGCTATTGAAAATCAGCAAGATCGGTCCATGTCCGTCGACGCAGCGGGAAAAACACCACGCCTGCCGTTGATTTTTTCATATTATTTGGAAAAATCTTTAAGAGATCTTTAAGGAAATATTTAAATTTTTAAGAAATGCTTCAACCATTAAGAGCCGATGGCATTTTTAGGTAAAATTGTGTATATGAAGCATTTGTTTTTTTATTCTGTCACCGGAATATTTGTTGTTTTGATTGGAGTTACTTTGATATAAGATTCGCTATAGCCGAATATAGCATTTTTACTTGTTTTAATTTTATTTAACTTTTTTTGGGAATTAAATATATATATATATATATATATTTTTTTTGTAATTTGTGCTTTATTTTTCTAAGAGTCATGGCGAAATCATGTACCAGGTGGTGGCAGTGGCGAATTTATTAATTTTTTGCAGAAAATGTCAATCATCATATAAAAAAATGTCGCTGATTTTTTACATATAGAGTTTGACGTTTTCTGCAACGGCGAAAATGAATGAATGCCACCACCTGGTATATGATTTCGCCATGCTAATTATGTTTTTCGTTACTTTGATTTGAAAAAAAACTTTAGTACTTTCGTGTGTGTTTACTTCTTTAATTGGAGTAAATTCCGTAATTCCCAAACCATTTAATAAAAATCCCAAAAATATATTTTTTTAAGTTTTTTCCATAAAATATTTTTGTGAATAATTAAGGGCAAGTAGGACTTTCTAAATTTAAATTCAGTTTTTAAATACCAACTTTAGCGTATATTTTAGCACGTATAATGGGCGTTGTTACAAATGACACACTACTATAGGGAGTTAAATTTTTCAATCGACGGCGAAATCGCGAGGATTCGCCGCTGTCTGCTGCATGATTTCTCAATAGAGTTATACTTCAACTATAGCTTTTTATATTGCAGCACTGTTCTTTTTTGTAATGAAAGTAATCAAGGTACATTTATTTTACTAGGTAAAAGCGGTTCTACAACAAATACAACATTTGTAAAAACAACATGGCATTTTATTGTTGCTTTGTGAGTGGAAATGTCAAAAATAGAAACAGAAAGTAAAAGAAAATTGGTCTAAAAACAAACGCTCTCTTTGTTCTACATATGCTTGTTGTTAGTGTTTTTTGAAATTCGTAAACAAAAGTAGGAAAATATAAACAACTTTTGACATGTCCAACTACAAACCAGCTGGGCGGACGACACTACCTAGTAAAATAAATGTACCTTGAAAGTAATTTTTAAAATATAGAAGTCTATGAAATTACCGAAAATTCATTTAAATTTTTGTGCGATTGCATGATCATATATATATGTGTGTGTATAGCAGTACAGTTAACATCACTACTTTAAAATGTGTCATTCTTAAAGAATATTTAGTTGAGAATACGCATTTATTATTATTCAACTGCATTTATAAATAAAAAACGCTTAACAAGTTAACGAGTTGCTCTGTATTGTCTGTAGTGCCTGCCCTTCATGATATGATTAATAACAGTCTTTAGAAATAATTTGGTACTTAAAAATTTGCATTTTTTTGTATCAAGTTTTGCTGTTGTGTGCAAAAATCAATGTTCATGTTCATTTTATTTTAATGCTTTAAAAATGTAAATAATAATTAAGGACCTTTTTTGTGAATTTATCAATTTCTAACGTACACAATGACACACGTCCACATTAACACATTTAAAAATAAAAACATATAAAGAAAAAATTTACACACTTTCGAATTCAGTAGTGAATTAAACATTAAACTAATTTGAACAATAGAAATTATAATATGGAAATTTTGCGTTCACCGTATCAAAAGGACATACCAAAGTCCTTTAAACTAGAAAATTCTCAGGGTGAAGAAATATTGGTTGGAGTCTATGCGAAACTTATTAAACATTTTGCTGATTATATGAACTATGATTTGAGGCTGGTGGAAGAAAGTGAATTTAAAATGTCCGATATACAAAGAGATATTCAAAATAACATCTTTAATATTTCCCTGCTCAGTAGCTCATATGTACGTTTTGCTGATGTTGATTTTTCATATCCGTTGGAGTGGTCAAACACTTGTGTAATGGTACCAGCTGAAGACGAACTACCCAGATATTGGTATATTGCCTGGCCTTTTGGTCGTTATATTTGGTCCTTTCTGGGACTATCCGTGATTTATGTGGCCTATCTAATGACTTATCTGAAACATCCTGCACGCAAGTTTGGCACAAATCTTCTAAACAGCCTTTCTGTCGTTATGTACAATTCGAATGCAACTTTTCGTTTAACTAACATTTCCTTACGTTTGCAATTATTTTACGCTCTACTGTTTCTATTGGGATTTATATTGTCCGGCTATTATTGCAGTTATCTAACAGTCTATAATATGAGACCGGTATTTCAACCCTTCATTAAAACTATTGATGATGCCCTAGAAGCCAAAATCAAAATTTTAGTTTCAGCCGATACACTGGAAGCGCTAAGAAATAATTCGTATGTTGATTTAACACGTCTGTCAAAGCTGTTGCAGGTGACCAGTCCTTGGGATATTTCAGAGAGAATTAAAAAAATAGATCGATCGTTTGCGTATGTTGTGCCTCAAACTCAATGGATTTTTATGTCGAAGCTTCAAAAAAATCTTATACAACCAGTTTTTAAACTCTCCGACATTTGTTTTGGCAACATCTTCAATACTTATCCCATGCAATTGAATGCAAAATTCGCCGAATCTTTAACGATTTTTATTATGATGATCCAACAAAGCGGCCTCTGGGTTCTGTGGGATGATGAAGGTTTTCTTTACGCTTTGAAGTATGAAAATTATGAACTGCTAGAAGATGCGTATCCAGTGGAGCCATTGAATTTATATTATTATAGAATTGCTTGGATTATTTTTATTGGCGGTTTAGTTTTAAGTACGTTTTGTTTTATTATTGAAATTTTGGCTTTTAAGTATAAGTTAAGTTTAAGCGGTTTTAAGTATCGGTGCAGAAACGAAATTTTTGTTTAAAGAAAATTATGTGATTTTAAATAAAAGAAGTAGGTCTGTTCAGTAACTTTACTAGCGAAAACTAGCAACGAGAAAGTAAAGCAGAAATTTTCAAATTAAAATTAGCAAAGAAAATAAATTGTTATGTAAGATTTAAAAACTGTACGGTTTGACCATTAAATAATACCATTTTTAAAGTAAATGTACTTGAGTGCAGAAATATACACCTCTGCTCATATAATCAAGTCACAAGTATGTATTTTTGAACATTTTTTTTAAAGAAATCTCATGTACATTTTTATCAACTGTGATAACTTTTAACTGGAAAGTACCGTTAATTTAGCATTTGCATTCATAATTTGTTTGTTAAAAAGAACGTTCTTACCTCGATTACGGTTGATAATATTTAAAAAGGTTATTGCACGCGTGCTCACACAATTAAGTCACTTTATTTCTAAAAGGTATATTTACATTTTATTACAGGAAATATCCTAGGTATATATAAATTTAATAAATTTAAGTTAATTTTAAGAACATTTGTGATCGGAATCACAATGGGAAAAAACAAATCATCAACTTCATTTGAGAGAAAAATCCTTTGGAAGGCATATAAAAAATATGAAAATATTGCAAGAGTTTTACACATTTTGGACTTTTCTCGTGGTAAAGTCACCAATGATGTCCAACACTATAAAAACATAAGAAGGCAAGAAAAACTACCCCTACAGGCGATAGAGACTTGATGAGATTAAGCAAATCTGATCCTTTCCTCCAGCGAAATTAGGGTGCAATTAGAAATATACAATGGCATAAAATTATGTGCCCAAACTGTACGTCGCCGTTTACAAGAAAATTCTTTGAACGGACGAACAGCTAGAAAAAACCGAATGTATCGAAAAAAATATAAAGCGAAGAATGACGCTTGCTAAAGAGCATTTGTGGAAAAACGTAAAATTTTTGGAATTGGAGGCTTGGAGCGACGAGTCCAAATTTAACTTGTTTGGCAGTGATGGTAAACCAATTCTTAGACGTCCTCCAGGGCAAGAAGAGTTGCTTTACATCATCAGGTGTTGGTCCAATTTGTAAAATTGATGGCAAAATGACGGGCGATATGTACAAGAGTATACTGAAATTTGGATAGTGATTACACCGATTCTTTACCTTTAGCATGGACATTTCAACACGATAATGACACCAAGCACTGCTCACGAGTAGTTTAAAATTGGATTTCATCGCGCAATATTAAAGTTTAAGATTGGCCAGCGCAAAGTCCCGATTTAAACCCCATAGAAAATCTATAGGGGATCATAATGAGGGCTGTAGCAGCACGAAAATCAAACAAGAAACACGTTTTATGGTGAATAATTTAGGAGGAGAGGAGTGGAATGAAATAAGTCCTGCTCAGTATGCCAAAAAGATATGCTGAAGTGTAAAGAAACAGAGGTTTTTAACCAAATATTAGCTGAGTATAAGGTAGAACGCATAAAGTTTGCCATATTCTTTTAAAAACAAATCTTTTTTTCAGATGACTAAATTATATGACCACAAAATATTTAAAAAACCATGTAAAAAATAATAATTTTAATATAATTAAATTTAAACTTATTTTATTTTGTAGAAAATTGTTTGTTGATTTTAATAAAAATTATAGTTTTAAAATTTGAGTACTTAGTTTTTGGAGTAAATTATATGAGCACAAGTTTATAAAACAGTAGACCACAAAAAGCCAGCAAACTGATGACCACAAGGAAAAAGTTTAAATAATACTCTAAGTAACCAAACAGAAAAAATAAGAACGTGAATATGTTCTAGTAACAAATAGTAACAAGTTTAGTTACTGAACAGACCTAATGTAGCAGCCTCTAAATTCTATATTAACCGGCTGGCAACTCTTCGATAAAATTTAGAAAACGGATACTGATACCAAATGTAATTTTCAAAAAATTTAATTATTTATTTAGGCAAAATATAAATTTAAATTATGTAAATTATAAAAATGACATCAGAATTTGGTACAAAAGTACATAAAAAAAGAACATCTTTGAAATTTAAAATTTTATATTAAAAACCAATAAAACAAGTAAGAGAGCTTTATTCGGATATGCTGAATATAAGATACCCTTCACCATCTATGTAAATCTAGTTTAGTGAAGTAACTCCAATCAAAAAAGCAAATATTTGGGTGACAGAGAAATAAAAACAAGTGCTACATATACATAATTTTACCTAAAAATGCCATCGGCTCTTAATGGGTGAAGCATTTTTTAAACATTTAAGTATTTCCTTAAAGATGTCTTCAAAAGCTTTAAAATGATACCCATTTTGATATTTAAAAAAATTTGAAAATTTCAGAGGCCTGTTACTCGGAAAATATGGGCGAGCGCCAATTATAAGTAAATTAAAAATAATAAATATGTACTAATGAAATATGACTTTTTTTTTGTCAAGTCAGCACTTTATTTACTTAAATTACTTAATTTTAATAAATGCCGATTCTGTTTAATCAGCATTTTTAGCGTTAAGAATTTAGTATAAATAGTGGTTAAGAATTATGAAGATTCACCATCTTGTTGTAAATCAGAAGTAGAAACAAGTAGTTATAAGCTGAAATTCCTACGGGAACCTGCAGGTTATATAAATAAATAAAAATTAATAAAATGAATAATAAATAACAGTGTTCTTTTTTTTAACAACTACCCCAACAATAGAACAAACACTTGAAAATAATATACAACCTTCCCCGTAGATTCCCCACTAACTCACTACATTCAAATTTTGAACATAAAATGATTCGTTCATTTGTAAAGGACTTAACGCTGTCATTAAATAAAAAATGCTGATCTTCTAATTTTGAGAGTATAAGAAACTACTAACTACTAAGCTATCACTAAGATGCTTTTGGAGAGAAAGAATCTAAGTTGGTGATTAGATAAACAAATTTCATTTTAACTTTAAAGTTTGTATAAGGTTTTTTGAATAAACTTTTCCTTAACACTGTCTTTTTAAAAGTTTTTTTTTTTATATTAAATTATTCAGTTTGTAAATGCTGTAGTACTTTTAAGTAAATTCTCATACTATTGTACCTTGTATATTTTAAGAGTATTTTCAATAAATTTGAATAATAATAACCAAGGCGAATTCATATAACGTGGCAGCGCCGCTACAACAATAGAACAATAAAAAGAAAAACAGGCACTTGAGTGTATGGTAAACTTTAGAACTTTTTAAAGCGCTTTTACTAAGATTTGTTTTTTAAATTGATTTAAAACTCTTCTTACAATTCTTTTTTAAAGAATAAAATGATTCACTTTTGACAGCTATTACAAAATTAAGCAAAAAATTGTCAGCTGCTGCAACGATGCCACCTGGTAAAATTAACTCGCCTTGATAATATTATTTTTTTAAGAAAGTTGACAATAAAAGAAAACAAACCTTTCGTTAAAAATATATTACATCACTCACAATAGCTCTGATTTAAAATTATTTAGCATAATTGTAAGAATTTCCCAGAAAAATGTTGCATAGAATATTTAAATTTATAAAAAAAATTGCAAAACGATTTGTTAATAAAAACTATACAACAAAAACGTTTTGTACAGATTCATTTTTAATTAATACTAACGAGAAATGAAGTTTGTTATTTTGATTATAATTTTAATGGACTTAATTAATTTCATGATATAGAATTTGGTAGGGGTGTCGGTGACAGAGGTTAGGTGGTTTTGTTGGAGCTGGTATAAGTGGTGGTTTTGGTGGCGGCATGGGAGGTCTTGGCAAAGGTTTTGATGTCACTTAAAGTTTCGGAGGAGGTCAAGGCGGTCGAGGTTTTATACCCCTTCCTTACATTTTTATTGTTTTTAATTTTATTTAATTAAAAATGCAATTGAATCAATGAGCCAGCGTTGATGACAATGAAACAGATTACAGAGTGTTTTTTTTCAATTAACAATAAAAATACAATAGCAGTAACAATACATACATGTTTGTATAATTAACTATAATAAATATATTAGAATAAATATATTAAATTGCACTTTATTTATTTATATTGACTTAAGCACTAACGACGTTTTACTTCAATCAATTATGGGAAGTTGCCACAAAAACTCACAATCTCTTTAGATCTTTCTTTTACCGTAACCTTTTTTAATTATTGTTTTGGAAGATATTTACGTTGAGTTCATATATTTTACCAAAATATACAGCCGATGCCAAAACAGCAGATGTGGAAATCATATAAAAGGAATTCAAAAGAAACTGCAATATAAATAAAAAAAGAAAAGTAAAAACTTGTTTCACAAATAGCAGCAGTAAAGAGGACGAACCTTATCCTGCCATTTACGATTTGCAATACATTTACTATACGGCATACTAGTAAACGAAACACTATTATACAGTGGCACCCAAAAATTGGGAAAAAATTTAAATAATGTTGTATCCAACAATTTACGACATTTAAACGAAAAACGTTTAGTTAAGTCGCGCATCTAAATACAAGAAAGTAAAAAGAGTTTTAATTAAAATGAAAATTGATTGAAGTAAAAAACGTACCTCCACATAATTGTACATGGCCAGATCGCATATAGCATGAGCATCTCGCCATCGGGTTTCTGTAAATTTTTCTAAAGCTCTTTCTATAGACATTTGTGGTTGATTCAAAATCGAAAAGAATATTGTGCAATCCTCCATACCAGCATTCATGCCTTGGCCGTAATAGGGAACCATGGCATGAGCAGCATCACCTAGAATTAAAGCTCTGCCTTCATAATGATAGGGGTTGCACTAAGAAAATCAAGAAATGAAGTGTAAAAAAAATTGGTAGTAATTTTAAATATGAATGAATACTTTTTACCTTAATGGATACCAAATATTGAGGTTTAGATTTAAAGAAATCTTTAATCAGACTTTCCTCTCCAATCAGCGGCAAAGCATCAATATAGTATTTCTTGAAAAATGCCAATAATTGTTCATGGGTTTTAATACTGGCGAAAACTTTAAATGGCATGGATAAGGTCACCGTAAACGATTTATCTTGATTGGGCAATGCAATCATCATAAAATCATCTCTGGGCCAAATGTGCAAATAATTGGGTGGCATTTGAAATTCTCCATTTTTAGCCGGTATACACAATTCCAAATAACCATGTTCAATATATTCCTGAGAGTAATTGAAACCATAATTTTTAGCCATTTGTTGGCGCACAGAACTAAAGGCACCATCGCAGCCAACTATAAGATCCGCAGAAGCTTTTGTACATTCATCTGTATAAGGACTAATCGAACAAATTTATAATTAACTTTCAAATGAAATAAATATAATTAAATACTAAAACTTACTGTTTGAAAACCATTTCTCCTAATTCAAGATTTGCTGTTTTAAGTTTATGATTGAAATAATAATGAATATTGGGAAACTTTTCCCCAGCTAAATATAAAAATAAAAATTAAGTAAAAATACTTATTTAGTCAACAATTTAGTTTCTTTCTATTTACATCTATTACCATTTAATAAAAGTTCATTTAAGTGTTTACGTCCCACCGAGTACAAACACTGGCTGGTACAGGGATCATACAATACTATTGATCTTTTTCCTTTAATATCATGTAACATGCGTCCGCGCATAGGTATCGCTGTGGACAGTACAACATCTTCCAGACCTACTTCAGCCAAAGCTTTACGACCTCTTTGCGATAGGGCTAAATTAATACTACGACCCTGAACCAGCTGGGAAGTACGAATATCCTCTCTATATTCATAGAGATGAACTTCATGACCTCTACGTGCAAAATTTAAAGCCGTCAAAGAACCCACCTAAAAATAAAATATTTATATTAGTATATTGACATTTAGAAAGAACATAATTAACGGCGTCATTCTTCAAAATTAAGCTACTTTGATATCTGCAAATGTATTGAATAACAAAAAAAAAAAAAGAAAAAGAAATGAACAAGTAAGACTGCTATATTCGACTATGCCAAATCTTACATACCCTTCACCATGTATGGTATAACCACAAGTAGCATAATGCAGATTTGAATAGTTTAAAAAAATGTGCATAAGAAAGTTTTTCCTACTATAAATTCTTAACTTAGTAAATAATAGTTCTTGCAGAAGAAAACCCGACTTCAAAACAGACAAACCTGAAATCAAAAGTGTTTCTTTAGGACGGTATCTAATGTGCATTAATTATATTCTATTACATTCGGGAAAGATTGCGTCAAGATTTGTTATATGTCGTAAAACAAAGTATGAAGGCAGATTAAGCAAGAACATTCAGCAGTTATGCGGTCACCCTTTATTTTTTACACTTTTTATTGCTGACATGGTAAAATAAAATTCGTTTAAGTTCTAAGCGTAAGATTGGCCAATACATTAAATTACAACCGTTAGGGCACCCTTTAATTTCTAATTTTAAATATTTATAGTTGTTGATATAGTTATGGACTATGGTGAGGGGTATCTTATATTCAACATATCCGAATAAAGCTCTCTTACTTGTTTTATTGGTTTTTAATATAAAATTTTAAATTTCAAAGATGTTCTTTTTTTATGTAGTTTTGATTTATATAAACCGAATTCTGATGTCATTTTTATAATTTACATAATTGAAATTTATATTTTGCCTAAATAAATAATTAAATTTTTTGAAAATTACATTTGGTATCAGTATCCGTTTTTCTAAATTTTATCGAAGAGTTGCCAGCCGGTTAATATAGAATTTAGAGGCTGCTACATTAGGTCTGTTCAGTAACTAAAGTTGTTACTAATTGTGGCTAATTGTTACTAGATCGTGTTCACGTTCCTATTTTTTCTGTTTGGTTACTTAGAGTATTATTTAAACTTTTTCCTTGTGGTCATCAGTTTGCTGGCTTTTTGTGGTCTACTGTTTTATAAACTTGTGCTCATATAATTCCCTCCAAAAACTAAGTACTTAAATTTTAAAACTATAATTTTTATTAAAATCAACAAAACAATTTCCCACAAAATGAAATAAGTTTAAATTAAATTACATTATTTAATTATATTAAAATTATTAGTTTTTACATGGTTCTTTTTTAAATATTTTGTGCTCATATAATCAATTTATCTGAAAAAAGATTTGTTTTTAAAAGAATATGGCAAACTTAATGGGTTCTACCTTATATTCAGTTAATATTTGGTTAAAAACCTCTGTTTCTTTACACTTCGGCATATCTTTTTGGCATTGTGTGAACCAAAGTAGCATATTGAGCAGGACTTATTTCATTCCACTCCCCCTGAATTATTTTCCATAAAACGTGTTTGTTGTTTGATTTTCGTGCTGCTACAGCACTCTTTATGATCCCCCATAGATTTTCTATGGGGTTTAAATCGGGACTTTCCGCTGGCCAATCTTGAACTTTAATATTACGCGATAAAATCCAATTTTAAACTACGCGTGAGCAGTGCTTGGGGTCATTATCGTGTTGAAATGTCCATGCTAAAGGTAAAGAATCGGTGTAATCACTATCCAAATTTCAGTATACTCTTGTATATATCGCCCGTCATTTTGCCATCAATTTTAAAAATTGGACCAACACTTGATGAGGTAATGCAACTCCACACCATCACAGATGAGCCACCATGCTTTAAGTTTTTTTTGTGTACTTTGGTTTATTTTCTTGCCGTGGGTGACGTCTAACAATTGGTTTACCATCACTGCCAAACAAGATAAATTTGGACTCTTCGCTCCAAACCACCAATTCCAAAAATTTTACTTTTTTTCACAAATGCTCTTTAGAAAGCGTCATTCTTCACTAGATATTTTTTTCGATACATTCGGTTTTTTCTAGCTATTCGTCCGTTCAAAGAATTTTCTTGTAAACGGCGACGTACGGTTTGGGCACATAATATTATGCCATTGTACCATCAAGTGTCTATCGCGTTGGTAGGTTAATGATTTGTTTTTGTTATTGCGATTCCGATCACAAATGTTCTTAAAACTAACTAAAATTTATTAAATTTATATATACCTAGGATATTTCCTGTAATAAAATGTAAATATACCTTGCAGAAATAAAGTGACTTAATTGTGTGAGCATGTGTGACCTTTTCAAATATTATCAACCGTAATCGAGGTAAGAATGTTCTTTTTAACAAACAAATTATGAATGCAAATGCTTAATTAACGATACTTTCCAGTTAAAATTTATCACAGTTGATAAAAATGTACACAAGATTTCTTTAAAAAAAAATCCAAAAATACATACTATCTGTCTAATTTTTAAGAGTTTGTTTGTAACGGTTTCAAAGATAGGGCCATATAAATCAATTTACATCAGCTATAGGGACACCCTTTAATTTCTAATTCCAAGTTTGCTACTTGTTATAGCGGACTTAGCAATAAAGGTTCTGTGCAAATTTCAATCAACTGTTTAACAGTTTGATCAAATAACAGCAACTATTGTTACACCCTATAATTTATAATTTTAAATATTTATACTTCTTAATATACCAGACATAGTATCGCTTCGTATGATAGGGCCATATAGGTCAATTTACTTCACACACCGGAACACCCTTTAATTTTTAAATTCAAATTTTATACTTGTTATAGCGGCCTTAGCAATACAGGGTTTTTCTTAATAGTTAAAAAGTTTGACCACATACATCAAATTACGTTAACTATTGGGACATCCTTTAATTTATAATTTTGAGTTATTATAACGGCCATAGTTATCGACATCCAGTCCACTTTTCAAGCGTTTTTCATCAAAGGTTTACAAGATAGGCGCATATGTCAGTTTACTTCACCTATGGGGACACCCTTTAATTATTAGATTGATGCTTGTAACACGTTTTGCCATTGGGAGCTATAGTAATACGAATAAAAAACATGTATGTTGTAGCTTTTAAGAGGATAAAATGTTGTGATGTAAGCAAAATCCGTCAAATTACAAAAAAAAATTAAAATCGTCTCAGAAGTGACTGAGTTCTGCAGGCACAAACATAAAAAAGCAATAATCAGTCGAAGTGGTAACCTCCTTCTTTTTTGAAGTCGGTTAAAAAGGTTGCTGTGTCACCAATTTTTTATCACAAACAACAAACATCTGCAGGAATACGAACGAAAGTTGTAACAAAAAATATAAAAAAATTCGAGGCAGGCGGGGTGTTTTTTCCGCTGCTTTAATGGACATGAACTGATCCTGCTGATTTTCAAAACTATGTCCGATCGATTCCAGTATTTACGAGTATTCTACTAACTCATCTAGTGCCTTGATTTTAACTTTAATGTTTAAGATTTGAAATTTAATGTTTGAGAGAATTAAAGTGCAGCACGTTAGAGAGATGCTTAAGGTACAATTTCTCTTTTTCCTTAATGATAAGAAACATTTTTTTTCACGAATATCGTTTTCTCCTCGTCACAAAGAGGCGCGCTACTTAAACGAAAACTGATTTCGGGTCATTGACTTATTGTTAGCCTCCGCAAAGTTGCCTGTGTTTACTTTAAGCCTGGTACTCTTTTCAGTTTTTCATGCGGACTGCTGTCAAACTACGTACATAAAAAATGTGTATAAAAGTCATGAAAAAATGTTGCAGAAGTGGTACATTATTTTTATTGTAGAAAAACATATGAAATGTTTCTGGCAACATTTTATCAAAGCTGTGAAATAAAGCAAAGAGGCATTATTTCATGCGGAATTTTTTAAACAAAAAACGTGAAAACAGAAAAAACCACGAAATAGACACCACATTTGAAATGTAAAATTTTCCACATGAAATAATAACTGTTACTCAACAATTTTACAAATTCGAACAGAGTACCAGGCGTTAGACTAGACTTGTGTAGTTCATAAACGAACTAGTTCATTTTTGAACTATACTTTGTATTTGAACTACCAGACAAGATAAACTAGAATCCATGTCTTTGTTTCCTTGTTGACTATTTCCGACATGAAATTAGTGGTGCCACGCATTTTATTTAACATTCGTTACGGCAATGTTACGCTGCTGTTGCCATCATATTTTCAAAATAACATTTGAACTAAAAGAACATTAGAACTAAGGAAAGCATTTAAACTAAAAGTTAAAAGTACGAACAATACGTCAGCAGAACGTTTACACTAAAGAGAACTTTTGAACTAAATTTTGAACTACTTCATTTTCAAACTTTGAAGTAAAAAGGGCTATCACAAAATTGAACTATATAGCACAAGTGCACATTAGACTGATACCCATTTGGCATCCACATTTTATATGCTGCTGCCCTAGAAATTCATATTAATGCCTTTATTTTGGAACTGCGTTCAGTGAAACTCACCTGCTTGAAATTGCGGATGGCTCAATAAGGTTTCGCTTTAATTAAATCCTTATAAAGATTGTCTGCCAGTTTGCAGAGTAGTAACTGTTTGCCAAACTGTACGATTACACTTTTCCTTTCCCTGAGCTAATTCCCCATTTCATTTACTTTCGGAGTATTGCCGTCGCTAATTAATACAACCGAGCTAAAGTCTCACGAGGAGAGGAGTCCCGAAGAACAGTAACCAATAAGATCTAGGATAACAACTGGCTTAAGAAAAGATGATTATCGCCGTTGAAAAAAACATGAAGAATAAACGCCATTACTTTTTGTTAACGGTTAAGATCATGGGCTTTCTTAGTTTGTGCACACGCTTGCAAGACTCCAAGGCAAAATTAAATGAATCGAATTTTGAACTGATTCATCCAATTAACTGGATTTTGCTCCAAGCTTACTTATTCTGATTGCAGATTCGAGTCGAATGTGGAGATTATCTCACTGATAAGGTTCTTCTATAATTTTATGTTGCGTAATACTGAAAAAAAAAACTTGGAAAATCAGTGGATGAAAGGATTGTGATTCGGTCTAAGTACAGATACTGCAGAGGCATACCCTTCTAAGCCCAAACATTCACTAAACGAGGATATAGAGGGAGCTAAAATCTCGTAAATACTTAAAAGACGGTAGAATCTCGAAAACCATTAGAAATGAAGACTGAAATGTACGTAGATGCAATTAAGTTATTCCAAACTGAGAGCAGTCTAGCGAAAAGACCACCACACTATTGATAAGCTAAAATCGCCTAAGACGATGTTTTGCAGAGCTGGGACTGCAATCAGCAGTAGTTGTACAAGGAAAAGGGGTTCGATAACCATTTTTATTCGGCAAAAAAACTCTCCATTAGATTTCAGAGCTGTTTAATTGTATTTCGAAAATTTTTACTTTAATAATAATCAGTTCAAATCCGCAATACAATCTTTATAGACGAAAAGTTTATATATGAGCACTTATTTCCTGATCGTTAAAACAACTATACCAATTATGTCAGTATAAGAGCTCTGCACAATTGATTTCATAGGTCTGCATTAGTTACACATAGTTTTATTTCTTATACCTACCAAACCTGCTCCGATAACCGCCACTTTCATAAGAGGCAGCGTTGAATTCATGCCATTGCCACTGGATTTTTGCACGTTCACAGACATTTCTTTCAGAGTTAAAATCTTTCAAAACTTATTTTTTTTTTTCAAAATTCACGTCTTTTATCTACACTATTCACTTATTTAATATTTTTTTCGCTTTTAATTTTTGTATGTATTTTAAGTCGCGTCCACTACAATACTGGTCTTGAGTGCTTTAAAGATGCGTAAAGAATGAAAAAAATATCTTAACAAACAAATCTAAATAATAGATTATACTTGTGTCTTGTTCTTGTCGTTTAAGTAACAACATAAAAAATTACTACCAACAACAACAAACACTTAAGGCATTAAGATAAGAAAAAATATTTTCCTCGGTTGAATTATAAAACGTTTATTAAGAAATTAAAATTAAACAGAAGATTATTCTTGTTCTTAGCTAAAAAGTTCCTAACAAACTGTTTAATTGTTTTAAAAATTATAGAACTTGTACAAACACTGTTTGAATAAAATACTACATCAGTTAAAAAAAATGAGTTGCTTTTACACGACATTGTTTTGTATGAGGAAAAAGATTAGTGTGTCATAACGTAGCGGTAGAAAAAATTGACAATGTCCTGTATCACTTTAAAACGCCGTCAACAAAGAACACAGTCCAAAAGGGCCGACAAATTTTAAAATAAATTTATTTTTTTTCCAAATTTTATTAAAAAACCAAAACAATAGGAAAGAAGAGACAAAATTTATAATAACAAATAGTATAAATTCTATTTATTTTGACTCCAAATATGGTTCAACCACCTTTCTATTGTCATGAATAAAGAGTTGTTTCTTCCGTTCTTTTTTTCAAGTTCATTATAATGCAAAATATCATTACTAATTATTAAATTTAAATTTTGTTCTTCTCGAGAATCTAAAAAGTTTTCCACAATTTTTTTTTTCACTTCTTTAAAAGAATATTTTTTAATATTTTTTTTAATTTAATTTAACAAAAATTTTGTTTAAAAAATATGTGTTTTTGTTGCATACATTTTAAATCGGCTGACAAATTTTAGCCGAATTATGCCGCTCACATCGGCGGCGGCTTATAGTAAAATTAAGGACGGCGGCGGCTCAAAGCCGACTTCGAGCCGCACGAATTGGACCTCTGTGCTGGGGTTTTGCATTTTATGGATTCGAGAATAATTTTTTTAATTGAGATATGAGTGATGTTGAAAGATTTCTTTATCCGGCTATTCTTAGTTAAATTAATCTTTTTCTAATGGGCAATAATTAAGCGAAGAAGATTAAGGCAGACGAAAAACCACGTTAATATAGTTAAACTATGAAAGCTAAACGGTGTTGGAAAGCCATTTTTGGACACAATCAAGACAAAAAAGTTTCGGTTGTCCGAAGGTAAATAACAGAAAGCCGCTCTTGACATACGCAGGATGTAAAGGAACTTGTGGCGATCCTGCGGTTTTTGATCTTCGTACCAACCGAAGACCTACGCTACAGGAAATTTTTTAGACGAAGTAAATTTTGAATGTATCCGAGGCAGAAATATTTATTAGTTTTTGTATTTCTACTGGGTCAAAAGATATGGAAAGTTTCTTCGAAATTTCTGGTCTGCCTTCACTTTATTAACAATTTAAATACACTTTATTTTTCTTTACTTCATTGGAAGTACCGAGATAATCATATGCTTAAATCGTTTAGTCAGAATATCTAGTGTTTCGTTAGCTGTCTAGCCACCATCAAAGTCCGTATAACTTTTTAACGCAACCAATGATACTGCCAGCTTTTAGTTCGTACCGCACACATGAATTGACGATGTGTGTTAACATTTTAATTGATAATAAGTCTCAACGCTAATGATTACTTTTCATTTGAGACTTTAGCATTAACAAAAGCTAATTGCGATTATAAAAATTTATAACTTAAAATTGCTGCTAAATTATGCTTGACGACTTGGTATTAGCTCTAGAATACTAAGACGCAGATTCGACAGACGCCGCCATAGACTAATAAAACCACATCCCCTAAAGGTGTCTTCAGACGAAATGTTTTTAACATATAAAAAGTCAGTTTAAAAATCCGCATGTAATCACTTATGTAGATATGGCTTAGAATTTTGCGTTCAAACGTACATATGTACATGCAAATTACGTCTGACATAACCTACAAAGTAAATCTGATTTTATCGATTTCAGTGCTTTTTGCACTTTTTGTCATTTAAAAGCGGTAAAAGAGAAGAAAGAAAAAGTTGCACCACAGAAAGTCATATACTTTGTCATTTATAAATAAAACAAGCTCTAAATGGAAATTTGTCATAAGCTTTTCACACTAGAATTTAACAAAAGGAATGTTTTAAATCGTGTACACGATACGTATGTATTTTGGTATGGAAAATCCGACAAGTCATATGTAAAAAACATTTCGTCTAAAGGCACCTTAACTGGAAATCCATATTTAATGTCTTCCAGTTGAATTAAATCTGGCATTCTATTTTTGAAAGTACAACCCTGAGCAAGGCGAATTAATTACCAGGTGGCAGCGTTAACGAATTCATTATTATTTGCTAGTTACATAACTGCCAAACTCCAAAAGAATGTATGCAGATGTTTTATATATGGAGTTTGACCATAATGTTTCCCTTGAAAATAAATGAATTTACCTACGCTGCCACCTGGTAATTGATTAGCGAATAAATTACCAGGTGGCAGCTTAGGCGAATTCATTCAATTTAGCCGTAAACATTACTGTCGAACTCCATTTAATAAAAATTTTATACAGGTTTTTAATGAGTATCAGCAAAAAAAAAATCGTTACGCTGCTACGTTGTAATCATGGCGAAATAATTTACCAGGTGGTGGCAGTGGCGAATTTCATTCATTTTCTGCAACGGCGAAAATGAATGAAATTCGCCACTGCCACCACCTGGTAAATTATTTCGCCATGGTTGTAATTGATTCGCCTTGGTCTTGCCTTGAGAAAGTAGTTAAAAAAGAACTGTTTAGAAAATTTAAACAGTAAATCATGGCGAAATCAAGTTCTTAATGGTGGCTGTGGCAAATTGATTCAATTTCGCCATTGCTTGAAATGTAAAATTCCATACAATACGAATCAATTACCAGGTGACAGCGCAGGCGAATTTACAATTTTAGCTGCTAATTATTACTGTCAAACTCCATATATTGAAAAATATAAATAGAGTTTATATATGGAGTTTTGCAACAAAAATTGTGAATTAGCCTGCGCTGCCATCTGGTAATTGAGTCGCCTTGACTTCACATGCATAAAATCTGCACCAAATTTTTTATATGAAAGAATTCGCCACTGCCACTATCTGGTTTATGATTTGGCCTTAAGGTAACTTAAACTAAGACACTAAAGTAGAATTATGAACAATGAAAACGTTTGTAAAACATATTTTTTTTTATATAAATTAAAAAACAAACATCTCATACAAAATGTATATTATAATTGTTTTTTATTAAAATCTATTTTTAGAAGAATATAAGTAGCCAAACAAATTTCCCATGTTTACATGTCAAAAAATAAACAAAAGACACCGTGTAATAGCAACTTGGAGAAGCGCTAATAATAAACAGTTGTTTGTACTGACATTATAAGTATCTCTGTTTGTTTGCACTAATTGTGGTTGTATTTCGTATCAAATATCTTTTAAGTAACTGTATTTGCATATTGATATGGAAATATGTATTAAAATAAGCAATTGAGTTAGGAAATGATAAATAGGTGGCAACGAATTTAGAAGGTACTACTCTGTGAAGCTGGTCAAAATAAGAGTGTGTGTTCAAATTTTTAAGAGAATATAAATTTTAGGTTAGAGAAGTGGACGCGTACTGACACAAGTGCAGTTATCGAACATTTAAACAATACCCGCAAGTAGCTTTTACCTTATTAAAAAGTTCTGCTTAACAGTTTATTCGAATCATCTTCTGCTTTATTTTGTTAAAGTACGATTTTTGTTTCTTTCGTAGTTGGATTATTTTGAGGTTTCCAGAATTGTCTCCCTTAAGCCTCCATCTCAATCAAGTAAACTTTCTTAGGTTTTTCATTTAAAATCTAAAATCAGCATACATTTTTAGACAGTTTATCCATATGAAAAGCACTCTCACTGGAGTTACCACTCGAATAAACTTCTCCGTCTCTTGCCAGGCTGTATTATTATCTATCTGTTGCGGTTTTCTGTAGTCAATAGCAGAGGAGCGATGAGATCTTCACTACACAGGTCTTAAATAAAACAAAGTCTCCAAGCTAGTGAAAAAACTTTCTTGGCGGTATCCATTTTTTACTGTTTATTAAAATTTCTCTGCAACTACAACTCCTATTTGGAAGTCTACTCTCTAGTTTTATTAATGGAACAAACTTATTATGATTTATAATCTTTGATAGAAAAATTTACTTAATCGTTATTTATTTATTTATTTTCTTAATTTTTTTTTTGGTCATTTATAGTCTTTAACGTTTTAGTTATTCACCACAATTCTAATGTATGATGCATTTAAAACCGTGTCTTCTGTCTTTTTTCTTATGCCCACATTTGTGTGAGATTAAATCTACTAAAGAAACCCTAAAAGTATTGAAGCAAACGGCACTCCATTTTAAGTGACTTATTGACATTTTGGCGGGAAAAAACGTTTTATTATTGTGTATGTATATTTTATCAGCCCAAATTGTATGTAGTTAATTTGATAAGCAGCGCAAAAGTCAACTTGGTCTTCATAAATAAAATTTTTGTTTTTGTAGTGCATTGTAAAAATCTTGTTTTTTTTTTTTTTGTTTTGCTTAATGAACAAAATGTCAATGAATGTTTTATTCGTTATAGAAAAATACAAAAATGCAATTATTAAAATATATCTAAAAAAAAGAAAAACATGTAAGAATCTAATATTAGGCTGCGACGAATCTTAAATACTCTTCATGATATTAAAAAAAAACAGGTTATAATCAATTCAATAAATATTTGAATATTTTAAACGATCATAAGATACACACTTATTATCTTATGTTGATGTTTTTTAACTCTATTATTAAAAAAAATAATAAAACAAGTAAGAGAGCTATATTTGGCTATGCCGAAGCTTATATACCCTTCACCATCCAAGTAAATCTAGTTAAGTGAAGTAACTCCGATCAAAAAAGCAAATATTGGGGTGAGAGAGAATTAAAAAAAAAAATTACATAAAAATGTCACCGGCTCTTAATGGGTTAAGCATTTGTTTTTAATTTTAGTATTTCCTTAAAGATCTTTTCAAAAGCTTTAAAATGATACCAATATTTATATTTCGAAAATGTCAGAGGCCTGTAACACGGAAAATATAGGCGAGCGCCATTTTTTTCACTTGATAATTTTTTATCATTTTTAATTCTCTATTGCCCCATAAAATTGTTTTTTTTTTTTAATTGGAGATACTTCATTGTTCCAACGATATGGAAAAATCAAAGGTAGGCGTGGTGTTTTGCCCGCTGCGTTGAAGGACATGGACCTATCTTGCTGATTTCCAATAGCACCTCTTTCGACACTATGTCTGATCGATTGGCGTATTTTAAAATTTTCTAGTTGATCTGTGCCTCGGCAAACCTGATTTCAACACTAACACGGACGGACAGACGTACATCGCTCAATCGACTTTGCTATGCATAAGGATTCAGAATATCCTCAATGGGGTCGGAAATGGATATTGTAGAAATTACAAACGAAATGACAAAATTAGTTATGCCCTTTTTCCACTTTTTGAGGTGAAGGGTATAAAAAAAAAAGACACGAATCAGCTTTTCAATAACTGAATTATTGAATATTGTATGTTTTTGTGATTTTTATCTAAAACATTTTAAATAAATTATTATAAATTCAGCGAAGTAATATTTTTTGGTGCAAAATCACGAACACATTCTTATTAAAAACAGACTCTCTGATTGGCGACCTCTGCTTTATGAGTTGTTATTGATTCTGAAAGCCTTATTGAGGACTCCAAAAAAAATTTTAATCAGATTAAAAAAAAAATTAAAGCTTTACAAAAATTTACACCCAAGATTCTCCAATTTAGAACCCTATTGCAGCGGTCCTGAAAGGCATTAGAAAGCTTAGAAACATATAAAACTTAAAATCGATTGCTCCTTTACTACTAACATGTGAAATTTTCTTTTTTTTTTAAATTGTTTTGACATTTATTTTTGTTCTGCCCCACCATACAACGTGGTACCTAAACTAAGGCTGCCATACGTCCTGGTTTTCCAGGATTGTCCTGGTTTTAGACATGATTGGTATTTTAATAAAATAAAATTTTAATTAAATAAAGAGGTTAGACCCTAAAGAAGCTCCGGGTTTCATCTGCTGATGAAGAAATCTGAAAAAGATGGATAAGATTTATTTGCGTATGTAAAAGTTTTAAACTCTAAGGCAACCTCTTGAGGCAATAGCCGCTGAGCAGAAAGTGTAGTAAGTCACTTGGATACAATTGAGGTACCTTCAGCTTAACAATATTGTTCGTGACAGGTTATGGAAATTTCAAGTATTATTAGCCAAGTTGGTCTAAATATTCACTAAATGTTTTTATGGCTTAAGACCACAACCAGGAGACATGTATTTATTGCAAATACTTTCGGCGACTCTAGCCTTCGACAAATGTTAGCAATTACTAGTCGATAGTCGTAAAACACTACAGGTGAGAATAAAGTCCTAATGAAAGCACGAAGCTCAAGGAAAATAATGTAGTCGTAAACCAATAACCAGGTATGACCAATTATTTCGGAATGAAGGGGGTCGAGAAGAAGCCCAAAATGCCTTTCTATTAAAACAAGATAAATTATGTGACAATAATAAAAAGGATTGCTACGAAAAAAAGATTTAAGACCTTGCTGGAACCCCAAAGGCCGGGGCACATAGCATCCGTCATACGTTAAACTTTGACAAATTCAACTGACAAGTCAGTTAAAATACATGTTTTCTTATGAGCGTTGTCACAATCAATACTTGTCCGTCAACGCAAAGTACGAAAGTTTGTCAACTTTTAACTTTAGACGTATGTTGAATACTTTGACAACTATTAACTGCTTCTTCTTCTCTGTTTTTTTTTTAACACTTGCTGTGTTTCAATTGTGTTTTTTGACTTTAATAAAACAATTTTGGTGGCAAACAATAAAATATAAATTTATTTTAAAAGTGAATAAAAATAGAGAGCAAACTTTGATTTAACATCCGTCAGCAAAGTATTCATGTGCCAACCTCATCCGTCGTTACTTTGAGTTTAGTTGAATTTGTCAAAGTACAACGTATGACGGATTCTATGTGCCCCGCCTTAAAGATGTAAATAAAAAAACTGTAGCTGCGAGAAATTTTGGCCAGGATAATTGTTTTGGTTAAGGCGCATTTTTTCTTAACAAGATATTTTGAAAGATCTTGCTAGACCTACTGAGTAAGAACATAATAAAAAATTGCAATTAAAGAGGCGGCAGTACATCCCCGAGAATCCTCTTCGAAAGTTAGAAATGAAGATTCTCTATTTAAGTGTAGAAACACAACAGACGACGGTAACGGAACGATTTATCGTTGCTGAGAGTAAGTTAACAAAATAACGACGATTCTCTGACGGCATTCATAATATTTATTTTCATTTTAGCTTTGTGTTTGTTTTCAAAAATATTGTGTTAAAATATTTAATTACATTTAAATGAATTAGATAAATTCTATTAAAAACTCGATGAAACGTAAAGAATATTAAGTACATTTAACATATCCATGGCATTAGAGTCTATTGGACTGGTTAACCTTGTAAGAGATTCAATAGGTCTTTTCAAAACCTTCACACAAATTGAAGAGCGGGACGAAGAATAAATGATGACTAACTTAAGATGAGACATGGGCTCATATTTTTCACCTTTTCAGTTATTTTTTCAATCAATTTTATTTTCATATTTTTAACCTTTTCAATTATGTTTTTCATTTACGTACATAATACATGTATCAGTTTTTTGTAAATATTTTTATTCCTGAAATTTTGTTCTATTTTTATATAAATAATGTGCCTTTGCTATTATTGTGAATTCAAATGCTTATAAAATACCTATATTTCTGGCAATATTGTTAGGAGAGTAAGAGACTAAATGTGAGAGAATAATGAAAACCGACAAGAAAATAAAATAAATTTTATCTCAGCGGCATTGTCGTTGAACGATAACTTATGTCAAATTTGTATGAAAATATCGTTACCGTTGTGTGTTGTGTTCCTACACTAAAATTTAAAGATTTTTGAAAAGGATTTTGATTTTTTGCATTTATTACACGCGGCTTAGTGGCTACGATTATGGCGCGTATTAGACTACATGCCTCTACTATGTTTTATTACTCATTCTCTCTGGATTGGTAAATCTTTTTTTCGTGACTGCCCTCAACGTCCCTTTACTCTATACTCAATCTTATTTGATGCTGGTTTGTTTTCCTTTAATCTTACTTTGTCTTTTCCCTTTCATCGTATACTTCTACAAAGAAGTACTACAGCAGCACGTCTAACCTAACCTTGTTTTGTAACTGTTTGTTTATAAATATAATAAAACAGTAACGGGATCATTTCTGTACTTGAATTGTTTTTTATTTTAATATTTTGATGTTGGTGTAGTCGATATGGATATCCAATCACCTATTTTTGGATTTTTTGTCTATTTATCTGTCTGTTTTCGCAGCACTTAAAAACTGCTGGATAGATTTGAATACAATTTTGTGTGAAGGTTCTTTAGAACGTCCCACAGTGGCACATTTGGCGAAAAACCGATCAAAAATCCGTAACTTTCGATTGGATTCGAACTTTGATATGCGTTTTTTTCTGATTGGTAGGTGGGATTATAAACTTTAATTTTTGATAAAAAGCATAAAATTCAACCGACAAAATAAGTAACGAATGGTTTTATATTCGCTACCATTATTAATTGAATTTGAGTATAAAAGAAGAGTGTTGAAACATTTAAAGAATTTTTTTTTTTTCATATAATTAAATTCGAAAATTAAATCTTAACAGGAAACGTTAAATTTTGGCAACCGTAATATTTTTAAGCTTAAATGCAACAGGTTTCTTAAACATCCTTTTGAAATAAAAAATTTAAAATTTTTGAAAAGTTAAAATTTTCTTAACGAAAAGTTTTAATGAAAAAATCGTATTTTAGTTAATGTTTTGTTTTATTTTTAAATATTTCTATAAAAGTTTCTAAAATAATTATTAGTTAATTTACATAAATTCGTATACTTTCAAATCAAGGAGCCGCTATACATTAAGCAATTTTAGTAAAAATTTCTTCTAAATAGCATTGATTTTCATCTTCTAATAGTTGTTTAGCCTCCTCTTCTAATTCGACTGGAGTTATTTTCCATTTTTGTCGAATGTAGGACATATATGGATCTAAGGTTTACAACAAAATGGTGATAAGGTCTTCATTAGTACAACATCTAGACATTTTTCTTGTGCTATGTTCGCGAAAGAATCTGTAATCTTTATCCCTTTTTTCTTGTGCTTCTTTAGACAGATCTCCTATTAGTAGCAAATTATGTTGAATGATTTGTTCCCCATGAGACAATGAAGGCATATATTTTCAAGAGTATTTTTCATTGTAAAGTGCAGCTGTTTTATCGGCGTAATTTCCAATTTTGTTTGCATTTATCTTCCTGCTGCATGCCAAGACTTGTAATATGATTTTGAACCGTCTTATTGACTCATAATCTACACCTGTAATAGATGCTGCAGTTTCTGGATCAGAAAAAAATCTTCTTGCAGTATTTTCATCATTCAAATGTCATTCTCCTTGTTTAGGTTGGTCTATTATAAGGCCCTTTACCATTTCATGTCGTTTTATTTGTAATTTCTACAATATCCATTTCCGACCCCATAAAGAATATTTAATCTGACTTCTTATGCATAGCGAAGTCGATTGAACGATGTCCGTCTGTCCGTCCGTCTTGAAATCAAGTTTGTCTAGGCACTTCCCGTGCTAGAAAAAAAAATAAGTATGTCATTCGATCAAACATAGTGTCAAAAGAGGTGCTTTTGGAAATCAGCACGATCGGTCCATGTCATTCGAGGCAGCATCCAAACACCACGCCTACCTCTAATTTTTTATGGGGCGTTAGAGAATTAAAAAATAAGAAAAAATAAATCCAGTGAAAAAGTTGGTGCTCGCCCATATTTTCCGAGTTACGGGGCTCTGAAATTATCAATTTTTTTTAAATGTCAATATGGGTACCATTTTAAAGAAAATACTAAATTTAAAAAAAATGCTAAGCCCATTAAGAGCCGGTGACATTTTTAGGTAAATTTTTTTTCTGATTTTTTAATTATCTGTCACTTCAATATTTGTTTTTTTTTTTTAATTGGAGTTACTTCACTAAACTAGATTTACATATGTACATGGTGAAGGGTATATAAGAATCGGCATAGCCGAGTATAGCGCTCTTACTTGTTTTCTTCCCTTTTTCTGCATTTTCTTTACTGTTTCTTAAAGGTTCGCCTTAAGGACCAAATTCCAAATCACAACCCAATTTTAAAATATGCTCCATAAAACGAATCTTGGTATGAACAGGCGACAATCTAAATTCGAAAACTTTCTTAAAGCTATCGTCTTGTGCTAGCGGTTGATAAATTTGGTTTGATGTCTTTTGGAATATAATGCAGCTTGACAATGACTTTGTTTCCGTTAAAGCTTGCGCAACTTTATCAATAATCATTGTTTGACAAATTTTAAAATTTACTTCGATGTCTTGCTCATTGAATTGAAATATTACGGGTTGAAGGTCCTTAATTTGACATTTTATCTTTTGAACTTCTTCAGTTATGACATCTTTAGTTTCCTTTTTCTAAGCAAATTTTATGAACCTAAAATACTTTGTTGGTAAAGTAATTTCATTGCTCTACTAGTTAAGTGCTCATGGGTGGTAGAAATTTTTATTAAGCGTAGCTGAACGAAAGACTTCATAAATAAATCAGCATCTGAAGAGTTTTTAGCATTACATTGCTTATATTGTTTTTTAACCAGACTTTCCATCACATCCTCCTTCAGAAATTAAAGTAATACTTCTGTTTTCGAGATTTTTCAAATGTTTACCATCAAGTGTTGGTAGCAATTTCATTTTTCTAGATTCATAGTTCTTTATGATCTTATTGTTTTATGATATATTTGCCATTACCAACTCTAATGGGTAACCAATATTTCATTGAATATTTAGATTTTGCAAATGCGATAGATACAATATAGTGCATTTGTATATTACTAGATTCCATCGCAAAAGTTATAAACGCTATCTTTCAAGGAGATTTGAAAAAAATTTGGCTTTACCTTTGTGTTAGAAATTTAAAATAATTCAAAAATAACTCTTTAGAGAAAAATTTTTTTAAAAATTACGTACGTATTCATATTTTTGTACAAATTCCTGAACTTTGGTCAGAAAAATTGCTCTGGTGCACACGGACGCAACCTGGCGCTCATATTTGTAGATCAAAAATTTTTAACACTGTTTATAGAACTTTGCAATAAATGTTTAGTTTTTCTAAATTTTGAATTTCAAGAAAATTAGAATTGATACGCGGGCGAAGACGCACTGGGGGGTTATTATGTTTTTCTATTCGAATCGAAAAGGCTTTCGAAAGGAATTTCCGAATCGAAAGGAAAATCGTATTACATAGTACGTTCGAAAGGCCTGCAGAGTTGCGTTTACAATTTTAAGGGAAATTTTAAGTAATTACATTTTTTTTATATGTTAAAACTTGGCAGCACTTTGCATTGTTTTATACAAATGTCTAATTTGTTTTAAAGAAATAGTTCAACTGCAAATTAAAAAACTTACAAGTAACTAAAATGGATTGTGTTTTATTGTGGGACAGTGATGACGATGATTTTGTTCCAGAGAGAGTGCAAAGAAAGTTTATAAGAGATACATCTGACATTATGAATCTCAGTGAAAATTCGTGAGTAATATATTTTTAAAATGATTCGTACATATGATTAAATTTAACGCAAAAATATTTCTTAGGTTTATAAAAAATTTTCGGCTCAATAAAGATGCATTTATGTACGTCTTAAACTCCATTAATAATGACTTAAAAGCACCGCAAAGATCAAGCGCCGTTCCTCCTATGTTGAAATTGGCATCCACATTGAAATTTTTAGGGCAAGGTGGTTATCAACATCAGATTGGGCAAGACCGCCTGTTGGGAATGTCACAATCATATGTTTCTAATTGTTTGTCGGAGGTATGTGAATCAATAGAAAAAAACCTTTGTCCTAAACACATTGATTTCGGAATGAGCGAAGAGAAAAAGATGGAAGCAAAAAGGTTTTTTTACAGCAAATGTGCAATACCTGGAGTTATTGGAGCAGTGGATGGAACCCACATACAAATAATAAGACCAAACAACAATGAGCATTTATATTTTAACAGAAAACTTAAACACAGTATAAATGCTATGGCGGTAGGGTTAAATAAAGAACATAAATGTATATGCCAAATTATTATACAACGTAACATATTTTATTAGATTTGCGATCATGAAATGTATATTAGGGCCATCAATGGACGTTTTGGAGGCGCTTGTCACGATTCTCACATTTGGAATTTGTCGGAAGAAAAGCAATATTTGAAAAGAATGTTTCAAGCTGGAGATACTGGTACTAGAATTCTTGGTAAAATATTTATATAAACTCGTAATATTAGCTTACAAAATAAGTCACATAATTTTGCAGGTGATTCTGGTTATCCCTTGGAACCATGGATTTTGACACCATTCAGAAATGCAATTGAGAGTTCCCATGAAGCATTTTTTAATGATCAACATTCCAAAGGAAGATCAATTATAGAAAGAACTTTTGGAGTACTAAAGGCAAGATTTCGTTGCCTTTTGGCGGCGAGAGAACTGCATTACACCCCACAAAAAGCAGCCCAAATTCTAAACGTATGTTGTGCATTACACAATATTTGTTTGATGTATAATATACAAAGTGACAGTTTGGAAACTGAGGAAGTTGCATCTTTATCTCTACCTTGTAGCAATGCAGAAAGTAATTTGGATACAAATTTACTCAATATAGCAAAAAGTATTCGAAATGAAATAAAAAATAATATGATAAGAAACTGAATAAAATAATTAAATCTCAACTTACTTAAATCAAATATTAATGTAAATAAAAATATTTATTTGAAACGTGAATAAACATTTTAATTCATTGGAGCTAATTAATATTAATATTTGTAATTACATACATATACATACATATTAAAAACATAAAAAGAAATATAATTCATAACAAGAGTATATTTAAAAAATAAAAAAACAAACGTAACAAAAAAATTCATAATAGTATTGTAAAAAAAATTAAAAGGAAAATCTCAATATTTACATTAATTAAATTTTCTTGTTCTCTAATTCAAAAATTTTTTTCTTTAATTCTAATTTTGCTATTTTACATTTCATCATTTCCAATTGATTTTTCTTTAAAAATTCAAACTTTTCTTTTTTAACGCGTAAATGCGCTCCATTGCATCACTGCTCCGTTTTAAGTATTTATTGCCCGTTGAAATACTTATATTAATTTTATCTAATTCTGTTAATATTTTTTTTTGGTTTTCATCACAGCTTTTTAAAAGTTGAATCGAATTTTCTTGATATTTTATTTGATTTTCTACTTGTTTTTCTAATAATGGTTGCTTATTAGGCAAACTACCACGGGTATAACGATATGGAGTATATGGTGTATTTAAGGTTTTCTCACTATTGTTTACTTCTAAGTTATTGCAAGGTTTTGTATTTTCTTCAGTTGGGTCAGCGTCTCTAATGCTCGTTGGAGTAAGAATATTTATTTGTGCTCCATATCTATTCGTACCACTCATTCCTTCAATACATTCATTAATTGCAAGCAGTTCAGCAACTTTTTGCTCCAGCGGTGAAAGGGAACAGTAATTACTTGGTCCACCTCCAGTTCCAGAAATACTATTTTTGTTGCGGCGAGACTTTACCTTTATATGTTGCTTATAATCCGCCCATACCTTGAAATGCATGTGTAAAGGTTATTCATATTTATGTATATGAATGCATATTATACATACCTTTTTCCACTTTTCTACCTCATGTGAAGGTGGACCTGCAGCATTCAAATCTTCCGATAGCCTCTGCCATAACTCTTTGCATTTGCTTTTGGCATTAGGAACATTTAGGTGTCCTTTTGCCAAATCCGCATGTAATGTCATAAATTCCACCATTATTTCATATTGCCTTGGCTTCGTATACAAACTCTTTTTAGGCGTTTCCCTTTAAATAATTTTTAAATAAAAGCATTTAATAAACGCTTTTATTTATTAAATATTAACTTTAAATACTTACATTTTCAAATGTGTATTCTTAATTTCTTTATGTATTTAAAAAAAGTAACTATGAAATTTCCGCAATCAAAATGGCATTCGAAAAATCTACATACGGTTACAACAAATGTGACATTTGCTTTCGTATTACATGGTTGCATTTTCGAAGGGGATTTTTTTGGTTTCCGAACGGGATTAAAAAATTCCCTTAATTTACGAACGTTCGGAAATAAATTTCCGAAAATCGGACTATGTTATCCCATTTTTACGAATTCGTAAATTTTCCGATTCGAATAGAAAAACATAATAACCCCCCTGATGATTTTACAAATAAACAGTGTTTTTAGTTCACAATTCACAATACAAGTAAAATTGTGAATGGAATTTTAAGAACAAACAAGCGTTATTAAAATAAAAAAATTATTAAAATTTATAATATTTGTTGTTTGTTTTAAATAAATATACATACATACATGTAAGGGAAAATTCAAAAAATGCGAAAAAGCACTTATTAAAAAAAAAAAATAAAATAAATAAATAAATAAATAAATAAATAATAATAGTAGAAATAACGAAATAAGACAGGGAAACAAAAATATTTGGCCAGTGTAACGATTGTGCAACCTCAGCATAAGAGGTGTAACCAGCATTTCTCTAAATTCAATTAATACACAAAGTTGTCCTTGCGGCAAGGCACATGCAAGAAATGATTAATTGGATCGGGTTTATTAATGTAATCTTTAGAATAAAAACACAGGATAGTTTCTAAAAAAGGGATAATAGCCGTACAAATATCAATATTATACTCGGTGATCAATATTAATATTAGAGTAGTTAACTGTATTCCGTTTAGTTACATAAATCAGCAGTTTATAAAAGGTTAAACTGATTTAAAAAATGTATGTTAGTGTTGAAATCAACTTTGCCAAAGCACTAGATAAGCTACAGAAAGTTTAAATACGCCAATCAATCAGACATAGCTTCGAAAGAGGTGCTTTTGAAAATCAGCAAGATGGGTCGATGTGTTTCGAGGCTGTGGGCAAAATACCATGCCTGCCTCTAATTTTTTCATATCATTTGGAACAATGAAGTAACTCCAATCAAGAAAACTAATAAATGGGGCGATAGAAAATTAAAAAATAAGAAAAAAAGTAAGAGTTCTATAATCGGCTATGCCGAATCTTATATACCCTTCTTTATCTATGTAAATTAAGTTTAGTGAAGTAACACCAATCAAAATAGCAAATATTGGGGTGACAGAGAATTAAAAAATAAAAAAAAAAATGTTGGTACTGCATATACAGTGATGGACTTAAGTATAGGCACAAGGTGCAAAATAAAGCAAACAGTAATTTTTTTGATATTGATTATCATCAAATGTTTATTTTCAGTACGTAAAATGGTTCTTACAAAGCTTCATATAATAAGTAATCAAAAAATTTGAACAGATTTCATTCGCCGATAGAATAATAACAAAAAAAATTTAAAAATATCGATTTTTTATGGGACAAAAGTATAGGCACATTCATTGTTAACGGAAATAAAAGACGATTATAAGTTCGCCAATCTGGCAATACTGTATTTTTTGACAGAATGGAATGTTCCGTTATTATTTTCAATTTGTTTCAGTTGGTGAAAAGTAAGAAAAATTTGTTAAAAATAATAATTTCTTTGTCGTTTTCTAAAAAATGTGTCCTAAATTAAGTGAAACTACAGAATCACAGCGAAAAATAATTCTCCATCTGCATAACCAAGGCAAATCTTTTGCTGAGATTGGCAAATTAATGGATCGAAGCCGTTTTACTATTCGGACAATAATTAATCGTTTTAAAGGTAAAACTAACTTTGAAAGTGCTAAACGCTGTGGTCGTCCCAGAAAATTAACTGAGAGAGAACGTGCCTAAATAATACGGAAAGTTAAAATTGATCCGAAAACAACATCTACACAGCTGGCAGCGGACGTCAAGGAAAGTTTCCGTAAGGACGTGCACTCTAAAACTGTTCAGAGATTACTACATGAAGCCGGTTATAAATCACGTGTTGCTAGACGAAAACTATTAATATCTGCAGTTAATAAAAAAAGACGTATGGATTATGCAAAACAATTTGAAAATCAGCCATGCAGTTTCTGGGAATAGGTTCTCTTCTCAGACGAAAGCAAATTTAATATTTTTAAGCCTGATGGACATTCACGAGTATGGCGAAAACGTAATACTGCATATGACGAAAAAAATCTTACACCAACAGTAAAGTATGGTGGCGGAGGAGTTATGGTCTGGGGCTGTATGTCTGCAGCGGGTGTCGGAGAACTAGTCTTCATTGATGAAATAATGAACAAGACTGTTTACTTAAATATTTTGAAGGAAAATGTTAAGAAAAGCGCCATTAAATTGGGTTTGTCAGAGTCATTTACATTCCAGCATGACAATGACCCCAAACATTCTGCTCACGACGTCAAGATGTGGCTTGCATACAACACCGCACATGTATTGCCACATCCTCCGCAGTCCCCAGACCTAAATCCCATTGAGCATTTGTGGGAGGAGCTAGACCGAAGAATTCGGAAACGCAATATTTCAAACAAATGTGAGCTTAAAGCAGCGTTAACCGAAGAATGGCTTAAAATTGATAAAAATTTTACAAAAAAATTAGTACACTCTATGCCTTATAGAGTTAAATTCGTTATTAAGCAGAATGGACTGCCAACAAAATACTAATTTGAGTTTCTGACTAGTTTTGATTCCTTTAACAAAGAATGTGCCTATACTTTTGTCCCACAGAAAATCAAGTTTTTTAAACCTTTTCGATATTTTTCTACCACCGAATAAAATCTGTTCGACTTTTTTGGTTATTTTTAATATGGTTATTTTTAATATGAATTATAATTATTATATGTTCTTTAAATAAATATTTGATACTTACAAATGTGAAAAAAACATATTTTGTTTCATTTTGCAGCTTGTGCCTATACTTAAGTCCTTCACTGTATATAATTTTACATAAAAGTGACATCGGCTCTTAATAGGTTCAGCATTTTTAAAAAAACTTTAGAATTTCCTTAAAGACCTCCTCAAAAGCTTTAAAATGATACCAATATTGACATTTAAAAAAATTTTAAAATTTTATGTTATGTTACGTTCAAATCAAGGCGAATCAATTACTAGGTGGTCGCAATGGCGAATTCGTTTATTTTCGCCTTGGTAGAGCAGCACGTTGATATCAAAAATAGCTGATTAAACAAAAGAAAGCTGAATTAAATTTATCCTTTTATTGTCATTAAGTACTTTAAATGAAGTTGAACCAGTTGTTTCTTTTTCTTCTTCATATGCGGTAATACCTCATATTTTATTTAAATTTAAAATTTTTTTACTTTTTTAAATTGTTTGAAAATTTTTTATTTTTAAATTATTTTCAAATTTTGACAACAACGTTGAATATAAACAAAAAGCAGCTGGGCTATTAAGACCACGAATCAATTACCAGGTGGCAGCGTAGGCGAATTCAGTACTTTTTGGCTGGTTTATATTACTGTCAAACTTTACAGTCCACCCTAAATACGGGCGTTAGGCACGACGTAATTTAGCGTCTAGTTTTTACGCTGTAATGAGTAACTTAAATAAGAGCGCCAACGTTGTGAAACGAACAGTATTGTTTACTTATCTTATTTGCTAAAAACCACAAAATTAAAATAAATAAGAGAGATAAAATCGCGAAATTGACCTTAAAGTAGCTGTAATGTCATTACTGTTGGAAATACTTTTGTATATACCCAAGGCGAATTAATACAGGTGATTGCACGGCTACAACAATGCAACAACACAAAAAACAACAGGGAATTTGTTGCTACAAAATCTATGTATGTTGTCAAAAATAATTGTTAAAAAAAAACAACATAACAAATTGGAAAAAAAATTAAATAAAAGTATTTTTATTTTTTTACTAGAATTCGGTTGTGATGCATTATAAAAACTGTAGGAATATATTGAAGAGCAAGATGATGTAGTACCCGAAGCAAAAAAGAAACTTAAAAAAACGATCTTAAGCTTTATGCGATGCACACCCACCACTTGAAAGCCTTACATAGATCTTTATTCTTTTTAGGTGCGGATAAATATCAAATTTCTAAGGGAGCTACTGGCATCGACACAAGTTACAGCTAGAATTCTCCTTATATAGCTAAAAGGTTTTGGGTATTGTTACGTTTCTACGAAACTTGGAAGGAACACAAGAGAAAACGTTATGAACTTGAAAAGTCTCCTAAATAATTTTTCCATAAGCAGACATATGTATACGAGACAAATAGGAAAAGAACAAAATGTTCCTTAGTGTATATTGTGCTTCGAAACACGTAAGAATACTAATCCAGCACCATGTGGCCATTTCTTTTGTTGGAACTGTATTTTGAATTGGTTGGACGAATGTGATGAATGCCCGTGTGCAGGGAGACAGTAAAAAATCTCAAATTGCGCAAAAAATTATTTATGACTAGCAATGCTCACGACTTCCTCCGTGTATCATTTCTAATTTTCTTAAAATTAATACTTAGAAAAATAGGTTTTTAAACGTTTGTTGAAGAGTTCTGTAAGCAATCTAACAATCTACAAAAATATAATGTACCGACAACTGTTATAGTACCATTATATCGGTAAAATTGGGTCCTTTCTCATTTGTATCTTTATTATTTTCAACGAAAATTTCCATGAAAAAAATTATTCTACATTACAAACAAGGTTCTAAGGATCCAATTATAAAATTTTATGCAAATCTATCTAGCAGTATTTCCGTGATGCGAACACAGAAAGACTTACAGACAGACAAACAAAAACAGGTCTTTTGTACTCCATATCTACTACTATCTACACCAACATCAAAATTCATATCCGAAACGAACACAGATATCTACATCACAAGCGGAGGCCACATAATCCTGCACAGCACTCACGAAATTCTAAATTCTTAACAATATTGTCACTATCTCTATCACATAGGGATTATTTGACTACGATTCCGTATTGTACAAATTTTTTTTAGCAATTAAAATATTTTAATTTTTATAAGCAATTAAACACAAAACACACACATTAAATTTTTTTGAGTTTTTTTCAACAAATGTGTTTTTGACAATTTTCAAACTAGCTCAATTCGCCTTGACCACTGCAACGTATACAGCTGATGAGATTTTTCGCCCGTGCGTTCACCTGTATTATTTCGCCATGTATATACCACAAAAAAAAAAACAATAACAACACTTCTTTTGCAGCCAACTTCACTTTTTACGCGCAGTCAAAATTGGATTTTTCAATTGTCCAACGTTAGCGTCGCGCTATTTGGGATGGTCTCATACATTTTGTATGGGCATGAGAATTTTTCACAGTTAAATAACGTCTTACGCTCGTATTTAGGGTGGACTGTTATATGTAAAAAATGTACCTATATTTTAAGTATGGAGTTTGACAGTCGTGTATACTAGCAAAAAATACTGAATTCGCCTACGCTGCCACCTGGTAATTAATACCTGGCGAAATAGTTTACGAGGTGGTGGAAGTGGCGAATTTCATTCATTTTCAATTCATTTTTATATATGGAGTTTGACATTTTCTGCAACGGCAAAAATGAATAAGTTCGCCACTGCCACCACCTGGTAAATTATTTCGCCATGAATTGATATATCAAGGCGAATTAATTACTTGGTAGTCGCAGTTGCAAATTCGTTAATTTTCGCCGTTAAACACAACGTAGATGTCAAAAATAGCTTTAATTTGTAAAATTATGAGTGTTTGGTAAAAAAGTGTGAATGTATTAAAACTTGAAAAGCAAAAATTTACCGTGTAACCTGCAGGTAATCTAATGTAAATCTTAAGACTTGTACATGGCGAAAAAATACAGGTGAAGGCACGGGCGAAAAATCTCATCAGCTGTATACGTTGTAGTTGTCAAGGCGTTTCAATGTGTTTTAATTGCTTATAAAAAATAAAATATTTTAATTGCTAAAAAGAAATCTGTACAATACGGAATCGTAGCCACATATTCCTTATGTGATAGAGAATTTAGAATTTCGTGAGTGCTGTGCAGGATTATGTGGCCTCCGCTTTTGATTTAGATATCTGTGTTCGTTTCGGATATGATTTTTGATGTTGGTGAAGATAGTAGTCGATATAAAAGTACAAAAAACCTATTTTTGTCTGTCTGTCCGTCTGTCTCTCTGTGTTTGCAGCAAGGAAAAACTGCTAGATGGGTTTGAATAAAATTTTATAAGGAGGTTCCTTAGAACCTTGGTTGTAATATAGAATATTTTTTTTCATAAAAAATGTCATTTCGTAGACAATAATAGAGATACAAATGAGAAAGGACCCAATTTTACCGGTATAATGGAACTATAACAGTTGTCGGTACATTATGTTTTCGTAGATTGTGGATGGAAATTTGTTAACACTGCTTACAGAACTCTATAACAAACGTTTAAAAACTTATTTTTCTGAATAATAATTTTAAGAAAATTAGAAATAAAATACGGACGAAGTCGTGGGCATTGCTAGTCATAAATAATTTTTTGCACAATTTGAGATTATTTACTGTCTCCCTACACAAGGGGCATTCATCGCATTCGTCTAACCAATCCAAAATACAGTTCCAACGAAAGAAAGGGCCACATGGCGCTAGATTAGTATTCTTACGTGTTTTCAAGCACAATATACACTGGGGAACATTTTGTTCTTTTCCAATTTTTCTCGTAAATGTCTGCTTATGGAAAAATCATTTAGGAGACTTTTAAAGTTCATAACGTTTTCTCTTGTGTTCCTTCCAAGTTTCGTATGCTGCATAGAAAGAAAAAAAAAAACTCTTGTAGAAACGTAACAATACCCACAACCTTATAGCTATATAAGGAGAATTCTGGTTGTAACCAATGTCGAATAGAAATATAATTAATGCCAGTAGCTCCTTTAGAAATTTGATATTTATCCGCCCCTAAATAGAATAAAGATCTATGTAAGGCTTTCAAGTAGGTGGAAGAGCATCGCATAAAGTTTAAAATCGTTTTTTTTACCTTTTTTTGCTTCGAGTACTACTTCATCTTACCCCTCAATATATTCCTACAGTTTTTGAACACTTTTAGATATAATGCATCACCGCCGAATTCTAGTAAAAAATGAAAATACTTTTGTTTAACTTTTTTTTTTCCAATTTGTTGTTTTTTTCAGAATTATTTTTGACAACATACATAAATTTTGTAGCAACAAATTCCCTGTTGTTTTTTGTGTTGTTGCAATCACACGTATTAATTCGCCTTGGACTTGTATGATAGTGTGAATGGGCCCTTAACGCTAAGTTTCTTTTGTGAAAAAAGCGCTTTATTATCCACACTGATTTTCGTTTCTATTTACGAAAAAAAAAACTGTAAACAAAAATTGCTGGGAAATAATTTCAAACAAATATGTTGTCATTAGTAGCAGATTATGATACCACAACATCCTCCAGCAGTGATGAAGATCATACAGACATTGAGGACACAGAAGAAAATCAAACAAAAGAATATAGGTTGGTTAAAGAAATAAAAAAAAAACTGGAATTATATTGTTTATTTTTGTAAGTTCCAAGACTGCAAGGCCATCTTCTATGCTATTGCCTAGCGCAAATTCACTACTCGGCGGAAAATCTTGTAAGCCATCAGGAGATGTTTTTAACAATCCTTTTCTAGAAGCGGAAAGATTAGAAATCGATAAATTGCAAAAACATGTTAAAATGGTCGAATCTGAAAATCATTTGCAGCAGAAAAATGGACTTAAAATATGTTGGAATAATCGCAGGGGACGCTGTAGATTTGGAAATAAATGTAAATACGCTCATGATTCAGATTTAGTGGAGACCAAAGAAGTCGATGTAAATCAGGGAATTGTAAAAAACCAGGTGAGATAAAAGTAAATGCTTAGTATTTTGATTAGCAGGCTTCAGTTTAGCGGCTACGCTTACTAATAAGCAATAAATGATATTGCTTGCCATTACATGTAATAAGCATTGATGTCTCCAAACTACCTCCTTGTTTCGAGAATAATTTTAAAAATGAGAAAACTATCTTTTAACCATTTTTCAGTCGTTCTGTTGAAATCACAAGTTTTATTCATAATCAGTAAATTACAAAAAATGTCGTTACTTTGACAATCCAACAGATAATTAACTTAACCATTTACATTTATATTTTTAGTTCGAAACGCCTGCTACCACAAAAACATCGTTATATTACGAAAACCATTCAACGAAACTCGACGTAACAAATGAATCCATTGAAAAATTAAAAACTCGCAAACGTCCCGGCTTGAGTGATAGTATTGTGCCAGGAAAACGGGTAATGAAAACATATCACAATACAAAAAAGTCAACTTTATAGTTTAGACAAAACCTTCCGGCTGTAATCGCGCTGTACATGTTCGACCGCAAGAGCTAAATTTTGTGTTTATTAACTTAATAATACGTAAAGAAGAATCTTTTTTATGCGTAACATCATCCTTGTCCGGAAATTCCAATGACAGACGGACATGTGGTTTAGATAGCCAAAAGTTGCCTAAAACTGGTCGATAAGCAGCAGTCAGCGAAGACGATTTACTACAATCAAATTCCATATCATCTGCATCAATGTGATCGGAAACGTCATTGTCATTAAAGGAAGTAGGATGAACTGTTTACAATAAATAATTTAAAGTAAAAAAAAAAAAAACATATAAAACAAAAAGTGTATAATACCGGTAGGTTGTATTTCTTTCTCGTCAGGGGAAGGTATTAACGATAGATTAGTACAAATTACTGATATATAGTGCTGCTGAACTAAACGGTTGATGTTTTGGTTTAGGCGAGACAACAACCACTTGCCAGACAAACGATTTCTGTCCGCTTTCAAAAGAAACCAAGCAGCTGGCAGAGAATCTATTACTATCATCTTTATTGAGTTTACGTCACAATTTTCAAGTTGCAATTGCTTGTATAATTCCTCCAACATTTCTATTACTCCTTGTGCTGATAGCACTCGTTCGACCTTTATAAAAGACATAATGCCGGCATAAAGATCTGGCTCGATTTCCCTCGCTTCAAGCATATTTTTAATGCGGCTTGCGGAAAAATCCAACTTCGTATCTATATATAAAGCGGAAGCAACTTGATTTATAACAAAATTTAACATCAAAGTAAAGACAAATTGTGTTTTTCCTACTCCAGTTGGTCCACATATCTCCCAAAATGATAAACTGTGGAATTGTTCATGTGGTTCCAACATATTGTCTAAGTTATCAATGTGGCTGCAATATATTTTTTTTCTTAGGTTTTCCTCCTCGCAGCGCTCCTCATCAGTATATGGTCTTGGGCCATATAAACGTAAAAACTCCTTTTTGATTTTTTTTATTTGCTCAAAACTCAGATTCAATACTTTCATAAGTTTATCATTTTTTTCGGAAAAAAATTCACGGACCAATGTAATGCCATGTTTCTCCAAAATACCTAAGCAATATGAAGATAATTCGGTGTTTTCTAAACTATGCAATTTTAGCATTCCTTTAAAATATTCTGATATTAACCGCGCTTATTAAATTACATAATATTTCACCACAAGCAAATGTGAGTAAATAACGAATCTGTTTTAATTGATCTTTAAGTCTGGCATCATTCCTGCAACAAACATGGCTGATGTGTACTTTGCTTTGGTCTTTTCCACCATAGTTCAGTTTCCGTCATGTTCTCAAAGTGTTCACAACATATTCTTCGCAATAGTGCTGCTGCCGTTCATTACGTGATATTATTTGTTTAAATAATCCTAAAAGTGAAACAGAACATACAGAAGTTCGTTAGTGTAAAGAGTTCAAAAGCATATATACTTGAATCATAAACCGAAGAAAAATTCCATTTGTTTTAAAACGCAAGCCCGTTTAGAAAATTGTGTTTTTAAATTGAAAATTGTATTATATTTCGTGGAAAATAAATAAAAATTCTATAACCAAAAGATTGTCTGACTCATAAGTTAACGTTTTATAATTGTTTTATACACGGATGCCTATAGAAATGCCAGAAAACTCATGATTAAAATTAAAGACATCTGAGGTAGGTGTAGAGAAGAAAAAATTTACATCTAAATGAATAGAAGAAAAAAATTATAAAAATTGTATGGTTTTGTACAGCGATTGTGAATGTATATGTGTGCGAGTGTTTGTATATTTAGCTACGCTTGATGTGTTTTTTGTTTTCCCTTTGTCTAAAAAAATTAAATAAAAATCAGAGTTGTATTTAAAAGAGTTATTAACTAAAATTAAATATTTTTATTATTTATTAATTACCTTTTAATATTCATACCGTTTATAATTTGTTAAGTATTATCCAAAAATTTTGTGCCTAAATGAATTTAATTTTCAATTGAATTTGCAAAAACAAAAAAAAGTAAAATTAAATTACCGGCTATGTGTAAACAAATACATTGTATTATTTTTTTGTACTTTTGTAATATATTCCAAAATTATATTTTTCTAACAATCTTTTGGTATATTATATTAGTTCAAAGGTCTGAAAATAAAAATTTTGGGTTTGAATCTAGTTTAAGGACGCAGTTCAAAATGAAAAAAAGTTATTGACGGGATATAAAATGCAATTTAGTAAGCGGGGGCGGTTATACCATAGTAAGGAAAATCTAGCCGGTCGAGTGCCGGCTATGGAGAAAATGCCATGTTTCTACAAATGTTGTATTTGTTGTAGAGCCGCTATTACCTGGTAAAATAAATGGATCTTGATACAAGGTTTACACACGTCTAGTTTCCTTGCACACTTAAACAAAAGCAAAAAATTAAATTTCCTTTATTAATCAATTCACATTTTGCACTGTGCAGTATAAGCCAATCGTCATGGCTTGTTGCCGCCTTAAATCATTTTTAAGTTACGGAATTACTAAACGATTGTCAATTTTAATTATTTATTTAAATCTAAATATGAAGAAGATCAGTTTGCCTTGAATAATAATACAAAAATTACATAATTGTTATTAAACAGTTAAATTTATTATCAGACTGGTCATAAAAAATATTACCTTCAGCCGGCTAATGCTACCGCCAATGGTCTACCCGCCGTTGATTGTTTTCATACGGCTTGGTTTTTGGCAATACTTTTTAAAATTATAAAACAGCTGATGTCAGATCAAAATAGAACACGTTCTAAACGAAATTTTGTCAGATGATTTTTCACATGTATTTTACAGAAGCCATGTTTTATCAGTCCTACAGGACATGTATGTACTTATGTGTTTTACAGTGGGAATTTTGAAATGTCAATAAAATTTTCCGCTGCAATTTTTCTCTTGTATTTTTAAAATTAATCACTTTTACATTGTACAATTTATTTATTTATTATTGTAGCAATTTTTATAGATGTATACATGTGTATATACATTTGTTAACTTCATGTTTGCAAGAGTACACGCATATGTGTACTCATTTTCATTCCTCTCTCCACTCTAACTTACAAAATATGAGTTGCAGCGGCAAAATTTGCTTAATGTAAAAGTGGACTAATTTGTTAAAGTTTAAATTGTTATTAAATTATTAGTATTTGTATTCACACACCACTCTAACACTGCTTTACTTTTTTGTTTACATTTATATACAGCTAGATAAAGTTGCGATAAAAATTAGAAAAGACGGAAAATTTTCATGCCTTACAATTGGATTCAAACTGAAACGTCTTAAAATAACATGCTTCGCCCTCAAGATTTTATATGGTAAAGCACTTTGAGCGAAGCAAGGCTCCGTGAAAATATAGTATAAGAATTATTAAAGGTTTTTAGTTTAAAAACAGTACAGCCTTTTTTACACTGATGACACTACAATTCCAAGTGAAGTAAAGTAAAAATATTTCCTTACATCAGTAAAAAAATTTACATACCAATATGTGCATACATTTATATTTATACTATTCCATAATATTTACACAAACATACATAGATATGTTATAAAAATATATAATGAATAAGAGACACATACATATTAGTTAATGTAATTTGGTGTAGGGAATATATCTAAAGAAAAATTCCATTTCTTAAGAAGCGTTTTTATAAAACTTTTAGATCGAGTCCGATTTTGTTGTTTTTCTAAATCTTTCTTTTTGTGTTGATTTTTACGAGCCCTTACTAAATAAATAAGTTTATCGTTGTTAGACATTTTTCGCCATTCCGCTCCAGCCATAGAAGTCACTTGTGCTGGCTTTTCGGAAATTCCACTCCCTTTTAGTTTTTGGCGATAATCATGTAAAAATAGAAAAAAAGGATTTGAAGATTTAATTTTTGTGCTTCTCGCTGCTTTACTTGACTTTTTCGTTGGATTCATTGACGGTTTTGTTTTGGTTGAAACTTAATTATAAAAAGAAATAAATTATTTTTTATTATTTCTTAAATCAATTTTGATTTAAAATTCTATTACCAATTGAAACATTATTACTCAAAGTTGCATACAAGGTACATTTATTTTACTAGGTACTGTTGTCCGCCCAGCTGGTTTGTAGTTGGACATCTCAGTTTTTATTTTACAACTTTTGTTTACGAATCTCAAAAAACACCAACAACAAGCATATGGAGATCTAAGAGAGTGTTTGTTTTTAGAGCAATTATCTTTTATTTTCTCTATCTATTTTTGACATTTTTACTCACAAAGCAACAATAAAAAGGCATGTTGTTTTTACAAATGTTGTATTTGTTGTAGAGCCGCTATAACCTAGTAAAATAAATGTACCTTGGTTGCATAGTTGAACAACAACTGGAAAAGGTAATTACATATGTTAAACTAAAGCTAAATTAAATTTTTTATAGGTACCTACCATAGGTAGGAAATTTTTAATTTAAAGCAAGACCATTGCGCACGAACGCCAATTTTAATCAAACATTTTTTTTCTCTTTTCTTTGTAAATACTCTTAAACATATAGGTATCGTCCAATGAATGACATATAGGTATGAATTCGCTCACGCTACCACCTGTTAGTGTTTATCAATTGTCAGTTAAAATTCAAAGGTGTAAGTTGTTACCATAAGTAAAAAGAAATGTTAGTTTTCATTTAAGAAAGTATGATAACGCAAATAGGGAAAATAAGTAAAACAAATTAATGTGAAGAAATCCGAGCAATAAACACTTTTAAAAGCTGCGACAAAATTATAGAAAAGGTAGTAAAAGGACAATTGGAAGAACACACCTATAAAGAAAATTATTTTCAAAATACCAATCTGGTATTCGAAAATCTTTTTTGTGTGAGAATTTTGTAAATTATGTAACAAACAGGTGGAAAGAAATAAAGTTAAATAATAAAATATTAAAAATGTTTTTCTAGACTTTCAACGCGCTTTCGAAACTATAGATAGACAAATGATAGTATGTAAACTCCAACAATATAGTACCTACCTATAAAAGAAAACGAACTAAAATGGTTTGAATTTTACTTAAATGACAGAAACAACAACAAAAATGATTAGTGTAAAATCTGAAAAAATAAATAATGAATAATGGCCCTACAAGAACAGTGACTATCAGTTGATCCATCAAATGACAATCACTGATGATGGAAATATCCTTCACTGCGTAGAACAAAGTTTCTATCACATCCTTAAAGGTAAAATTAAAAACTTGATGTAAACACTTGTATACATGTGATGTCTGTAGCAAACAGCGTTACCAGTGACTTTTTTACAAGAAAGTAAGCAATAAAGCGGTAGCGCAGCCGCCCTAGCCCGTTCCAAAGTGGGCCAGATTGTTCTAGCTGTCGAGCATGTCGCCTCATTAGACCATTTGAGAGCAGCGTCGATACGCTGTCCACAAGCAGAGGAGTATACCACAGAAGGTGTCAATGTCACCTTCCTCAAGTGCCGTCCCCCTCTTTGCTAGTTCATCGGAAACATGGTTGCTAAAGTCGGTCCCATGTTCCCTCACCCACTTTAGGGTGACTGTTGAAACCACTGCCATCTTGTTAAAGGATGTCCGGCATTCAGAGAAAAGTTGAGATGTGTTATGATATATTAAATTGTCTTAAATTAATTGGCCCAGTAGGGCTTTTATATTGCATTTTGGATAAATAAATAAATAAATAAATAAATTACATAAATTAAACAAAGACTCGAACTAAATACAGTTAACTTTATATAAAGAATAAAAATGGAGAGAGCTCCTCAATATTTGTGTGAACATATAATAAAGACAAAATTTCGGCACCGATTTTTTTTTTTGTGAACCGATTTTGTTTATTCTTTCATATATACTGAGTTCACACACATCAAATTTTCTTGCAGCAATTCTGAATGTTGTGAAAGGAAGGAGTGCAGAACTATTTTTTTCTCGTTTTCCCACCCATAAAATTCAGAATTGCTGCAAGAAAAATTTATGTGTGTGAACTTTGTAACATTTGTAAACAAATGAATAAATAAATAAAAAATAAAAAATAAAAAATATTGTTGAGCTTAAGTGCACCGTTTTTATCTCATTTAAATTGGTTCAGTGTTTAAGAAATAAATGACCCCTTAAGTTGCTGCCACATGAGTGTATGTGTGCATAAAATATAGAAAGAAAAAACAGCATATCGCTGCAACTTATAGAGAATTGAGAAAAATGCCTCATAAAATTGAAAAGTGAACGCACGGACGAAAAGCCTTATCAGCTTTATATGTCGCTTATAAAATTAAAATGTTTTAATTCTTAAATAAATGTGGCTAAAATACGGAATCGTATCCGCATATTCCTGATGTGTGTAATTGATGTAACGTTAATAGGTATTGACAGTGTTGTTAACACGATGAGAATTTTGTGATTGCTATGTAAGATTGTGTGGCCTCCTTTTGTGTTGTGTATATCCTTGTTTTCATTTCGGATATGTAGTTGGTGATGTGATACGAGTAACACTCTTCAATAGGGAGATTAATGTGTAGCAGCTTCAAGAACGATCTTTCACAGTGAACTACTGAATACAACATGAAAATGTCGTTTAGTGAGTTAACAATTTCACTTTAATCAACAATCAGATTCATAACAACACGTTTTAAGAAAGTGTTAAAATAATTGTTGTTTTTGGGGGTGAGAGATGGATGATTTTGTTAGGAAAATAAAAAAACTGATGCAAAGCAGTTTGAGAAATAATACAAGGTATTAACGTTATAACAACAATCAAATATAATCATGTAGGAAAAGAAAAGATAAGCTTCGATTAGTGGTATTTTTTTTATTTGCAATTTAAATATGTATTTTATTATAATGTCATATACCTACGTTGTGAAAAATAATATTTGCCTACGTCGTATTTATTTTACTTTTGGAAATGTCTTATCTTATTATGTAAAAATTTCAGAGTGAAACAATTTGTAAACTTCTACAAAAATATTTACAATATTTTGAATGATTTTTGCTCCTTAATAGTTTCTCAAAATGATGCGTAATTGTCACTGACTTCGGTTAAAATCAAATTATTTTTGTGCGGATCTAAATTTGCCAGAACTAAAAACATGATGTTCGCATTTGTAAGGCATTCATTTGATTATTTTAAAAACTATGATTATGCACCTAAAAAGCACTTTCTTGTCCTAAGTAATCCCGGCTTGAAAATCGTCAAATGGTGCTACAAAAATTAAAAACGGATGCAAAGTTTTTACTGAAATACATGTAAATACGATAACTCCGATTACAATTCACTATGTTGCTGTTACTTATACGTTTTGTTAGTTTTATTTGCTCACAGGCTTTTAATTACAAATAACAATTTTCATTGATGCCACTTTATTTTCGCAGCTCTGTATAATTTTGCTGTTAACGTCGTTAAAAAACACACAAATACACTGCACACGAAACTTCTCTGCTTGACTTTTTGTCTTATATTGCTCTACCGCTTCAACTGCCATTTCATATTATAGGCGATATAAAACGTCGATATTCTTCTTATATGGAAAGATCAGGCAGCTTGTTTTTTGTTTAATACTTGTATATTATTTATATTCGGCTTTAATTGATTGCAAGGGCACTCTGTGTCACATTGGTTTTAAAATCCCAAGTGAAACAATTTGTAACCTTGCTATAATAAAGAAAAACATTTAAAACTTCTTCTTTAATCTTCTTTCTTTAAGGTTTAAAGTCTCTAAAAAATGTTTACAATATTTTGAAAAACATTTGGTCCTTAATAATTTCTCAACATGATGCTGAATTGTCACTGATTTGGTTAGATTCAAGCTATTTTTGTGCGAATTTAAATATGTCAAAACTTAAAACAGGATGTTCGCGTTAGCGAGGCATTTGTCTGATTAGAGAAATTGTTAAAGTACTAAATTTTATTTTATTTAATTTGTAAGCTTAGATAATGCACCTAAAAAGCACTTTCTTGTCATAGTAATCCTGGCTTGAAAATCGTCAAATGTTGTTAAAAAAAATTAAAAACGGATGCAAAGTTTTTACTTAAATACATGTAAATACGATAACTCTTGTTACAATTCGCTAATTTTCATTGAATACACTTTATTTTCCCATCTCTGTATAATTTTGTTGTTAACTCTGTTAAACAACACGCATAAAAACACTGCATACAAAACTTCTCTGCTTAAAGTTTTTTTTTTGATAATTCTCTACCGCTTGCAACTGCCATTTCATATCATAAGCGATATAAAACGTCGAGACTCTTCTAATATGGAACGATCCGGCAACTTGTTTTTTGTTTAATACTTGTATATTATTTATATTCGGCTTTAATTGATTGCAAGGGCACTCTGTGTCACATTGGTTTTAAACTCCCAAGTGAAACAATTTGTAACCTTGCTATAATAAAGAAAAACATTTAAAACTTCTTCTTTAATCCTTCATTTCATTGAGTTTTAAAGTCTACAAAAATGTTTACAATTTTTTTTATTAACATTTGGTCCTTAATGATTTCTCAACATGATGCTAAATTGTCACTGACTTTGGTTAGATTCAAGCTATTTTTGTGCGAATCTAAATATGCCAAAACTTAAAGCAGGATGTTCGCGTTAGCGAGGCATTTGTCTGATTAGAGGAATTGTTAAGGTACTAAATTTAATTTTATTAAATTTGTAAGCTTAGATTATGCATCTAAAAAGCACTTTCTTGTCTTAGTAATCCCGGCTTGAAAATCGTCAAATGGTGCTACAAAAATTAAAAACGGATGCAAAGTTTTTACTGAAATACATGTAAATACGATAACTCCGATTACAATTTACTATATTGCTGTTATTTATACGTTTTGTTAGTTTTATTTGCTCACAGGCTTTTAATTACAAATAACAATTTTCATTTATGCCACTTTATTTTCGAAGCTCTGTATAATTTTGTTGTTAACGTTGTTAAAAAACACATAAATACATTGCACATGAAACTTCTCTGCTTGACTTTTTGTCTAATATAGCTCTACCGCTTGCAACTGCCATTTCATATAATAGGCGATATAAAACGTCGAGATTCTTCTTATACGGAAAGATCCGGCAGCTTGTTTTTGTTTAATACTTGTATATTATTTATATTCGGCTTTAATTGATTGCAAGGGCACTCTGTGTCACATTGGTTTTAAACTCCCAAGTGAAACAATTTGTAACCTTGCTATAATAAAGAAAAACATTTAAAACTTCTTTTTTAATCTTCTTTCATTGAGTTTTAAAGTCTACAAAAATGTTTACAATATTTTGAATATTTTTTGATCCTTAATGATTTCTCAACATGATGCGGAATTGTCACTGGCTTTGGTTAGACTTAAGCTTTTTTTGTAAGAATCTAAATGTGCCAAAATTTAAAAAAAAAGATTTTTGCATTTGCAAGGCATTTGCCTTATTAGAGGAATTGTTGAAGTATTAAATTTAAAATTTAAAAATTTAAATTATGCACCCAAAAAGCTCTTTTTTCTAATAACCCAGGCTTGAAAACCAGAAAGAATTAAAAACGGTGCAATTAAATATGATTAATTATAGCTCGCAAAAATTATGGAATTTTAATATTTTTTAAAGAAGGAAGTTTGTAATAATTTTCGCAAAAGTGGCTTTATTGTATCAAAGTTTACTAAAGTGACGTTTGATCGTGAACATCGTAGTATAAACAAATGTTCTGACAACGCTGTTTCAACAAAAACATGACGTCGACAACGATAAGTCTACACAAGCCATTTTAATTTGCGCACATGAAATTGTTCAATGGTTGAATAAATCAGCGGCTCATGAAGACCGTTAAAACTGTGTGCTTTCTGCATTTGTATCTCTATTTTCTATCTTTTCAAATAAAGATTCCATCCAGCAGTTTTTATGTGATGCCAACACAGACAGACAGGAGAAAAAAAGTTGTTTTGTATTTTATACCAACAACAAAATTTTCAAAAATATTTCATGTTCAGAAATGATCCTGTTTCAGTTTTATCATATGTAGAGATATGATGACATTCGAAAGTAAACAGTTGAGAGGGGTAGAAAATTATGTATTTTAAGCTTTAGAAGTCGAAGTAACTAAGTTTGCTATTAAAAATTGTCTACGATATAAAATTGCGAAGACTTTTAAATTGTGTACCACATTATACTTTCACTCAATTGTACTGAAAAAGCTCAATTACATGAGCGTTACCTAAAATACGAAAAAATTGTGCACGGTTTTTTTATTTAACAAAAAAATGTCATAATTAATATTTATATTTCATTCAAAGATTATTAAGATGTGTGCGTGTATGAGTGTGTGTGTGTGTTTGGAAGTCATCGTCTTACAAAATATCGGGGTACTGATAGTTATGGCAAGATTTTTTTGTGTTATCAATTGACATGACCGTGATAATACAATTTTTTTTCTTATTGCCAGATAAAGAGCAAAATAAAGCTTTACACTATTAAGTTAAAATACAGCTAAACTTAAGAGTGATATAATTTTGCAACAATATAAATTAAATAAATTAATTAAAAATGGAAATGAATACATAAAATGATCATCAAAACAGACAGAAATTTCCTATCAATAATAAATAGTCGTCAGCTTTATTTTATACATATTTGGGAATTTCGCTTTATCTAAGTCGTAGGGCCTGTTCGTAAATTTATCAATGAGCTGCATAATATGATTAATCTGCACTGCCACTGCTAATCAGCTGTTGCTTTGTTTTGTTCATTTTAGTTTGCATTTACGAACGAAGAAATACTGTAAAAGTGGAAAAAGAGATACTGTAAAAATGATAATAAAAAAAAATTATAAAAATTCGTGTACTAACAATAAAAAAAAATTAAATAAAAAGAAAGAAATAATAAAAGCTTAACAAAATTTATACTCAAAAATATATACACAAAAAGTAGTAAAAGGGTATATATAAATTATTTATATTCTGAATCCTTATGCATAGCGAAGTCAATTGAGCGATGTCCGTCTGTCCGTCCGTGTTAGTGTTGAAATCAAGTTTGCCTCGACACTTAATCCGACATAGTGTCGAAAGAGGTGCTATTGGCAATCAGCATTATCGGTCCATTTCCTCCGAGGCAGCAGGCAAATCATTACGTCATGTCATTTGGAACAATTTAGTAACTCCAATAAAAAAAAAATATATATACGGGGCGTTAGAGTATTAAAAAATAAAAAAAAAACATCCCATATTTTCCAAATTACGGGGCTCTGAAATTTAAAAATTTTTATAATGTCAATATGGGTATCATTTTAAAGCTTTGAAGAGGTCTTAAAGGAAATACTTAAATTGTTTAAAAATGCTTAACCCATTAGGAGCCGATGTCAATTTTATGTAAAATTATATATAGGCAGTACCTACCAGTTTTTTTATTTTTATTTTTTAATTCTCTGTCATCCCAATATTTGCGATTTTGATTGGAGCACTGAGTGCTGCCAAGTGCAATCTGACATTTCCATTGGAAAGTTTTTCATTTTTAAGAATAATCGTACTCAAAACGTTTTGACGTACGACCATTATTTGTGTTGTTTACAGTGACTTGAAAAAATTAATATAGAAAAAAATGGAATTAACTCGTGAACATTTTCGTGCCATCATTTTTCACAATTTTCGACGTGGATTATCACGACAAGAGTGCATTGATGAACTTAAATCTTTGTATGGCGATGAAGCACCATCCTATAGCACTGTGAAAAATTGGTATAATGAATTTAATTGTGGCCGAAGCTCGCTCAAAGACGAATTCCGTGAAGGTCGTCCAAAAACGGTTGTTGTGCCAGAGAACATTGATGCCGTGCGTGAACTCATAATGCAAGATCGACATGCGACACACCGAGAGATAAAGACATCCTTGGACATTTCTTCCACCAGCATACATTCGATACTGCATGAACACCTGGCCGTAAAAAAGGTTTGTTCTCGTTCGATCCCGCACAATTTGAAAGTCGTTAAAAAAAAGGCTCGTGTCGATTGGTGCAAAGAAATGTTGCAAAAATACGATTGCGGTGCTTCAAAAGACGTTTATAAGATCGTCACAGGTGACGAATCATGAATCTATGTGTATTAGCCCGAAACGAAACAACAATCGACCGTGTGAGTCTTCAAAGACGAGCAAAATCCAACGAAAGTTGTTCGTGGAAGAAGCACTTCGAAGCAAATGGTCGCCTGTTTCTTCAGCAAAACTGGTCATGTGGCGACTGTTCCGCTTGAGCAACGTAGGACGGTCACTTCTGAGTGGTACACTACAATTTGTTTGGGTTCTTTGTGACAGTTGCTCTCAATTGGGCGAAGGCACACAGAATCTTTAATAGCAACTGAATTACTTGCGAAGTGCATAACTTATTTATTTTTAAATTGAGCCACTTAAGTGATAACACATTCATTTAATATATTGCGCCAGACCAGAAAATAAGATTTTGGGTGGTGGCTAGAGAGAGTGCTGTTGCGGACATTCAACTTGAATATTTGCTTACTGAAAGTGCGGAAAAATACCTTTCCAATGAGTCTATTTAACATACGAACTGTTCGGCTAAAAACCGAATTCTCCCTGTAATGTGTAGTGCAATTCACTATGCACTACACGAGCTGGTTTAGATCGGATGCTCTAAAATCGGCTGGACGGTAAAAAAAAGGCGCAATTGCTAAAATTGTCCAGTAGACGACTGCATAACATAGTGGGCCGACTAGAAACTCATAATAAAGAATTAGCATTTTCCAACCAGTTTAAAAGCGAAATATACAAATTCCGATGCTATTAAATATTACATAGTGTATGGACGCAATGAAACCCGCTAAAACTTAAAAAAAAAAATTTAAAAAAATGGCATGAAAAAATGCCGTCGTGAGAAAAGGCTCTAACACAGTCCAATAATTTTAGATCATGCTAATTGGTGCTGGTTTCTGCAATAAAATAAATAGAAAGTCTTTAATTCCATGAAAAATTATTCCAGGTATGAAAGTTTCCTTGTGATTCTTCTCCAATATGATTTTTTACATAAATCCGATCTGTAATACTATCAAAGTTTCTCCTCTAAGTTTGTTTTCTATTTAGTTCTTCTATTTGCTTATAATTCAGTCTGGAAACAAACATTGTTACAGTTTTTTATAAAACAAAATTAATTAAAAATCAACAACAGTAAACGCTATACCCAAAGTTGTTTGTTGTTGATTTTTTATGTGTGTGAAGATAAATTCGAATTTAACTAGTAGAGACCTAAACCAAATTTTTTAACATAGCTGATTTTGCAGTTAACAGACCACTGTTAATCACTTAACAGTCGTTAGAATTTTGATCTTTAATAATTAAAATGCATACCCCGGAAATTTGGGGCTTTGTTCATGTTTTGTTCGATATGGAAAAATTTTGCTAGAGTGCACTTAGTGAGATTATAAAAGTTAAATGTGCAAAATAATTTTCAAAGAATAATAAATACAGAGTTTTTTAACATAGTCATTTTTTAACATTTCTTGAGAAGATTTGTGGCCATTATGGAAAAATGGAGAACGGCTGGTATATCACACCCCATACAAATGAAGCTCCAAGGACTACTCTATCGAACCATATTAGTGGGATATCTGAAATAATCTTAGAAACTAAAACAAATTTGAGTTTTTTAACATGTCATTTTTTAACATTTCTTGAGAAGATTTGTGGCCATTCTGGAAAAATGGAGAATGGCTGGTATATCACACCCCATACAAATGAAGGTCCAAGGACTACTCTATCGAACCATATTAGTGGGATATCTCAAATAATCTTAGAAACTAAAACAAATTTGAGTTTTTTAACATAGTCATTTTTTAACATTTCTTGAGAAGATTTGTGGCCATTCTGGAAAAATGGAGAATGGCTGGTATATCACACCCCATACAAATGAAGGTCCAAGGACTACTCTATCGAACCATATTAGTGGGATATCTCAAATAATCTTAGAAACTAAAACAAATTTGAGTTTTTTAACATAGTCATTTTTTAACATTTCTTGAGAAGATTTGTGGCCATTCTGGAAAAATGGAGAATGGCTGGTATATCACACCCCATACAAATGAAGGTCCAAGGACTACTCTATCGAACCATATTAGTGGGATATCTCAAATAATCTTAGAAACTAAAACAAATTTGAGTTTTTTAACATAGTCATTTTTTAACATTTCTTGAGAAGATTTGTGGCCATTCTGGAAAAATGGAGAATGGCTGGTATATCACACCCCATACAAATGAAGGTCCAAGGACTACTCTATCGAACCATATTAGTGGGATATCTCAAATAATCTTAGAAACTAAAACAAATTTGAGTTTTTTAACATAGTCATTTTTTAACATTTCTTGAGAAGATTTGTGGCCATTCTGGAAAAATGGAGAATGGCTGGTATATCACACCCTATACAAATGAAGGTCCAAGGACTACTCTATCGAACCATATTAGTGGGATATCTCAAATAATCTTAGAAACTAAAACAAATTTGAGTTTTTTAACATAGTCATTTTTTAACATTTCTTGAGAAGATTTGTGGCCATTCTGGAAAAATGGAGAATGGCTGGTATATCACACCCCATACAAATGAAGGTCCAGAATGGCCACAAATCTTCTCAAGAAATGTTAAAAAATGACATGTTAAAAAACTCAAATTTGTTTTAGTTTCTAAGATTATTTGAGATATCCCACTAATATGGTTCGATAGAGTAGTCCTTGGACCTTCATTTGTATAGGGTGTGATATACCAGCCATTCTCCATTTTTCCAGAATGGCCACAAATCTTCTCAAGAAATGTTAAAAAATGACATGTTAAAAAACTCAAATTTGTTTTAGTTTCTAAGATTATTTCAGATATCCCACTAATATGGTTCGATAGAGTAGTCCTTGGACCTTCATTTGTATGGGGTGTGATATACCAGCCATTCTCCATTTTTCCAGAATGGCCACAAATCTTCTCAAGAAATGTTAAAAAATGACATGTTAAAAAACTCAAATTTGTTTTAGTTTCTAAGATTATTTCAGATATCCCACTAATATGGTTCGATAGAGTAGTCCTTGGAGCTTCATTTGTATGGGGTGTGATATACCAGCCGTTCTCCATTTTTCCATAATGGCCACAAATCTTCTCAAGAAATGTTAAAAAATGACTATGTTAAAAAACTCTGTATTTATTATTCTTTGAAAATTATTTTGCACATTTAACTTTTATAATCTCACTAAGTGCACTCTAGCAAAATTTTTCCATATCGAACAAAACATGAACAAAGCCCCAAATTTCCGGGGTATGCATTTTAATTATTAAAGATCAAAATTCTAACGACTGTTAAGTGATTAACAGTGGTCTGTTAACTGCAAAATCAGCTATGTTAAAAAATTTGGTTTAGGTCTCTACTAGTTAAATTCGAATTTATCTTCACACACATTGATTTTTTTGAGATAAGCTATTGTGTTCACTTTTGGTCTCATTGCAATTTTACAATTTAAAGTGAGGAAAATTAAAATACAAAAAGTGTAACAGTATAATCCAGTATAATTTTTGATTAAGGCTGTTTAAATAGTTAAAAAGTTACTTATTTGATTTCGTTTGCCGTGGTGAGTATATATTTTTTTGATTGTTTTATGCATGAAGCCGCGCAACAACAAAATTATTGCAGAGGTTGAAAGAAGTTGCAAAAGAGCCCGAAATTTCACAATCTCTAGTATTGAAAGTTAAGAAAGATAAAAATTTACCCAGTCAACAGACAGAAATGGTCGCCCGAAGATGATAAGTTAAGCCGATGCGAGGTATATGGCACGATCCCTACTGTCCGGAAAAGTAAAAACACCGAAAGAGGCAAGTAAAAGTATTGACTGTGAAGCTAGTGTATGGACTGTGCGGCGTGCACTTAGAAGTGTTGGTTGCTTTCCTGCAAAAAAATTAAAAGAAGCCAAAACTGTCGCCAAAAAACAGAAGAGCTCGTCAAGCGTTTGCTCTACGCCATCAAGACTTGACCATTGACGACTGGAAACGCGTCCTATGGTCAGACGAATGCAAAATAAATCGTTTCAACTCAGATGGCATTCATTATTTTTGGTCCAACACTGGAAAAGCAACACTGCATCATCAGGTTAGATGCGGTTAAACATGGTGGAGCGTCTTTGGTGTTGGTCGCTTGGTTTTGGTGGAAGGAATTGTAAATAAAGAAATGTACTTAAACATTATTTATGAAAATATAGGTACCAGTTGCGAGAAGTCAAATGGAGTTTTTTGAATAGGATATTGTCTTTTAACAGGATAATGACCCGAAGCATTCATCATAATTAGTGAAGAATTGGCTTGCAAATTAAAAATTTACCACATTGGTATGGCCAGCCCAAAGCCCAGATCTCAATCCAATCGAAAATTTATGGTCGATTGTGAAAAAACGAATCGGAAGTTATGAAATACCCCCAACTAGCATTAAAGACCTTTGGAGTAGAGTGGGCCGATATACCTATAGAGAGCCTTATCAGAAGCATGCTCCAGCGTGTTGCGGCAGTTTTAAAAAGCCGAGGTGGCTATACAAAGTACTTATTTTTACCACATTTAAAAAAGGATGTGGAGTGCAAAACGGAACAGTCTTAATGTATTAAATTCAGTAACCTGTTAAGACTGCTGTTGTTGTTTTTGTTTTTCTTTCTGTTGTTTGTAATCTTAAGTTTGTGCAATTAAATGAAGTAAATATGTATATAGTTTGAAATACCCAATAAAAGGAAAAAATTTATTAAATCTACACTTGAGAATTTTTAGTGTTCACTTTTGCTCCTTAGTGTACATATAGACATACGAACATCGCCCAATAGACGTCGCTATGGACATTGTAGAAACTACAAACTAGAAACATAAAAAGGGATCTACACGTTATAGTTAACTAGATACACGATAATAATTTTTCACTTTATATGGAGGATACAATGCCCGCTGTTTCAGTCCAGTCTGTGTTTCGGTATGTTTATTAACATGAGGGTTACTCGTACAAAATTTCAAGAATCTACCTATCATACCTCTCTAGCTACACGGTGATAATTTTTCACTTTGTATGGGAGGTAGCACGCCCACTGTTTCAATCCAGCAAATTTTTCGGTACATTATGCATAATAATAATAATAAAGAGTTATTCGAGCAAAATTTCAAGGTGATATATACTTCAGTTACCAGATAAAAGGGTGATAAATATTTGCTTTACATGGGCAGTGACACGCCTACATGAATTATCAAAAAATAAGTGCCCTATTTTATGGTGTAGGCAGCTGTAGCTTTCCGTCAATTAAACATTTTGATTTAGTTTTACAAATTAACTTGTAAAATGTATAGAAAAATGTAATTGTTTTTAAAAACATATAAAAAATTTATTAGATAAACAACAAGCGATCAGAAAAAAATCTAAACATCTTCAATGTTGAGTTTAAGAAGGTATCTTCTGATCTTCTGTATTATTGAGAGGATGTCTTGTTCTAACAATTTTGTTTTCTATTTAAATCAAAATGTCGTTATTTTTTCTGTAGCGTACAATTTGTAAACAAAAAAAAAAATCATAGTTTTAACTAAGTATTTAAAAGATTATTAGAAGATTTTCTCAAAGTCTTGTGGAGTATTGGATTTTATTTTGTATGAGAAATCTAATACAAATTACATTAAGTGCATTATTAACAAGGTAAATTTTAACAATATTTAATATAAATACAATCATTTTCTTTTTATCTTTGGGGAAAAAAGAAACAACAGAAGCGTCTGTAATATTTTTATTTACAGCAACAATGCAAAAGGCTGTTTCTCCGTTTCTTTCTAATTTAATGTTACTTCATACTTAAAGTCTTAAAACAAAAAATAAAAAAATAAAAAGAGTTTTGCTGTCATTTTTTAACTACAGAGCGATTTTCATTATATTTTTGCTACTACAAAATCAAATCACATGTATCATAGTCTAAACAAATCGTTACTGCATGTAAATTCTGAATACATACAACATACATCGATTGTGTTGGAAGCTAAAAAGGTTTTAAACATAAAATATCAAAGATGTATCAGTCAGTATATCAACTAAAACGTATCAGAAAAACAAAAGTTATTTATAGGCAGCTGTTTCTGTTGGGAACCAGGCGACCAAAGCAGTCAAATGTTTTAGTAAACAATGTGCGAATGCGCTTATGTTACAGAGCCCTCTCTGCTACTGTAACAATTGTAAAGTTTTATTTGATATTGCTGTTGATATGATATTTGTACATATTAAAATTTGTATTATATTGTAACTTACAAATATTTAAATTAGATTCAATTTTGGCCATTATTTCTATAGAAAGGTGCCTTGTGTTGTCTAATGGTCATGTGTGAGTGTAAATTAAATGTTTAATTAAAATAAAATATTTGATCCTGTTACAAGGATATTCTAAAACACAATATTGCTAACATAAAAAAGAACAACGCAAAATTTCTTTGTTGAACTTAAACTTTTTACTCCAGAACGGTCAATTGTTTATTTGTTTTGAGTTTTATATATAAATTTTGCACTTTGTTTCGAATTGATTTAATATTTTTTTATTTTGTTTATGATTCGCTTTTTTAGATGCATCAAACATGAATGAAGGTGAGTCAGCAGGAGGGGGGCATCAAGGGTCTAACCCGGCCCCTCCTGCTGTGCCAGACCGCATATCATCAACAACAACAACTATTGTTACAAACTCAATATTAGCAACGTCAAACATAGAAAATCAAAGTTCAGTGTTGACGTTGCCTGCAACTACAGTTGTTGCACCTGATTCTTTACAACAACAACAAAATCAACAGCAACAAGAAGCTACCAGTCCAATTCCAAGAAGTTTTCAACAAGCTTTTGCTCAACAGCAATTACACAATTCCGAAACATTGCCCTTAACAACCTCAATATCAACATCAATAACGACGACGTCATTATCGCCAAGTTTTACAAATACGGCAAAAGCAGGACTGCAAATAACGTCGCCGTCTAAGTATCATATGCCTCAAACGCCAATACGAACAACAACGGATCTATCAGCTGCTACTGCTCCTGCCTCAATAAATACGCAATCACAAGAGCAACATATAAGTTTAATTCCCAGCTCATTAGCAGCTACCAATTCTGATACATCTTTATCACCCCTAACTAAACGTAAAAGATTAGCCGAACCTCATTTGCAGCAACAGCTACAAGATACTAATTCAATTTTAGCAGCAGCCGGAATTAGTGGTGTAAGCAACAGTGGTGACAATATATCTTTAGTAGGTTCTTTATTACCCGCAAATACAACGTCCAGCATAACGCCATCATCGTCCTTGTCCACAACATCTTTAATAAGTAGTAGTTCAACATCATCGTCATCTATAGCAGCAGCAACAATAGCAGAAGCAGCAGTAGTATCAACAGCAACCACGCATGATATACAAACCTTAAAGAAACGAATATTAGAACAAAAATATTTGCGCTTGCGTAGATTAAAAGAAAAGTTAGTAAAATTGCATATTTTTAAACTGAAATTTAATTGAAAAACTCGTAACGTGTTTTTCTTGAAACCAAAAATTTATTGTCGGTTAAAAAATTCCGGATTTTAAAATATAAATAAAGTCTTGAAGTTTTATATGTTTAAGATCAAATTTATTTCGGATTATAGCATTAATTGGACTTCCTAATTATTATGAAAATTCGAAATTTTGTACAAAATAAAAAAATTAATTTGATGAGAATTTAAAAATAGTTTTCTGTTAATGCGGTAAAAAACTTTATGCATTAAATAAAAGGAAAGATGTGCTCATGTTAAAAGTTTGTAAGATAATACTACACGACATAGCATACAATTCAAAAGTATTCTCTTGTTTTCATAAAACGTTTTTTTTTCTAATATTGTAGTTTTTGTTTTTAATTTTAGTATTAAGAGTTTTTCTTTTTTTTTAAATAAAACGAGTGAAAAAATCTACTTTTTTAATTTATATTTTATTTAGACATACAGAAAATGTCGCCGAATTGTTTTATTTGCAAACCGGTGGCAATATGATGGACTATCCTACGTGGCGTAAAAAAGCACCTACCCCACAGTTCATCACCTTCAGCAATGCTTATCGTTTGGAACAATTGGTTAACGATGAAAGGGCAGCAAATGCAGCATCAAACACGACCGCAACAACAGCTACAGGAACGTCTTCGGCATCGACATCTACAACAGCCAGTGTATGTGCAGTGCCGGCAGCGGGTCCTATGTTACAGCAGCATCAGAAAAATTTCCAGTCACAGCAGTCAACATCAGCTGATGCTGATAATATAGCTACAATAATTGGTGTGACTTCTTGTGGTGGTGGTGGTGACGGTATCATAAGCATCAGTAATTCGAATAATACTAATCATACAACACACACACAACAAACGGTAATTATTAATTTATTTTGTTCTTCATAACGTATTGCATTTTAGACTCAGCTTATTCGAGACACAAATATAATATAATTTAGTTATTATGTTTAAAGTTTTTTATTCATAAATATTTTACTTTATTACAACAAACTTATCAGCTGTTACGAGTTGGGAAAAATAAGTCTAGCATCATAATAGTATCAAAACAATACAGCAATTATGATTTTTACTGTTAGCAAAAACAATATTCAAAAATCAATTTATATTCAAACTGTCTGTTTATAAAGTTTCGTAAGCTTAGTCACATACATCAGATGACATCAACTATTGGCGCATCCTTTAATTTAAATCCACATTTTTTACCTGATGCTATAGCGGAGTATTTAATTAAAAAAAATTATACTTGTTATTATAACAATCATAGTAATCGGTATTTTTTTCCAATTTTCAAGCGTTTGTCTATAACGGTTCAAAAGACAAGACCATAAAGATAATTTAACGTCACCTGTAGTGACACAATTTAATTTTTAGATTTATTTTTCTGTGTTTTTTTTTTTTTTTTTGCTATTGGGGGCTGAAGTGATTCACAGTTTTCTTAATTTGAGAGTGGTGCCCTTAACGGTTTATAACATAATTAAAAAACATATATATATTGATTCGGACACTCTTTCATTTTTAAAACAAGACCAATCTTAAAGTATAACCTGTCAAATAAAGAAAAAAATGTCAAATAATCCAACATTCAGTTGAATTTATAACTTTCTTCTTCTTTTTTTTAAGTCGGTTAAAAATATAAAGAAACTGCAAAATCGAATAAACAAAGACGTAATTATCATATACTTTTAATGGGCAGAAAGTTAAATCATTTCTTATGCGGCAGATTAGAAAGTATAACGCTGAAGCAGTTCTAAAGCAGTTGTTGAGAACAACATTTAGTTCGCTTATATTTCTATTAGACGTCCATTCATATAATATGATACCATGTTAAATAGTCCCAACAGTAAGAGAACGACACTACTTAGAGCTGTCTCCATGTACGGACCCTTGTTTACGGCAGAATATCAGCTTTTAAAGATCATTAATTTAAAAAAGTTTGTTGATCAAGTATTTTACATGTTGATTCCATAAAGGATTTCTGATAAAAAATATACCAAACATTTCCTTGGTAATGTTTATAATTTCTCCTTTCATGAATGTTTATTTTGATCTTTCTTAAAATGTAAATTGTATAAACCTTTGATTGTAAGAAAATAAAATCGTTAACTTGAAATATTTAAATTTAAAATGATGACTTTTTCATACTGACTTGTAAATTTTAAACTATTTTTGTTTAACTTTTACACAATTAAAAAGATGTTCGCAGTTGCGAGGCATTTGTCTGATTTAACGAAAAGCAATAAGCTTGCTTGTTTAACTTTGTAATACGTTTACTTTAAACTGCTTAATTTAATTTTTTTTTCAGAACACGCAATCTCATCCAGCATCTCTAATACAAACCTCCTTAAAACCATCATCGTCATCGGCATTGTCGTCATCGACAAGCTCCTCCACCTTAACTACAAATACTTCATTGGTCTCAAATTATGGACGTCTGCAAAGCAGTACAACCAAACACACAACCAACGCAACATCGTCAACTGTTTATTCAACTTCCGGCTCCACCGCCTCCTCCTCATCACTATCATCATCATCATCATCTGGCTCTTTACCAATATCGACGCCTAATACCCAACAGCAGGCATTAACGGCCACGGATGCCACTAGTAATGCTTTGCCTCCTCAGGGAGCGGAAATAAAAATACCGTCTGTTGGTGCTACACCAGTAGCGGTATCAACAAAATTACCTGCAGCCGTACAACAGTTGACACAACAGGGTATGTTTTCTTGTCATGATTTAAATTTTTTGTTTTTTTTTTTCTTTTTCTCTTTAAGAAATTTATTAGTTGTTTTTGTTAATATTTTAATTTAAAATTTGTTTTTATGTTTGTATTTTAACAAAATTTTTTCAAATTACTTTTTTAATTTTCCTTTTAATTATTTAATACAAAAATGCTTTTAATTCTCATCACCACTTTTCACCTTGATCATCTTGAAAAAGAATAAGCACATTAATTACTACTTGTAAATCTCACACACATTTTGTTTAAACAACACCAACAATAAAAAAGTCTAATTTGAAATATAAGAAAAAAAGCTTTAATTTGATTTCATTATTAAAATTTTTAAATTGTTCGTAAACACTTTTCGCATAAATATTTTAGTTTTATGTATTTTATTTTGGTTTTATATTTATATTTGTTTTGTTTTTTTTTTTTTTTTTTTTTTTTTTTGGTTGTAAACAATGTTTTTTTTTTTTTTTTAATTTTAACCTTTTAAGAAAAATTTGTTCAACTTTTTATAATCATTCATAATTTATCTAAAATAAATACATCACAACAAAAATTTAGGTCACATTCCGGGTAGACCTTTAGGTGGTCGTCACGGGATGGTATTTGGTCAAATACCCGCTCCACCTGCTGTAGGAAACACTACTGTACCTTTGGTGCCAGGTGCTTATCGTTTTTTCCTAAAATTTTTTCAATCAAAAAATCTATTCTTGTTTTGTAATTGATTACAATTATTATTATTATTATTATTATTATTATTATTATTATTATTATTATTATTATTATTATTATATATTTATTTTAATTTTATTACAAAAAACTTTTTCATTAGCTGTCACTTTTTAATTGTTTTATTATTTTTTATTTTGATTTATATTTTAAATTAATGTAAAGCATCCCACCTTTTGAAATGCAGCTTTTTTCTTCTTTTTCAAATTTTTACTTTTAGCCAGCTTTTTTTCGAAAGAATTGGCTTTTAATTTAGTAGCAAATTAGGCTTAATCAATGTGTATTTTTTTTTAATTCTATAGTTTTATTTTTCATACTTCTTAGTTTCAATAAACTTTAATATTTTATTTTAATTATTTAAAGTAGTAGATTTCATTGTACAATTGTAGTATACAAACAATTTGTTGTAATATGTACAATTTTATGATTTTAGCATTTTAAATATATATTTTTTTATTATTTGTATATTTCCTGTATAGAACTGCAACTTATTTGAATATTTTAGTCAGTTTTAAAATTTTAACAGTTTTTGAAAAGCGATTTTGAGTCTGAGTATACAGTCGTCAAAAGAAATTTTTCGATTGTGTTAGTTTTGACTTGCATCAGGGATCCCAAGTTCTCATAATTTATACCCACATAATCAGAAATGTAAAACACTTTTTATAAAAAGATGAACGGCATTAAATAATCATTATAAGTCAGCGGTATACGTTCCAAGCTTCAACGCAAATTTAGTTTATTTTAAAAGAATTGTAAGAAAATGAAAATCTACATTCTGATCTTAATAAATTTTGATTATATTTAAGCCTGGAAATCACTAGATGTTGTTGTTTGTTGACCAATCAAAAAAATAATTAATTGTGTTGTGTTACGTTTTAAATGTGGCCGTGCTTTTTCGGATGTGGAAAGTGATATTACTTTCAATCTAGGTTGACTTTTTTGATTGACCAGCAAAAACAAAATCCATTGTATTTAATAGTTCATTCCAAAACTGAAACAGGTTAGAAAAATTGTTTAAGTACTTAATTTAACTTTATTAAATTTGAAAACTTAGATTATGCACCAAAAAAGCACTTGAAAATCGTCAAATGGTGCTAAAAAAGATAAAAACGGATGTAAAGTTTTTACATAAATACATGTAAATACGATAACTCCGGTTACAATTCGCTAATTTTCATTGAATCCACTTTATTTTCCCAGCTCTGTATAATTTTGTTGTTAACTCTGTTAAACAACACGCTCAAAATCACTGCACACGAAACTTCTCTTAATTAATATTGGTCTACCGCTTGCAACTGCCATTTCATATCATAAGCGATATAAAACGTCGAGACTCTTCTAATATGGAACGATCCGGCAACTTGTTTTTGTTTTATACTTGTATATTTCTTTTATTCGGCTTTAATTTATTGCAGGGGCACTCTGTGTCACATTGGTTTTAAACTCCCAAGTGAAGCAATTTGTAACCTTGCTATAATAAAGAAAAACATTTAAAACTTCTTCTTTAATCTTCTTTCATTGAGTTTTAAAGTCTACAAAAATGTTTACAATTTTTTTTTATTAACATTTGGTCCTTAATGATTTCTCAACATGATGCTAAATTGTCACTGACTTTGGTTAGATTCAAACTATTTATGTGAGAATCTAAATGTGCCAAAACTAAAAACAGGATGTTCGCATTTGCGAGGCATTTGTCTGATTAGAGGAATTGTTAAAGTACAAAATTTAATTATAATAAAGAAAACTTGATTATGCACCTAAAAAGCACTTTCTTGCCATAGTAATCCCGGCTTGAAAATCGTCAAGAGGTGCTAAAAAAATAAAAACGGATGCAAAGTTTTTACTTAAATACATGTAAATACGATAACTCCAGTTACAATTCGCTATGTTGCTGTTACTTATCTTATTTGCTCGCGGGCTTTAAATTACAAATTATAAATTTCGTTGATGCTACTATTTCCCAGCTCTGTATAATTTTGTTGTTAACTCTGTTAAACAACACACATAAAAACACTGCATACAAAACTTCTCTGCTTAAACTTCTTTTAATAATTCTCTACTGCTTGCAACTGACATTTCATATCATAAGCGATATAAAACGTCGAGACTTCTAATATGGAACGATCCGGCAACTTGTTTTTGTTTTATTTATTTATTTATCTATTCCTATGGGTGCGTTAGAAGCATATCGCGCCGCGATATCAGCCTTTTCATTTCCTATGATTCCTATATGGCTAAGAACCCAATATAGCCTTATTTTCCCTTCGTTATCTATTAGGGCATCTCTAATTTTAACAACTTTGTTCCACTTATTGTTGAATGGATTTTTTATTGATTTGAGAACCGATAAGCTATCTGTGAAAATCATGGTTTTAAAAGTTTTTGTAGCGGCATATTGTATAGAACGTAAAATTGCGCAAGCTTCAAAATGAGGAAAATTTGTACATGGTGCTGAGTACTACATTATTTCCCTCGTCGTTAAAGATTCCTAAAATTGAGATCCGTCTGTGTATAGAAAACACTAATCATTGTTTTTGAGTTTAAATTTCTTTTTTGCAAAAATACATAAAAATTGTTCTCTGGTAGTGTTGGATTTTCTTAGATCAGATAGTGATAAATCTACATAGGTATTGTTGATTTTCCAGGGAGGTTTCTTGATGGTTTTTTGGTTACTTTTATAGGAATGTCTAAAGCTGAAGCAAGTTCCAATGATAAACCCATTGCAGATTTAATACGTTTAGGTTTTTTGGCGGAGATGTGTGAAGAAACATCATTGTCAATTATGGAGTTTGTTCTCTGTTAAAAGTTTTGTCAAGATTCTTCCTTTTACTTCCAGTATTCTGTTCTCGACGGATAGAAGGCCAGCTTCGTTAAGAACGTTATCAATTGGCGCTGTTCTATGTGCGTATTCGGCGGCTCGTGCAGCTTTAAGGCCCAACTATAATGTGCATATACAAGCTTATGCCAACTTATACAACTGTGCAAATACATATAAATCAAAAGTGGTAAACTATAATGTACTTGAGAGAACTTTTCGTCAAGTTTCGTCAAATGTCATTTGCTTAAGCAATGTACGAAGCTGATCGTACATTCCGTACAGAAACAGCTGATTGCGCTTGGTGTATACATACATAAATCAATAAAGAAAAAATTGCAGTGGAGAGCGACATTGAAAAAGATTTTTTTTAATTTAATAGAAAATGTAAAAAAAAGATGGGCTTATATGAGAGAAAATGATGTGTTTTTATTATAACAATTCGCTATAATTTTTTTTTAATTGCTTTCAAATTAAATCAGTGACACCGTTGCATCTTTTGGTACTTTTGACCAAAAATACATAAAAAACATGCCATTTTTTTATCGAATTTAATTGAAAACTAGTAAAAGAAAGTACATTTATTTAAATCAATGTTATTAAATATATATAATATATTTTTTCAATGCCTTTTTCTGTACAAGTTTTTTTTTATTTAAAAATATACAGTTAAGGAAAAAACTCTACATACACCCTCCTATTTTGTGTTTTTAAGATATTCGTAAGGCAAATTAATAAAGCGTTTGCATTAATATTTAAAGTACCAAAAACAAAGTTTATTTACAAAACAAAAAGCTAACTCAAACGCATAACAATAACAGAAATAACAAAACAATAAAAATTCATGAGAAAAAACTCTACATACAGTCTTAAAAATCGAATACAATATTTAATTTCTTTTAAATAAATAAAAGAAAACAATATATTTTTAATATTTTGTAGGACCACCTTGGGCTTCAATAACCGCCTGAAGACGACGTGGCATAGACATCACCAAATTCTCCGTAATACTGGGCGCAATTTCTGACCATGCGCGAGTTAGGGCAGTTTTCAGGGTTTCACGATTCTGATATCATGTTTGCGCACAGATTTTTCCAAAACGTCCCAAATATGCTCAATTGGATTGAGGTCTGGTGACTGGGGAGGTGTATTGAGCTGCCTTGGTGCATGATAAAGGAGCCAGTCTCGAACAATATGCGCAGTATGCTTGGGATCATTGTCTTATTGGAAAATCCATTGGTTTCCCAGGCCCAAGCTTTCCACAGATGGTTTCAGATTTTGTTTTAATATTGTCTTATACTTATATCTGTCCATAACGCCTTCAATAAAGACCAATTGACCAACTGCAGATGCCGCCATAGCTCCCCACACCATAACACTGCCTCCACCATGTTTCACAGTAGGTATAATATTTTTGGGATCAAGTGCAGTGTTCGGTTTTCGCCAAACCTTGTTTCGACCGTCATTCCCGAAAATATTATACTTACTTTCATCGGTAAATATAATTTTTTTTCCAAAAATCCAATCCTTTCTGTAAATGTGCCTTAGCAAAGTCCAAACGAAGTTGACGATTCTTGGCTGAAATAAATGGCTTTTTGCGTGCTGTTCTACTTTTAAAGCCGCTATCATGCTAAACGTTTATTACTGTTCTTGATGAAACAGTAATATTCGAACATCTTGCAAGGTGTTCGGCTAATTTTGGGGCACTTATTTTTGGGTCTTTTTGTACTTCTTTAAGGACACTACTAACATCGCGTCTTGAAAGCTTCTTCGGTCTTCCAGAACGTGGCTTGTTTTCAGTACTGTTGGTGTTTTGATAATTTTTTACAATAGTTTGCACTGTAGAGCGACTTTATTTTACTATGTTAGCAATTTCTCCGTAAGATTTCTTTTCTTTTCGAAGGTTAACCACCAAATTTCGAACTGATTGTTGTATTTCTCTTCTATTAACCATTTTTAAAGTAAACACTTGTTTTACAAATCGCTTTCACAATTTAATTGATTGTAATGTTTGAAAAATAAAGCAAGTCAAAAAAACTAACGGTTTTTTTCCCTTTATCTTCTTCATTTTAAGAGTTGTCAATACTGTATGTAGACTTTTTTCCCACGGATTTTTATGTTTATCGCCAATAGTTTTTAAATTATCAATATATTCAAACTTTTTTTCTTTCAACATTTTTAAATATTGATGTCGTAAACATTGACATCAAAATTATGTTTAATATTATCACTAGTTCTCTAGAAGTTCAAAATAATAGGGTGTATGTAGAGTTTTTTCCTTAACTGTATATATTTTTGGGAAAGTACGATTTAAACATGAATGTGCAACTGTGGCAAATTATTTTTAAATTTATGTAAGTACATTGTAGCCACATAAAAATCTTTAAAAAATTACCTAAGCATTTGACAGGCTTTTCGTTGGGTTTTTGACATAAGCTCAAGCTAGCTTATGCACATTAAGTTGGGCCTTTAGAATAAGACGATTCAATTATGTTTATTGTTGATTTCGGACTATTACCGTACAGGAACATACCATAATCCGTTTTGCTAAGTATAAGAGTTTTGGTTAAGTAATTTAAGGTGTTCATGTATTGATGTGTACGGAGCTTCTTAAAGCCAAAAAACGAATTATATTAGCTCTTGCCAGCAACGATTTTTTCAAATTAATGCAGTGTTCATTCCAACTGTATCTGCGGAAGAATATTACTCCTAAAATTTTTAATTGGTTAACATTTTGTAAAGCAATCCCTTGGTCCCTAATATAGTGGTTATCTGAATCGCAGTTATGTTTTGGACAAATATGAAACTTTTTGGTTTTCTGTGTTCAAACTTTCGCACCTGAAAAATCGGTCCATTTTTGGATATCACTAAAAGCCTTTAACAGTATGGTTGTTGTTTCATTGTTGCTATTTCTTTTGCATAATATAAATAGGTCATCTGCATATAAGCAGTGGTCAATATTTTGGATTTTGTACAATGTTTTGCTTATTTCATTAAAAGCTATTTGAAACAACATAACAGAAAGTAGAGATCCCTGTAAGATGCCATTTCTCAAAGTGAACGTATTTGACAAGTAACCATTTATTTTGACGTTGAAGTATCTGTTTGTGAGGAATGATTTAACAAAATTGAAAAATTTTTTACCCACATTCCAAGATTGTAAGACATGTAAGCCTACTCTGTTAAATGCTTTTTCGAAATCTATAGATAATATAGTTACGTGGTTTCTTGCGGATAATGCTTTTGATATGTAACTGTCAAAGTGTAGTAGTGTATCGTCACAGCCTTTGTTTGGTTTAAAGGCAACTTGTTCTTTTGCAATTAATTTTTTCCTTTCCGTGAACCACAACGATCTGGCTGCAATAATACATTCGATTATTTTTGAAATGGAAGGTAGTAACGATATAGGGCGGTAAGCGTCAATGCTAAATGCATTTTTGGTTTTTGGAATAGGTACTACTATGGCGAGTTTCCAGTTTTGGGGGATAGTGCCACAATTGAATATGGTATTGTATATTTCTAGTAATTTTAATTTGGAGTTGTAGCTAATTGGCTTCAACATTTGGTAGCTTACACGGTCCAGTCCAGTAGTTGTTCCCTTCACTTTTCTCAGGCAACTAGAGAGTTCAGTCAGTGTAATAGGTGTTTTTAAAAACGATGCTGTTTTATCAATGATAAAACCCCACTGATGTTGAGGTAAACGAATGTTTGCTAGAGTTGTACCGTTGTGAAAAATTGTTGTCAGACGCATATTCTGCCCACTTAACTCCAAAAGCGTTAGCAATTAGTAATGGATCAGTGAGTTTATTATCTTGGTTATTTATTGCCTTAATGACGGAAGCTTTCGTCCTCTGGGTGATTCTTTTTATTTTATTCCAGATATCCGCAACTGGCGTGTTTTTGGTTATTGTTTGTGTAAATGTTGTTAATCGAATAATCATTTATATAACATCTCTATGAAGTTTTGCATGGTTGATCTCAGTCAGTACTATTGTAACATAAACTACTGTCAATTTAATAAATTATTCTCTCAGTTCATTTGTAACCTTCTACAAAACCACACGCGTTTTATTTTATATAACAACAGGTTATGGGCCTCTGCACAAAAGGCAAAGCCTAGAACTATATTGAACTAAATAGTCTAAAGAAACTATTAATTAGTGCCTAAACTTTTAACAACAGTGAGAAACGATTGTAAAAATGGCAGCGGGTATATCTTTTCCTTTTGAAAAATTGTGTGGTCGAGAGAACTTCGATATTTGGAAACGTCATGCCAAATCGTATCTGGTGTTAAAAAATTGCTGGAAAATTGTTGAAGACGGTTTAGCTGCAAGTCCTAGTGTAGCTGATAAGGGCACAAACGAACGTGCCTTGGCAGAGTTGACCCTTATGATAGAGCCCAACAACTTTGCGCATATAGCGACCTCGACAACTGCAAAGGCGGCTTGGGAAGCATTGTTGAGTGCTTTTGAGGTTAAGGGTTTGACGCGGAAGGTCGATTTATTAAAACAATTGGTACAATTGAAATTGACAGATTTTGACTCAATGGAAGAGTACATAAACAAAATGGTTATTACATCCCTCAAGGTAAAGAACACTGGATTGAACATTGATGACGAGTTAGTGGCATCGTTGATGTTGGCCGGATTACCTGACGAGTTCCGCTCACTTGTTTTGGCTGTGGAAAATTCTAAAACAAAACTTAATATGGACATGGTAAAGAATTTACTTTTACAGGATGTTAAATTTGACAACCACATTAAGACAGAAGAAAGTGCATTTGTTTCTAACAAAAAACATATAAGGCAAAGAAAGTTCAAGTGTCACGGTTGCAAAAAAGAGGGCCATTTTATAAAAAATTGTCCCAACAAGAATTTAAATAATAACGGTTCTAAGAAACAAGAGAGAAAGCCAAATGAGAGAATTCTGTTAGCCTCGCTGTTTACTTCAAGCGACGTCGGCGCAGATGAGTGGTTTATCGATTCGGGTGCAACGACACACATGTCGAAATCTAAAACGATACTTCACAACGTAACAAAAAGAGAAGGAAAAGAAGTGATTGTGGCAAACAACAATAAATTAACAGTTAAGGGCGTTGGTGATGCTGTTGTATGGTTGTCAACTGGTGAAGGAGAAACAAGAACCGTTATAAAAAACGTTGAATACGTTCCGCAGTTGTGTGCAAATTTGTTGTCAGTCAAACAGTTGACTGCAAATGGAAAAAAAGTAATTTTTGAAGAGAGAAAGTGTAAAATTCTCGATAATGACAATAAGGTCATAGCAACGGCTAGCTTGTACAACAACCTGTATGAATTAGATTGTTTTTCACAGAAGGCGATGCAGAAGGCTTTTGTTGTAAATAATTCTGGCTATTTATGGCACAGACGGCTTGGTCATATTTGTAACGAAAATTTGAGGAAAATAAGAAGTGCGAATGAACTTGAGTTTCAACTGAATGCTGACCCATGTGAAATATGTATAAAGGGCAAGCATACAAGAAGTTCTTTTAAATATAAAGGTCATCGTGCAAAAAAGGTTTTGGAAATCGTACACTCAGATGTAATGGGTCCATTTGGTTCAAAATCTTTCTCTGGTGCAAGGTTTATTGTAACTTTTGTCGACGACTTTTCCCGAAAAGTGTTTTTATCACCGATAAAAAGCAAGGCCGAAGTTTTCAAAGAATTTTTAAAATTTAAATCCATGGTTGAAAATCAGTGCTCCGCTAAAATAAAAATTTTCCGGTCTGACAACGGCACTGAATATACGAGCAATCAGTTTAAAAATTATTTAATGCGTTGTGGCATTATACATCAGAAAACAGCACCATACACGCCAGAGCAGAATGGCGTATCTGAACGCCTAAATCGTACAATAATGGACAGGGTGCGATGTATGCTACTTGACTCAGGTTTAGATGAAAAATTTTGGGCTGAAGCAGCTGTAACCGCAGCATACTTGTTAAATAGAATCCCGTGTAGAGACAACAATATTTGCCCGGAGGAAATTTGGTCGGGTAGAAAAGCGAATCTAGACCATATTCGGGTTTTTGGGTGCAAGGCGTTTGCATATATTCCCAACGTAAAGCGTTCCAAGCTACATGCAAGATCCACACCATGTATTTTTATTGGCTACAGTATACAAAGCAAGGCATATAAACTTTATGATCCTTCAACAGGAAAGATAATAGTCACTCGCAATGTTATTTTCCTAGAAGATCAGGTATGTAATAATGGTATAAACTCTACTAACGTTGGTCCAAATCTTATAGTTGAAATTCCTAACACAAATGCCAATTCAGAGAAGGGATTGGTAGATGAATTGTCATCTGGTGTTTGTGAAATGCCTGTTGATATTAAAGAAGAGGATACAGCTGGTCAAAACGAAAACGTTTCAACTGATAGCCTTAAAGTAGAATATGACGCTGACTCGATCGATAGCTTAACTTTTGAGGATGCATTTGAAGAGCCATGTGATGAGAATTTTAAGAAAGAAAATATTAATATTCGACGTTCTGATCGGTTAGCTGCAAAATCCAGACATGAATACAACTTTTGTGCAACTAGTTTTTTGTCAAATGATCCTGTCTCAGTGGAAGAAGCCTTGAACTCAGAATATGCACAACAATGGCGAAAAGCAATGGAAGAGGAAATAAAATCTTTAGCCCTGAATAAAACATGGAAGCTAACAAAATTACCTGATGGAAAGAAAACTATAAAAAGCAAATGGGTTTTCAGGACAAAATACGATTCTAATGGCAATGAAATTCGCAAGAAGGCGAGACTTGTTGTGCAGGGTTTTAGTCAACAAAAAGGCATTGATTACGACAAAACATTCGCCCCGGTAGTACGTTACACATCCATAAGGTTTTTACTGGCACTTTCTGTTAAGTTCAATCTACACATACACCAACTTGATGCGGAAACAGCCTTCTTGAATGGAGATCTTGAACAGGAAATTTTTATGCAGCAACCTGAGGGCTATAGCGATGGGAGCAATCGTGTTTGTTTGCTGAAGAAAGCCATTTATGGGTTGAAGCAATCCAGTCGAATCTGGAACATCACTTTAAATAATGTGCTCATTAAATTTGGTCTTAAAAGAAGTGAAACTGACCAATGTGTGTATTTTAACATTGACAAGGACGACAAATTATACGTGGCCATTTATGTGGATGATGTTCTGATATTTTCCAATAACCTTAACATCACGAATAGACTTAAACAAGAATTATCAAAACACTTTCGTATGAAAGATTTAGGAGAAGCATCTTCAGTGCTGGGAATGCGAATACGGAAATTTGGTAAATCGATAAAGCTTGATCAGACAAAATACATTCAGGATGTGCTAAAGAGGTTTGCAATGGATGAATGTAATCCAGTAAACTCTCCAGTGGATGTAAATCAGAAACTTTCTCTTGATATGTGCCCGAAATCTGAAAAAGATAAAGATGAAATGAAAAATGTACCATATATGGAAGCAATTGGATGCCTGCTGTATGCTGCTCAGAACACAAGGCCTGACATCTGTTATATTGTTAATTTGCTTAGCCGGTTCGGCACAAATCCAGGGAAGGCTCATTGGTTGGCGGTCAAAAGAGTGATGCGGTACTTAAAAGGGACAGTAGATAAAGGCCTTGTTTACAAGAATCAAGACGTTGATCTTGTTGGATATTGTGATGCCGATTGGGCAAGTAACACTGATGATAGGCGCTCCACGACTGGATATATTTTTATTATGCAAGGCGCAGCAGTATCCTGGGGATCAAAAAGACAACATACAGTGGCACTATCGTCGACTGAAGCTGAGTTTATGTCGATTGTATCAGCAATTCAGGAGTCTATTTGGCTTCGTAAACTAGAACGCGAATTAGTTAATGACCCTCCTGTATCAATGAAATTATACTGCGATAACAAAGGCGCCATCTTAATAGCTCAGAACAATTCCTATTCTAACAGAACAAAGCATGTTGACATTAAAATAAAATTTATACGCGAGAAATTGGAAAGCGGTGAAATAAAGATTGACTATTTGGAAACTAAAAGAATGATAGCTGACATCTTTACAAAGGGCGTTCCAGCCGATAAGTATAAGTTTTTTATTGAACAATTTGGTCTTCTCTGAATTTTGTAACTTTAATTGATTTCTTTTATTTTATTATTTTATTAAATATGTAAATGCAATGCTTATTCAGGGAAGGTGTTGTTAATCGAATAATCATTTATATAACATCTCTATGAAGTTTTGCATGGTTGATCTCAGTCAGTACTATTGTAACATAAACTACTGTCAATTTAATAAATTATTCTCTCAGTTCATTTGTAACCTTCTACAAAACCACACGCGTTTTATTTTATATAACAACAGTAAAACTTTCAAAACTTTCTTGTTTGGCTTTGTTTTAATTCCTTACGAAATCTGGCATTGTTTTTTCTGTACGATATAAGGTTTATCTGTATGGGGTTTGATTTGAAGCTTTGCCATGCACTCATTTTTTGATACGTAAAAGCGAAAGCGTATCATTCCACCACGGAACTGTCTTATTAATAAATACTTCATTTCTTGTTTGTGGGATGTGTTTATTCGCGGCAGTGCGTATAGATTTAATGAATAGTGCTGCATCTCGGTTGCTTGATTTAAAAAAAGTTTTATTCATTATTTCCTCTTCAGCCTTTTGGCAGTATTTGTGCCAGTCAGCGCGATGAAATAGATATTTGCTTGATTTTATAGGAGAGTTATTGTTTTCACGGATTTGCACTGAAATTTTGATCGGAAAATGATCTCTATTATGCAAGTCGTCAATGACTGACCAATTGATTATTGCTAGTGATGAAAGAGTGCAGAATTAAATGTCAATGTGCGTGAAGGAACGAACCATGAGTTGATAGTTGGGTTGGATTACCATCATTTAAGATGCTAAGTTTGACTTTTCAATTGCTTTTTCTAAATTAATACCTCAGTTGAAGTCGCCGTTAATTATTACAGGGCCATTAAAAGATGAGAAAATCGATGATAATTCTCGCTCGTCAATCTGTTTATCAGATGGTATATAAAAAGAGACTATAGTAAATTTAATATTGAGACAGATTTTAATAGCAATCACTTGGTAGCTTGAATTGATTGTTACTTCTTTGTGTGGGATGCTCGACTTTACCAGAACTCCAATGCCTTGTTTTGCACTGTTGTTATGCGTATCATTAAAAAAGTGTCCGTTGTAATTTTTAGGAAGTATGGCGATTGTGTTAAAAGAACAATGTGTTTCTTGTATGGAAATAACACTGGGATCAAATTCTCTCATTATTGATTGTAGGTTACTGTAGTTGTTGAAGAAGCCTTTCTTATTCCATTGAATAATATTAAAACCCATGGCGAAACTTGTATCTGTTTCTGAGGTGTTGAAATTTGAGTGAGAGAAGGGTTAACGGTTATTATGCCATTATGGATAATTAGGGAGATGAGGGATCCATTGAAATCTCAAAAAGAGATTCCATTGAAATGTAGTATGAGCTGATACTGATTAACTCTTGTGCTAAGTTGGAAATAGGTGACTGAAATTTATTTAATTTTGTTTGTGAAGAGATGCTTTCAAGTGTGCTTTTAGATGGAGTTGTTAAAATATTTTCCTGGGTTTTGTTGATATTCGTTGTTGTTGTCGGTTTATTAATGTTTGCAATTGAAGTTGTTTTGTAATTGAGGTTTGTTGTTAGAGTATTTTATGAAGGTTTGGTGACTTTTGTTGTTGTTCCTTTCTTGGAGTTCGATGTTGTTGAGCTTGAAGTGATATAGAGGTTTGTGTCGGTTTTTATTGAGGGCTGATTCATAAGGTTTGTTGTTGGGATTTTTGTTTGAATTTTTTAATGGTTTTCTTTACATGATTGTTAATTAGCGGCTCTTTTTTTATTTGTTGTGGGTTCTGAAACAATTGAAGAGTATGTGATGGTATTGCTATTTTTAGATGGCGGGTGAATTAATTGATATTTACGACGGGTTTTTCCGATACTGCAGTAACTTTTTATTTTAATTTTGAGTATTTCCTTCATTTGGATATAACGTGGGCATTCCTTGTCAATTGACCAGTGTTCCCCTGAACAGTTAGTACAGAACGTTCGAGTACAGCTTTGCGTTTCGTGTGGTGGCAGGCTACATTGTGGACATGTAGGGTTTCCGTGGCATCGTTTTGCTGTGTGACCGAGCTTTTACAGTTTTTACAGAGCATAGGGTTAGGGAAATAGTGTTCTTCTTGCATTTGTACCATGCTAAGTCAATTACGGAAGACAGACGGTGTATATTAAATGTTAATACCGTTTTTTCAGTTGGGGATCGTGTTTTGCCATCTTCATTTAACTTAGTAAATTTGTATACTTCAGTAACTCCTTGAGATTTCATTTCTTCGACTATTTCTTCTTCTGGTACTTTATTAAAACATGGTGCATAAATAACACCCTTTACGAAGTTTAAGGAAGAGTAGAGTTTGCAGGAGACAGAACATAAGAAACCCAATGTTTTAGTTTTAAGGAATTTATCTGCAACATGTGAGTTACGAGCAAGTATCAGGAGACTTCCATCCCGTAATTGAGAAATAGAGTTGATCTCTTTGCTTACCGATTCAATACTTTTTTGAAGAGCAAAGGGGCTGATATCAGTAAGTGGTTTTTTAGGATCTTTTGATGTGATAACAACATATTGTGGGTTGGAGTTTATGTCAATTTTTGCTGTTGGTAAATCTGGATAGTCATTAATTTTGTTTTTTCGATGCGATTTCAATATAATCTCCCAATAAGTGGAAACTATTGTTGTAGAATTTATCCGGAGGGTCTGCCCCCGGAGTCATTTTTAGTTTTTTTTTAGTTAACAATTCTTATAAAGTTGGTTTTGCTATTTTCTTTTTTTTAATGAACGTCTTAGTAGTTGGAAATACACGTGCGTATATACAGAAGAAGGAATTAAAAACAGGTTTTTTTATAGAGAAATTTTATTATCCAAAAAATCGATTAAAATTTTCTATAATTTCCCCAATGTAAAATTTTTCAGCAAACTACAACCGCTTGCTTTGAAAAACTTTTTCGACTCTGTTTTTGTTTTATATTTGTATATTTCTTATATTCGGCTTTAATTTATTGCAAGGGCACTCTGTGTCACATTGGTTTTAAACTCCCAAGTGAAACAATTTGTAACCTTGCTATAATAAAGAAAAACATTTAAAACTTCTTCTTTAATCTTCTTTCATTGAGTTTTAAAGTCTACAAAAATGTTTACAATATTTTGAATATTTTTTGGTCCTTAATGATTTCTCAACATGATGCTGAATTGTCACTGACTTTGGTTAGATTCAAACTATTTTTGTGAGAATCTAAATGTGCCAAAACTAAAAACAGGATGTTCGCACTTGCGAGGCATTTGTCTGATTAGAGGAATTGTCAAAGAACTAAATTTAATTTTATTAAATTTGAAAACTTAGATTATGCACCTAAAAAGCACTTTCTTGTCTTAGTAGTTCTGGCTTGAAAATCGTCAAATGGTGCTAAAAAAAAATTAAAAACGGATGCAAAGTTTTTACTTAAATACATGTAAACACGATAACTCCGGTTACAATTCGCTAATTTTCATTGAATCCACTTTATTTTCCCAGCTCTGTATAATTTTGTTGTTAACGCTGTTAAACAACACGCATAAAAACACTGCATACAAAACTTCTCTGCTTAAAGTTTTTTTTTGAATAATTCTCTACCGTTTGAAACTGCCATTTCATATCATAGGCGATATAAAACGTCGAGACTCTTCTAATATGGAACGGTCTGGCAAATTGTTTTGGTTTTGTCTTATACATGTATATAATTTATAATCGCCTTTAAACTATGAAAAGGTACTCTGTGTCACATTGATTTTAAACCCCCAAGTAAAACAATTTGTAACCTAGCTACAATAAAGATTTTTAATTTTAATTCATTTTTTTATTGTATTCATAATATTTACAATTTTGTTTATAATTACAGTAAACACATTTGAAAAATGTTTAAGGATATTTTATTTAAATAAAGAAATTTGCTTAGTAAAATAATTTATTTTTAATTTATTCTAATACGAAAAATCAGGCAAAAATGTCTAAAAAACCTTTCTGATTTTTTTTTCTATAATAAAGAAAAGCATTTAAATCTGCTTCCTTAATCCTCTTCCGCTGAGTTTCAGGTTAGATTAGGCAGGCAGCTGCGTTGCTACAGCCCACTTGAGTCCATTAATTGGCCCCTTTGTGTTACCTGCTGAAAAATAGAATAGAAAATCGGAAATTAGAAAAAAGAGATGAGAACGAGAGAAGAGAAAAAAAAGAGAATAAAAAAAGAAAGAACTCTGGGCATAAAGAATGCAGAGAAGAATTCGCCGAATAGGCCTGTTTGCCAAATAGGGCGCTCATTCCACTGATTGATTCACAATGTCGGATTGTGGGCCTTTGAACCACCCACTGCATTCCAAGAAGGAACTGATACTACCAGGTCTCAGTGATGATATACAAGAGAGGCTTTTGTGCTACCACTAACCAAAGTATCTCAGTCGTAAATACCCCAGCGCGGGTCACAGACAAAGAAATCATTAAAAGGGAGATCCATTCTCCTGACAGTAAACTACAGCCAATAAGTCGCGCAATCGAGTCTTTGGTATTTGCAGTAGTGCAGCCGCCCTACCACGATACAAATAGGGCCGGCCAGATTGTCCTAGCGGTCTCACATGTCGACTCGCTAGACAGAGTGCAATAATCAACAAGATCAGAAATAACATCCGTGAGCCGAATTACGCTAGCTAGTATGTCTCCATGATCTGTGGTTCCATGTACCTACTTTTGTTAGAATTTTAATGTGCATTTGTCTGGTCAGAGAAATTATTGAAATACTGAATTTAGTTTTATTAAATTTGAAAACATATAGATTATGTATCTAAAAAGCAATTTTCCACAACAGGATTCTGAACGTATATTTCTAGTGTATGATCGCTTAATCTCCTATAGATATTAATAAGTCCTTATGCTCCATTGTTTTTTCTCCATGCAAGCAACACAAAGCGACTGAAAGAAAAAAAAAAAAATTCCAGCTGAAGTATTTGTATTATTGTATTATAATACAATTGTGTAAAGTTGTTGTTTGATGTTTTTGATGGTTGATGATTTTACAATTTTATTTCATGTTTTTGCAACTTGCTTGTGAGGTCTGTGCAATCGCCTATTCGTCCCCATGAACGATCGGTTGTTCCCAAAATTTAGATTTGAAGTCATCTTTAAACAATTCGCTAATTAGCTTCTATACTTCTGCAAGTTAGTGGGCAACTTAATTGCCCTTAGGAGATATTGGCTTGCCCGACCCTCGTACATTATAAGTTTTTGTGATAAGAAAATAATAAAAAGCATGAAAACATCCATTTAATTAGAAATCTTCATTTTTAAGCATGTTAAGTGTCTTCTATTAAAAAAAACTCTCAATCTTTTATATATTTTGTAAAGTTCTATTCGATTTTTTTTTTTTTTTGTAAATTTCTTTAAATCGCCATTTTTTCTGTATTATTTCTTAGGTGGTACTCCGCTGATACCCTGCAGTACGGCTCAAGGTACTACAACATTACGACGTAATGGTAATGGTGTGGCTTCTAGCTCAAATACTCCTCCGCCTTTGTATTCACCTAATCCAGGTGGTTTATTACTGCCAGCTAGTGGTACGGCTTGTTCGGCTACTGCAGCAGCAGCTTCCTCAGCGGCTACCACGCCAAACAGTAATCAAGAATTTTCTTTTAAAGCCAAGCAGGAAGTTGATGTAATGCGTCGAATTATGGAATTACAGCGAGAGGGATTATGGACTGAAAAACGTTTGCCCAAACAAATGGAACCTGCCCGACCCAAAGCCCATTGGGATTATTTGCTTGAGGAGATGGTATGGCTGGCTGCTGATTTTGCCCAAGAACGTAAATGGAAGAAGGCTGCTGCCAAAAAATGCTCCAAAATGGTACAGAAATATTTTCAAGATAAGGCCAATGCAGCTCAGAAAGCCGAAAAGGCCCAAGAGGCCCATCTTAAACGGGTGGCTGCCTTCATAGCCAAAGAGGTGAAAATGTTTTGGGGGAATGTTGAAAAACTTGTCGAGTATAAGCATCACACTAAAATTGAGGAGAAACGTAAAAAGGCTCTGGACCAGCATTTGTCGTTTATTGTCGATCAAACTGAAAAATTCTCTCAACAGTTGGCCGAGGGTATGAACAAGACTATAAAAGATGTTTCAGCTAATCCCAGCATGAATTCAAGCAGAATATCATCACCTAAAAGGGATAACACAGATGGTAAGTAAAAAACTACAAAATGTTAACAATTCAAAGCAATTTTCATATGATGTCAAACACATACTGATTCTAAAGTTTATGCTCTATTCTTGGGAAAGCTTAAGAAAATAAAAGGATGGTCGCTTTTGCGAGGCATTTGTCTGATGATAAAATTTGTCTTTAGTAACTTTTTTTTTAAAGCAATTAAAATAAAATTTAAAATATTTGTTTTGTTTTTAAAATTTCTTTTTTAAAGATGAATTTCGTCCTGATTCTGGTTCTGAAGATGACGAGGAGACTATAGCTAAAGCTGAGGAAGAAGAAAATGCCGATGTTGATGCAGAAGTAGCGGCACTGGAGAAAGAATCTCAAATGGATTTAGATGATTTTTTGAATGATCTGCCAAAAGGATATTTGGAAAATCGAGAAAAAATGGTGCTGGATGAAGATACAACTGCCACGGCTAATGTCTCCTCTAAAGCGGACGACAAAAAGGATTCTGAAAGTGATGATGGAGAATTTGAGGCCAATGAAACCAGTGAAGATGATGAGAATACGATAAGTAAGCAAGAGGAAGAAGAAATGGATGTAGATCATCAAAAGGAAATTAATGACCTGGAGGCTGACAATGATTTAACAGTTGAGGAACTAATTGCTAAATATAAATCCGGACAAGCTCATAGCAATGAGACAGTGGCCACTACATCAGCGGCGGCAACAAAATTAAAAAGAAACAAAGTAGTAGACTTTGAAGATGAGGATGAAGTGATTAGTAGGGCCATGAGAGATTCTGATGATGATTCCACGGCCGATGAGGATGAGGATGAGGATGAGACAGAGGAAGAAGAAGATGAAGATGAAGACAGCGAAAGTGAAATCGACGATGATGTTGAGAATGAAGAAACTACAGAAAATGAACAAGATGCCGGCTTAAAAAGCCTATTGGAAGACTCTTCTAATGCCAACAGCAGTAGTAAAGATGATATGATCAAAGATGCTGCCGCTTTGGCTGAGTCGTTACAGCCCAAAGGCAACACTTTATCTTCTACAAATGTCGTTACACCCGTACCCTTCCTACTCAAGCATTCGTTGCGAGAGTATCAACACATTGGTCTTGATTGGCTCGTCACCATGAATGAACGGAAACTCAATGGTATTTTGGCTGATGAAATGGGCTTGGGAAAAACAATACAAACAATTGCCCTGCTGGCCCATCTGGCGTGTGTCAAAGGTAACTGGGGTCCACATTTAATCGTTGTTCCGTCCTCTGTAATGTTAAATTGGGAAATGGAATTTAAAAAATGGTGTCCCGGCTTTAAAATACTTACGTATTATGGCTCGCAAAAAGAACGTAAACTAAAACGTGTCGGCTGGACTAAACCAAATGCGTTTCATGTGTGTATAACATCTTACAAACTGGTGGTACAAGATCAACAAAGCTTTCGTCGTAAAAAATGGAAATATCTTATATTGGATGAAGCTCAAAATATTAAGAACTTTAAATCACAGCGTTGGCAATTGCTGTTGAATTTTTCCACAGAAAGGTTAGTAAACAATACGTTTTTCGATTTTTCTATAATTTTTAATAAGGTTTCTTACAAACCTACTGCATATGGCGAGATTTATGATAATTAATCATTTCTTTTATTTGCGAATTTTATGCTCAAATTAATGATGTAAATAAAATAATTTTTCAGAAATCAAAAGAAAAAAACACCTAGCGCCGTAATCAGTAACTTAACGTCTGCTAAATTAGTTAAGAGACTACGCTTGGGCGCTTAAATCAATTTTGACTAAATTTGATCTAAAGTACAATTTTTTTTAACATGTGTAAAAACTGTATGCACAAATTTAGACAACAAATAAAAAAAAGCTTTGAATTATTTTTGTTATAAAAATCTAAAACGAAATCTGTTAGTGTCAGTCTTATTAAAACGCAACCTTTTTTAAAGTAATTTTGTTTAATATCATTATTAAAAAGAAGAGAAAAGCGCAGGAAAAATGTCTGCTCATGAGTTCATTTGCCAAGAAGATTTAGAGAAAACAATGTTATATGTTCATTTTAGAACGGGTGTCTCAGCGCCTCTAGAGTTTAGTAGGCGCATCAAAGTTTAATTTATTCGCTTTAAAAAACTTGTCAGAACATTTAAATTTTGGTAACACTTGAAATATACGATATCTTGTTTAGCAAATATACGCCTTTAATCTTCGCAGCCATTTAAATCGCAAAACGTTGTGGTTCCAGCGAGACGTCAACATACCATCTGCTTTTTTGTCAACCAAGCTCTTTAAATCCGTTCGTTAACAACAACAAATATACATGTGTTATTGGCCTAGAGCAACGGTTCTCAAATGGGGGTCCGTGGACCCCTGGGGGTCCGTAGCAACCATCCAAGGGGTCCGCATGAAGAACCGAAAAAACAGTGTTTTAAAAAATAATAAAAGTTTTAGTATGAATTTGGGCTTCAAAGGGGTCCGCGAAAAAAAATTAGTTTACTAGGGGTCCGTGAGCAGGAATTTGATGAGAACCCCTGGCCTAGAGGCTTTTTATTTATTGCAAATAAAAAAAGAAGTTCAATAAAAAACATAAACTATTTTCATCAATTTTTTCTCAAAAAGCTATTCTATTAAATAAAAAATTTTACACAAACATTTTCATATGACCTAGAAATATAAAGAGACTGTTTTTGGCATTCAAAAAAGCGTTTTTTGTTGTTTTTTCTTCAACAAGAAAATCGTACTTGAATGCTAAAACAAAAAATCAAAACTAAACAGTCGCAAGGTGTCAATTTTATTAACATAAATTTACATTTAATATAATGTTTAACATAATTAACTTTTAATATTAAATTAAAGTAAAACTGAAAGAATACATAAGATTTAAATAAAATGTCACACGCAGTTGAATTAATTTGTTTTTAAAAATTAATTATTTATGTCTCTAAAGCAAAAATATACAATTTCCATCTTTTTCAAAATCGTTTTATTCTTTGTGTTTTTAATTTGAAACAAATTTATCTTTACAGACGACTCCTCTTAACCGGCACCCCACTGCAAAATGACTTAATGGAATTATGGTCACTGATGCATTTCCTAATGCCATACGTCTTCTCTTCACATCGTGAATTTAAAGAATGGTTTTCCAATCCAATGACCGGCATGATTGAAGGCAATATGGAATATAATGAACAACTCATACAAAGGCTACACAAAGTAATAAGACCTTTTTTGCTTAGACGTTTAAAGAAAGAAGTCGAAAAACAAATGCCCAAAAAGTATGAACACGTAGTTATGTGTCGTTTATCAAGTCGTCAGCGTTATTTATACGATGACTTCATGAGTCGATCCAAGTAAGTTGTGTGTTGTTTAATAGTTGGGCGACTTATTTTAAAGTATTTGTTTCTTCTCTTCTCTCCCCCACCCCCCACTAGAACTAGGGAAACTTTGTCGACGGGCAATTTATTAAGTGTCATCAATGTACTCATGCAATTGCGTAAAGTCTGTAACCATCCAAACATGTTTGAAGTTCGACCCACAATATCACCTTTTCAAATGGAGGGCATTTCATATGAAACTTCTCGTTTAATATGTGATCTAATGGAATACGATCCATTTACGGTGAGTGAAATGTAAAATTTGCTTAAAGTTTTATTAAATCAAATAATCGTGTAGAAAATTATATTTAATTTTTTGTTCATTCCTAATTTTATATATTTAGCAAATTGATTTACACACCCTTAATTTATTACTCATTGAATTGGAATTGACATTGACCGCGTATGTATCACATAAGTCACGCTTACTGGCAGCGCCACGTAAATTAATCGAGGAAATCGATTCGATACCGGAACCTCCACCCAGATGTCCAACCGGAAAATATAAATTCCATATACGAGTTAGAGATATGAGGGTACAACAAAGCATAAATAATCATGCCCGACAAACGGTAAAGGTGGGAGCAAGTCCCGCCATGAGACGTGAAGGCAACAAATTCGTGCCAGTAAATCCAGCACTGGCTGCACTGCCGCCCGTAGGTGCGGGAGTTGCAGAAACAGCAAATAGTCGTATAGGCAAACGCATGAATAATGTTATAAATCCGGTAGGGGCACCAAAACTAGGACCAATAACACCTGCATGCATTACTACCCGATCTCGAGACGTTTCAATGGGCGATATCGCAATGGGGCCTACACCAGCGAAGCAATTGAAACTACAGGATCCCAAAAACGGTGAAACATCAAAGGGCACAGTTAAAACTGAAAGATCAAAAGATGATAAAGCTTTGGTTGTTGCCTTGGCCCAACAGGTTAAAACAAACACAATATTGGAACGAACAACAAGTTCGTGTAGGCTTAATAATACAACTGTTAAAAAAGAACCCAAAGACGATGTCGACGATGATACATCGTCCGAATTGGATCCCATTTATAATATGAACGACATCTTACAACAACGGAAAGAACAAAGATTGGCTCGTCTTAAGCTGATGGCCAATATAAATAAAAGACGGACTGAAGCTACACCCATTTATGGTTCTGATTGTCGAAAATGTATTGAAAAGTTCAGAGCTCCTAATTATCTTTTAAAATACTCCAGTTGGCAAACAAGAGGTTTAACAAATTGCTCAACTGCCATGTCGAGACGTCGAGATACCTGGAGCTTAAATAAAATTCTAAAATCGTACGATCAACGCTGTGAAGATCTTAAGAAAATATTTCAAAATTTTGTCATTTATGTGCCGTCTGCTTGCGCTCCTCGCATACGATTCTACGTCAATAACTTAACATCCACGCGTTATTCAAAAGAACAGGAAATCGAAAGATGCATACAAACGGAAATGTCACCAAAATTGGCCATATTACATCCGATTATATCGGCCATGACAACACAATTTCCCGATCCTCGACTTATACAGTATGACTGCGGTAAACTTCAGACTCTGGATCGTTTGTTAAAAGAATTGAAGTCGGGGCATCATCGTGTATTGATCTTTACACAAATGACTAAAATGTTAGATGTATTGGAAGCTTTCCTAAACTATCATGGTCACATTTATTTGCGTTTGGATGGTGCCACAAAAGTGGAACAAAGACAACTGCTTATGGAACGCTTCAATACAGACAAACGTATATTCTGCTTCATACTCTCAACACGATCTGGAGGTGTAGGCATAAATCTGACTGGAGCCGATACTGTGATATTTTACGATTCAGACTGGAATCCCACCATGGATGCTCAGGCGCAGGATCGCTGTCATCGAATAGGACAAACCAGAGATGTACACATCTATCGTTTGGTTTCCGAAAAGACTATTGAAGTTAATATATTGAAGAAGGCCAATCAGAAACGTATGCTTAGCGATATGGCCATTGAAGGTGGTAACTTTACTACATCGTTCTTTAAGAGCTCAACTATTAAAGATCTCTTCAATGTGGAAACACAACAACAAATGAGTGACAACAATACACCATCAGTCTTAACCAGTCAACAGGAATCTTTTGAGAAGCCTACTACATCAACTGCATTATCGGAAAGTCCTGAAATTGATTTAGAAAAACAATCGCTCAAAGTTTTTGAATCGGCTTTAGCCGCAGCAGAAGATGAGCAGGATGTGCAGGCCACTAAAACGGCTAAGGCTGAGGCAGCTGCAGATTTAGCTGAATTCGATGAAAACATTCCGTTGGAAGAACCCACAACTGCGCCCGATATTAATGTTGAACTCAGTAAAGCCGATTTGGAAATGCAAAATTTAGTTAAACAGGTATGTTGGCTTAGCAATCATAAGAAAAACTATTTTTAATAACACAAATGCATCACATTTCATTGAAAAGTTTTAATCTTAATTTACTTTTATATTAAAAGATATTTCTAACTTAGAAAGTTTGCTGCTGCCTAAGCAGTTTTCACAATTTTTCAACCTTTAAATACAGTTTTATTCTTTTTTTTAAAGGCATTTGATATTTGAAGTTAAAAAATTTCTATAACTTAAATTTAACATAAATATTTGATGCCCATATAAATCGTATTCCGATAGACGTTCAGACATAGTCAAAGCGATTTTTTACTAGCTTGATTATATCACTCAACGTCTGACAAGTTGCCGAATTGGTTTCGATAGATTATATTCCTTTGTGTTGTCCGCAACACAACAAAACTAAGAGAGGAATATTGAAGGGTAAAAGACAGTAAGAAATAGTACATAAAGGAGGGGAATAGTTGTGAGGCTACCAAAGTTTAGAACGCTGCAGGAGGAACAGGAAGCTTTGGCAAGCAAATGTTATAAGGTGATTTACAATTGACAGAAATTCATGTTTAAGATGAGCACCATTAATTGATTCAGTAGAGAAACCTGATTAACGAATTAATTCCGCTAAAGCATATCGTTGATCGGTTACTGAAGCGTCTTTCTTTGTCTCAAATGGCAAAGACGACGATGCTTAAGAGCAAAGCTGGCAAGAAAGTGCAGAAGTTCTCTTGATGCAATGATAGACAACATATCTTTCAGGTATTTTGGGTACCGTGATGAACCTACCGATTAATTACTATTAACGGAGCTCAATAATGTCATTTTAGCTAGAACAGACCAGTCCTGGGGAGTTAGAGAGGTTGCAAGGCTTCAATGGCCTTGTTGTTCAAATGTCCTGTTCACAGATGTAGTAACGTATCAATGTCTAATTAGAGAAAAGATTATTTAATAGGAGAATGGGTACCCAGAATTCTGCAGAATGTGCAAGAATAAAGTGGAGCTACGTTAGACGGGAATCACAATGGACCAATAAGTCGCCGAAAGGAGCTGACCTAACCTAGGTTGGCGGTCAGCCAGACGTTTAACTACAGCACAAACATTGAAAAAATGTTGATTCGATTTGAAATGGCACTGAATATTTAACTTTTAAATTTTCTATAAATTAAATTTTAAAACGAATATTTGGTGCCTAAATTAATTTTTTCTAAAGATGGACGCTCAGACATAGTTAAAGCGAATTTTACTACGCTTGATTATATCACTCCGCGTCACACAATTAACAAAACTTAATAAAAATTTGTTTCTCTTAAATGTAAAGAAGCATTTTTTTAATGTGAGATAATTTAAGAGATTGAAAAGATTTTTAAGCATAAATATCGACGAGGAAATTAATCTGTGTCGCAATGAAAAAAGCTTTGAAAAAATTTCAAGTTTAGAAAAAGATTCAAATCAACAGTCGTTAAAAACAATAAATATTTTTAAATCTAATCTTATTCATTTCTGTCGAAACGATTCACTGCTGTCCACTTTATGCCACTTTCTGGTTATAATTTTTCAAGCGCATTACTGTTATATCTTTTATTTTGCTTTCTTACACTGAAAAAAATTGTGTAAAAAAATATTTTTATAATTTCATTTCTAATTCTAATTTCAGCTGTCGCCTATAGAAAGGTATGCCATGCGTTTTGTGGAAGAAACTGGCGCTGCTTGGACTGCCGAGCAATTGCGTGCTGCCGAAGCTGAGTTAGAGGCCCAAAAACGTGAATGGGAAGCAAATCGACTGGCAGCACTGCAAAAAGAAGCTGAACTACTTAAACAAGAGGAGAGTGCTGAGGATTCATTAACATATTCCCGAAAGGATGCAACTAATCAGGTTAATAAAACAACTATTAATAAGAACAATAATCAAAATAGTAGAAGAAATAGAAATAAAACAAGTTTTTCGGGCAATCGTAAAACGCAAAGAAATTTACGAAAAATAGCGGCTTTAAGGAGTCGTAAAGGGTCGTCTAGAGTAACAACAGCCTCAGCGGGGGCTAAACAACAACGTAGTCGTAAGCAATTAGAAATAAGAAGACGACGTACTAGGCAACAAAATAAGACCTCAATCACTAAAATAGTCAAACAAGATAGACGAAATATAAGAAAGGGAAAAAGTAGGGTTAACAGTTTTGAAAACAGTAGTCAAGAAGAGAGCAGTAATCGTAGTGACAGTAGTGGTAGTGGTAGTAGTGAAGAAGATGAAGAGGAGAGGGAAGAAGAAATTGAAAATTCTACAGAACAAGATGAAAATGCAGTTGATAGCCAGTGTGAGGAAGAAGAGGAGGAGGAAGAAAAAGATTCAGATGTTAGTGAGAATGAAACAATAGAAGAGAATCAAGATGATGATCAAGAGTCAGAGTCAGAGAAGAAGATTATTAGAAAGTCAAATAAAACAAAAACTATTAGCAAAGTTTTAGACTACGAAGAGGAAGAATTCACTCCAAGTAGACGAAAACTAAGATCCCTCAAACAGCAAGAGGCAGCACGTGGTAGTTTAAATAAATCCTGCGAGGAGGCTTTAACTAGGCATCGAAAATCACCAGCCAAACAAAAGTCTTCTTGTAATGCGGCCAATAGAAAGATCACACGCACATCAATGGCTGCAGCAGCAGCAGCTGGCAATGATTTGGAAACAATTTCCAAACCAAAAATACAAACAGGCGTAAAAAATCAAAAACTTTTAACATTTGCACAAAAGCGTATGCAGCAAAAGAGACAAAAAATGTTGCGTAAGAAAGAGGAGGGGAAGGAAAGAAAACGTAAATTGAGTATGAGTCCAGGCAACGTACCTTCAACTCCCGTAGCAAAGAGACGAGCTACTGTCACAAATACAGCACGAAGAGTTTTGAGACATAGTCCCAGAAAGGCATCACAAAAAGGAGAACAACTTGAAGATGATGAAAATGTAGAAGTTGAACAAGAAGAAGAGGAGGAAGACGAAAATGATAAAATTGAAGATAATAGCGAAGATGGGGATGAAAGCAGGGAGAATAATGAACATGACGAAACTGAAGAGGACGAAGAAGAGGAGGAAGAGATAGATAATAGAGAAGATAGTGTGAGAGATAGCGATATAGATTTAGAACACGAAGATGAACAAAAACTAACAAAACATAATGTAACAAGAACGACAAAAGCTCCTAAAAGTAGAACAATACACAATTTAGTGGTAAGAACTCGTGGTGGTAAAACTATTAAAATAGATGAGAAAGACTCTGATGATGAAGAAGATGAAAAAGAAACCGCCGATTATACGCATAATTCAAATAATAAAAATAATGAGGAAGAAAATGATGATGATGACGACGACGACGATAAATCAAGTTATGCCACAGCTGGTGATAATTATAGTGTTGATGAAAATGTTCATCAACATCAACAACAACAACAAATATGTCAACCGTCTGACGCTGGCAATTCTTCCAGTATCGATGCTTGGAATGTACACAATCAAGATACAACTACAAATTCCACTTATTATAATGTATCGGATGAATCAGAATCCGAGGACAACGACAGTCAAAGTCAAAGTCAATCCAAATCTAATTCGACTTTTATTAAAAAAACTCCCCTGTCGTCTGGTAAATCAAATTCAACATTACAATCTAGTCTTAGAAGTCAGGCAGCCAATAATAGTACCCCACAACAACCACAAAACGATACACATACACCCAGAACACGATCTAGAGGATCGGTGAAAATAAATCTCTGGACTCTGGACGAAAGTCCAGTTTTGCCAACTATCACCAGACATCATCATTCAAAGTCAAATAAAAATCAGCAAAATGCCCAAAAAGCGGCTGATGAATATGGAAAAACAGACCTACTCAAAACTCCCACTAACACTTCCCACTCCCGAGCCGGAAACAATACAAAAAGGTTAGGACAACAAAAAGCTAACGAAACACCAACAAAAACTCCAAGTTCAGTCAATACCTTGCATCGTTGGCTTTTGAAAACCCCGCGAACATTAACCAAACAACCCAGTGATGGTGGAGAGGGGGGAGGCGGTGACGGTGCAAATGTGAGTGAATCTTTAGCCTCATGATGCTGATTAAATTTGCGTAAAAACAGAAAACAGTATTAATTTGCAATCAAATTATAACAAATTAAATAATTTGCCTTTGAAATATCAAATCCAATAAGACAAATTGGAAGCTGTCGTTGCTGGTTCATGTTATTGCTGTGTGTGTGTGTGTGTGTATGTTTGTAATGGTTTCTTTTTTATTGGCTTTTCAAAAGGATCAAGTTATTTATTGTCTGTTATTTTAAACTGCCATTTTTAATGTTTGATTTTTTATTTTGTGTTTTTTTTTAAGCAGGAGCGAAAGCGTTAATTGTTCTGCAAATTTAAACATGTTCGCTTATGCTTATTTTAATAGGTTTGGATTTTTTAATATTATTAATTGAATCCATTATTAAAATTTAAAATTTCAAAACTGTTTAAAGCAAAATTCTGATTCTAATTTGACTCAATTCTTTAAATGATTGAATATTTTAACGCATTGAATTTGAATGACAGTTATTTGCCTTTTTTAATGTGTTTACTAGTCTTTTTTTATTCTTTTAATTAATCATAGTTTACCCAGGGGTGGGTTTTCATGAAGTTGAGCCAGTCGAAAGTCTTTTAATGAAAATAATTGAAACAAACGTTTAAAGCTAATTTGAATGTCTATCTTTTCTTTTGCAAATCTTAGCTGTCGTTAGTTTGCTTCTAGTTTTGTCCTGTTTTCAGAAAAGCATCACTGAGCTGCACAGACGGAGGAAAAATAAAAATATGTGCAATTTCTAAAACGAAAGCAATGAAAATAGAAAAAGTAAAAAAAAGTAATACTCCGAAATTGTGCAGGCGACAGTTTGAAATAAAGAAAGATAAAGAAATTAATTGTTCATTCATTCTATGCATCAGGCAGGTATTTCTGCAATGCGTTTTTGCAATGCGATTTTTTTCGGACATCTGACTTTTTCAGCATTGCACTCTGATGCTTATTTCGAACACACTGTGCATTTAGTGTGAGGTAAACCATAATGATACTTTTCTAAAGCAAATTGATTTTTAGAAATATAAAAATAAATAAGAAAAAAAAAACACTTTCGAAATCCAATGTATAACCCATACAAATTGGAATAATGTTTACTTCGAATCGAAATACAGAGTAATTAACTTCTCTGCTACATATAAATTTATTAAGCAATTTATCAAATTTTCTACTAGTCCAATAAAATTGAATTTAAATCTATTTACACACAAATTTCCCATTGTTGTTTTCAAAGATAAAAAGTAAAAAACGAACTCATTTCTATCAACAAAAAATTACTTTCATGTAAAAAAACTTTATTAATTTCCAGACTATTAAAGTTTGCAGAACAATTTTTCGATTTTTTTTTAAGAAACAAAAAGCAACCGTTGCCTGCCCTGCCTGTTTTTTCAAATACCTCGTTAAATTTAGTAATCTTCTTCAAATACTCCTGCTACTTCAAACCATCTCTTTCATTAACGCATCCTAAATATTTTTGATTTAATTAAAATAAAAACGTGTATATTTTTTTAAAACTAAAAAGAGAAAAAAAAAAAAATAATAATATTTAAAGTTGTAAATAGTAAATATTAAAAAAAAAAATTAAAAAACTTAAACTTGACATAAAATTATAAATATATTTAACAGAAAACAGATATTTAGTTAATAGTTAGCATTGATAGATATTAATAATAATAATAATAATCCTTAATTACTAAGTATAGACAGAAAAGAACAAATAATTGAAAAGAAAAAACAAAAACAAAAACAATTATCCTAACACCAGTACACAATTGTTTTTCGACACATTTAACTTACAACAAACAAATAAATCATTTTATATCTAAATTAAAAAAACAATCCTAAATATGAATTAAAAAATAATAAAATAATATGAAATTCTAGAACGCTACGCCTCAATCAGAAGTCGCTCCAATTTGGAGTTAAAAACAAGTCCTGTATTTTAAAAGAATTGTTGTCTTAAAAAACATTTAGAGTTTTTATACTCTACTAAAAAAAAAACACGACGATTTATCGATTTTCGCTGGTAGCGAAGGTTTTTGTTTTTGTAGCGATGCGACCAAGGTGAATCAATTCACCAGGTGCCAGCGTAGGCGAGTTCAGTATTTTTTGCTGCTATACACGACTGTCAAACTCCATATATAAAAAATGTACACATATTTTTTATATATGGAGTTTGACAGTCGTGTATACTAGCAAAAAATACTGAATTCGCCTATGCTGCCACCTGGTAAATTGATTCGCCTTGGATGCGACCATCTATTATTAAATCACCTTGGTTTATTTTCCAAATTTGCTTAAGTTTCTACTTTCTTTATATTTTTTTTAGCTCTTTTACTTTAATTCTTTTTTTTTTTATAAATTTGTGGTATTAAAATATCGTGCAACATGACGGTGTTTAATGTACACAAATCAAAAAATGCGATGAGTGTGACTTTTATCAAATTCGCTTTGGTTTGCTTTAAAAAGAGAATAATATTAATCAATTTTTTTTTCTTGTTTGTGTTTGAGTTTTGTTAAAAAACTGTCGGTTTTCCAGCACACGGCTTGTTTGTAATGTTATTTTTGAAGGTTTATCAACCAAAATACTTCTGATTAAATGCTACGTTCTAGAATTAATAAATTAATAATATACAAAATTATTTTGTTAAAAAAAAGAAAATTATAATCGTGCTAAAACAGAAATTAAGTAAATAATATTAATTTTTTTCTTTTTTGTTAAAGGTTTTACATATTTAATATAATTAGGTTTATTTTCTTTTAATATAAAATTTTAAAATAAGTTTTCTTTTTTTATCACTATAAGTTTCTTAGTTTTTAATTATTAATTATATAAAAAACCCAGAAAGAAAAACAAAAATTACAATTATAGGTTAAACAAGGACTCGTGTATTTTGTTACATTATAAAAAGAACAATTTGCGAAATTATTTATTAATTTATATAATGAAAAAACACAAAATATATAAATTTTGAAATTAAAAATCAAAAATCCTTAAAAGCTTTTAACAACAAAAATCATTAAAAAACAAAAACTGTGTTTTATTTAAATTTTATTTATTAAAAAATAAAGCTAATGCTAAGTGAAGACAATTAAAATAATAAAACCATGCGAATCTTTGGCCCTTTATAATCAGCGTTAAAAAATACTTTTGGAAATAAAAAAAAAAAAAAAAAAAAAAAATTGTCTACAATTGTTTGTGCTTAAAAAAAAGAAAAGAATTCTTCATAAAAAATATTATTTTCTAACATTTTTATAACAAAAAAATATATATTTAAATAAATATCTGTTTTGGTGTCTTCAATTATTTAAGTTTGAAGGTTTTCCATTACAAAATTGAACTGTAATAAAAGTTCAATACACTACAGCCTCATTTTATCTGCCGCTTAATTATAAACAATAAATAAAAGTTTGGTTATGGCATAAAAAATCAATTTTTTTTTTAAATTAACGTAACAGCGGCACCAAAACAGTTTAATTGTCTTATTAATAGAAAAAAAGAAACCAAAAAATTTCCAAAATTTTTGCCATTTCCAAACGGCCTTAGATATCGTTTATTTATTTATTTTTTATTGTTTTTGCTTCTGCAAAAAGTTTTATTGCCAACCAAAATAAAAATAAATAAAATTTTTATAAAACCTTTAAATTTTAAGCCACCAAAACAGTTTCAAAGAAAATAATATTTTTTTTTCTTCTTTTCTTTTTTCTTTTTTTTTTACATTACACCTGTTGTCGTCTTTTTTCTTCTGTGTCTGTGCACATTTGTTCTCGTATGTTGGGGTGTTTTGTTCCTTTTATCGTCTACCACCACCTGTTCTTTGCAAATTATGATTCAAATTTCCGAAATAGATCTGGATTTCGGCCAACACAATGGAACTTATGCCGGTAAGTAGTCTTTTTGGTTTTAAATATATTTTAAATAATTCATACAAAAAACCGACTTGAAAACAGACAAACTTAAAATCATAATTCTTTAGGACGGTATTTATACATTAATTTTATTACATTATATTCGAGAAAGATTGCGTCAGGATTTTTTTGCATGGCTTAGAACAAACTATAAATGCAGATTAAACAAGAAAATTCAGCAGTTATGTGGTCACCTTTCATTTTTTACACTTTTTGTTGCTGACACAGTAAAACAATATTTATTTAAATTCTAAGCGTTTATTTCTTTAATTTAAATATTTATACTTGTTATCATAATTGATATAGTAATGGACATTCTGTATAATATTTAAGAGTTTGTCTGTAACGGTTTTAAAGATAGTTATAAGGACACCCTTTAATTTCTAATTTCAAGTTTGCTACTTGTTACAGCGGACTTAGCAATAAAGGTTCTGTGCAAATTTCAATCAACTGTCTATAATAACTGTTTTAACAGTTTGATCATATACATCAAATAACAGCAATTATTGTAACACCTTTTATTTTTTAATTTTAAATATTTATTCTCCTTAATTTTTAAGTGTTTGCATATGACGGTTCAAACGACATCAAATTACATTACAATAAGAAATGCATAAACAAATGTAATTTAGCACAATGAAATGAAAAAATATCAAAAGAGCTACTCATCTCTCGCATCAGCCATTTTTGTGATACGTGTTTAGACAATTTTTTGCGCATTTTAAAACACACGACATTTGCAGTGATGCCATCTAATGCGCAGTAATGCATTTTCAACCAAACCCTTTATTATAAATGTTCTTTTTCTGAAAAAAATGTTTATAATTGATAACTATTTCTTTACACTTGGAACACAACTGGAACGGATGACGGGTTTTTGTTTGCGAATATTCGTCGCCAAAAATAAAATTAATTTTAGGATATGAAAATCCATATGACTTTGAAATTCGCCTTACGCGGCGAAACCTGTGCAATAGATTTATTTCTATTAGTTATGTCGCCGAACGGCAAACAAATCAGTACAATGTGATCCTGGTTTGTCTTAAGTTTTGAAATATTTTAGTAAATAAAGTTATTTTGCTTAAATTTTATTTATTTATTTTTATTTTATAGCATTTAAAATAAGTATGCAAACTATAAACAGAACTCAAATATAAATATAATTGTTAATGTGGTCTCTTTCGATGCAGTTATGTCAATGACATTTTCAAAACGTCAAATTTTAATTGCCAACGTGCAATAACACTGCCCCTTTTTCCCGACATTTTTACAAAGTTACCCACCTTGATATTTGATTTGACTTCCTTTTTTATTGATGTTTTAAATCGCATATCAAACTTTAGATCAGGCCACATGCGTGTTAGTTTCTGCCTTCCTTGGGTTCTGTTTTCATACGGCAGAAAGTTTCTACTTGATGGACATACAACCTTCTAATTGGCATCTTATGTTAATTAATAATTCTTAATGTTCTATTATCACAAACAGTTAATTAGTCTCAGTGGCATGTCTACTAGGATACCCAAGGGGTCTGTTCAGATTCGTTTCGTATGCAAATCAAAAACCTTATACAATTCAACTACATATCATCTACCACTTAGCCGTCTTAATCCCATGATAAAGCCTGCGATATGCTCTAGTTTGCAACTTGAGATATTGCTTAGCTCATCGTAGAATCTTTATCATCTAGTCTTCGCATATCCTACAGAAACTTGGCATAATCTCAACCCATCTCCTGGGGGTTTACTCTGTATTTCGATTCGAAAAGGAAATCTTTAGAATTTGTATGTCTAATATATTGTGTTTCGAACTTCTTTTCTTTCGAATCGAAATACAGAGTAAGGCCCCTGATTCCTACCTCAAGCTCAAGCACAGGAAAAATTTAATACTTGCCATGTCCCACATGTGCAAAATGGCCTGTGTGATCCTGCAATATCTCTTCTCCAGTACCTTACCATGCAGCAATATGTAGTAATGGCGGCTGGGAAGAATTATCTCCTACACATTCCTTACCATGCATGCGAACAGAGCGCTGCAAGTACATGAACAATTCACTGCCGCTTACATTGCTATGACCCATCATAACCCAACGCTATATTTTTACATGCGCATACTTCGATTTGACCCTATGCCTATTCAACGCTTTGAGGGCTGCTTGGCTGTCAACGCACCTACTGAAGGTATCTCTGTCCCAAATATATTGCATTAACTCGGAACTCTATACGACTTACTTGCACTGATTTTTAGAAAAAAAGCTCTCGTACAGTTTCACTGTTCCTATCCAAGTATCCTTAAAAGTAAAGTCAACTGTGTGTAGGCTGTTGAAGCGACATCTAAGTAATCTTAGTAAACCACAAAATTCTCAATAGCAGTTATATCCAGAATAATATGAGCTGTGCTACGTCAATCGAAGCATATCTCTGGATCATGACGAAGGATTTTCTATTAAGATTTTTTACATCAAATGAATACCTTTGAAATTAAAATTTTTTTTTTTTAAATTTAATTTTACTGCAGATGTGGTGCCCGCCAACCCCACCTCAAGATAACGGTGATATTTACATCGATTATTCGCTTAGTTTTATGTATGATGTGGAACCTATTCCAGAATCTGAATTGCCTCCAGTGTACATAAAAAAAGACTATAAACGTTCCCGGTCAGAAGCTGGTTTTATGATTGATGGCAATAGAAGACCGAGTAAAATACGTCGTGAAGAAATGTTTTGTGCACCACGATCGCTATTTGATAGACCATCGCCAGCAATAGCGAAAATTAGACGGGATTTAAAGAACCAACGTTATCGGGGAATATTTAAGCCGAATGTACAGATACCTGGCCTAAAACCCCAAATACCTCAAAAACCTTTAACTGAACCAGAAGGAATGGCCGAATGGTGTATTTATGAAGACATTGCCATTCTTCATGTTTTGGTAAATTTACAGGGTTTACCCTGTAACCTAATGCTGCTTTCACCAGGCCACACACCAAATTGGGATTTGGTGGCGGAAATCGTAAATGCTTTCTCCAAGACGTTTAGATCCCCCAAGCAGTGTAGATGGCGTTATGAAACAATAATACAGCCTCGTGAGGAAGGTAAACTGGTGGAAAGTCCCAAGAAGCAAAAGAAGCTTAAGGGTGCCTTAAAAACAGAATATCTCAAAAGTCCGTTAAGGTGTTTAAGAACTACGCAACAGTATGTCAACGATAATAACACAACGTTTACCAAGATCATGCGTTCCCGTTTCGATTGTATTAAGACAGCTTATTTGAAGAAGGCACCACCTCCCAAAAGGCACTTTAACACACCGAGCTCTATGAATCCCAAGCACATGGAGGTCTTGCAGGAATTTGGTGTAGTCAATTATGATCAACCGATATCACCACAAAATATTGCCATTATGAGAGCAAACAAGTTGCGTGAGAAACAAAGATCACAATGCCCGCCACCACCGCCTCCAGCTGTTTCTCAAGCTCAACAAACTTGCCAAGGAATCCAACAACAACAACAGCAGCAGCAGCAGCAACAACAATCATGTGGGGTTACACCTTCTAATGCCGTCAGCATAGTGCAACAACAAACCAATCAAACAACACACTTGCAAGAATTGGTACAACAACAGCAACATACTCAGCAGGTACAATTGGCAACAGCTCCTCCCGGTCTTCATACCCAACAGCTGCAGATCCATCAATTATCAGCAGCAAGTGGAGTGGGCCAACAGCAGAATCAACAACAGACAACCACTGCAATTGTGCTGCAACATGCCGGCAATTCCGGACAGCAATTGCAACAGCAGACCGTGGTGAGTGGTGGACTGAATCAAACCACTCAACAGCATTTGCTGAGACAACATGGCGCTTCGACAACCACTCAAATTGTTAAAGCCATTGTGGCCCCCCAATCTGGTTTACTGACCACAAGCCAAATGCAACAGTTACAACAACAATCAAATAATTCACAAACAAATTCTGGCCAAACACAACACGTGCAACTGCAGCAACAGACTTCTTCAGGTAATTTGGTAGCCACACCATCTTCAGTTTCAGTAGTGCTCACTACGCCAGTCCAAACTATATCCTCGACAAACCAGCAGCAACATCATGGCAACCAAGTATCTACAGGAGCAGCTCAAATTGTGTCGTTATCACCACAACAAACCATTGTATCGAGCTCACCTCAAGTTGGAAGTATAGTGCAGACCCAATCTCTGCCACAGGTAGTTTCAGTATCGCAACTTGCTACTGTGGGCACTGTGCTAACAACATCCAGTGGTATGCAACAACCTACGGCCACAGTTACTACGCTAAACACATCAGCTTTAAGAGCACAAAGAATTGTAGCTGCACCTAGCGGAACAACTTTACAAGATGTCGTATTGCAACAGAGATCGGCAGGAAATCCCAGTCCCACTATTGTTTCCATGTCAAGTTTGGGAACCAATGTGGGGCAAGGCCAACTGCAGGCAACACAATTTCAAATAGCTGCAATGCCTTCGGGAACTCAACAGGTCGTCACCAAAGGTATAAGGGTAAGCTCCCTTCAACAGGGCCAGAAAATCGCAGCTGCTGCTCAAGGCGGCAGCAATCAGCAGGGTCAACCACACACCCACATACAACTCTATAGACAGCGACAGCAATTGAAAGTTTTACAGGCAGGTGCTCCCGGCCAGCAGGGACAACAAACAGTAGTGCAAACAGCGTCCGGGCAAACAGCTTTAGTTAACGCTCAAGGAACCATCATACAGGGAAGCCTTATGCAAACTGGTTCTGGACCCACAACTGTGCAAGTTGTACAAGGCCAAAAGGTAGCGGTAGCAACATCAAATGTTGCTGTGCCCACCCCCGGTGCTACAGGAGTTGTAACTACGGTAGCAGGTTCGCAGGTCCATCAACAACAGGCCCAACAGGCCAGAGCACAGTTTATTAAACAAGTGGCTGCTGCTACCGGAAAGCAAACTATTACTCGACAAGTGGGTGAGAGTGACATGTTGTTGGTAAAACGGCAAATGATAGCAGCTGCTACACAACAAAAAGCCGCTCAAGTCTTACAACAGGGAGGACAAATATTCACCACTACTTCGGGGCAGGGCATACAATTGCAACAGACCTCTGTATCGTCTGGACAGGCCTCAGCATCGGTGCAACAACAAGGCAATACACAACAAGTCGTGCAGCAAGTAACGCCACAACAAATCGCCACCCTGGTCAAGACCTCGGTAGCAACATCTGCTTCGGGCAATACAAATCAAGGTATTACTGTTAATACCGGACAACAACAAGCCCAAAATACTGTCAACATGGCACTGTCTCAACTCAAACCAGGCGGTCAAATCAAAGTCACTATGGCCAATCAGTCACAAATGCGTCAGCTGCACATGCAACAACAACAGTTAGCAATGCCTAGAAAGATATCGCGAATGACACAAATACAAGCAGCCCAGGCAGCAAATCAACAACAGCAACAACAACAACAGCAGCAAAATACCACCATCACACAAACAAACAATCCTCAACAACAGCAGGGCACTCAAGTTACACAGAAAACTTCATCAACCGGAGCTTCGAACACCTCGAATACAGGTGGCGTACAAACGCAGTTAGTACACATCCAAAACACCAAGTCTCTGCCCAGTTCGGTGACGGTACAACAAATACAACAGGTAATGCGTCAGGGCCAGCAGGGAACATTGGCCACGGCTGGTTTTGTATTGGGTAAAACAAGTGTGGGCCGAGTAATACCAGTGTCGGTGGCATCACAGCCGAATCAGAGACAAACGATACAAGTGAGTAAACAATTGACAATTTGTGGGATGACTTTCCAAGTCTTAAATATTTTTCTTTAGACGTTTTTTTTATTGGAACACAAAATCGTTAATTAATATTCTTTATTTCTCGTTAAGGTTGTTTCAGCCGCTTCTGCACAAGCTCTAGCTGCTGGCAATTTAAGAGCTCACGTAACAGGGGGACAAAATATAGCAGGCACTATCAAAGTAGCAACATCCGGTTCACAGTCTCAGACACAACAGGCAATCATAACTGCAATACAACAGCAAGCAGCTGCACAACAAAGTCAACGCCAAAACTCTAGTCCTGTGCGATTACAAACCACTGCAAGTGGTAATTTAGTGGCCGTTGTACAGCAACAATCTCTACAGCAACAACAACAGCAGCAGCAACAACAACAACAACAAAATATTGTAAATTCAACGAATGTTGTCTCAGGTAATATAAACGCTTCGAATGCTGAAATAATGACGATCACACAAACATCCACAGGAGCAACGATGACATCGTCATCTGCTCAACAGCAGCAGCAGCAACAACAAGCAGGAGCAAATCAACAATCGGCAACACAGCAAGTGCGAACGTTGGTCAAAAAGAAAATAATGCAAATTCGCAATGAAAATAAAGATTAAAGCGATGGAGAAGACGATTACTCTCAATTAATTTACTTTTTTCAGTCTTTAAGCGGCTGTAATGTTTTCTCTGGGTCTGTCTCTCTCTCTCTCTCTCTCTTTCGCTCGCTCATTATAGTTTTGTGTTCTTTTAATTCACAAGAACTTTAAACTTTTATTTTTTCTTTTCAAAACAAAAAAAAAGAAGCAAATTTTATGAAGTACCTAAGTATTATCCGTTTTAAAAGAGATATTTTATGCACATTTCTTTTTAAAACAATTATTAATTTATTGAAACATTTTCTCTCTCTCCTTTAATTTTGGCATTGTATAAAATGTTGTTTAGTGAAAAAAAAAACTTAGAAATCGTAATTTAGGTAAAAATCTTTTTAAGCTACTAATGCTCTGCTAAAGTTACAATTAAGTTTTGTAATTTGTTTTTAATTATTAAAAAAAAAAACAAAATAGTTTAATTACTTTTTAATGCAAAATTAAGCAAAATAATAAATTATTAATAATGATAATTAATGTAATTAATATATAATTTTAATTTAATTCTCTTTTCTACATTAACAACAACAAATAATTAGCTTTAGTTGAGATTTACTTTTAACATATAAAAATAAATATACACTCTTCTTATCAGAAGAGTATACATTTCATAATGTAAATTACATAAATATAATCTTTAAATACAAATTAAATTGAAAGTAATAAATAGTGATATTGAAAAATTGTAAAATGTACAAACTCGTCCCACTTTTCTTATTCTTACAATCACCCCTATCGTGAATAAAAAGGAAAGTTTTTGATCAAGTACAATTTTTATTTTCCTGCACGTAAAATTTGGTATCCTGAATTGTTCCCTTATAGTGCATTTATATTACATCGATCTCTACTAAATTTGATTTGAAATATCTTTCAAAACCTAACTCGTTTACACTGTAATTTTTAAAACTAGCAAATGGGTATTTAAATGTTGTGACAATCGTAAGTCGCTTAAACCTTGCGATGCGAGTTAAAATCGCATGAAAAATGTTTTGTAGTTTACAATCGCAAGAAATTTTGCGACTTCAATTTGCAAACACATACGCAGTGAAGTTATAAATTTGACTTAAAATAAACTTTAAAACAACAATAAAATTATATACAAATTAAAACTAATATGTTGTCTTTTATTTTAAACAAAATCTATTTTTATTACACAATTAAAGTCGCAAATAATTTGAAATTGTTATTTGTTCTATCATTTATTTTTGTTGTTGTTGCTGTTCTTAGTAATGTTCGAAAATATATTGTATAGTCGGTAATCAAGTAAAATATATGGTCACTTTAAATTTAAATTCCTATAAAGATTTTCGGTATTTCGAAGGCGATATTTAAACCAAAAAGCCTTTAAATTTTTCTACTTATCAGGCCTGTTCTGACACTCGCACGAACGAACTAAGAAACTGACGCTTAGAGATTATTTCAGTCTAATGGATAATTCAATAAAATGAACAATTATTTATTAAAAAAAAAACACAAAGCAAGAAATATTTTGGCTACAAATTGTATATGTATTAGTGATGTTGCATTTAGCATCTCTGAGGAAAAAGATTAATTATGTCGTGAGCACTCAGTACTTAAAATCTATTTTTATTTATTTTGTTAGTTATTACATACACGTTAGAAGCGCAGATCGTCCTAATAGTAATTTAAATAAAACCATTCATGTACGTTTTCACTTAAATCGCCCATTTAGAAAGCACCGAATATATTTTTAAGAATATAAAATTAAAATAACCGCATATTTTATTTGATTACCGAATATACGTTTAACCGCACTAATACCAATATATTTTCTAACATCAAGTAGAACAGAGGGCAAATTACGCCACTCGATATCGAACGAAATTTACTTTTAATTTCTATTGAAATTTCGATCGGTATCGAGTGTCGTAATTTGCCCCCAGCTGTTTTTATGAAATCGCCAGTACTCAAGAAAAAAACCAACACAATCAATTGATAAAACAAAGGAGATATTTTAAATTAATTATTCAACACATTAAAATAGTTTTTGTTAAAAATAAAAGAAAACATTAGATTTTATTTTTATATAATTTTATTGTTGTTTTAAAGTTTATTTTAAGTGAAATTTAAAACTTCACTTTAGTATGTGCTTGCGATTTAAACTCGCCAAAATTCTTGCGATCTTGAACTACAGAACACCTTTCATGCGATTTAAACTCGCATCGCAAGTCTTAGGCGATTTGCGATTGTCAGAACTTGCCTGTATATAATATTCACTCTTATTCTGTTTGGCGTCGTCAACACCAGACGACGTCGTTTTTCTTCGTCTGTTGTAAATCGGTATTCCCGTTGTCAATATTGTCATTAATCGATGACAGTCGACATATATTTGGTATTCCTTAAATTTATTTAGTTGATGTTAATGTTGCCGTTTAGTTCCTCGTCGTCATTTTTAGTGTTGTGACGTGTGCTAAAGAAAACTTAATAAAGACAGAAAGCATACGGCGATGTTTAAAGAAGCAAAATAAGAAATACACAAAATAACATAATTGAAATGTAAAAAAATAAAATTCAATTTGAAAAATTAATGGAAAAGTTAGAAAAAAAGTTAAAGAATAACATTAAAAATTTAATTGTTTTCAAACGTTTTTTTTGTTTGTTTTATTTTTTTAGAAAACTTAAACTTTCTTTGAATCAACTGACACAAATATTAAGTTTGTGTGTTTTACTTATTTATATTATCGATAAACAGTCAACGTCATCATTAAGCTGTTAGGGAACACCAAATTAGTATTGATGTTGTGTTAAATTGACGACAAGTACAACAATAAAAAACAATATGTAAAATATGTTTTCAGTACACAATGTGAACCGACGCAACTATTTCTAAATGATATCGATGAGTGCAAAAACACGCAGAATTTATATACTTTATACATCTGGTAGCGTTAGCATTATGATGCCATATTTGCGCTTACATATGCCATGCTTATGCCTTTGATATTTGTTGTTTTTGTGTCTTAAATAAATCAACAGCCGGTTGTTGAAACTGCTAACCAAATTTTTGTAACCGTTTCCTGTTATATTTATTGTTTTACACCCCTGGACCAATATAAGTGTCAATTTAGTTTATGGTTTTACCACGGGCCTGTTCGTAAATGCATCACTGCACTGCATATGATGCGCGGTACGTACGTAAATGTAAAAAGTGGCAGCACTGCAAATAGCATCTGTTCGTAAATGCATCACTAAAGTATAATATGGGCAAATAAAAGCAAAAAACTAATCATAAAAATGGCTGATGGAATGAACGTCTAAGTATAAATTTTGTTTAGTTTTTATTATTTATTCATTTTTGTTTAATATTTTTTTTTAAATTTTATTTTTATTATTTTTACACAAATTTTTATAATTTTTTGTTTCATGTAGTTTACAAATCCAGTATATTAATAATTTCTTCGTTCGTAAATGCAAACTAAAATGAGCTAAACAAAGCCTACGCCATATCTGATTAGCAGTGGCAGTGCAGAATAATCATATACAGTGGAGTGATGCATTTACGAACAGGCCCTATAGTAGCTGTTTCTTTGCAATTTGACTATTTAATTGCTCTATAGGATGAATGATTTAATACAAATAAATGATTTTTAAGAAATGCCTTTGCACGAATTTTAACATCTTTTGAAATTGAACAAATATGCGATTTAAAATGAACATAAAAACCATCACTAGTCAACTTGCGAACAGATAGTAAACTACCATCTAATTTGAGTACGTACAGAACATTTCGTAGATATATTTTTCTACCTTCACATAAAAGTTGACAATCACCTTTTCCACTAGCTCTCAGCTCAGTGCCATCAGCCAAATAAACTATTTCAAATTGTTTTTTTGTTATTAATATTTATAAAATATTTCTCCTCACAACACATATGACATGTTGCAGCTGAATCATCAAACCAGTCGCCATTTGCTTTATCCTTCATGACACCAAAACAAATACTCGTGCTATTATCCTTCACAATTTTTGCATTTACCTTTTGTGGCTTTTGTGTCTTTATTATTTGGACAATTTCTTTTGAAATGATATGGCTTACCGCACGTAAAACATTTAGGAGCAAACTTTTTCTTTTGTCTTTTAAATGCAGCTTCAACCTCTTGCTCACACCCTGAGTTCCTCTTAAACTCCTGAAGCAACTTTTCCTTTACTAAATCAAGCGTATGGTCGGCTTCAGAGCGCATTTCCAATGATGATAGTAAAGAATTAGAGCTCTCCCCCAATGTTCCCAAGAAAAAAGCAACGGATTTATGCTCTTCTACAGTTCCACCTAAGTCTCGTAATCGATCAACAATTGTTAAAAACTCATTGATGTGGTCTTCCATGGATTTTCCATTTCCATTCAAAAAACGCACTGACGACATTTGTCTCCCAAAACAGTTTTGCAGTTTTCAGCTGCTTTATTAGCACTTTTTGTGTCCAATAGCAGCTCTTGCCTTTCCATCACGTACTAGCCGCTTGTCATCCTGCACCTCAGTAACAGCTCCAACAACAACACCCCACAGCTCCCTTTCCAACAATAGCAATTCCATGTTAAATCTCTAAACATGATAATTCACCCCTATTCTGCGTTTCGATTCGAATTAAAATTTTCTCCGTCTGACAACTTTGGTATTCTGCGTTTCGATTCCGCTCTGTTTCTTTCGATTGTATGTAATTTGCATACGATCAGAGCTCCGTTTTTCTCAGTTGTTTTTTTGTTAACGGAGGGGTTTTCTTTATTTGTGTTTTTTAGTTAAAAAGTTAAAAATTGAAAAAATGTAAGTAGAAAATGGGAAAAACACTTAAAATTATTTTTAACTAATTTATTTAATTAAATTAATTTTCTTTTGTTTTAAATTGTTAATTTTTGTACCCGAATCTGATGTGTTTTTTTATGTATTACGGGTCAAAAACAACAACACCAGAGCAGTATGAAAAACTTGCAGATGTAATGACATCTAAAGCAGACATTACATGTGGATACCACCAGCGATCAAAGGAAAAAGTAAAAGAGACTTAATCGAAACGCAAAATAGGGGTGAATTATTTATTATTGGACAACTTAGGAAATCGTGCATAAGTTGTATTCATCTTCAACGATTTTTTTAAATATAATTTAATAAAAAAAAAAAAAAATCAAACGCGAGACCCTGGGCCCAGAACCTATTACTACGACGAATTTATTCAGAATGAAAAATGTTATACATAAAATCCAAATGAAATTGTACATAAATAGTTGTATTATAAAGCAAAGTTCTTAGTATAAAACCGAACATATTTGTATATAAAGCAGAGTTCAAAAGGAATAATTTCAATATATAAATTTATTACTAACAAAATGTGTAGTCTTGCATGGAACTTCCGTATACTTTTATAATTAGAAAAGTATATTTAAGGAAACCCTTAAGATTAAATTAAAGTTGTTACAAGTTTATTAAAGTGTTACAGATTTTGCACAAATATATTTACTAAAAACTAAACCAGTGAGTGAGTGGACCTACATATATGTATTTGTTACCACCATATACCTAAATCACTAAAAAGTTCATCCGATGAGGGCAATTTAAAATTATCATTTAGCCATTCGGCCTCATTGCCATTTAAATTCTCCTTGCAACCATATTCCTTTTTATAGCCCATTTTGCGTAAATCTTCATCATCCTCATCATCGGCCTCTTCATCATCATCCTCGACTGCTTCAAGGGTGCTTAATTTATGAAACGGTTTAAGACGTTTTACTGCACCCGTTGTAGACTTCATTGGCTGGACATTAAGTATTTCATGCCAATTTTGCGTAGTCGGTGGCATCGATTCAACATTTTCTACCTGAGCGTTGGACAATTTGGGCAATTCAATTTTTTCTTCATGCAGTGTTTCGATTTTAGATTCGTTTGAAGCCAGTCGTACGATACGTTCAAAGAAAAGAGTAAAATGTTTACGAAATCGACTATAATCGAAAATAGCTTGACTCGTATTGGCATCCGTTAAGTTGTTTTGATTGTTGAGATTTTTTGAGCGATTAAGGGGTCCATAATGATGCAACATATCAATGCCAGGGGCCATAGACTCTTCCCAACTCTACATAAAGATTTAAATTATTTCTTGTTTTAGATTTCCTGTTAAAATCAATACCAACCAGTTCGGTCCAATCCTCAGCTGGTGTGGTTAAAATTGAGTTAGCAATTTTAATAATTTTTTCTTCCAGATTAAGGGTTGATGTTATGAATTTAGCCACCACTATAGCGCAAGATAAATCACAGCGCTGTCTAAAATTTAGAATTCGAAAGAAAAATTATAGATTTTGTCGAAATGTTTTGCAGATATTGAAAATCATTATTTATGTTGAAATATGACAACTTAACGTACTTTAATTCATCTTTGCGCATTTCCATTAGTTTATCACCTTCTGCTATTAGATGATCGTAATTCTCCTCGATTTGCATGACCAAAGTTTCTTTAGGTTCATCATCCGATTTTTCTTGTAATTTCCTTTGAAGATCTTTAAATTTTTGCCACAGCTCATCCAATTCTAACTAAAAGTATAGAGGGATATATGAAGTTCTAAATATTGAGGGAAGTATGAAATTCTTACCGTTTGCTTTCGAATATTTTCCTGGGTTTCATGATGTACATCGATTCTGTGTAAAATCGGTTGGGCTGGTATAAATGCTGTGGAAACAATATTTTCAAACTTTTTGCCAGCAGAAATTTGAAAATCATATTTTTGGGATTTATTTGAATTTGGCATTGAAGACAATATTAAACGTTCCATTATTAAGGGAAATGTTTCCAAGTAATCGGATTGAATTCTTTTTATAAATAAAATAATAATTTAAAATAATTGTGACCAAGACGAAACAATTACAAGGCGGTAGTGATGGCAAATAAATTTATATTCGGCTATAGCCTTACTGTCAAACTCTATAACCTGACTGTGGTTTTACCACAGAGTGAAATACAAAGCGTCGACTAGCGCCCCCTGCAGGCGTAGCCAACAAAGTTGCAATTTCAAGAACATGGCTTGCAGGTTAGAGATTATCCAATCCCGTCTGTTGAGAATACAACAGCTTAGTTGTTCGTCACCGCACCTTCCTTTCGGGCATTGATATTACCAACGGCCACCACGTGTACCCCGAAGGGACCTCACCAATAACCGGCTACTAAGATGGGCGGCTCTCTGCATGGGATACCGGTTCCCATGGCTCCAGTCTCTTTAAGGGCACTAGTCAGGCCTTTCACAAGTACTCAACTTAACATTCACCCGAGTGCACTTGTATCAAAGCCTAAGTAAGCTTTACCATACTTGTAGTACACCCGGTGGGATATCCAACTCCATATATAAAAAAATCTGTGTAATCTTTTATCGTGGTTAGCGTTTTCGTAGCAAAAACTCACCGTATTTTTAAAGATTTGTAATAGATTAAAGATAGCTCGAACAGTTACCATTGATCTATTACAAAATTGTCGCGGTCGAAATACGCCTACGCCAAATACGATAAGGGTGAATACAAGGTAGTCGCAATGGCGAATTTATTATTTTTCGCCGAAATGCTAAATGTCAAACACCATACAAAAATAAATTTATACATATTTATTATTTGGTATCGAGACCACCTAGTATTATTTCGCCATGGTATGGAGTTTGACAGTAATAATACGCAGAGAAAGATACTGAATTCGCCTGCACTGCCACCTGGTAAAAGATCCGCTTTGGCTACCGCCTTATAACTGATTCTCCTTGATTGTGACAAAATAAATTAATAAAATTTGTTTACCTTAAACGATTTGAATTCTTAGCGGCCACCACTGTTATGATTTCCTCTTGACTTTCGTCGGCTGTTGTTAGCAGCACCAAGCCTAAGGCCTGTACATCAGATTCCCAACTTAAAAATTCCGGAAAGTAATCAGTTAATTTCTTATCACTTTCCTGGCTGCTGTTAATGCTAAAAGTTAATTTTATACCCGCCGCTTTTTGGGGTTGTTTCGTTTTGAAAAACATACTCAAGGGCAAATAAGCTTCCTGATGTATAACTCTGGGTATACCTCTGTTTGTTATATACGATACAACTGCTTCTACACGAGCCGTTGACAAATGCAATAGATCAGCTATATAAAAATCTAAATCCATTTTCTCACTTGTATCCGCCTTGATGTCGGTATACGTTAGAGCATCTTGAGAACATTTAATGCCATCGGGAAGATTAAACACTACCTGCAGCTCAGTTAAATCTAACTTTGAATGCCATTTCAAAATGCCCGAACATACAGGCAATTCTTTTAAGGTCACATGGGCCGGTATGTCCAAAAGTATTAAATCAGCATCAGTTTTTATGGCAACATCTATGGCAAATGTCATTTGAACATCTTCATAGGACTGCTTGTTAATGGCTTTCATGTCTTGAATATCGGTGGCTTCTTTAATTTCTTGCTCCAGCTGCATAAATTCATCAATCGCCTGCTGGAATGATAATTCTTGCATATTTAAGGGCGGCACTTGAAATACAAAAGGATCTGAACCCAAATAACCAATTCTAAGTTTGCCGGAAGGTCCCAGAGTTATAATAGCACCGGGCAAACCCATTAAATTAGATCTTTGTATAGCTACAGGAGATTCATGCTTGAATTGGGCAGCCCATATGATACTGGCGTTTTCGTAAATGAAAACTTTAGAAGATTCAGAAACTATTATGGTCACCAGGCGGGCTGAAGGCTCTAAAAGACAACAATTGAAACTAAAATCAATGAAACTTAAGGAAATCCAAGAGAAAAAACTCACCCCAGTAGTAACCTACAACAAAAGTATGAAAACATTTTGGCGCATAGTCCAATTTTAAAATAAATTCCACTTTTCCAGTGTCCGTTAAACAAATGAAATTTTTCTCACCGAGTATCATAATTGAAGCATAATCACTTCAAATAGAATTTGAAATTAAAATGAAATCTGCGCGATGTAAAAAAATATAATTACCTTTTACTTTGCACCACATTCATATCCAGAATACCCTCACCCAGACAAACTGACCAAATGGGCTGATAGTGGGATTTGTTAATCGAAGAGTGCGAAAGATCTTGATAGCTTTAAGTAGACAAGAAATAAGGTGGTTAAGTAAGACTATATAATTTCTATTTATCAATTGAAAGCAACTCAAAATGTCAAGTTGAAAGATGAGGAAATTAAATGATGTATTGTCCCATATTCTTTTCTATTCAAATTCCCAAACCAAAAGTTTTTATCACCAAAAACCCTCAAGATTCTAATTTGCTATCCCGAAGAAGATTTTTATTCAATTAAAATTTACCATTTTTTTATGTTCACCCTCATTCTAGTTGTCGGCGTCGTCACATATCAATGTCGACATGTGTCGACACATTCGATTTAGTATTCTACTTATCGTTATTGACACTTATCGATTACTGCTCAAAAATTTTTTGTTTTCTATAACAAATGTGACGACGATATTGTATTGGCGCGACTGCTGGAGACTGCTGGAGTAGAAGAAAAATTTATGTAAATTATAAAATAATACAGCAATTGTCATATAAAATAAGTTTTTGAAAAAGCTTTTTTAAGGATCACAAAAAAAAGTTCTTAATTTTTCCCATATAAACTATAACTCTGTCTCTCTCCCAAAATGAACAAACATTCGCTTTTATCCAAAGTTTCGCCTTTGTTATTGAAAGTGGGAAACACACGTCTAAAAACTTTGCAAAAAATCTTTCCATTGAATCACAGTCTGCTTCAAATATGATTATGTTGGATCAAAACCCTTTGAATACCTGACTGAGTTTGTGTCCATTCTATTTGTATAGAAATAGTTTTTTCTTCAATGAAAATAATAAATAATAAACAAAGGAACAAAAAAAAAAAAAAAAAAAAAAAAATTATAAACAGAAATTCCTTGCGAGTTTTCTTACTTTTTCCTTTTCTCCTCTTATAAATTTGTTCCCCGGGAAAAAAGTCGGTATTATGAATTATGAAAGAGAAATTAGATGTGGAAAAGCAAAATAGCTCCCTTCAAATTACGGTGATGCCACTCTTTATTTTTTTTTTCCACAGAATTCATAATTGGAGGAGTTTTTTCTAGAGACAATGAGAGAAAGAAATTCCATGCGAATATTCATGTTTGGGCTGCACATGAAGGTAGATTTTGAACACAATCGTTTTAACTTTTAACCAATTTCAAAAAAAGAAGGAGGCTATCAATTCAAGTGAATGTTGTTTTTTTTTTGTTTGTGCCTGCAGAACCCACGTCATTTCTAAACCAATTTAAATTTTTTTTGTAATTTAATAGATTGTGCCTACAGATTGATCCCGTTTTAAAATGAGTTCATAATCTTAAAAATTAAAGGGTGTCCCCATACAACATATATGTTTTTAAGTTTATTATAAACCGTAAAGCGCATTTCTTTAAGATTAAAAAAAAAATAATAGCAAAAAATAATACAAAAAGAAATCTGAAAATTAAAGGGTGTCCCCATAGGTCACGTTAATTGACATATATGCGCCTGTCTTTTGAACCGTTATAGCCAAACGCTTGAAAATTAGACAGGATGTTGTTTAGTATGACCGTTATAATAATAAGTACAAACATTTGAAAATAAATTTAAAAAAGGGTGTCCCAATAGTTAATGTAATTTGATGTATGTCGCTAAACTTTTGAAACCTTATAGACAGACAGCTGAAGTTTACAAAGAACTTGTATTGAAAAGTCCGCTATAAAAACAAGTATAAAATTAGAATTTAGAAACTAAAGGGTGTCCCCATATATGAAGTAAGTTGACCTATATGGTCCTTTAAAATTGAAAGGAATGTCCACTACTTTGCCTTAAATATTAAGAAGCATAAATATTTAAAATTATAAATTATAGGGTGTTACAATAGTTACTGTTATTTGAAGTGTATGATCAAACCGTTAAACAGTTGTAGACAGTTGATTGAAATTTTCACAGAACCTTTATTGCTTAGTCCGCTATAACAAGTAGCAAACTTGAAATTAGAAATTAAAGGGTGTTCCTATAACTGATGTATTTTGACCTATATGGCTCTATCTTTAAATCCGTTAGAGACAAATTTTTTAAAAATTAGACAAAATTTCCATTTCAATATCAAGTGCAATAACAAGTTTAAGTTTTTAAAATTACAAATTAAAGGAAGCCCTTACCATTCTAATTTGATGTATATGACCAGACTTTTGAACAGTTACAGACAAACGCTCAGAATTTTAACAAATTTTGTTTTACTGTGTCAGCAATAAAAAGTGTAAAAAATTAAGGGTGACCAAGTAACTGCTAAATTTTCTTATTTAATCTGAATTCATGTTTTGTTTTGCGACATATAAAAATTCCTGACGTAATCTTTCTCGAATATAATAAAATATAATTAATGTATAATTACCGTTAAATATGATTTTAAGTTTGTCTGTTTTGAAGTCGGTTGTTTTTTTAAGAATTGTATTACAAGTCGTTTAAAATACAGACAAATAAAAAATTGGTTTCTGGTGATTTTTATAAATAATTTGGGGATCTGTAACACGGCTGATTTTTCCTTTTTAATTTCTTACTTTTATTTCAATGACTCTAGGTCCATATGGCGGCTCCTACAGCCATGCCTAAACAAGAGCGGAAAGCGTTTTTTGCTGTGTAAAGCTCGTACATTTTGTATGCAGAAATACATAAATAACGTGGCGGCAATGAAATGGCAACTCTTTGTAATTGTAAAATCCAATTTTGACAAAAAGTTTTATAATAATTTCAAATAAATATACATGAGTTCAAATGCATAAATCAAATTGAAATGTAATTCATGTAAAAATTATCAGGGAAGTCATATTTATTTTGTTAAATAACCCATTTTTTATCGTTTTGACTTAGCGTTGGCGCTTTTGTTTAGGTTTGGTATTTCAGCGTAAATGCTATGTGGAAGAAAACGTTCCGATTTTGTTTAGGTATGTCTGTTAGAGACCGAACCCTATGCTTAAAATGTGGTACATGGGGCCGAAAATAAATACTAAAGAAGGCTAAGCACGTTGACTACAAACCTGGTGTCCCAGGGTTCAACCCCTGCGGCAATCAAAAAATAAAAAAATGTTTTTTCTGTTTAATGGTTTATAAATACATATTCAGAATTAACATGAAAACTTGCCGTCTCCTTCGTCGGTATTTCATATAGCATATTCGCCGGCGAAGTAAAATAACTAACTCTCTATATCTCTCCTTTCACCACCTGTCTTATCTCTCATCTATCCCCTTCCTAAAGAATGTAGCACGATTACCAAAATAGCTAAATAGGTAATAATGCCTGAAGTGCTACTTCTCTATAAAAAAAAAGAAAAAAAACTTATTCTCTACTTACGTATAACACTCCAAGTTCCATGCCGATGCTAAACGAAAAAAACAATCCGTTTTTTCACAATACACTACTGGCGTGGGCAGTGCGCGATGTCCGGGAAATTTGCATTCATACGAAATGCCATCTTGTTCAAAGAAGGTCAACGAACCATCCAAATGGACGACACAAAAGAACTCACGACCCTTGACTTTACCAAAATGGCCCTTACAAAATGAAAAGGCAGTACGTTGAAAACGATATTCCATCAGCTGTTGTAAATTGAGTTGAGCGCCATGTTCCGCTACACCGCCAACATGCTCTACATTAAAGATGCCCAAGGAGTTGGGATGTAAAATAGCCAATTGATTTGTGTTTTCTTTGCGACTGTTGCTAAAGAAATTAAGAAAATTTGAAACAAGTGAGAGGGAGAGAGAGAAAGCTTATGAATTTTAAAACTTACGCACTAAATCTGCCAGCAAATACACCCAATATGGGAGCTTCTGTAAATAGTTCCAATAGCAAATCTGTTGGCTTGTAATTAGGATTGTTGCCATTCGCATCCACTTCATAGCAGGGATAGAAAATACTTAAATGTCCTGTATGTGAGCCAACAATAACATAATCTTTTTCTTGATCCTCCAAACCGAAGCGGGCGCACAACAAACTGGCCACATCATAATTTTCCTCCAGGTCAGCACACTGTGTTGTCCACCAATTGCAAACATTAAAAACGGACATTTTAGACTTTGTATTTTTTCGTTTTCTTTGTTTCTATTACATCCACGACATCAAACCTGTTAATGACTTAATACGTACTACTACTACTTTTGTTGTTTTTTTTGTTGTTGTAACAAGTTATCAATAATAGGTATCTGAGTTGTATACCTTTTATGTTTTGTTTGTGTTAGGGTCGCTAGGATACCAGTTTATTAAGTACTAAAAATCTGTCAAGTGTTGTTTTTGTTGGAAAATGTCACCTGTCAAGGGATGTTTAAAATTTGAACATTTTACCAAATTAAATTGTATTTTATTTATTCAAAGTGTATTAAGCATAGTTTTTGCTTTAAAAAATTATTTAACTGATTTCAAGAGGAAAAAAATAGTTTGTCTGTATCAAGGCGAATCAATTACCTGGTGGCAGCGCACGCGATTTCACTATTTTTGTGCTAATTATTACTGTCAAAATATAAACAGATTTTTTATGTATGGAGTTTGACAGTAATGATTATACCGAGTTCACATACGCTAATTTTTGTTGCAGCAATTCTGAATCTTGTGAAAAAAGGAGAAATAAAATGATTCTGCACTCCTTCCTATTCCACAAAATGCAGAATTGCTGCAAGAAAAATTGACGTGTGTGATATCGGTATTAGTGGCAAAATAGTGAATTCGCCTGCGCTGCCACCTGGTAATTGATTATCTTTGGTCTGTATGTTTTTTTAATTAGTTACCATTGATTTCTATCTCTTTTGAACCCAAATTAAAGGCTTTTTCTTTACTTAAAAGATCTTGCCTACAGATGGGTTCTTTTGTGCAAAAAGTTAAATGTGGTTGAAATTTAAAGGAGCGTGTTTTACTATAGCAGCTGAAATGATAATTATTTGAAAAAACAAAAACTTTTATTGAAAGGGTTCCCCATTAGAGACAAATTTTTACATTTGTTAGATTATCTTTTCATTTTGTTTTTTTGGAAATTTACTTAGAGTTTTTACTACTTATTTGCTTTAATATTAGAAAATAATCATAAAGGGTGTGCTCATAAAGACGTGTTTCGAAATATATGCTCTTAACTGTTGAAACGTTATAGACGAAAATTTATAGAAAGTTTATATTACTATGCCCGTTACTACAGGGTGCTTTTTTAAGCCCAAAAAAACTTAGAATTGCAAAAAGAAAAAAATACAAAAAAAAATTAATTTAACCGAAAGATTAAATTTCGAAATGATTTCATGCATATGACTGCTGTGGCAGTTCTTTACCAAGCACATGCTGGACTATTGCTACTGCTTTTTCGACTACAGCTGGTTAATGGCCATTAAGCCATGAATTCAAATGACTCCATAGAAAATAGTCGAGACGTGTTAAATTATACGATCTTTGAAGCCAATTTATAGGTATATTTTATAAAATTAAGTTATCGCTAAATTTTGATTTTAATAAGTCAATGGTTGAAATCGTTTTTTGACCTATTGAAACCACATCTCGCCCAGATCAATGGCATCCATATTTCAAATAAAAAATCATTGAATATTAACGATCTGCATGGACCATAACGCGAGTTCCAGGGTTCTTCAAAAAATTAGAGTCCAATAATGCCACCAGCATGTAAATCGCAACAAACGTTACATTTTCTGCTTGTAATAAAGTTTGTAGTAGATTTCACTCCATATGCGGTGTACGGCTTGATCAGTAGAACGACTATGTGCGCCATAAACTCATAAAGTCTCTAAGACGAGGGAATTGATGACTAAGTAAATGTGAATAGTTTGATAGCGTTTTTTAAGCATGACTTTATCCGCAATAATTTGCTAGAGTATACAACAGTGGGCGGCAGTAGTAGCTAAGTGGATTAACCTTTCGTCTACTAGCTATCAACTTGGTATGAACATCATGTCGAACATGAGTTCGGTTAATGTAGACTGTCAATGTTCACGTTTCGTTTAACTATCGTTGGCGGAACATTTGTCTGACATTATTATGTTCAACATCAAATATGACTTGATCAACAGTGCGAACACCCTCTCCCTTGTTAAGAACATAAAAGCAACTCTGACGGAAGAAAATGGACAAATTAATACCGTTGTTCTGGCTGTTGAAATGGGCTAGATGGTAAAGCAGCAGATCATGAGGTGTAGTATATAACGGAGCAAAACATATTGTTATCTGAATACTAGAGTTGCTTGTGTTGCAGCACAGAGCCAAATGGTTAAAAAAATAAAAGATATAGAACAAAATAAAGTTCTACAAAAGAGTAGAAATAAATGTCGGCATTGTCAATCAAAAGGGCCACATCGTTTGAAAAGAGAAAAAAAAAACGTTACAATCGACCCTATTCCCGTTGGTGTTGTAGTTTGAATAGTAGTTTCTATGTCGTTGTCGTTTTTATCAACGCTTCGTTCTTATATTCGTACTCGTGAAGTATATGGAAACTAAGAAGAGACGTTATCAAACAAACAAAATGAAAGTTTAATAAAGTGTGGTAGCACTGCAATTTTCATTAAAAGGCCCTAACTCATTTTTTTAATTTAAATTTTATACATATTTCGATCAATGATTCTCTAATGCACCACTAAAAGATTAAAAAAGTAGTAGCAATATTAAATTACTTAGAGAATTTAATAACTTTAATAACACAATGCGTTATTAAAAAATTTCCAACTACGAAACTGTACTTTTTATTAAGTTTTTTCCTTTTCCTGTAAAGAAGGGCAAACGTGAGTTAGGGCCTTTTTATATTAAGGTAACGATATATATAATTATATTTGTTATAAACTTTAAACATTTTTAGTACTAATTTAGTTTTACTTACTTTGTGTCAACCGTCTCTTTCGCGAGCTGAAGGTCCTGCGAGTTTTTCTGCAATTTCGCTATAAAAAATATTAAAGTTTAAGGTTTTTGTGCCCTTTGTAAATCCTTAGCGTAAGTGGGATATACTTGTTTTCATTTTCAATTTATTTTAATCGTTTGAATTTCGTTCCTAATAGTGATGGAACAGAGAATGAATGTTGTATTGTTTTATTAAATACCGATGAATTTACAAAAAATGTCGAAAACGACAACGGTGATGCCACATTGTCGTTTTTGTTTCGTTTCAAAACAACAACGCCAACGGAAATAGGGCTGAATATTTTGAAGCACTTTGACGCTTTATGTCGGAGAAGACTCAACTAGCTAGCTAAAACCCTACTAGAGAAGATAGAGATCTTTCAATATTTGAAAAGATAACTGGGATTCATTAAAAAAGCAGATCGAAATGAAGTATTTTTGCCACTAGCGGGGGTCTTATATAAATATTTTTTTTACTATTTTTAATTAATTGATTTTTAATTGTAATATAATGTGATTATTGTCTTATTTTTACACCCTACATCACATAGAAAATAGGTCACACAAATCAAATTTAATTTACATTCTTTTTGAGCAGTTTTAAAAATCTGTATTAGAGACTGCATGCGTGTTTATTCATATAATGAAATTTACATATTTACAACAAATAAAATCTGTCTATGAAAAAAATCACATTTATACATTCCTTATTTATACGAGGGTAGGCCAAAAAGTCTGTAAAAAGAAATTTTTATCATTTTTTAATGTTTCAAGCGATTCTCGTTGATGTTTATACAAAATAAATTTCAGGATTTCTTTTAAACAGGATTTTAAACTGGCTGTTTACGAGGTTAGGTCAAAAATGTTTTATAAAAACCTTTTTTTAAGGATTTTTGCATTTCAACTGATACCGCTGCCATTTTGAATCCTTTGCAAATAAACATTTTTTAAAATTCCTCAAACAAGAAACTAAAAAAGACTATATGCGAGGGTAGGTCAATAAGACTTTACAAAAAATATGTTTAGTGAAGTTTTAATTTAATTTTCATTCTGTGCTGTTTGAAAATTGAAATTTCGGAAGAATTTTAAAATAGAAATCAACTCTGTTTGTGTACGAGGATAGACCAAAAAGTCTGTAAAAAATTTATTTTTATCGAATTTTTATGTTTTAAGTGGCCTTTTTTCATTTCTTAAAACAGAAACTAAATCTGTCTGTATACGAGGGTAGGCTAAAAGTCTTTATAATTCTTTTTTGTGGATTTTTTATGCTTAAATCGATCTCCCTTCTATTTTGAGCCCTTGAAATATTAATAGTTCTCTGATTTTTAAACTAGAAATCAGATCTTACGATTTTTTCCATTTTAAAGGTTCTTAAGCCGGAAACCAAATACATTTCTATATGAGTGTAGGCCTTCTATTTTGAGCCTTTCCATGCCTTTTTTATGTTTCTTTATGACGGACGTGTTCTTAGCGTCAATAATTTTATTGACAAATTCAAAATATTTGCACCAACTGGGCGGCTAATGTACGAACACGTTTAAATTTAATGACCTAATCTTTCTTACATCAAAAAAATTAATTAAATTCCTCTTTTTCATTTTTTTGTAAATTGACATTTTACAGAAATTTTACAATTATTGTGTAAAGACACATAGACTTGCCGTCGTTAACAAGCAAAAAATATATATTCCTTGAAATAAAAGATGTTTTAATTATAGTTTTTGTTTTGTAATGATACTTTTCCTTCTTTTTCAGACATTCAGTCTGACTAGAAATTTATTTTTACACAAAAACAAAAAAAAAAAAAAATGTTGTGGGCAGCCAGATACGAGTTTTAATTCTTAAGGCTTGAATCAGACAACTAATAATTCAAGTCAACCACGAAGTAACATGAATGACAACTGAAATGTGAGCTAACACGCGAGTTTCGTTTCTTGTTATTTTTTTTTTTGTTTTCCTTTGAAAACCACAGCAAATGTTGTCTATTTTAGCAACAGACAACTAGAACGGACTATAAACCAATCGGCAAATTCTTTATCGTTTCACTTCTTTTTCAATGTGATCATTTGTAGACAACAATTTTATATGACAAAAGTGTTCAAACTGAAATTGTAATATGATCAATAATGATCAAAGCGATGTAAAGAATTATGAGAATTTATTTTTAGGCAGTTCATTGAAGGAGTTTAAAATTGAGAATAAGAATTCAAAAAAGCAGTCTTAAAAATAATTAATTTTAATGATTTTTTCTTCTATTTTTTGTCTTTCGTTTCTCACCCTTTGACGCAGTACCAAAAAATTTTAATTTTCTCGTTTTGTGTTATTTTTACGGCGGATAATTTTTTAAATCTTACCGAAGAAGTACCTTTTCTCCCTTTCATTTTTAATGTAAATTTCACAATGACGATTAAATTATTATTTAATGTTAATTAAGGAGCCTGTATCTGTAGTTTTACAAAAACTGCTTCTCTTTATTTTCCGTCCTCATTAAGGAGAAAAACACTTTTCCAAAATAAGTTTATAAAAAATATGCCATGTGTTATTAGAATATACACCAAAAAAATATTTCTATGTAATAAAAAGTACCAAAAGAGGGTGTTACAATTTTTATCCCTTAAGTGTTCGCTTCTTCAAGACAGTTGTAATTTGTGCTCTATTTTGATTAGCATAAACATACGATTTCTGTTATATTTTTAGATTAATTACTTTTCAAAAGCAATGGGGTACTAAAAGGTACCTTAACGTGTCAAATCCTTCTCCACGCATTTGTTTAGTAGATTAAAATATAAATATTTTTAAATTTCTTTGGAAATACATTAGTTTCTCTTAAATTAAGTAATCGTTTTTAGGTTTTCATATCTTTTATCACCTTCTATTCAAAGTTTCCAAAAATCCCTACTAGATCTATACAATGGTAGGGAAGGTACGCCCCTAATTATAACTCCCAAGTTTCAGTCGCTCATATTGGATTATAACTAACCAGCATTTATAAATGTCACATCCAAAGAACCCAAGAAATGTAAACTTGGAAAGTTCACCCTTAATACTGGTTTAAAAATTTTCTAAAATAGAAACAATTACTTTATTCGAAATAACATGTATCCTTTTAATTTATTAAGTACCCAGTTTGCATCTTGAGGGTTCGATTGACTTACAAACAAATAAACCAAGATTCCATCTAATCTCCCTTACTAAAAGTTTAAATAAATTATTTGCAACCCTGCACTTGGAATTAACTAAAGAAACTTATTAAGAAACTGTAAATGTTTAATTTGTAAAACATTAACATTAATACCAATTTGTTTTTTGTTTATTAAAAATTATCTATAAAGTTCTTTTCGCTTTGTTTTCAAAACAACAAATAAATAATCGCTAACTCTTTAGAAAACAATGTGAGACAATAAACTGCTAACAACAACAAAAAATATATTTAGTCTAAATACATTTTAATAATGACACAATATTGACTGACAGAGAGTAAAGTAGACACACAAGTAGATTTTGTGCAAAAAAATAAAACAAAGATATAAAAAAATAAGAAATTGCAAAACAGGTAGACAGTTCAAAAGTCGGAAGTGTTGAAAAAAACATTTATAACGTCTTTGTGTAACATTTGAAATGCACAAATGCATGAGTAATCAAAACTTTATTGCCAAATGATTAAAAAAATATCTGTTTTTTGATTTGATTTATAATCGCCCCTATTCCCGTTGGCGTTGTAGTTGCGATAGTAGTTCCTATGTTGTTGTCGTTTTTCTCATCGCTTTGCTCTTAAATTCATATTCTTGAAATATTTTAAAATTTAGAAGAGACGTTATCAAACAAAAAGAAAAAAAAACAAATGAAAAATTAATAAAGTGTGGTAGCACTGCAATTTTTTACGTTATTGTTTTTGAGATTTTTGTAAATTTCAAAAATGACTGTTAATAATTTAGTAAAATTTAACAAAAAATGGAAAGAGCTGAATTTTATTTTTTAAGTTCAAGTGAAGAAAATGAACGAATGGATAACATTTTTCCAATTTGTAACGATATCCAATATAATTTAAAATATTGCACACAGACAGACAGACTTAAAATTGAAAATTAAAATAATTTTGCCTCAAACTTTACTTTTTTCCTTAAAATCGATTATTGATTATTTCTTCTTCCTTTTCAGATTTAAAAATTTCATAGAAATTTTAGTTACCAAAACTATCTACAAAAATTTCAGCTATCGATAAATTATCTACAAAAAATTACGTTTTCAATAAATTTTTTATAGAAATTTGGCAATCGATAAAATAATTTAGTGATCGATAAATTATCTATAGAAAATTTAATGATCGATAAATTATCTATAGAAAATTTAATGATCGATAAATTATCTATAGAAAATTCAATGATCGATAAATTATCTATAGAAAATTTAATGATCGATAAATTATCTATAGAAAATTCAATGATCGATAAATTATCTATAGAAAATTTAATGATCGATAAATTATCTATAGAAAATATAATGATCGATAAATTATCTATAGAAAATTTAATGATCGATAAATTATCTATGGAAAATTTAATGATCGATAAATTATCTATAGAAAATTTAATGATCGATAAATTATCTATAGAAAATTTAATGATCGATAAATTATCTATAGAAAATTTAATGATCGATAAATTATCTATAGAAAATTTAATGATCGATAAATTATCTATAGAAAATTTAATGATCGATAAATTATCTATAGAAAATTTAATGATCGATAAATAATCTATAGAAAATATAATGATCGATTAATTATCTAGGGAAAATTTAATTATCGATAAATTATCTATAAAAAATTTAATGATCGATAAATTATCTATAGAAAATTTAATGATCGATAAATTATCTATAGAAAATTTAATGATCGATAAATTATCTATAGAAAATTTAATGATCGATAAATTATCTATAGAAAATTTAATGATCGATAAATTATCTATAGAAAATTTAATGATCGATAAATTATCTATAAAAAATAAAGTAATCAATAAATTGTCTATAACAAATTTAGTAATCGATAAATTATCTACAAAAAATGTAGTAATCGATAAACTATCAATAGAAAACTTGAAAATTGATAAACTATTAATGGAAAATTAAGTAATCGATAAATTATCTACAGAAAATTTTTAATCTACAAATTATCAATAGAAAATTTGTAATCGATAAATTTTCTTTAGCAATTTTATAATCGATCAATTATCTGAAAAAAGTTATTTAAAAATATTTCAGTTACAGATAAATCATCCATAGAAAATTTAGTTGTCGATAAATTATCAATAGAAAATTTAATTGTCGATTAATTAAATATAGAAAACAAGTCGATAAATCATGTAAAAAAAATTAAGTTATCGATTAAACGTAAAATTATCTATTGAAAATTTAGTTTTTGGTAAATTCTATATAGGAATTTTGGTTATCGATTATGTATAGAAAATTCAGTTATCGACGAATTTTTGATCGAAAATTTCATTTACCGAGGAAAAATTACGATAGAAAATTTCAGCTGTCAATAAAATTTTATTTATTGAAATAAATTTCCTGTTATCCAGTTTTAATTATCTACAGTTGTAGCAACTAAAAAAAAAACAACTGATTAAATATTTTTTTAAAGAGGGAAAAGCTTAAAAAACTTTAAAATTCTTGAAATGATTAAATGTATAAAATACGTATATGTGTATGAAAATTGGAACTCCTTATATTTATAACATAAAGTGATGTAGAATAGAAACAATTAAGATACTTTTAAAATGATCAAGAGCCCAATTAAAAGCAATCTTTCCTGCCAGGCCTCAAACATTCATAATGCCAATTTAAATGTTATATCAAACTGTCACACTGAGTTATTTAATATTTTATTCCATATTTAGAAATGGGCAACTCCATTTATATTCCCAACTGAGATTTTTAAGCTTTTAAGATTTATTTACTTTAAAATTCAATTAACACATCTGAACGTTTACCTTAATTAACAGTCTTTTTACTTTTACTTGTATTTCTTGCTTTAAGTGTGAAAAATCAATTATCATTAAAATTAAAAATAAAATAAATTAAATAATTAAACGCTCGCTTAAAGATTAAAAATTAATTGTTGAGTTTTAAAGAGTTAATTATATCTCACACGTCTACTGAATAATTTGGATTAAATGGTTCATTTAAGGAACACAAAGCGGGATATTTCGGATGACTGCCCGTAGTACATAAGGAGGCGGGTGGTCCAACCCTGTAGACTGGTACGTCTAAAGCATAAGTGCTGGCATAATTACAGGCCGTATTATAAATATGTAAGAATTTATAAACAGGATGTGTATAGCGCAACATGGCACAACCGACATGGGTATTACGATCCAAAACAAACTCAGCAAAGTGGCCATATTTTTCGCTAAACCAAAAAATAATTTTATTTAATTGAAGAAAGAAATAATTTGCCAACAAAATTTTCAAAATACTTACAAATTACGATCAACATGAAATTTCGTAATATAATCACTATTGATTAGACTGTATTCACCAAACCACAATGCCATGGCTCTTCTTACAATGTTTGGTATATCGACTGGTATATGGCTGGGTCTGTCAACGCCCACTAAATTTTGTCCTACATTATGAAAACGATACGAATTTTTACAGTCTTCATGCTCAACCATGCACGTTTTTACATTTAATTCGGCCAGAAATGCCAACTCATCATCCCACTGCATCGACGCCATTTTGGCAGCTGGATAATAACCGGGTAAATTTCCTGATGCTATAAAGTTACGTCTTTTATTGTGTTCATGCAGAATCAAATTACGATGTGGGCTCAGGTTTATAATCTTGGCATCGGGTTCACAGCTGTCGTGAAAGGCCTAAAAAATAAATGAAAATTTTTGTTTTAAATTCAGGGGCAACCAAGCGGTGACAGAAAAAGCGTAGCTTTATTTTGGATCTGTGTATAACTGGAGCAATGAAATTCTTCTAAAATTGTAAACAGTGGACATAATCTGAATTCATTTAGAGTTGCCAGATAATAACGTTTATAGAAAAACATAGCATATAATTTATAACTCGCTGATGGCAGCATTAACTGGTCTTTACTTGATGTTTGAAAATCATCTTCTTCTGTTCAATGACTTCTGTTGCAGCTGTAAGAATATCAGAAATGAGTAGACAGCCTTCCACATATTCTGTAAATGACCTGGCCGCTGTATGCATTGATTCCGTTATAAAACTTTGATTTGACAGCACTGCTTGCAATTTAATTTTTTTTTTTTTTTGATGTTAGCCACGAATAATATCGATAAAGATACGATATGATATTTGTTTATCCTACTTATTTTATTGTAAAGTTTATTAATACAAAAAAAAATTTTTTTTGATATTGAATTTAATAGAGTTTGTTTCTTAAGTCTTTTGTTTTCTTTAATATTCCCACCAAAAATACTCACACCTGAATTATTACAAGCGATATGTTGAACACCTTGAGGACACAATTTAGGATCACACCACGATAATAATTTTAAATCAACTTTTGTCAATAAAGCAATATTTATTATTAAGACACTCAACACTTTACACAACATATTTTGAATTTTTAATTAAAAAAAATAATAAATAAATAAATAAAAATAAATAAAAATTAACAATAAATATTTAATTTTTAAATATTTCTTTTGCTTTAAGAGTTTTTATTTTCACTTGTTCAGTTTTGGAATGTTTAAAAGAAATTATAAGGTTTTCCACAAAACATTTCATATTTATAACATCAATCTGAGGCTGAGGGAAAAAATACAATAATAAATCCTTAAATGCATAAATAATCTCCCACACAAGTGCATTTAAGTTTGAATCAGTGCAAATGTTTTTGTTTTGCTTTTTTTACAATAAAGTACAAATTCTTGGAAATATTTCAACACATTTTGTTTTGTGAAATATTCTTGTTCATAAATGTATTGTGGGACAGGTTGAAAAGGTTTCTTTCTTACTTCTTAACTTTAACTTATTAAGTACTAAAATAAATTCCAAAAGTGTTTATGTGAGTTTAAATATTATCAGGCTCTGTAAGATGTTTGGCAAATAATTGTTTCATCAATTTTTATAGTTAGATTACAAAAAAAAAAAAAAAAATTCTAACAATATTGAGATCTTATTTCCAAAACTGAACACTTCAGCAAAAATTGAATTTCTACAATTAAAATTTAATTCTACTCAAACAATGAAATTTTTATTTCTTAATCCAAGTTAAACAATTCACTAAAACCCAAAATTTCGTGAAAATAAAAAACTTCCAGACCAAAAACCGATATTTAACAAAAAAAAAAAAAAAAAAAAAAAAATATTTATCTAAAGAAGAAGCAAAGTTTAGTTTATTAGAATAAAAATCACTTTCAAATAGAAATAAAAAAAAAATATTTTCTGTAAATAAATAAATTTCAGTATAAAACTGAGATTTAAGCAAAAGATAAAATTCATAAAATATTCGAAATTTTATCTAAAATTTATATTTCACAAAAAAAAAAAAAAAAAAAAAAACAAAAACTTATTTACAAAAACTTATTAAATCAGAAAACAATCGAAATACCAGATTCATATGAATCTGATAACCCAGTATAACATATCTTTCGAAATAAATAAATATTCATCAGTTTCATCAGATTTATAATTTGAAAGTTATTTTTATTAACTTTTCAAAAGACGTAATTTATACGATTTTCATTTCATATAATTTAATTTAACTTAATTTTTTTAATTTAAGTTTGTTTAAAATTTTTTATAGAAATGTGTGAAACCCTTTTTTTATTTTATTAAGTCATTTTCGTGTGTTTTTATTCATCCTTTTTCTTGAAAGCCAATTATTATAATTACTTTTCTAGATTTACGTGAAAGCTGCTTAGCAACACTTTCTTAAAATTCTATAATAAAAATTTAAAAATTACTTCCTTCTAGTTAAACTCAAACGAGTTAAATGGATTGATATGATTGCCGCCTTTGTATTAACTAACAAATCAATCAAAACTATTTCTGGCATTTTAAAATTTTAATCATTTGGAAGGAGTTAATTTAGAAACACAATCCGGAAATAAATACAAAATATATAAAATAACAGAATTAAAATCAATAATAAGATTTCATTAAATAAAAATTAAATAAATATAAATCTTAAACAAAACAATTGATAACAATTAATTTTGACAATTGTTATGTGATTATTACTCACAAGTGACAAATATTACTCAAAATCAAAATGCCAAAAGTAAAAAAAAAATACAAAAACAAAACGTTCACATGCCATCTAAAAATCAACAAGAATTTCATTACACCTGTTCAATTGTTTGTGTTTTCTTGTTCTTGTTCTTTTTTGTTTTTGTTTTCGCTTTTTTTTTTGTTAAATTTCACTCAGTTAATTAAGATATTGTTTTGAATACGAGGGCAAGTTAATATGTCTTTACAAATGAATATGAGATTTTACGCATTTAAAATTAAGTGAAGTTATTATTAGTTTTTTTTTTTTAAATTTGTTTTTTAGTTTAAAAATTAATTAAGTAAGAGTAGATAGAGGTGACAGAGAATTAAAAAATAAGAAAAATAAAACATAAAAATGCCAGCGGCTCGTAATGGGTTAGGATTTTTTTTTAAATTTTAGTATTTCCAAAAGATCTCTTCAAAAGCTTTAAAATGATACCCATATTGATATTTTAAAATTTTTGAAAATTTCAGAGGCCAGTAACTCGCAAAATCTAGGCGAGCGCCAATTTTTTCAATTGATGTTTTTTTTTAGTTTTTAATTCTATTATGCCCTATATATTTGTTTTTTTATTGTAGTTACTTCATTGTTCCAAATGAAATAGAAAAATTAGAAGTAGGCGTGGTGTGTTGCCTGCTGCGTCGAAGGATTTGCACCGATCTTGCTGATTTCCAAAAGCACCTCTTAAGACACTATGTCTGATCGATAGGCGTACTTAAATTTTTTCTAGCTGATCTAGCGCCTCGGCATAGTTGATATCAACACTTACGCATACGGACAGACGGACATACTTTATTGGGTCGGAAATGGATATTGTAGAAATTGCAAACGGAATGACAAATTAGTTAAACCCTTTTTCAATATTTTGTGGTGAAGGGTATAAAAAAGGGATGTTTGCTTAAATGGCAAAACACCTCAAGATATCGAAAACTTAGGCAGGGATCAAACTAAAAGTAAAAACGTCTCAATATTTGAAAAGTTTATGTCTGTCAATTTCACATTGTGATCCTTGCTTTATTAGTATATGAAATTTTAAGCCAACTTTTGTAAAATAAAGATATTTGTGAAAAATACAATAGAACGAGGAAATGAGGGATTAAAATATTTCACAAGAAGGTTTAGCATAAAATCTTTGAATAAATCAAAAGCCCAAAATTCAACTGGAACATTTTACATTTTTAAGAAACAATTTTTTTTAAATAAATTAAACAAATTGGAGTGATAGAAAATTTTAAATGTCATTAGCAGAGAATTCTGTGGCAATAAGGAAAAAGTGCTTAAGTCTATTTTTTTGGTTTTACAGGAGAGCAATTTTAAACTTAAAAGTTAATTTTTAAAAATTTAGTCCTATTCTGATGAGGGCAATCACTTCAATTCGGTCATTTATTAATTTAGGAATACATTATTCCACTTTTTGATAAGATATATATTTAATTTGTTATTTGCGATAATAAAATATAAGCGCTTTTTCCAAACATGATAATAGAAGTTTGTATTACTTTTTTTGAAATAAGCAGCTTTTCCAAAATGATTTACTTCCAAATTTTGTCATATTTGAACATAAGAGATTACTCCAAATTATTTTTATTTCAATCTAATGAGTTAAAATGTATACATTACATTAATACATGAAGTTGATTTAAATATTATATTAAATTTAAAATTAAAAATCACTCAGCGAACAGAAATCTTCCAAATTACGACAATTATAAATTAATAAAAGCATAAAAAGAAAAAAAGAATACAGGCTAACATTGTACTGTGTCATATTAAGTTACATATGTACTTAAGTTACATAAATTCATAGTTCTTTAAATACGTAAGTAAACAGAATGTAGCTTTATAAAAAAAACTACGATATACACATCTTTGAAAACATTTGATTTTTAATCTATTTCCTTTATATCATCTTCAACTAGATCCGGATGTATATCCGACATATCTTCGGTTAAGAGATTTTCATAGAATGAGTGAAAACATGGATCAATGAACGGGAGGATATCAATAAGATCTTTTTTCTTTTTTGAGGAAATTTTGATAACTGAAGGTAGCTTAGGTATTTCGTCGATTCTTGCTGTACTCACCCCTCTTTTTGCAACATTTAATACTTTGAAAGTCTCATCTTTATTTAATGATTTTTTAAACTGAACTTTACCAAAACTTTTTTTTGAATAGCATAACCATTTTACGTCTTTCCAAGTAAAATTGTCAGAGTTTGTATCTCTATTTCTCCAAATAAATTTAGATTTAGAAAAAGAAGCAAAATACATGAAATCTTCAGAATGCATTTCAACAACATTGAATTTATTTTTGACGCCAACACTTCTTACAAAATTATACCAATCATGAGGGTCGTGTATCTTTACATTGGCCCTCTTTTTTTTCGCTCTATCAAGGCGTGGTCTACATCACATTCCATATGGGAATGGCCTACAACTAGAAATTTGTGCTCAATAGTTTCGATTGTATTGCTATTTTGTAAAAAGGTGATGAACATAGTGCTAAGGAAGGAGTTTTTATTTTGCCCCACGCATGAATCGCTATAAAAAATTACTTTTCTCACTTTTTTGTTTTGTTGCTCTAGCAGCTGTAAATGCTTGAGCAAGCATGAAGCAATTTCATTGCCTCTTCGTTTGGCCAATGCTTCATGCCACATAAAACAATATGGGATATTCGTTTGGCTATCATGTACCGTTAAATTAAATGTCCATAATTGTCTTTTATAGAAACTTATAGAAGTCTGAAGAAACGGGGTAGGCAAACACTGCTGCAGATCAAACGTATAAGATTTTACTGTTTCATTGTTTTTGGATAAATTTTTGTCTTCTTCCTTAGCTTTATAAGCTAAATCCGCTTTGAGATGATGGTCTTCCCGTTCTTTAGTGAGTTCTTCCAATTCAGAAGGATTGCTCTTTTTGGCAATATCAATTTTCGCGTTAATTTCATCGCATTTACTGCAAGTGTCAATTTTCGGTTTTTTAAATTTTATATTCATAGCTAAAGAAGAAAGGAATAAATATGTATGTTAAATGCAAATAATTTAATTTCGAAATAAAAATAATTATTTTACTTTTAAATACATCTGAGTATTTGCTGAGGCTGACTTGATTTCCTTCAGTTTTTTCGCAATATAGTTTGTACATACACGAAAGTGTAAGATCTGAATGAAAGTATTTGTAGGATGTGATGATAATAATAATAATTAAATAATTTTTTTATATAAATTTTTTTTTACAAATACTGAAATTGTAGCAACTTGCGTTGTTTTACTCTGAAGTTGTTAATATTTTTTTATTGGAATTTACTTGACAAATAAATCAACGGTTGTTTATACATGTACATACTTACATACATATTTAAACTTTGTGCCAAATTTCACTTTCGGGAGTTGTGCTAATTTAAATTTTTAGTAGAAAAAGAAAAAACTTTTATACTCGCAAGAAAAAAAAACTTATTGAGTAGTATATTGATCAGCGAAATGAGTCATATATTACACAACTATTTTCTAAACTATTACTAAATAATTGCTTATGTCAGAACAGACTCTTACTTATGAAAGCAGAAAAATAGCTTATGTCAAACTAGTAACGATACTTACCCATGTGCTTATTTAGAAAAATAGCTTAAGCCATGTTATGATTAATAAAAAAAATTAAGTATTTCGGAAAAATAGCTTATGTTCAAATACTACATATGAAAGGCACACGTATGTTTTGGAAAAACGTCTTATATCTGCCAAAAATATTCCGGCGTTGTAGTTAGTAACTTATGAAAGAAGATTTTGTTATTTGGAAAAATAGCTTGTAATTTTTTAAGCTTTTATTCCAAATGCGATTGCACATTGAAAAAAGATAAGCAAAAAGCAATTATGCTATAACTTCCTGAAAGATCGTACAAAATAAATGAAACTTTGCCCACGGGTACTTTTAAATATAAGGATTGCAAAGGTGCTATTAACTCAAATTTTGCTTAAGTCGACTTAAGCACTTATTCCTTTTTGCCACAGAATTTATTCAAGCTTTTGTTCAGAGTTTGAGATTTTAAAACTCTTTTGGAGAGCGATGCAATAGGATTTTAAAGGAGGTTTTATCGGAGATGTTAATTGATAGATGAAAAAAGGAGTAAACAAGTGGTTTTAATGAAATTCTTTCCGATTTCTAGAATTTCTTTCAAATTTTGTTAAAATTCTTACTACAAATTTATTTATTTTTGAAGATATTTAAGGTATTTATTTAATCAATAAGAGTTAAGAAGTAAAAATATTTAGGTATGGACCTACCAAACACCAATATGTCTAAATCATGTATCCCAAATTCCAAAATTTGATTTTTTGTCGCAAAATCTGCATTGAGTCCCAGAGTCAAGAATAGCTTTTGGTTTAATAATCCCAAATTTTGGGTTTTAAAAAATGAAAGCTAAAATTGAAGTTTCTTAAGAAACAGGTCGACCTCAAGTACGTTGAGAGTAACATATTTAGCAAAATAAAAAAAAAGTTAATGTAGAAGTTGTCTAAATATTCGCGATATTATAAAAGCGAAAACGTATGTGATCATTAAAATTTTCTTTTTATAATAAATGGACTGACATTTTACTTGGATCTAAGATCTCTTAAAGTTTGGCATTTATTAATACAAAAAACTCCTTAACTCTGTGCGATAACTTAATATTTTATATTCGATTCTAAAGGCCTTATGAAAAGCTTAAAAATTAATGTTTCATTAGAACTTGCACATAGAAATTGTTTTGATCAGTTAAGTCGTATATGCTCCACTGTGCACTACAAAAAATGAAAATTTTAAACGTATTAAAGAGTTAATTTCACATTCATTCAGTATTTCAGCTAAAATGTCAAACAAAACCGCTTGTTACGTAGTCAGCTGAAAAGAAAAATATATGTTTCGCCACCTTACAAAATAATGATCAAGTTATAAATAATTCAAAAGATGAGAGAAAATTTTTATATTTAGTTAACATTTGAAATGCAAAGTAATGAAAAAGTTTGCCAATTGTATATTAATATTATACTGGAAGAGTTCCATATGTGAGCCACCCTTTAAATTTAAATTTTATGTTTTTATAATTTGTTATTAAAAATGAAAAGTAGCTTTCGTTTAAGGTTCAAAAGATAAAACAAAATTTGTTGAAATTAATTTTTCTATGGGGACACCCTTTACGGTTCTATTTCATTTTTTCTTATGTTGTTATAGAGCGCACAAGCTCTGTGTAAATTTTAAAGGTCTGTTAATGGGATTCTAAAGATAAGCATTTACATGTATCAAAACTCGCAATTTTTATGGGACACCCTTTAATTCTTAGTTTAATTTTTTAATTTATTTCTATAGCGGATACGGTACATTTCAAGTGTCTGACTAAAACAACTTAAAGTATAAAAAAGTAGAAGAAAGGTGTAACTAAGTTTGTCATTTCATTTGTAATTTCTACAATATCCATTTCCGAACCCATAAAGTATTTATATTCTGGCTTCTTAGGCATAACGAAGTCGATTGAGCGATATCCGTCTGTCTGTTCGGGTACCAGATCAGCTAGAAAAAAATTTAAACACGCAAATCGATCAGACATTGTGTCGAAAGAAGTGCTGTTGGAAATCAGCAAGATCGGTCCATGTCCTTCGAGGCATCACTTGGAACAATAAAGTAACTCCAATCAAAAACACAAATATATGGACCGATAGAGAATTAAAAAATAAGAAAAAAATCTAGTGAAAAATTGGCGCTCGCCGATATTTGCCGCGTTGCGGCCCTCTGAAATTTTTAAAAATTTGAAAACATCAATATGGATTTCATTATAAAGCTTTTGAAGAGATCTTTAAGGAAAAACTAAAATGTTACACAAATGCTTAAACCATTAAGAGCCGATGGCATTTTTATGTATTTTTTTTATGATTTTCAATTCTCCTCTATATTTTGATTAAAGTTACTTCACTAAAATAGATTGAGATAAATGGTGAAGGGTATATCAGATTCAGATTTTTTTTTTTAATTTTTAACTTTGCTGTTACAGCAGCTATAAAAATCTACTTTTCGTAAGAATTTTAATTATCTGAACAGGCAGAAGTACATTGTAGCGATATGATTTGGGGCAAGTTTTAACCTTTCGGCCAGATACACTCATTCCTTCACGAACTCGGGGTGAGTACGAAATTTCATTTCTCCATCTCTGGCAAGGTGTCATTGCTTGTCTACTAAAGTAATAGGGATAACTGCGATGGAAAAAGTAAGATTCGTCAGCGTTATCAGCCGATTGTTTCATTTTTAATGGCTTAATATTTTGCTTTTAGCTGAAACGATAATAAATTTCCTAATTTTATTATTTAAAATTGAAATCTATTAAATAAACATACATACTTACATTTATGACGAAACCAAACCAATAATTAAAACTGTGAGCTTCATTCTAATAGAGAAATAACAAGCTGAAATCATAATTTTTATTAAGTGTTATGACATTCGTAATATAAATCTTAGACACTTAAAATAAGTTTCGAGAAATAAAAAAGAAATAAAAAAAGTTTACAATGTAATTTATATTTTTACAAACATTTATAGCTGACAATAAGCTTATTAATTTATGATATAAAATTGTTAGATATCGATGCATCCAGTCAACAGTTGCTTAGATATTGCTTGCCTTTCTCTTTCTGAAGATATGATTAGATAATACTTCGCTCTGGAATGGCCAGAATGTTACGCTAGTAGAGCTATTTAAATGCAACAACAGCTGTTCAAGTATTTTGTTTCAGTATAGAAACTTCAACAACAAGATGTGCTCGCTATCGTGTAAGGAAAGTAAAGCCTATGGCTATGCCTGGGTTAGATTAGGTCGGTCCCTGAATGTAAGATCAAAAGATCATGGACAACGTTTGATTTCTATCAGAAGGTGATGAAATGTTAAAAATTCTACTTACCTGCTCGGTTGGACTTTTTTCTCCTTTAAAGTAAATAGGGATATCAACGACTTGCCAGATTACTGCAGTAGTATTTATCTGCCCAGAGAGTGCAGAGAAAGTAGCCTTTGCAACAGAAAGATGAGCAAAAATTATCCAAACAGCGTACTAAAAAAGATGTTTCAATAAGGCGCGCATTTAATTATTTAAAGTACAAAAGTGAACTCGGCCTCTTTCGAAACTTGACTTACAAAGCGTTTAGTTATTTTTAAACATTTTTTTCTAGTTCTAAGTTTAAAAGCGAATTTTATTGGTAAAAATTCTAGTTTTGGGATTTTTTATAAATGATTTGGGAATATTGGTATTCATTTTGTATAATAAATTAATTTAATGAATTAAATAGATATAAGCACAGAATATTTTTTGAGTATCTTAACCAATGAACGTTTAATTATATTGTTTATAATTGCAGTTTCTTCGAAATGAAGTTTTAAGTAAAATTTGGAATTAAACCCAAATATCCAAAATTAAAAAATAAGGCAACTTCTTTTATTTTTCTAATCTATCTTACATAGCATATCTTTCAATTAAATGAGAAAACGAGCATTTAAAGATTTGTAACAATTTATCCTGCCATAGAAACGTGTGTAAAAATGTGTCTCCTCGAAATTGAACTATTTTTTAACAAAATTTTATTATATTTTTTCTTACCGTCCTTACACGGAATACTAGTACGTAAAAGTTTTTTAAAATCGACGTTGCCATTGCTAATTTATTTCCAAAATATTTTTTTTTAAATTTTTATTTTTTTTTTTACACTTTTAGACACTTTTGCTTTGTTTTCCATTAGCCAATATTCGATCCTGCAAATATCGGAAGTCGATTTCTTATTTACATTATCCGTTATATAATTATTGCAAACAAAAAACCGACTTGGAAACAGACAAACTTAAAATCATATGTCTTTAGGACGGTAATTATACATTAATTTTATTATATTCGAGAAAGATTGCGTCAGGAATTTTTATATGTCGTAGAAAAAGTAAGAAGGCAGATTAAAGAAGAAAATTCAGCAGTTATGTGGTCACCCTTTATTTTTTATTCTTTTTTATTGCTGACACAGTAAAACAAAATTTGTTTAAATTCTAAGCGTTTGTCTATAACTGTTCAAAGGATTGGCCATAAACATCAAATTGCAACCGTTAGGGCACCCTTTATTTTCTAATTTTAAAAATTTATACCTGATATAATAATGGACATTCTGCCAAAATTTCAAAAGTTTGCTTATAACGGTTTTAAAGATAGGACTACATCAGTTGTAGGGATACCCTTTAATTTCTAATTTCAATTTTGCTACTTGTTATAGCAGACTTAGCAATAAAGGTTCTGTACAAATTTCAATCAACTGCCTACAATTATTTAACAGTTTTATCATATTCATCAGATAACAGTAACTATTGTTATACCCTATAATTTATAATTTTAAATATTTATACTTTCTAATATAACAGACAAAAGATTGGCCATTCTGCTTAATTTTCAAGTGTTTGTATATAACGGTTCAAACGATAGGGTCATATAAGCTAATTTACTTCAAATGTGGGAACAGGCTTAAATTTCTAAATTCAAATTTTGTACTTGTTTTTATAGCGGACTTTTTAATACAAGTTCTTTGTAAATTTCGGCTGTCTGTCTATAACGTTTCAAAAGTTTGGCCACATACATCAAATTACATTAACTAATGGAAGACCCTTTATTATAACGGTCATAGTATTAGACATCCTGTCAAGTTTTCAAGCGTTTGGCTATAACGGTTCAAAAGATAGGCGCATATTAGTCAGTTTACATCACCTGTGGGGACACCCTTTAATTCATAAGATTATGAACTGCTTTTGAAACGAGGCCAATCTGTAAGCATAATTTATCAAATTCCAAAAATTTTTTAAATATAAAAAAGCAACACTCAGTCGAATTGATAACCTTTTTCATTCTTTGAAGACGGTTAAAAACAAAAAAAGAAAAATTATACGTATAAACATTTTCAAGATATTACTTTGAGGAACTCTGTTTTCAATTGGTTCCTTTAGTAAAATTAAAAGATTTTTTTGTGCAAATTTTCTTTAATTTCATTTAAAATCGTTGTAACCAATTTCAGTAATAAAATCATCATTGCACCTCGCCAAATAGTAAGTTTTAGAAGAGACTTGACCTTTTTGTAATAGAACATGCTCTTAGGATTGACGACAAGTCATTAAATAGTTTGATAATGCTGATGCCGATGCCGATATAAAATTTCAAATTTCTTTAATAAATAAAAAAACTGCAATTGATTTCACTGCGTTTTTGTCTTGACACTTCGGCACTGAACGAATCGTCTGTATGTCATTTCTGCTTAGGAAATTATTACGCCAGCATACACTTTTTTTACTCAATTTTTTTTATGCAATTTTTGCTGTCTATTATATTAACGAATGCAATTTTCAAAAAACATTTAAAAATTAAGAAAAAATTTCTATCTGTAGAAGAATACACGTTTGGTCTAAAAATATGAATAATATCGAAATGCTGTTAACGAAGTAGATCTAATTAATTAATTTAAAGTAAATGAGACAAAAGATACACGTCATAACTAATCATGGCTTCTGACAAAAAGGTTTTATCTAAAAAATAATTTCATTTAAATTTCTGCTGCCAAAAAAAAAAAATAGTTTTTAGATTAATTAATTGCTTTAAGTGTGTTTTGGTTCATTTAATAAAAATGCTTATTGTTATAATATTTAAAATTACACGTGATAAAATTTTAAAATTCACACATTAGTCATGCTTACGAACACATGCCCTAAGTTACGCACGTTTACGCGTGGCAAATATTTAAATCGGAACACATTCGCCTCAGGTATAATTATCATATAGATTATTTGTTTTTAATAAACATTATCTACGAGGTAGGTTCAAAAATATAGGAAATTCGCAAATTTGTATTTTTTATACCCTTCACCACAAAAAGTGGAATAAAGATAAAAATTAGTTTGTCATTCCGTTTGTAGTTTCTACAATATTCATTTCTGACTTCTTATGCTTAGCGAAGTCGAATGAGCGATGTCCGTCCGTGATAGTTTTGAAATCAAGTTTGCCGAGGCACTAGACCAGCTAGAAAAAATTTACATACGCCAATCGATCAGACATTGTGTCGAAAAAGGTGGTATTGGAAATCAGCAAGATCAATTCATGTCCTTGGACGCAGCGGGAAAAACACCAAGCTAGCCAAGCTACATCTTTTGGAACAACGAAGTAACTCCAATTAAAAAAAAATTAAGTTAAAAAATTGGTGCTCGCCCATATCAATATGGGTATCAGTTTAAGCCTTTTAAAGTGATCTTCGAGGAACAACAAAAATTTTTAAAAAATGCCTAATCACTTAAAAGCCGATGGCATTTTTATATAAAATTATGTATCGTACTTAATTTATTTTTCTTATTTTTTAATTCTCTGTCACCGGAATAATTGCGTTTTTGGTGAAGGATATATAAGAATTTGAATAGCTGAATATAGCACTCTTAATTGTTTTTTAACAGCTCACTCCTGTAAGTGGGCAGTACACATCTACACATCACATAAGGAATTAATTTAATTTTTGATGAAATTAGTCGTTGAACTGAAGACATTATAAAAAAATTAAAATTTCAATTCATTTAAAATAAATATTTTTTATTAAAAACAATCAAAACGGCAACGCTGTTTACGATTTCATTACGTACATATTTCTAATTGACAGCTGCTGCAATCATTCAATGCTCATCTTACCGGTGTTAGGACTTCTTTTTTTCCCAAAATTTTTATACTTTGGGAAATCTGAGCAAAATTAACTTTTCTATCCCATCACACCTTTCAACTTGACTTATTTTTGGGTATTTAATTTAATTTAAGAAATTCCAATATTTTAAAACATTTATTTAATTAATTAGTTGTAGTTGTTATGTATATTTATATATATTTTTATGTAAATATTTATAGTTATTTAAAAAGAAACTTACCAGTTTTAATTTAAGTTGTGTGATTTTTTTTTTCAAACAGACAATAAATATTAGACATCGTACAGATGTGAATTTGAATGTGGAATATAAAAAACAAATAAAATTTGCATAAATTTACCATTTATAACTTAATTTGTATATTTTATTAACAATTACAAAGTCTTCCCAATAAAGTTTAACTATTGTAAAATATAAATGAAAAATATTTAATGAAGAACAGTATTCATATGAAATGTATTTAGTAGTTCCTCGTTTATGCATGAGTCAGAATTTTATTTTTTTATTTTGTTGTGCGTGTATAAGTTTTCGTAAGATTGACCACTCAGTAGGGCACATTATAACTTCTGTTCTCTGTATTCTTTTGGTCGATTTAAGATCCATTGTTTATTGTGTAAAAGCAAAATATAGCTTCCAACTAAAATAAAACTTGAATCTATTGGGCCCATGAAGTCTATTAGACCTCCCTCATGCAAAAAAAAAAGGTGAGGTTAATTAGCTACCTTGTGTACAAGGGATGTTCTCTGGGGTTTATGGGGACACGGGTGTTTTAATTACTCCCTGTATAATAGTTAGCACTCTCTAGGGATTTTTGGCCTCCTTCTGCTTTCCTGCGGCTTATTAGCTTCCTTGCAGTTTCCTTCGCATCTTTAGAGTAACATTGGCCTCTTCTAGGCGAGGAATTTTTGGTCTCAAATATTCGCCGTCAAAAATAAAACTTTGTTTCAATATGATAATGCACATAATCATGAAGTTAAAATCCGCTACAAACGGCGAACTCTGCAATTGACGACGAATTAATCAGTACAATATGACCATGTTTGGCTTTAGTTTCAAAGTATTTTAGTAAATAAAGTAATTTTACTTTAATACTTGATTTGTTTTAGAGCATTTAAAATAAGTGTACAAATCAGAAGTTAATATCGTTTTTAGTTGTGTTTTTGTTAATGCTTTTTTTAAAATTATTTTTTTAGCTGGCCACCCTATCAGCTCACAAATAGCAAACAACTTGAAAAAATATAACCGCTATGTTTTTGTTGTTGTTATTGTTCTTCATCATACTACGAATTTACACCAAAACAATTGTCCTTGCATTACCTCGTATGGGTTGCCTTTTCGAGAGTTTTTGTGTTTTTAAAATTTCTAGTTTCTTAAACAAAAAAATAAAAACAAAACATAAGAACTACAGCATAAGAACTGAGAGGAAACTTTCAGGTTCTTTTTAACCTAAAAAAATATGGAGGTTATCAATTCGTGTGAATGTTGCTTGTTTTAATGTATGTATCCGAAAAACTTAGTCAATTATTAACCAATTTTGAAATTTTTTCTTTATTTGAGTGGTAATGCTTGCAGATTGCTAACGTTTTAAAAAGTGTTCATAATCTTAAAAATTAAAGGGTGTTCCAATACAACATATATGTTTTTAAGTGTATTATGAATCGTAAAGCGCACTTCTTTAAAATTAAAAAAAAAAAAATCCGGAATACTATAGCTCCCAATAGCAAGAAGTAATGTAAAAATAAATATAAAAATTAAAGGATGTCCCCATAGGTGACGCAAATTGACTTATATAGGCCTCTCTTTTGAACCGTTGAATATTGGACAGAATGTCGATTATTATGGCCGGTATAATAGCAAGTATAAATATTCAAAATTATAAATTAAAAGGTGTCCCAAAAGTTATAGTCAGATAGTTAGTCAGATAGTCAGATAGTTGAAATTTGCAAATAAACTGTATTGCAAATTTCGCTATAACAAAAGGATAAGATTAGAATTTAGAAATTAAAGGGTTTTGTCATATTGAAGTATAATGTCTAATATATTATGAAGATAAATATTTAATAAATTATAAATAAATTATAAATTATAGGGTAATACAATATTTGCTGTTATTTAATGTGTATAACCAAACTGTTAGACAGTTGTAGACAGTTGATTAAAATTTGCATAGAAGTTTGTTTTAAGTTTGTCAGTTTTGAAGTCGGTTTTTTTTGCAAGAATTATTATCATACATCTGCCCTTTAGGAAGAGATTTTTCTAACATTTGAAAAGGCAAATTCGGCCACTCTAATAATCCCGGATGCTTTTCCTATAAAATAAAATTGAAAACTTCTTCTTGACCTTTTTTATTTTTTTTTTATTTATTAAAAAAAAGCTTACAACAAAAACATAGTTTTAGATTTTAACTACTTACTTTAGTTTATCAAATAAAATCAACAAATTTAATTTTTGTTTAAATTAAAACAACTAAAATTCACAGACACACGTAAATACTTTTTTTCCGCAAACTTTCAATAATTTTGATCGAACTCTTCCCTTTCTGAACACAAGGCAGGATAACGAGGATTTGGACCAGTCTTACAGGCACGACCGGGATAACCAATTTTATACAAGGGTGCTCCCAGTGCATACACTGATGAATAATTGCATACTACATTGTAAATGTAAACGAATGGATAATCGGGCCGTGTAAAACGCATGATAGCACAGCCGACATGTGTTATACGATCAACAATCATTTCAGCAAAATGCCCGTAAGCTTCACTGCAAATAAAAAGAATTATATTTAAATAGAAATTGATATATAAAAGACGTGTTAACTTACAAATTACTAGTGACCTTAAAGGACTTAACAAAAGAATTATCAATCAAATCGTATTCTGTATCAAACCATAATGTTACGGTTTCATCAATGAGATTTGTGACATTGACATAGCGTGACTTAAGCCTTGAGATACCGCATAAGTTTTGTCCAGTATTGCGAAATCTATAGGTATGATTGCAGTCATCATGATCCAATATACATGTGCGAACATTAAGTCCAGCTAAATATTGCAATTCATCATCCCATACCTGCAAGATTAATGAAGAATTTCGAATTTCATTAAAAGATTAATTGAAAATTTTCAAATTTGTAGTAGGAAATAAACTTATTCAAAATATAATGACAAGAAATAGAGGAAAATAAGAAAACTACAAAATTTGTAAAAACCGAAAAGTAATAAAAATGTGTTTTAAAAACGCTGTTAAACATAATTTTATCTTCTGCCCATTTAACATCAGATTTATGACCATTTTTAACCAACTTCAAAAAAATATGGAGGTTATCAATTCGTGTGAATGTTGCTTGTTTTAATGTATGTATCCGAAAAACTTAGTCAATTATAAACCAATTTTGAAATTTTTTCTTTATTTGAGTGGTAATGCTTGCAGATTGCTAACGTTTTAAAAAGTGTTCATAATCTTAAAAATTAAAGGGTGTTCCAATACAACATATATGTTTTTAAGTGCATTATGAATCGTAAAGCGCACTTCTTTAAAATTAAAAAAAAAAAATGCGGATTACTATAGCTCCCAATAGCAAGAAGTAATGCAAAAATAAATCTAAAAATTAAAGAATGTCCCCATAGGTGACGCAAATTGACTTATATAGGCCTTTCTTTTGAACCGTTGAATATTAGACAGAATATCGATTATTATGGCCGGTATAATAGCAAGTATAAATATTCAAAAATATAAATTAAAAGGTGTCCCAAAAGTTAATGTAATGTTTCTTATGCGACAAAACTTTTGAACAGTTATACTCAGATAGTTGAAATTTGCAAAGAACTTGTATTGCAAATTTCGCTATAACAAAAGGATAAGATTTGAATTTAGAAATTAATGGGTTTTCCCATATTGACGTATAATGTCTGATATATTATGACGATAAATATTTAATAAAATATAAATAAATTATAAATTATAGGGTATTACAATAGTTGCTGTTATTTGATGTGTGTAACCAAACTGTTGAACAGTTGTAGACAGTTGATTAAAATTTGCATAGAAGTTTGTTTTAAGTTTGTCAGTTTTGAAGTCGGTTTTTTTTGCAAGAATTATTATTAGACATCTGCCCTTTAGGAATAGATTTTTCTAACATTTAAAAAGGCAATTTCGGCTACTCTAATATTCCCCGATACTTTCCCTATAAAATAAAATTGAAAACTTCTTCTTGACCTTTTTTATTTTTTTTATTTATTTAAAAAAAAGCTTACAACAAAAATATAGTTTTAGATTTCAACTACTTACACTAGTTTATCAAATAAAATCAACAGATTTAATTTTTGTTTTAATTAAAACAACTAAAATTCACAGACACACGTAAATACTTTTTTTCCGCAAACTTTCAATAATTGGGATCGAATTCTTCCCTTTCTGAACACAAGGCAGGATAACGAGGATTTGTACCAGTCTTACAGGCACGACCGGGATAACCGATTTTATACAAGGGTGCACCCAATGCATACACTGACGAATAATTGCATACCACATTGTAAATATAAACGAATGGATAGTCGGGCCGTGTAAAACGCATGATAGCACAGCCGACATGTGTTATACGATCAACAATCATTTCAGCAAAATGCCCGTAAGCTTCACTGCAAATAAAAAAGAATTATATTTCAATAGATATTGATGTAGGAAAAATGTTTTAACTTACAAATTACTGGTGACCTTAAAGGACTTAACAAAAGAATTATCTATCAAATCGTATTCTGTATCAAACCATAATGTTACGGTTTCATCAATGAGATTCGTGACATTGACATAGCGTGACTTAAGTCTTGAGATACCGCATAAATTTTGTCCAGTATTGCGAAATCTATAGGTATGATTGCAGTCATCATGATCCAATATACATGTGCGTACATTAAGTCCAGCTAAATATTGCAATTCATCATCCCATACCTGCAAGATTAATGAAGAATTTCGAATTTAATAAAAAGATTTATTGAAAATAAGAAAACTATGAAAATTGCAAAAATCATAAGAATAATAAAAATGTGTTTTAAAACGCTAGAAAAAATCGAAAGAAGACAAAGAAACTCGCGCTTTCGTTTTAACGTCTAGTGGGAAAAACAAAGAGAAAACATAATCATTTTCAGGAATAGTGTTTGGAACTGTTAAACATAATTTTATCTTCTGCCCATTTAACATCAGATTTATGACCATTTTTAACCAACTTCAAAAGTAAAAGAAGGTCATCAATTCGAGTGAATGTTGCTTGTTTTAATGTTTGTGTCTGAAGAACTTAGTCGTTTCCGAACCGATTTTGAAAATTTTTTTATTTGAAAGGTGATGCTTAACGATTGGCCCTGTTTAAAACAGAAACTGGAGGTTGACCAAACCAAGCTAAGCAGTGAATTTACAAAAGAGTGGAAGTAATGGAGTTTTTAAAAGATTTACAAAACTTTGAGAAAGAAAACGAAGATTGACTCAGAAAATACAGAGTGCAACAATTCAAGTGCGTGATGAAGCAGCAACAAATAACGCAGCTAATACAGGAATCTGCTTTAAACAAAGCATTTGGACCAAAAATGTAAACCCTATAAAAGCTAGCCTCAGACAAAACTATTGTTATGTTGTTTAGTTATATCCTGTTATAGGAAAAGTAATGCTCCGATTCAATTCTTGAACTGAGTTATTTACAAGAGTCAGCAACACAGAGTTAGGCAGAGCGCTCATCTTTAAAAATCTAAAGAACTCTTCATTTAAACGTAACAATATGTACTTAAGTACATGTAAAATATCGTGTAGACATTTTTTGGAAGCTAAAATTAACGATATTCCTGTGAATTGAATATTATTGATCATTTGAAAAAATGACTGATTTTTTATTTGTACAGCAAAACTGTGTCTGTTGCGCAATTTAGTGTTTAAATTTACATTCACAATCAGTTAAATTTAAATGTTTATAAATATCTGAATTAGCATAAATGCATACAAACACATACATGTGTATGTATGTATACATATTTCATATAAAAGTAATGCAAGTGACAACCACTTCTAATTGAGAAATAGTCAGCTTTAAGTTAATTTAAAGTTAGCTGAATGTCCGACAGGGTATGTACACATACATATGTATGTATATGCATATTAATATATCGTACATTCATTAAACTGCCAGAAGACCAAGAATATTGAATATCTTTTTATTTATATTTAATGCATTTTTATTTAAAGTTCATGTTTGTTTAAATCATTAATTTATGTTTAATTATAGTGTTTAAAGCAATCGTCTCGTATTATCAAAGTGTCAGTTAAATTATTAATAAAAATAAAACAACTTTAATGTTTTTATTAAAAAAAAAAAAACAAACAGGTGAAAATCACACAATAGTTGGACTTCATCATCCGTTTCCTTTGTATCACTAATGGACACCGCTCAATTGAAATGGGTAGAGATGAGAATGAATAAAATTAAATTCACAAAGGTGTGTTTGTTGATTAAATAATTGATTAGTTATTGCGGTGCCAACGAACTTATGTAACGATAAAAATATAAATAAAAATAATAAAACGAAAGATTCTATTCACATAAAATTTGCATAGATTTCTAATTAATGTTTAAATACCCCTAAAAGTCTAATAATTCTTTATTCTTTTCATTAAGAAAATTCTTATAAAATTGAGTAAAATAAAAAAAAAAAAGAATTCAGCAAACACGTCGAGTAAATTGATTTATAAAAAAAATCATGAACTTATTTACCGGCTTTGAAATTTGGATAAAAAATTTGAAATAAAAAAATTATTGATACAAAACAGGTCTTGGCAACTCTTTGCGTATTTAGAACAACAAAAATTTCGAACTTTGTGTTCGATAAAAACAACAGAGCGGTATAAGTAAAAAGTCAACACATCTTAAGCTGCCTAGTTGATTCTTGTTGTAAAATAGAAGACCACGAGTCATGAGTTCAAGTCCCGAATGAAGCGAAAAATGATTGCTATTGAGCAGCCGCGATTGATAAGTTATTTAAAAGGCGAATAAAAGGAAAAAATTCGCGTAATAAATTGGTGAAGGTGGCTGTTAAATTTAAGGTATTTTTATGGTAATACAGTGGAAATCTAAAGTAAAAGCGTTGGTAGATGTGCGTGCTACAAAACAGAAGATCATGAGTTCGAGCCCACCTTGGACATACGTACAAAGGAATTGTAATTGTGTAAGGAAAGAGGAAGACAATAATTGTGTAAAGCCATGGCCAGATAAATAAAGTGAGACCCTCTATTTAATATAAGAATAACAGAAAATTGTCAAAGACGCGCTTTATAAAAATGAGAAAGAGCTCCGAGCTGTTAGCGAAAGGAAGTAATAACATGACTACAGTGAACGGTAGATGTAAGTTGTGGCTATGGGATTTAACATAGATGACTGGCTTAGATGTAAGGCGAGATGGTAGAGTGGTCTGTTGGATGGTTAGGGTTACTAAACAAGACATCGAGTAGCTCATGTCTCACCGTGTAGCGTGAATGGCCGCTTTTGTAATAACGCATGTTTAGGAAATACGACACCAATAAGATCCTAAAGACCGGTGGGACCAAGTATGTAGCCAGATAGAGCCATTAGAAGTAGGGAAAATAGCGAATTTATAGTGTGCCACAGTGGTATTTGCAATCAAAAAGTTCAAACGTTTGATCCAAAAAGGAAAAACGTAACAATATTATATTTGATGAAAAGATTGGAAATTATTAATTTCTGATCGCAAAAAGGTTTTTTATTAACGGCAAATACACTTTTTCGATTTTTGTACTTGATTAAATTAATTACTAAAATTTTCGCAAAGTTTGTGTACACAGTGGGCCGCTTACTGAAAGATAAAACTGGTTCTTTATTACTTAACGGATACTTGAAATTCACGGATACTTAAATTCACAGGCTTAAGTTTAGAACTTCGTCTTTCAAGCAAGCTAGAAGTAAATAGCACATTGCTAATAAATGAAGACAATTTCCGATCGTTTAACCGATTTAACTTTAGTATTTTAAGCCAAATGTTCCACTGTGAATACATTTATAACTAAACTCAAAACTAATGTTTAAAATAAAAGTTACACCTTCCTTGACACCCAAAAGGTTCTCAGTTTTGATGTGTAACAAACAATTTCTGGAACCAGGCTTATTTTGAAAAAAACTCCGCTGTGACGATATTGCTTCTGGGCTATAGAGCTTGCAGGAGTCTGAAACTGTAAGATAAGGATTTTCAAGGTCAGACTAATGGCCAACTACTTGTACCATGAGAACCGTAGGCCGTAAAGACTAATGCTATGATTTCGACCCAAATCAATAAAAGGGTAAAAGATGTTGTATTCCAACATAAGCTGCTAATGCAGCTCTGTGGGTTTTGATAGTTCGCAGCTTTTTAACAAGGCGTAAAAACTGACGATCTCATTTCTCTCACCCGGTGTAAAGAGAACCATGGGCTCGTCCCATTGTCGTGAGTGCAATAAATAGTTCCTTGTTGTGGCAACTTAAAGATGCTGATACAAGTATTGCTTAATTATGTCATTCATTCTCATTTCGCAATAGGCCAAGCCTTCCGGAAATTGGGGCTATGCGAAAGCACACATACGATATCATTAATCGTGACCTTTTGATAATTTCGAATGGAGCCTTGCGTCGCTACTGTATAAAGAATGGATTTAATAAATATAAAAAGATGACGGGGACAAATACATACAGGCAGCCTTGAGTGGTGCTCAAGGGCTCATTGGCCTTACTTGGATATTTCCAAAACAAACAAAAAATAAAAAATACTACTAATTTTATCAGCCCTGATACATATGTTTTTAATTCATTATATTATAAGGTTAAAGAAAGAGGTTGCCAGATATTAATTCTGACTTGTACTAAAATATTCCTAAAGTCCAGGATTCACTACCATACGCAATCGTACGATTTAATAACACAAAAGTCTGATATGATAGCGAATCATGGCTTTAACAAACAATTGTTTTTCATTTCGGCACTGAAAAAAGACAAATAAATGTAAAAATCGCCAAGAAGTTGCCACGTTATAAACTTTACGATCCTGATAATGACAATTTTAAGGTATTTTTGAACTGCCATCGTGATTGATTTATTCGAAAAACTATATCACGCTTTACAGATTGCGCCTGAAAACAAAAATACAATTTACTGGTTTTAAATTATTTGAAATTATTAATGATTTTAAAAATATTCAGAATCTTTCTAAATTCATTTTTAAAACATCTATTTTTTTACTAAAAGCATTTATAATTGTTTTATAATTTATTTAAATCTTGTTTTACAGCTTTTAAGGTTTCTTGTTTTTTTTTTTTTTCTTAAAGTCATTAAAGTTTTATTTTGATTTTATCTATTTTAAAGCAGATTTTTTTTGGCAAAGTGTTTTATTATATTTTATTTTTATGAAATTTATTAATTAATATTTTTCGTCAACTTTTATTATAAGAGTTTTGAGTTTTTTTTTTTTTTTTAATTAAATTGCTGCTCTTTAAAAACTTCTTAAAATTTAATTTGCATAAATTTAAAAAAAATTTTTATTGCGATATTTATTTAATCGTTTTTTTTTTTTTTTTTGGTTTCGTAAAATTTAATTTACTGTTTACTGTTTTTTATTTAATAGTTAGTGAGTGAATTTATTTAACATTTATAGAAATATATTTATATATTTAAATATGCTTGTTTAATCGTGTGGCTGTTAACAACATTATTAACACTTTTAATAGGCTTTTGAATAATTAAATAAAATTATATTTTTTACCTAAAACTCTTATTATGAATTTATTCGAACGAGCTACTTAACTATAAATAAATGAATAGTTTTCAATTAGGCTTAAGTTTATTATTTTAAAAAATTTATTATAAATAGAAACTTGTTTAAAAAAAGTTATTAATTGTATTTAATCAACCAACGAAATTTAAAAATTAATTAATTTTCTTTTTCAACTTTCGAAATATTTTTAAAGAGTTGTTTATGCTAATTTTTTGTTTGTTTAAATACTCACTATTGTTGCCATTTTCGCCGCTGGATAATAACCAGGTAATTGACCCGAAGCAATTAAATTTCTTCTTTTATTGTGTTCATGTAAAAAAACATGTTTGAATTTGGAAATATCAATATCGGTGGCATCAGGAAAACAACGATGATGAAAATGCTGCAATGGAAAAAAAAAAAATAAAATAATAATTATAAACTAATTTTAAGCAGCATATAAAGGAGTATAAATTTTAAGGCACAACTTTAGGAAGATACAGCATTTTTGTTTAATAACATAGACCAACGATGGGAGCTTTGAATAGCTGTCAATTTAGATTATATATTAAATCATACCCTATAAAAAATCTAGCTTCTTTAATTATGTTATACTCTTTTAGAAAAATTAAATTCTTTTTTCTGCTAAAGTTATAATTTGTGCATAAATTTCTATTTTTCGATTTTTGCTCTTTCGGTATAATTTTCAAGGCAAGAATTATTTACTTTGGTTCAGTCCTTAGTTTTAAGCAACACACGCTTTGCCACTTTTTATACACAAGTTCTCTGTTCGAAGTTTTATTTAATGCTGCCATACCGCCTGCTTTACGTTTTGTATTTATAGGCGAGTTAAAACGTCTAAACTCTTCTATTGTAAAATGATCTGGCAGCTTGTTTTAATTATTTTTTAATATAATTATTACTTGCTAAATGTTTTGTTTGGTATGTGCAAGGATAGCACAGATGCTTTATTTAAAGCTTATTGTGTTGTTGTAAAACTTAAAAAAGAATATTTTTGTTTCAGTTACCTAAATCTTTTATTTTAACAATATTGCAAAATTTTTTTAGTGTCTAGCTTTCTTTTGGCGATTTTTAATTTTATGATAAATATTATTTGTAGTTTATCAAGTTTTTTATTAGTTTTTTTTTCTTGATTTAAATGTTTTATTTAAATTGTAAAATGCTATTTGTAGCTAAAATTTTAGATGTTTTTTGAAGTTTGATTTTTTTTTTAAATTGTAGTACAAATGTGATATCATAAAATTTCGATTTTTTACAAAACTTTTTTATTCATTATTAAATTTTTGTTTTTTGAAATAATTAAAGAAAGCAAAAAACGAACAAATTTTGTAAAATAAGGAAACTCAATATCTTGTTGATTGTGATTGATTTTATAACATTTTCAAATCTGTTTACTAACATCTTCTACAAGTTTTAAAATCCATTTAAAATCGAATACGTCTGAAAATAAAAAAGTCGACTAAAACGTTTTATATATTTTATTATAATTTTTATTATTACAAAAAAAAAAAAAAACAAATTTAGGTGTAATAAAATGAGTTAAATTTCACTTTTAAGTTTACATAAATAACGAGGTGCTAAACTTGGCTACAAATGTCTCTATTAATACTTTCATTTTTTACTTTGAAACATAAATATTCATGATCAATAAAAATTTTTTCTAATTTATGCTTTTAAATTTAAATTAATTTAAATCAATTTATATAAATTTAACAAAAAAAAAAAAACCTACACCATAATTTTGACAGGCAATATGACGAACTGTTGTTGAGCCGCCACACAGCTGAGGATCACACCATGAATATTTTTGACATGAACAATTTAGGAAATTCATTAACAAAATCAATAAAATTAAAAATTTCTCTTCACAGCATACGCGAGTTAGCACTTGTCTTAGTTGAAATTTCATTATGTGTAAAATTTAAGTAAATATTTTTTAATTCAATATTTATTTGCGGTTAATTTTTTTTTATTAATTTTTTTTATAGCAAAATATTAATATTTAACGGCGATACTTGTAACTAACAAATTTTTTAAAACTTTATTTAAATTCTTTTTTTTATTTTAAACGAAAATTTAAGTTTAAAAAAATAATAAGAAAAAGTTTAAAACAAAAGTTAACCGCCGACTTCCGTCTACGGACACTGAATGATTCTAGTCAAGCTTCAAGTTTAACCGCCAAGCCCAAAAGACAGTAGTTTTCTCTTATTTTTATTAGCAAAAATTCTTTTTGTTTTTGTTTACTTTTTCTTTTGTTGTTGTCGTTGGATTTTTTTTTTTGTTAGAATTTATAATAAGTTTCAGGTCAGTGTATAGTTTTTTAATACCTCAATAATAATTAAATAACGGGTGGTCCAAATCAGGTGCCTTTTTAAATCACGTGTTATTGAGACACTGATACATTTTTTATTCAAAACGTTAGCAGTCAATCAATATCATACATGTGCTATGCAAAATAAAACACTTCAGGCTTGATATCGTTGGAAAATATTTGAAACTCAAGTTTCCAAATTGAGTGCTGTGTTGCCGCTTGTACTTTTTGTTCGTTAAAAAAAGTTTTAGTCAAAATGCGCTGGAGCCCACTGCAACTTTTGCACTAAAGAATTTGCAAAAGTTTCATGAGACTGGCTCATTAATAGTCAACGCTCATGATCCTCATCTTCGCAGGTTGCGTACCGCAGATAATGCAAAAAACGTCGACTTTTTATCGATCTCAGGAACTGGGAAATTCACGCACTACCTTTATGAGCATTTTATAAAAATATCGCAAGTTATTCGCTTACAAGATTTAATTGAATCAGCAGAGGCTTTAAGCGGCCATCGAAATTGGCCGAAAAATATCTGACGAGTTGCATTTTTAACTCGCCTGCTAAGTCAACAATAAAATCTGCTGTTTTTAGAGATCGGGAAATGCTCACTTTATTTTCGAGCAGACAAAACATCAGCAGAGTGTGGCAACATTGGCACACTTTTTTTAATGACACTCAACGGCGAAGGCCACAAAGCCATAATTGCAGATTTTTTTTTTTTACTCAAAATGGGAAACATGAACCTGGATAACCTTAAGTTTGTTGGAATGGAGACCATGTTACACAGCTCATCGTCTTATTAACATCAATTGGTTGTCTAGGAGCTGTGATTGGATCTTCTCATACATTTTTTTGTAAGATGCCGTAAACGACGAATATCCTCCAAATCACAACCAGAAACCGCCAACAATGACTTGGAAAATTGGACTGATAGGATAAGCTATCGCAAGGCCAGCCGAGGCAGTCACATAAATGAAATTGTGTTCCATAAGTAAAAGGAATATTTGTTGCATCCAAGTTTATTCGTTTCTATAAATATAATTGTATTTGGATCACCCGTTATGTTCCTTAAATTTAAAATAGAGCAACAAATTCTCTTTGACATTTAAAAAGTGACTTCTTTCTCCCTTTCCTGCATTTCTAACTCTGGAATTATGCGCAGTAGAAAAAGTCTTTTATTTAATTCATCCAAAATTAAAAGAAAGAACTTGTTCTTAAAATTATAAAGAGAGAGGGAGAGAGAAAGGGAGAGAAAAAAGAGAGAAAAGTCATTATTCTTTTATTATTTATTTAAACGGTTTGTTTGAAAGTATTAAAAATTATGCAATAAATATTAGTTTGTGGTTTTAGTTAGTAACTTGGCTAATGAATTAGTTATTAACTTAATATTTGTTTAAGCACATCAAGTTCAATGTGGCTGTTTATGAGTTTAAGACGACTTGCAAAGCCTCATTAATTCGTGTCTAGATGTCGTTGTTTTTAAGTTAAAGAAGGAAACTGGCTGATTATTTAAATCTGATCATTAAATTATGATTTCAATTATTTTAAATTTTTTATTTGTTTTTTATTGTTTATTTATTTTGTGCAAATTGTTGTTGCTCTATTTTGAATGATATTAATTATTTTGTTTTTAATAAAGTCTCATTGAAATTGTAAATATTTTCATTAGAAGATATGAATTGGATACATACCGATAGCTGAGACACAATTTATTCTGCAAAACCGATTTTTCAATTCTGTAGATAAAAATCAATAGACATAAAAAATTTTGTCGTGAATAGAATAGAAAAATTCAACTAGACCAGATACAGCGTAAATTAGTTTGTAACGACAGTGCACGTCGTGTTTGCATGTCCAAGCACTGTCACACATCTGTCACATATCGAATACCACATACAAGCACTTGCTGAAGGGAAATATCACAGGGAACATAATTTCATAGGCTTTTTACGAGCTAAAAGATAACAAAAAGGATCGAACGACTACAAGTCGACAGCTAGGAATAAATTTATCTGAAAGTTAGCGTAAATGTGTGCGCGAAAATAAGTGATGAGCGAGAACAACAGTTACAAAAAGAAGAGTTGAAAAGAGATGTAAAAGGGAAGTTAGATGTTTTGGTATTCTTTTCTGTAAAGCTATGAGTGTAAAACAAAATGCAGTGAATTTCTAATGTTGCTGGTGAAATGAGTTTAAATTATCTTCATCTATTTTCAGACTCCAGAGAAGAATATGGAATTGGTTTACCCATATTTCTTACTAAAGCAATTTCTCAGGAGTTACCATCGAAGAAAAACAGCATTAAAATAATTCACTTAGACCAAAACACTATCAAAACGTAAGTACGAAAAAACCATCGAGAAGCTTACAGAACAGTAAAAGAAGCATTTTTGTTTACTCTCACATTTTTCGCTTAATCATTTCTCTCTCTCTTGATTTTTTGCCATTTTATGTATAAAAGAAAGAAATATTTTTTTATTAAATATTAAAAAGCTCTCTTATTCTTGCAATAAAAAGTCATAATGTAAACGCGTTACAAGTTACGGAAATACTCCAAAAGACAAAACCATTATGAATTCAGCTAAATTACTCTTAATGCTGATTCTTATCAGTTTATTTTATCTAAATGCTAATGACCTCCCTTAAACTATTGTTAAGTTGTGATAATGGTTCTCGGTCCTATAAAATCCATTAAAAAATAAAATTAACTAAACCCATTAATTAATGTTAAATTTTGCAAAATTGGCCAGACATTAAAAGAGCCGCCACAAAGTAATGAAACTGGTTACTTTATTAATTTATTTAACTTTATTTTAGTCACTTATGCTAATTACACTGGGCTACAGAATCTCAAAATTGTGTCGTGTCTAAGTAACTTCTATGGTTTTTATATAAATAAATGAATATTTTTTTTTGTAATATAAATTTATTAAATTAATTGTTATTGATTATATAAAAAATACAGACAATAAAAAAAAAAAAGATTTTGCTTTGAAAATCTTTTCTAAAGTTAAAAGGCATTTTATGGCCCCGATTACTGCCGATCGAATAATTTATTAAAATCTTGATCTTAGTAATACTGTTAAGAACTTCTAAACATTTAAGTGATAAAGAGGATTTTTACTTGAACAAACTAGAATTTACAAAGTTGATTAAAGTTGTTACGAGGGCTGCTCTATATATTTCTGGCCTAATAGTGAAAATGCGAATATTTATAATCAAAAATGGTTTTATTATTTTTCAAAGTATTCTCCAGCATGATTTATACACCTTTGCATGCGCTCAAACTAGTTGTCGAAGCACTTTTTCCACTCCGATTGAGACACCTCTAAAACATGGTTTTTGAACACTTCAACAGCTTCTTCTGGCGACGAAAATCGTTGACCACGCGTTTTTTTCTTGATGTGCGGAAACAAGAAGAAGTAATTAGGTGCCAAGTTAGGGTTGTACGGCGGATGACCCATTAATTCGACGTTTGGGCCGGTTAAAAACGCTCTGGTTTAAGCCGATGTGTGAGAGCTCGCATTGTCATGGTGAACAATGATTCGTCTTATCTTGTTGGTTTTTGGAATTTCTCCGATGACTTCAGGCAAACAAATTGTAGTGTACCACTCAGAAGTGACCGTCCTACGTTACTCAAGCGGAACAGTCGCCACATGACCAGTTTTGCCGAAGAAACAGGCGACCATTTGCTTCGAAGTGCTTATTCCACGAACAACTTTCGTTGGATTTTGCTCGTCTTTGAAGACCCACACGGTCGATTGTTGCTTCGTTTCGGGCTCATACGCATTGATCCATGATTCGTAACCTGTGACGATCTTATAAACGTCTTTTGAAGCACCGCAATCGTATTTTTGCAACATTTCTTTGCATCAATCCACACGAGCCTTTTTTTAAGCGACTTTCAAATTGTGCGGGATCCAACGAGAACAAACCTTTTTTACGGCCAGGTGTTCATGCAGTATCAAATGTATGCTGGTGGAAGAAATGTCCAAGGATGTCTCTATCTCTCGGTATGTCGCATGTCGATCTTGCATTATGAGTTCACGCACGGCATCAATGTTCTCTGGCACAACAGCCGTTTTTGGACGACCTTCACGGAATTCGTCTTTGAGCGAGCTTCGGCCACGATTAAATTCATTATACCAAATTTTCACGGTGCTAAAGGATGGTGCTTTATCGCCATACAAAGATTTTAGTTCATCAATGCACTCTTGTCTTGATAATCCACGTCGAAAGTTGTGAAAAATGATGGCACGAAAATGTTCACGAGTTAATTCCATTTTTTTCTATATTAATTTTTTCAAGTCACTGTAAACAACACAAATAATGGTCGTACGTTAAAACATTTTGAGTACGAATATGCTTAAAAATGACAAACTTTCCAATGGAAATGTCAGATTGCACTTGGCAGCACTCAGTGTTGCCAGGCCAGAAATATATATAGCAGCCCTCGTAACAATCAGGTCCCTAATTCATGTCATCTCAAATCTGATTTCGATGCATTCGAAAATAGCAATAGCGTAGTTCAGGAAAAATAGGTTTAAAATATAGATAAGTGCGACAATGATGGTCTTGGCAAGATGCATGGGCTACTACAAGATTAAGGGTTTAATGAATACTATTACGGCATTCACACTATGCAATTTTTCGTGAAAGTAGCATGCCATTTTTATTGCTTGCAATATGATATTGCTTGAACTTTGAGGAGATATTACTGTTACTTATGTTTATTTTAAAATAACGCATATTGCTTCAAATTAAATAGAGAATTGAAATAAAAAGCCTCAAAAAATTGCAAGGTGTAAATCTGGACTATGATATGCCACTTGAAGCCTATAAGTGACGTATTCAGGTTGCCACCCATGAACTGGAGTGGACAATCTGCAGAATAGCAAGAATAATTGAAATTTCCCTTGCTTTCACCTCGCAATTGATTCGCCTTTAGCTGATAAAGTAAATTCGTTTAAAAAAACTTCTTAGATTTCAAGGTTTTTGTTATGTATTAATAAGAGCGAAGGAAAAAAAATAATAGATATTTTAATGCACTTGAGTTTTTTTTTTTATTAATCAAAAAAAGTTTGAGGATTTTTCTTTTACTAAATTGAATGCTTAAATAGATGAAGTTTACAGCGTCATTACCCAAAGTAGATAATTGAAATGAATGCTGATAAAGGATGTAGCGACTTCGAAAATGTACTACATTCCTTAGCGTAAAAATTTTCTTGGTTTCTTGTAAATTTAACAAAACATTAAAAAAAATTCTTAAGAAAATTGGAAATCAAAAAATTTATAAATTCAAAAGTTTCTTTAAGCAATCAGCGTAATGGCCATCACAGATAGCTTAACCATCAATAAATAATATATTATTTTTTGTTTCTCTTATAATAAAATTTAAAAATGCTGGGAACATTTATTTTTCTTACATATTTTTATTTTTAAAATATTGATTTACTAAGGATTTTATTTTGTTACTAAAAAGGACCTCGAATGTCCGAAGTTGCTGATTTTTTTTTACCTAAAAGTGCACAGCTTTCATTAAAATCATCAGGCAGCCTTGGTATTGCCCACCAAAAAATTCTTATTTTAACTTATTTTAACAAAGACTTTATAAAATCCAAAGACGAATTTATGACTTCGAGTGTAAAGGATAATCATGAAAATTTGTGAAATCTGTAGTGTGTAACTGCTTAAACATATGAAGAAAACTTTTAGCTAAACTGATATTTGGCTATTCCAAGTCTTATATACCCTTCCCCATATATGTAAATCTAATAAAAAAGGCAAATATTGGGGCGACAGAGAATTTAAAAATTGAAAAAAAAAATTAAATACTGCAAATAATTCTAGATGAAAATGTCATCGGCTCTTAATGGGTTAGGAATTTTTAAAAATTTTAGCATTTCTTAAAATATCTCTTTCGAAGCTTTAAAATGATACCCATATTGATATTTTAAAAAATTTTTAAATTTTAACTCTCAATCGGTTCATACATTTGTTTTCTTTTTTTTTTTTTTTATTGGATTTACTTCATTTAACGAATTTTTTTTAAAAATGATATGGAATAATTAGAGGAATGTGTGGTGTTTTACCAACGGCCCCTAAAGATATAGACCACTCTTGCTGGTCGATTGGCTGATTTAAATTTTCTCTAGCTTATCTTGAGCCCTGACAAAGTTGATTTCAACCCGAGCACGGACGGGCAGACGGACATCGCTCAATTGACTTCACTATGCATAAGAAGTCAGAATATAAATTATGAATGTCAGAAGTGGATATTTTAGAAATTACAAACTAAATAAAAAAATTATATTATGAATTCCACGCAGACAAAGAATAGATAAAATTAATTTTTTGTAGGCCAGTGTTATTATTATGCGCAACTATGTACATCTATCAGCCCGTTTTATTTATGAATAAAAAAAATCAGAAAAACGTGTTAAATATTAATCAGCAATTTAAGACGATTCTTTAACGTAAAAAAAAAATATTTTTTACTTTGAATAAAGAAACATTTTAATATTTTTTCATATTTGCCAAATCCTCTCTTCAATCATATTCTAAACTTTGATTCTTACCTTAACAAATAACAAAATATTATAAATTTTTCTTTGTTTAAAATTCATGAATAATCTAAATGACAATAAAAACCACAAGAAATCTTTTCTAGACATTTTGGCAACAGTCAATAGCCCACATGAGTAAATTTAAATATGACTTCTCTTCTACGTCTTTTTTTGTGTTTTGGTTTTTAAACTTAAGTTTCGCTTGCAATCAAATCATCAATCAATAAGTATTTCTAATTCTTTATACTACTGAATGCTAAATCATTAATTAAGCCACGAGCTTTAAATAAAGAGAAAGGCAATCGTCAACAAACGATATTTCAATCATATGAAAACAACTTTAGTTTTAGTTTTTGTTTTAGAAATTTAAAAATTACTGAGTTTTGTTGGTGTTTTTGGGTCACACTACTGACTAAAAGTTAGACCGACAAACTGTCTGACGGGTGTGATTTAAAAACACTTGTTTTTTGCTTTTAGCCATTTCCAAAACCTTTAGCTTTAAAAGTTTAATTATTGTATTGGCGGTGTGTGTGTGTTGTTTTTAAACGACAACCTAAAGTATGCAATAGATTTTGTTTTTTATTTGCTGTTAATGTGTGTATGGGTTCAAGTTGTTGTGTTGCTTTGGATTGGATTGTGTGTTTGAGTTGGTTTGAATTACTGCTGTTTGCAGCGCCAACTTGTGTGGGCTTAAATTGATGCTTTCAAAATTTTTAATTTTTTCTTATTATTTTATTTTTGTATTCAGTTTTCCGCTTGTCTTCCGTTATTGTCCTGTCATCATGTTGTGTTTTAATATTTCAAAATACTGTCAAGTTTTTCCGTTATAAAATGATTCCTACATGTTGAGTTTCTTGGCAATGAAAACTAAATTACTATTTGTATTTGTTTTTTCCTTTATATAATATTTTGAAAATACTGGTATAAGAATTGATGACATTTTATTTACATAAATTGTAAAAGTTTTCTGTTTTTGTTTTAAATTATTAAGTTAACGATTTAATATTTGAAGAATTTTATGTATTAGAGGTCTTTATTTTTACTTGAAAACTTTTGCACTCATCGCATTAATACGATAAGTAGCTGCAAATTGTTAAAGAATAATCAACCGAACAAAAATCTCTTTCGTAATATGCTCTTCATATACCTCAACCAGTCTTTATTTTTACTTTAAGGGACAGTAATCCAACCAAAAAATTTTTTTTCCTGATTCAATTACTAAATGTTGTTTTTAAATTTCCGCTGCTAATCGCTTCGATGTAGTAACGGCAGCGTTGTTTATTATACCCTTTTGCTAACTAGATTAAATTAAGTTGCAGAGGATGTCCGTCCCTGTTTACAACTCAGACTCGATAATAGTACCCTTGAGATGCTTGGCAGGAAGAGTGAATGAAGATCTATAACCATCCCGAAACCCAGACAAATGAATTTCGATCAAGTGGTCCGTGAGGTTCCCAGAAATTTCCGCTGAAAGTTCTCATACATCGATTTAGTGCAAGTATATTTAATTAACAAAAAAAAACCTGTAATTTTGCACTAACTCACTCACTCATACACTTATTATGTTAAAAATGTGGCATAATTTTAGGCGTTTTTGAAACATGCTTTTGTGTTAGCCCTATTTTCTTTTGTGAGCCACCAATATGAAGATTAAAAAAACCTTCTCAAAGAACAATCCCAATGCTAAAGAAACAAGTTCCCTACATTTTTAACCGAAATCAAAAAAAGGAGGTTATCAATTCGACTGAAAGTTGCTTTTTTTACGTTTGTTCAGTCGTTTCTGAAAATTGTTTGTAATTTAATAGATTATGCTTTAGATTGGCCCCGTTTTAAAAACAGTTCATAATCTTAAAAATTAAAGGGTGTCCCCATACAACATACATTTTTTCAAGTGTAAAGGGCGCTTCTTTAAAATTAAAGAAAACTGTGTATTCCTATAAATAAATTTAAAAACTAAAGGGTGTCCCCAAAGGTGACGTAAATTGACTGCACCTATCTTTTGAATCGTTATAGACAAACGCTTGCAAATTGGGCAGGATGTCGATTACTATGACTGCTGTAATAGCAAGTATAGACATTCAAAATTATAAATTAAAGGGTGTCCCAATATTTAATATAATGTGATGTATGTGGCCAGATAGTTGAAATTTACAAAGAACCTTTATTGCTAAGTCCGCTATAATAACAAGTATAAAGTTTGAATTTAGAAATTAAAGGGTGTTCCCATACTTGAAGTAAATTGATCTATATGGCCCTATCGCTTGAACTGTTATATACACGCACTTAAAAATTAAACAGAATGAGCACCATTTTGTCTGGTAAATAAGGAAGTATAAATATTTAAAATTATAAAATATATAGGGTGTTACAATAGTTGCTCTTATTTGATGTATACGACCAAACTCTTGAACAGTTGCAGACAGTTGATTAAAATTTACCACGAACCTTTATTGCTAACTCCGCTTTAACAACAAGTATAAAATTTGGATTTGGAAATTAAAGGGTGTCCTAATAGTTGTTGTAAGCAAATGTATGAGGCCGAACTTTACAACCGTTATAAAAAGAACTCTGAAACTTAAAAGAGACCTGTATTTCTAAGTCAACTATAACAACAAGTTTATAATTTGAGTTTGGAAATTACAGGGTGTTCCCAATATCAATGCAATTTGACTTCTATGGTCACATATTTTGAACCATTATATACAAACACTTGAAAATTAGACAGAATGTCCACCACTTTATTTGGTATAATAAGAAGTATAAATATCTAAAATTATAAATTAAAGGGTTTTACAATAGTTAATGTAATCTAAAGTATATAACTAAACTGTTAAACCGTTATATACAGACGGTTGAAATTTATAAAGAACCTGATTGCTAAGTCTACTACAACAGTAACTATATAAATTGAATTAATAAGTTAAAGGGTTCGCCTATAGTTGCTGTAATTTTATGTACATTACTAAACTTTTGTTATAAGTTTTGTATAAAGTTTAGAGATGGAATCAATGGTTTATGTAATTTGATATACATCAAAGTCACATACGTGGCCGTATTCTTGAACCGTTTTAAACAGACAAATGAAATCTTTTTTTGAAAGAATTATAGTAAGTTGATTTATTTTTTAGTACACTACGGGCATCATCCTAGATTTTGAATATTAATAATAAACTGAATGGTGTTAGATAAGCCATTTCACTTTAGGCCCGTATTAAAGGAGATGAAAAAAATGTTTAATTCGTGGGGTTGTGGTTGCGGCAATCTTTAAGCGTCACTGTTGACCGGAATATCAGTCATAGCATAGAACAAAGCTTTTTTTATCACATTCATAAATGCAATAATACAAAAATGACACAAACTTTTTTACACAAACGGCATTGCCATCGTCTTTTTCTCTCCTTGTAAAACATTTATACAGTGCATTTAAGATGATCTATTGTGATCCGTTGTGTCCCCTGCCTATTCTTCTTAGGAATCTCAGAATTGAAGTTAGTTCTGGTGTTGGCAAATCCCCAACGTCCAGCAAGTGTGTGGACAGCTGATTATATGTGCTATGACACACATAATTTTCTTCGGCTGTTGTTCTCAATTTCAAGCGTGTTTAAGTGGTTCCTTAACCAAAAATGGCCTTTAAGGAAACCGGTTACTCTTATTATCAACTTAAAATATGAAGACTTTAAAGCGTTTCTGATTACGCGTAACAATTGTCATCTCCGTATATCTTAAGCCAGGAGTTAGACCAGTGATAATCCCAGGTGTTCTTAGTCTCCTTCTGTTATTGCTCCGGTTCGCTGTTTGGTCCAAGTCCAAAAAATGGTTTCGATCCAATCAAGCATGTACTTGCTCCCTTTCTGTAGCCAGCAGTCTTTCTGCCATTTCGTTACCTTTTAACCCAAAATGCCCGAACATCCAGCATAGAGTAACCCTGTTGATGCTGCGTAACTGATTTAGTTTTATACGGCATTCGCAAGGTAATTTGGAAGTAAGCTCATATAAACTTAGCGCCCTAAAGAAAACTGGGCTATAAGAGGGAATAGCTATCATTTTTTCCTCAATTTTGAGCTTTAAAGATTTTCATTCGTGGCCTTACTATACCTGCACTAGATCCCATCGATGATTTGGAAATGGTTTGGTTTACCATTTTAAGGTTCTATCTCCAAAGGTACATATATTATGTAGAAGGCTTCTTACAAAAGTTATACTTCCTGTTTACCACATCAGTGCGTTGCGTAAGCAGAGGTAGTTGTATCCCCTAAGAGAATATTTCCACTTGGCTGACACAACAGTTGTCACTTGTCCCCCCTCCGCTATCTTAATGAAGATAAGTTTGGCAGCCTCCTCTTTTAAGATCGTCAAAGGTTAAACTTAAGGAGAATTTTCAAGGTCACCGTAGGAAAAATCCTCATAGTCTCTCATATGCAGAGGCACGCTGTCTTCTTTAATTTCTCTAGACCATGTTTTGTCACAGTAAGCTTGACTCTGTCAGACCAAGCTACCGCGTCATAGGTGATGATGGGACTGACTATCACGTTATACATCCATGGCAAAAGTCTGGGTGTATAGCCCCGAAAATTTTCTGTGACGTATCTGTACAATATTATGGCAGCTTCTGTTTTCATACAACACCACATTGAATGCATTACTGCTACTGCTCGCCTGGATAGGCCTTTTCAATACTTGAATAGGAGCTTGTCTTTTCAAGAGCTACCAGTATCTCAGGTACCAGTTTATTAAGACACTGAACGTACCCTAAATACTGACTAATTATAACCATTTTGTAAAAGTAAATCGAAAAAGCGGGTATCTCCACGTTGCCATGTTTCCGAAGGAACCCACAAATGCCACCAAATCTCTAAAAGATTTTTCCAAATGATGATTAGAGCGCGACTGTAGCTTTTTTTACCCGCTTTGAGCCTTAAAATTGTCTTGTATTATTCAACGTTACATTATGTGAATGTAACATTATGTAAAACCTTGAGATGTCTAAATTATGACAACAGTTTAATTAGCATTTAAAGTGGACATTAAGCTTTTGTCAATTTTTTGAAACAAAAGATAAAATCTTCATCTTCATTACTTTTAGTTCTTCTCCTTAGAAAATACTTGTAACAAATTCTTCTAATAAAATACTTTAACAAACTTAATGTAAAACATTTTCACTATTATTGTCTACATCCAGAGCCCAGTAATGGATTCAATAAGTAATCTGACATTGACATGAACTTGCAATACGAAACCTAAACAGAATGATTCATCCATACTCGTACTCATACATTTTGTTGTACAAATGCGAGAAATAGTCATAAAGTAACAAACGAAAAACAAAAAATCAAAAACTTTACTTTTGCTCAAAGAGGCAAAAGAAAATTGAAAGAATTGTAGTGAAATAAAATCATATGTCATCATCCCACGGCCAAAAACAGTATTTGTGTTATTTTTACAAAACAAAAAGACAATTAGGGCTTCATTGGCTGGACCATACACACGTTCTGTTAACCATTCATCCGTCCATCCATCCATCCATCCATCCGTCCAAACAACCACTCAAGGGCCATTTAAGCTGAAGAAACTTAATATCAGAGTCTAAAAACTAAACTAAACAAATTATAATGAGAGTATGTTGGTGGCATAAACGTCGCTGTCGTTTTGACATCGTCAGCTTTGTGGTCTTTGTAATGCCACCATCAACCATCAACCATTAACCACCAACATCACAATAATATCTTCCAAACAAAACATTTCATAAATTTTGGTTAAATAAAAGATGCTTCTGTGTTTTTTTTTACTTTTTGTTCTTGTTGTTTTCGTTTTTGTTATGATATTTACGGAGAAGAATTATGATTCCTTTCTTTTTTTATCAACATTTTGTTTTTGACTCGTGTCATGTATTTTTTTTTTCTTACTTGACGGTAGCATAATTCCCGGATATTTTCTTTATGTTTGCAGTTGTTATTTTTTATTGTTTAGTGATCTTAAAAGGAATCAAAATACAGAACAATAAACATGATGTTGACGATTATATTGAACAGTGGTGTTGAAAGTAAAAATATGGGAAAAACTATTTTTATAAACAATTTAATTAAAAAAAAGAATATGCCAGGGGACTGTATGATGGAAGTCTTCTATTTATGTTACTTTTGATGACGTTTAAGGTCTTAATAACGCAATAACGCCTTTTAATTTGTTGTGTCGTAGTTTTTCTTTGTTCTTGCAATAGTGCTTCAGCGCTTCTGGCAGAGGATTTTTTATATTTTAATTCGCCGATTATTTAATGTTTAAGTGTAATTAAAACTCCATCGGAAAGTATCATATTATACACCAGTGTAAAAAGTTAGAAAGATGATAATCTAATGCTAAACAAAACGAGTTTGCATTACTTTCCAAATAATTTATTTTATAACGTTGAAGAATGAAAACTATTCCTAATTTTAAAGATTTTTATTTAAATTTAAATTTATTTATTTTTTATTTATTACATCACCATTCATAGTTGAAATTAAATTAAGCCACAACTATACGCTAGCTTAAGCTAATAACAAAAACCTAACGACAAGTCTGTCAAATACTTAAGCAATCCATAAAAGAATTTGTGGTGACTAAAATGTACTTAAATAAATTTAGTAACTAATTTGCTACAGTTCCACAATTTTGTTTAACTCGTGGTTTTGATAAAAATAATTTCTTTGTAAATAAATAAAAAAAGCAAGTAAAAGTGCCATATTCGCCTATGTCAAATCTTATATATCCTTCAGTAGGTATGAAAATCTAGTTTAGGGAAGTAATAAAAAAACAAAGAAATATTGGCGTGACAGAGAATTTTAAAAATAATAAAAAAATAATTTTTGTATGAAAAAGCCGACTTCGAAACAGATTTTAGCTGTCTGTATATAACGATTCAAAAGTTTGACCACATATATCAAATTACATCAAATATTGGGACAACCTTTAGTTTCCAAATCCATATTGTTATAGTGGACTTAGCAAATTTCAACCGGCTGTCTACAAATGTTTAAAAGTGTAGTAATAAACATCAAATTTAATGAATTTTTGAATCACCTTTTAATTTATAATTTTAGATATTTTTACTTTTTATGACGGTCATACTAATCGCAATTCTGTTCAATTTTTAAGCATTTGGTAAACTTATTCCACCTATTGGGACGCCCTTTAATTTTGAGAGTTATTTTGTATAACGTCCTTCTATTGGGAGCTAAGTGATACGCTGTTTTTTTAATTTTTAACGTGGTGCCCTTTACGGTTCACAATACACATAAAAAACATGTATGTTGTATGGGAACACCCTGTAATTTTAAAGATTATTAACTGTTTTTCAAACGGGAACAGTTTTTAAGCATAAACTATCAAATTACAAAAAATCTGTTCAAAAATAACTGAGTTCTGTAGTCACACTTATAAAAAAGCAACATTCATACGAATTGATAACCTCTTTCTTTTTAAGTCGGTAAAAAAATTAAATACCTTATTAATTTTGCAAAAAATTGTTATCGGTTTTTAATAGGTTAAGCATTTTTTTTTTCTATTTTAGTATTTTCTAAACGATCTCTTCAAAACCTTTTAAATGATACCCACATTGATATCTTAAAAAATATGGTGCACAATCGTACTTTTCTATGAAAAATTCAGAGGTCCATAAGTCGGAAAATATGGGCGTGCGCTTTTTTTCACTTGATGTTTTTTACTTATTTTTTTATTGTCTAACGCCATATGTTTGTTTGCAAATTTTCAATAGCAAAATGTCTTTGTCTAATCGATTGGCGTATTTAAATTTTCTCTAGCTCTTTTAGTGCCTTGAAAACGTTAATCTCAACACGGATGGACAACGTACAGACGAACATCGTTCAATCGGTTATGCTATGCATAAGAACACAAAATATATATAGATATACTTCATGGAGTCGGAAATGGATATTTCAAAAATTACAAACTTAGATATACACTTTTTCCTCCTGTAGTGAAGCGTATAAAGGGCATTAGAAGAAAAAGATTTTTTAAATCTTTATTAAAACACGCATACATATTTGCAGTTTTTTTTGGTTTTTGCATTTTTGGCCAACAATACTAAAAATGCAACGGTGTACATTACTTTAATCGTAAACAATTAAAAGCAAAAAATTTATTACTGTCGGCCTGCATTGCAATTTTTCTTTGTATATGTAAAACACAACGCACACTCAGCTGTTTCCGTATGATTCTGTTTCAAACTTGGCTTAAGCAAATGGCATTTAACGAAACTTGAAGAAGAGCTTTTTTAAGTACAGTTTGCCAAACTTGATTTATATGTATTTGTACAGTTGTTTTAGTTGGCTTAAGGCCCAACTATAGTGTGTATAAATAAGCTTAAGCTTACGTCAAAAACACAACGAAAAACCTGTCAAATGCTTAAGTAATCCTTTAAGAATTTTAAGTGATTACAATGTACTTACGCAAGTTTAGCAACTAATTTGCCTCTGTTGCACATTTATGTCTACTTCGTACTTTTGCAAAAAATAATTTCTGTATCAGTGATCAAAATTTAAATACAAAAAGGCATTTAGAGAACATATTTTATATTTTTAATAACATTCACAAACATTGTTACGTTTTTTGTTCATATTCTATAACATAATTTCAATAAAAAAAGAATATTACAAGTTTTGTTTCTGTTTTTGTTTTTGTGGCCAACAGTATTAAAAAAATGCAACTGTGTAAAACTGTGTGTTAAATTTTATCGCGTATTGTGTTTGTTACAAATGGACAAGATTTTAAAAAAGTTCTATTTTTTTCTACATTTTATATTAAATTAAGAAGTAAAAATTTATCAATGCAGTTCTTAATTACAATTTTTCTTTATGAATGTATAACACAAAGCACAATCAGCTGTTTCCGTACGATCTATGCGATTAGTTTTGTACTTTGCTTAAACAAATGACATTGACGAAACTTAATTTTAAGTTTGCTTAAGTTAACTTACGCACATTATAGTTGGGCCTTTAATCTATCTTAGGCTTATTATAGTTGGGTCTAAACATTTCCTTTATTTGGGGAGACAAAGCGTTACTTTACAATTTTTTTTGAATTCCCTGTTTAACTTTTTTCGTGCGTAATAATATTTATTTTTATCATACGAATGACAAAACCAAATATATTTTCGAATACATAAAAGTCTCTATTGTCCTAAACTCTCTTCTAAGAAAATTAAGACTGTAAGATAACTTTTTTGTCTGAAAGCACTTGAAAACTTTTTAACGCAGCAGATGCCGAATCAGCAATAATTGTCAGCCCCAACCAATTTATTTGTTTTGTAATTTTAAATTTCAAATGCATGAATTCTCATCGTTTCAGCCTACTTACTCTTTGCAAGCTACTAGTTTCTCTCTCGCTTGATTTCATGAATCTGCCTGTGCTTACTTCCGCATTTGCAGGACAATTAGTGTTGAATCTTGAGGTGTCTAGTATTTATGTATAACCGGCTAACATTCTTTTGCTCATGCGTCATTTGAAGCCTAGTTCTTTTACCTCAATTAAAAATCTGCTTCATAAAAATCTGCCCATCAGTATCAATTGTGCACTTGCTACCTTTTCGTTGAAATGCAATGAAAAATAATGGTTGATGTAACCATAATATATTTAAATTCAAATCATAGTATGGTTATTCATAAAAATATTGTAGTTATGGCAGTAATATTGTACACAGAAAAAAATATTTCAGATTTAAATGTTATTAAATTTTTAATTCAATCAATTATACATTTAATTGAAAAATAAAAACTAAATTTCTAAATACGTAATTAATTAAAAAAAATTTGTGATTTAATATATCGTGGAAGCAATTAAATATTTAATGAAATTTCTATCTGAAAACAAATAAGACCTTCAATATCTGAAAAAAAAACTTTTTTCTATGTAAATATAACCATAACAAAAATACAATCAAAATATGATTGGAAAAATTCGATTTTCTTTACACAGAAACTTGTTTTGGCCAAACGCTTCCACTGTTCAACAGATTCTCAAACTCGACTTTATGATTTTACAGAATCCAATAACATTTATGAGTGTTTGAGTGTAATTCTATATTTAAGTCAATAATCATCACAAAACAAGCAAATAAACTTAAAGTAAAAGACGGTCGTTCGGTTGAGTCGGCTAAAGATCCATTTTCAAAAAGAAGAAAAAACGAAACAAATGTTTCTTTTTTTTAATGTTTGGTGATATTCTTTTAGTAAATTGTGCGGTTGTCCATCTCTATACGGAATCATATGTTTGTTTGTTTGTCAGCTTTTGGCTATTTAGCTGGACGGCGAAACCAACTACTTAAAGAAGACATCATCAACAGCCACATCCATATTTAGACATGTTTATGTACGTGCCAACGAAATCAATGCCATTCATGAAATTTTATCTTTTCATAAAACTTGAGTTTAAGATTTTGTTCTAAACGTTTCAATAAATTTTTGTTGTTGTAAGTTTTTAACTTTTACTGTCAAAAATATTTATAAGTTTTATTAATTTAATTTATTGAAATCTTCAAATTACAAATAAATAATTTCAATGGTGTGGGTTTCGGTCATGTTGCAACTATTATCCTCAAACTTATGTTCAACCATAAATACAATAAATGTTTATTATTCTGTTTCATATCCTTTTTCTTTCCACCGCCCTCTCCCTCCCCAAAAACCAAAAAAATTGTGAGTGGTTGAGTTTCTCTGTTAGTTGGTTGGTTGGTTGCTGCCAAAATACAAGAACACAGAAATAGTGAAAAAAATAAAGTTGAAAATATTTTGAAATAATTCATACACCCACTCTCGTTGGCTGTTTCCTATATTTTTTTGAATGCTGCGACACAAGGGGTCATTTGCTTTTTTTTTTTATTTTTTAAACCACAAATCAAAAGTCAATTCTTTTTAAAGAAAAAATTAATTTATTTGTTTGCTTTTCAATAACAATTTGAAAATGTTAGTAAATTATAAAGAAAATCTTTTTAAATTTACAAATTTATAAATTTAGAAATGAAGCGTTTTCTGCAAGAGAGTCCTAACTATAAAACTAAAATTTCTTTGTTGAGCACGAAGAGCTGTTCTTCAGAGATATTTGTATTCTTTATAAAAGAAAATAATGATCTTATCTTTCAGCGTGTTAAGTCTACGGATAAAAACATCTTCAGGGCCCCAAAAGAGTTAAAATAAAATTTATACCTTTTAATGCCTTTTTCTCAGGTAAACTTTTTTAGAATTATGACTCTCTTGCAGCAAAGTCTCAATATGTTTAATCTTCTTAAAGCTATTCATAGCAGCTTCCACCAGTAAACCGAACATCCGCAAATTTTTACGGTTTTTTTACATGACATCTTAAAATGAACAAGGAAAACAGTGAATATGAAAAATGAATTTTTCTTGACATGTATTTTTTCCGTTTGCTCAAAAATATATAGTCTTGTTAATTTCTAGGGATCGTAATATTTCATTTTTTTAGCCTGCAGCTGAAGATCTGCTGCAAAGCCTAAAATTTGCCTTTAGTCTTTACTGCAACAGATCTATATTTTCAACTCACTAATCTTACATTGACTTAATCCCCCATTTCTTTTTGTAATGAACTTCCACGGGAGTAAATATTCACCATCTAAAGGCCGTTCGGAAAGTCAGTTGATTCCGTGCTATATAATTCGACGGCACAGTTGAATGTAGCACTCTTTGTTGTTTTTGGATTGAGTTTTTTTTTCATGCTTAGTCGCGTTTTCTGTTGCACCGCAACTGACACTCCTATAAATGAAAGACAGACAGCCTGAGACTTAATCGAAAATTAAAAATTGTTGTTTTTTAATACAAAAATACAAAATTAGTTTTCGTTCGTATTTATGTAAATAGGCCCATCGTTTTTTGTTTAGATTATTTTAACTATTTTCTTTCACACTTCACCACAGGCAGCAAAAGTGTATATCTAAGTTTGTCATTCCATTTTTCAGTTTCTGCAATATTAATTTCCGACCTCATAAAGTAAATATATTTTGAGTCCTTATGCATAGCGGGGTCAATTTTGCCAAGGCACTAGAGGAGCCAATTGATCAGACACAGTTTTGAAAATTTTGCTACTGAAAATCAGCAAGCGGACAAGACACCACGTCTGCCTATAATTTTACCATAATATTTGAAAAAAAAAAAAAACAAATAAATAAAAAATTGGATCTTGCCCATATTTTCAGTATTATAGGCCTTTGACCTTTTCATAGAAAAGTACGATTGTGCACCATATTTTTTAAGATATCAATATTGGTATCAATTAAAAGCTTTTGAAGGGATCTTTTAGGAAATGCTAATGTTAAAAAAAAAAATACTTAACCCATAATGAATCGATGATATTTGTATGTAAAATAAAATATTTCTTTTTTGATTCACTATACACAATTTACAGATAAGAATCGGCTTGGCCAATTATATCACTCTTACTTGTTTTATTTACATTGTGATCAATTAACTTTGACCTCTATTTTGTACAACAAATCACTATTATTATTACGAAACAGGATTTGTGTAATAAACAGTGCTAATTAAGTCGTTGTCTTCCACCACTGAAAAGTGTTGTGTGTATATTTTTATGTTTATTAAAACAGAATAAAAATGAAGTTTAACTTAAACATATTTAGCAGACATGGTGGCTTTGTTGTTGGTTACACTGTGCATCTTTCATAGAACCTTTGCTGCAAGTTTTTGCACTTTAAGTTTTTATTTTAAAAGTTCCCCCTGACAGAATTGTTGCACAAAGTTATACTTATGAAATACCCTAACTACTGCTTGCGTATATTTATGTGAGGAATTATTCAAAGTCATGCAAAAGTATCCAAATGCAAAGCTGTTTTTTGTAGAAGTCAAAAACGTCCATTATTCATCTTCTAAGTTTTTACGCTGACCCGCAACTAAGATAATGCATTAGCAAAATCCAGTAACTACATAAACAAAAAATTAAAGTCGTTACTAGTAGCAATTGGGAATCTGTGGCATCTAACTTATGGCCGTATTACTAAGCCCATGTCAGCAAAGTCATCATTTTCCACTCTATTCAAAACCATCTTGATAAGCTCAAGCTCGAAATAGTTTGTAGTAAGCCGTTGAAAAATAGCACTTCTCAACTGCAGACTTTATTATCCGAATCTTGTTTCCGTCCCAATATTTATAACAAAATTTATGTTAAATAAGAACTTTGTGACAAGTAAGAATGCTATATCCGACTATGTCGAAGCATTTTTTTTTAATTTTGGTATTTCCTTAAAGATCTCAAAAGCTTTAAAATTATATGAAAAAAATTTTGAAAATATCAGAGGCTCACTTGGTTTTTTTTTCTTGTATTTTAATTCCTTATCACCTCATATACTTTTTTTTATTTAATTGGAGTTTCTTCTTTGTTACAAATGATATCGAACAATTATAAGCAGCCGTGGTGTTTAGCCCACTGCCTCGAGAGGCGTGGACCGATCTTGCTGATTTACAATGGTAACTTTTTCGGAACTGTGCCTGATCGTGCGTACTTAAATTTTTATCCAGCTCGTCTAGTGCCATGGCAAACTTGATTTCATATTGTAGAATTTACAAACAGAATGACAAACTAAGTTACACCCTTTTTCCACTTATTGTGGTAAAGGATATAAAAATGATCCAACGAATTCGCAGAATTCAGAATCAAGATATGATAAAAGATTTAAAAAATCACGATATCATGCTGTCAAACTTTTCACTTGAATTAGTTTTGGTGCTGTAAGCAACCAACAGTTTTAAAATTTTATCAAAAAATCACAAAACTAACTGACATTTTTTTGCGGCTGTATAATTTTTTTTTTTGTAAAATAAAATATGTAACTGTGTCTCTTTTAAGGACTTTCGGTCTTTAGCATTATGTTGTAATGAAAAATTATTATCCTCTCATAAATTTGTCGTTTTCAATAAAATTTGTCATCAATTGGTCTTCCTACTGCTTTTGTTGCCATAATCTAAATTTCAAATAAATCTTTAATGTAACAAACATGCAAAAACAAAATATGTCCTGCATAGATGGATGGTGCTTTTGGTCATTGTATTTTTGTTGGCAAATAACTGTTTCTTTTCTTCGAATATAGAAATAATTTAAGGAATAAAAAGTTAATATTTTGCAGCACAATGATGAATGTATGTTTATGTCATTGTATTTATACATATGTAAGTTTTGTATGTGTGTGTGTGTGTGAGAGACATGATTTATTCAAAGATACATCGTAAAGTAATAAGGGAATATATAATTGTGTTGCGTTTTTATTTTTATTGTTATTATTATTTTTTGCCAAAAGTGCTGTTTGGACGGCAAAGTTTTTAAAGTTCAAAGGCTGTTCAAGTGTTCAAGGAAGTTCAACAACTAATTGTTTAATTCAGTGAAAAATTTTAATGTTGTCCTTATTTATTAAGTTTAATTTTAAATAAAGTCTCGGATTCGCTAGAATTCAAAGTAAAGAAAATGTTTAAAAAAATTAGTACTGAAATAGATGTGGCAAAGTAATAGAAATGTAGCATGTAATCTCTCAATTTAGCTCTACTGACTGTCAACTACTCCACCAAGACAACTTTTCGATAACTTTGTTTTGTAATTAAAATTTATTATTTTTTTGGGGCCAGCATACAAGGAATAACCTTACAAATGCAATCCTTTGCATTGGAAACAGGAGAAGGAATACGGAGAGTAATGTTTGCAAGTAATACCGGAGACCCCTGCACAAACTTTATTAACCGACTTCAGAAAAAGAATGAGGTTATTTATTATGCCTGCAGAACTCAATAACTTCTTAACCGATTAAAAAATTTTTTCTTTATTTGAAAGGTGATGCTTCCAGATTGATCCCGGTTTAAAAACAGTTCATAATCTTAAAAATTAAAGGGTGTCCCTATGCAACAAACATGTATTTTAAGTTTATTATAAACCGTAGGGCGCACTTCTGTAAAATTAAAAAAAATGCGTATTATTATAGCTCGCAATAGCAAAAAGTAATACAAAAATAAACCTAAAAATTAAAGGGTGTCCACATAGAAAACGTAAATTGACTTAAATACGCACATCCTTTGAACCGTTATAGACAAATGCTTGAAAATTGGACAGGATATCGATTACCATGACAGTTATAATAAAAAGTACAAACATTCCAAATTTTTAATTAAGGGTGTCCCAATAGTTAATGTAATTTGATGAACGTGGCCAAACTTTTGATCCATTGTAGACAGACAGCTGCTAAGTCCGCTATAAAAAGGAATATAAAATTCGAATTTAGAAATAATAGGGTGTTCCCATATTTGAAGTAAATTGATCTATATGGCCTTATCGTTTGAAACGTCATATACAAACACTTGAAAATTTAACAGAATGTCCACTACTTAAGAAGTATAAATATTTAAAACTATAAATTATAGGGTTTAACAATTGTTGCTGTTATTTGAGTTATATGACCAAACTGAACAGCTGTAAACAGTTGATTGAGTAGCAAACTTGAAGGAGTGTCTTTGCCCTGGGCTTTCTACAGTCGAGTAACTTTTAAGTATGCCTTTAAACATTAGTCTATAAGTGGAAGCTGTATGTAGTTTACGGACTTATATGGTTGGGAAAGTCAGCAAGGAATTCAAGTGAAGTGAAATGTTTTTTGCGCATTTAGAAAATAAAAAAAAAAAAACATCGGAGAATCTTTAGTGCTTCTTTTACATGTGTTCTTTGTTATTAAACTTAATGTTCTTTTAACATGTATTTCTCCTTCGAACATCACATCGAATTTCTCAATTTATCACCCTTAACAACATTGTAGGCAGCTCGTTTGGTCGTGTTGCTGTGCTAAAGCACATATTGAATAAAATCGAGCCTGTTGGCTGAGTGCATAATTCGTGCTTTGTCATACGACTTAAAACTCCAAAAGTTTTGGCCTACCATCAAAGCAGCTCATGATTTTGATTTCCTCTTTATAATTACAAGCTCTTTGCGCATTATTCGAGCCCGTCTACATCCAGTCTATTCCTCCATATTTTTAGATTTCTGAAATTCAACTGTTATGGTTAATTCAAGCCATTATTTTCCAAAGACTTTGTTCAACAAAACAAAATGGCATCTGCCGTTTCGTTTTCTACAGGCCGACTATTAACATTAACTAACATTACAGTAAGATGAAAGCTTGGGAGAATTACTTGCGTTAGTTGAGTCTTTCATATACCTTTTTTTAATTAAATTAAATCTATTGCATGTAAAGACTTACCCGATTAGGGAACTGCTCTATTGAGTTATGGGATAGAAATATCTAGATATAAATCTGGATTCTAAACTTTTTTGAAATATTGTAGGGAACTATGATACCAGGATAAACACAGATGACTTAAGATAAGCTCTGGTGTCTTTTCAAATGTAATGGACTTGAGTGTATCACATTGCCTTTCGGACGAATGCAGCGTTTTTAGGCTCAGGTATTTGCTATTCGAATGAAACGGAAACTACTTACTGACGGGAACATTCATGCTAGTTAGCTAATGTAAGAAAGTGTTGTCAAGGCTTAGACGACCTTCTGCCATTACCTCAATTTAGGTCCTCGTTTATGAGGATTGCTAAGGTAACGAATCTCGCATAAAAATGTAATGACAGTCGCGATTTCGCTGGATATTAATGAAAGCATTATATTAGGCCACTCTTTTCAAAAGGCTAAGAGCAGGTGGTCCCTTCCTTCCAAGTAAAATTGATCCTCTTTTGATAAACTTATACACCGAAATCGAAAATATATTTCGATACTACTGACAGATCACTGAAGACTTTGAAAGAATGCGTGTCGACTTGCACTTCTTTTTAATGACTATCGTAGTTGTGAGGAGAGAAAAATGGAAGTATTCAGTCTTATCTATCAAGAGAAACAGATTTTTTGGCAACTAGACAATAATTGAAAATGGTGAGATTTTTACAGCCAACCAATTGATCTTCTAAGATATCTCATGAGTACAGAGTGGTACTAAAACTCCCTTCATGACGAGTTTAATCTGCCTCTGTATAGGGAGTACCCTTTCACCCTTTCACCTGCCCCCTTTGAGGGATTAATAGCCAACTTAAATTTTCTGGTCTTTAAAAAGCCAGGTCAAAAATTTTAATTTAATTGGATAAAAAAATTTCTTTTCATCATCTAGTGACCTGCATAAAAAGGGGCTGCCTTCTAAGTTCTTGTGCAATTTAGCAATAAATTGCCAGTACTAAAAAGTTAATATTCAATATTGCTGCTACCATTTGGGATGATTCATCTCATTGGCGTAATGCAAGGGGAAAAATTCTCTCTTTTTAGTTTAAATAGACCTCAAATAATCACTTAATAATGGATCCATATTATTATCAATATGTGTTAGGAGTGTTGCATCTAATTTCTTTCTTAATCAATTTCCATTTGTGGAATCAGCTTCCATCGAGAAGATCCTTTTAGTGTAACTATTCAATTTAGAAATCATAGAAAATGTCCGAAAATATTTTTCAAATACCTTAAGAATTCATGCTGTAAGAAACGTGGAAACCTTTAGTTCTGGTCTAGAAAAGAAGTTCGCTGCTCTTTAGTTTTTTTTTTACAACATAACACACCTTTTTTTGCCCAACTTTTGCTGGTAAATTCTCAACAAAGTGTCAGATGTTAAGGATGTTTTTTTTACTTTTTTATGTTCTTTTGCTTTTTAATGTCTTAAAGTCATTATCTATCGTTATTGCTTTAGTCGTTTTATTGATCACAACACAAAGTTATTCAAAGAATATCTGACATGAAACGTGAGTGAAAAGTGAGTTAATTTATGGCACAATCAATACAAATACAAATATGGACATTTTATTTAATCGCATTAAAAAAAAAAAAAAAAAAAAACAACTGGAAAAGCGGCATCATGTCTCTCCTTTTATGAAATCAAACAAAATCAAATCATTGCACGCGTACGCATGTAGGCTCACAATGATTGACTCGTGCCAATTCTACCATTAACTTGGAAAATTCTTCGTTTTGCTTTTAAATTGGTGGTGCATTGAAAAAAATAGATGTTTAAAAAAATATTTTGTGTTGAAGACAAAAACGATAAAAGACATGGCAACTTTAAATGATCATTAAGCAACAAGAGAAGACAATTTTTTTTTTCACTTTTGTTTTATTTAATTTTGTTTTATATTAAATCTTTAAAATATTTATTTCTTTAAATTTAAAAGAAATGTTAAGAGTTGCCCTGGACGATTAAAAGTCAATTAAAACGATTCATGTTTTTTTTGAATCGAAGGAAAAGGTGTCTGTAAAAAACAAATGATTATGAACTTTACAAGTGCAGAAAGGTGTCGCCTCAATTAAAGGAAAATAAAATTAAAACTTTCTTTGAATCAAGGATCCACTTACCTTGTGGTATTGCAATGAAAACACTATTTAATGTGGCCTGAGAAGAAAGCGTTGTTTTTGTAAAGAACCAGTTCAAGTATTGATCGATTGAATAATGAGATAGCGACTTACAGGGCTATAAAATTAATTACAAATTTATTATTTATTTATTTATATTTTTGGTTTAACTTCAATCAATTGTATTGGCCTTCAAAAAAAAAAATCGAAGAAAAGTTCTGCTATTGATGTGGATTAAGCGAAGATTTGTCCCCCGTACGTATTTGAAATGATCAAGCTAGAGGTTTGAATTTTAAAGCGCATACGGCTTTCTTATATGTAACCACCTAAATCAGGTACAACAATATTTGCAAATGTAGTCGTAGCTTGGACTCTGAAGCCCATTATATATTTGAAAGAATTGTGAAGTTTTTTTTTTGTTTTAAATACAACGAAGAGATAGATAATAACTAAAAGTCTGAAATTAGAAAAGTTCAATTTTCAAAAATGTGCTTATAAATGTCTTCTGAGTTGAACATAATTTACAAATTAAGATTTTAAAAGGTCCCTGAAACTAAAATTAAAAATGGGTAAATAAAATTTAAATCGGTTTTTGCTGCTTTTTAGGGGGCATAAACATACGTAAGCCAAGATGCGTCATTAAATAATTAAGACAACGTAAATGTCGTCATCGCATTTTTGAACCAAAAAGTGCAAAAAAAAAAATAAATAAATACCTTCACTAAAGTTTCATGGCGTAGTGGGGCAAAAACAAAATGTCTTCGAAATAAATCCGCAATTCCTAAACAATCGGATCGATTAATCGAACTTCTAAATTTTAAGACCTTTTTGTCGCGTCACATTAGAGCCCTAAAATATTGCATTTCGAACATTAAATTTTTTTTAGGCTTTCAATTTGTTTGTATATCTTTTTGGACTTAATACTTTTTAGGATTTCGTTGACAAAGTGTAAGAACTCAACCGTATTGTTTTTGATGCAACATCTGTCCGTTTGTTATAGCCCTCTTTATCTAGAATCGTTATAAGTGGAATCTTGGAATGTTAAAGAAGATGTATAGATGCCGCTATACAACCGCAACAAACCGAAAGTGATATAATTTCGAAAACATTTTAATTTTTTTACAATTTTCAAAGTTTTAGTACAACCACTTATGTGCGCTACAGGAGAATAATTAAACCCTGATTCAAAGGGTTTCCTAAAAGTAACATATTTTCTTGTATGTGGCCTTGATTTTCAAACGCAAAAGGCAGACACCTTAAATTTAGATATTTTTAAATCCACCATAAGAACAAGCGCAAGAAAACTAAAAATAAAAAAATATATAAAGGGTTTTAGATTTTAACGGTAATAGAAAGGTATTTAAAATGTACACATACTAAATGTCCGCCATGGAAATAATGAAAATAATTGTGAATAAAATAAATTTTAAAGTTAAAAGGTTCTTCACACAGGCCATGAGTTTGTAAATATGGTCTTATCTTTTAAACCGTTGCAGGCAGAGGATTGACATTTGCACAGAGCATGTGCTGCTGTGACCGCTATAAGGACGAGTATAACAAATTAAAGTGAAATGAAATAAGGAGAACCTCGATAGTAACGAAATTTTCATATAAAATTTTCAAAAGACCATAAACTAAAGCATCGGATTTATTTATTTTTAAAGTCCTTAATAAGACTTTTATGAGGTATTTGCATTTGAAAATTTCGTATTTAGCAAAGTGTTATTTCAATTGTTTAAAAAAATTGATCACAATTTTAAAAATTTCGCGGGGTCTTCCTAGCAAAATGATGAAATTTTAAAAGAAATATCCAAAATATAGACTTTCATTAAAAATTTGCAAAAATACTGCTTTTTAAATTTTTTTTGCTTAAATCTTTCCCAATCCTGAATTCCCAAAACATGCAAAAAATCCCAATATTGAAAACTAGTAAAACTCTTAAATACTTAGTTTGGCCCATAAAAAAATTTTAACTGTGATTTTAGTTTCTAGATCGAATAGATATCGAGAGAATATCAAAGTTCTTGAAATTTCTTATTTACTTTTATTAGCTTCAATCATACCAAATCCTAACCTGGCAATCCTAAGTCTATTTTAATTAAATTCAGTCAGTTTTTATCCATTCCTTTCATGAACAATTTACAGGTTCACAACAATCTACTCCTTCGAGTATTAACTATTTGTTGTTGTTTCATTAAGTTCATCTGGCGAATAAAAAATATCAGTATGTGTATATCAATCGTATGCCAATACAACAGATACTATACACTACACAAACATTATTACAAACTTAATTGGCGCTAACATACTCGTACACAAACGCATCGTACTACCATAACGACAAACGACAAGAATCTCCAACATTTTAGTAACCATGGTAGGATTCCCGATGAATAGATGATAGAAGGAATGGTGTTTACTTGTGCCATTACTTACAATTGAAGAAGACATACATACGTTCATATTATAACAGTTATGGACTGAATGACTGTCATTGTTAATGGCGCCAGTGTTTGCCAAATTTGGGCGTATTATTTTCTGTATTTTGTACTCTTAACAAAATTATCAAACGCTATAAGAACAAATCAAAGGAATAATTATAAAATTCATAGAAATTTGTTTTTGTAAAAATTAATACAAAAGAAGCAGAAAGACAAAAAAAAAAAAAAAACAAAAGAGAATACACACCACACGCATGTTGGTTCTCTGATATCTTTAGAAAGGGGAACAGCGAGGGAGCAACTGTCATAAACAAGCAATTTTATTTATTTAACAAATACTTCCTGGTAGTAAACTGAAACTGAAATCTATAGAATTGTAGAAATATTATTTCAATTCTAAGCTTTTGTTTTTTAATTAAAAAAAAAGCTGTAACTGTTTCACTATAAACTGATCACAGCTCTTGGCAATTTTATGACACATGACTGTCACATGTCAGTCTTGTCTATTGTTTTTACTACGTTACACTGCTGCCTGACCTTTTCAATATTTCTCCTCAGCACTTTAATGACATTTTAATGATTTGAGTTTGGAGTTTTTTTTTTGTATTTTCATAAAATATTTACAACTACTTTTCAAATACGTCAAATTTCTGTTTCACAAATATTGAGTGCACAATTGTAAAAATGTGAAAAAAAATTTGCTTTTTTTTCTTATACGTATCCCAGCAATATTTTCAATATTAACGTAATGATGTTCGATTCGTAAATTTTTCAAATTTGTTTGCTGTAAAGACGACCTCTTAATTTGACACGACTTAATCCTGTACTATTAAGCCTTTTCTTTAAAATAAAAAATTGGCTGAAAGTTACAGCGAAGCAGAATGATTTTAGGATAGTCCGATAGTAAAGGGTGGTCCAAGCAAAATGCGCGATGTTGATTGTAAATAAAAACAAGTAAGAAAGCTATATTTGGCTATGACGGATCACCTATCAAAAAAAGCAAATATTACGGTGACAGAGATTTAAAAAATAAGAAACAAAAAAATAAATAAAAAATTAAGTACGATGTATAATTTTACATAAAAATATCATCTGCTCTTAATGGGTTAAGAATTTTTAAAAAGTTTTTAGTATTTCCTAATAGATCTATTTAAAAGCTTTTAAATGATACCCTTATTGACCATATTGACAATCGAACTTTTTTAATGAAAATTTCAAAGGGCCCATATCTCGGTAAATGTGGGCGAGCGCCAATTTTTTGCATTCTTATTTTTTAATTCTCTATCGCCCCATATATATATATATTTTTTTTGATTTTAATTACTTCATTGTTCCAAATGATATGGCAAAATTAGAGGCAGACGTAGTGTTAAGCCCACTGCCTCGAAGGACATGGACCGATCTAGCTGATTTTCAATAGAACATCTTTCTATGTCTGATCGATTGGCATATTTAAATTTTTTTAGATTAATCCTTTTTTCACTTCTTGTAGTGAAGGGTATAAGAAAAATGTTGTTAAAGAATGATCTGAATATTTTGCATTATGATGAACATTATGTGCCATATAAAATATCGGTCAAGTTCTCGCCATGGCTTCGGTGGCATGCCTCTGTCCATAGTGTTATTGACTTTAAAATATAATGAAGGTCCAGTTTTGTCAATGCACCGTATTGTCTCATCCTTAAGCTCTTGAGTTGTTCTTAGCTTATGAACGTAGGTTTTTTTTTAATATCTCCAAAGAAAGATGTCTAACGGTGTAAAAGAACATGACCGTGGCGATACAACGTTAAATAACATGGCCATTGAATGGTGCAAAAAACCATTCTTTTGTTGGCTGTGGGGCAAGTGGCACCGTCCTGTTGGAATCATGTATCATCTAGGTCCATATTTTCAAAGTCTAGCTACAAGAAGTCCTTTAACTTCACTCACGGTAACTTCTTAGTCGATTAACCGCTACAAACAGCATCTCTTTGTGGAAGCATTTTTAACAATCACTCGTGGATTCTCATTTGTCCAAATGCGGCAATTCTGCCTGTTTACGAATCCATTTTGTTAAAAGTATGCGTCGTCGCTAAGGATGATCCTATTTGGTAGATTGTGGACACATTTGGTCGGTTATGTTTACAAAAAAAAAAAAAAAAATCACGGTGGGCACGAAACGCATTTTAATTTGAACACCCATTTTTGTAAAAGGCTTTTGCAATTTTAATGCATTGCTCAATTGTGTACCTCTCTATGGCTGATTTTGTCAAACACTAAAATAAAGAAATGTCGAATTAAGTTGGGAACAAAACTTGATGTTAAGGTGTAACTCAGAAAAAAAATCGTGTGTTATGGTTTCACACCATGACACAACGAAAGGATAATCCCAAACATAAGATATTTAATTTTATACTACGAATCAAGATATTACAATGAATTAACGAAGGAACCTGCTACTACACCCAAGCATACAGTGCTTTGAACATTGGGTGGGATGAACAAGACAGCATGCGCACTCCAAGCGTATAGCGACATCCTGATTTGATAACGTCTCGCCTGCTTCGAGGATGTAAATAATTTTTAAGAGTACTTATTCGATATGAAAAGTGCCACGCCCCTCAATCGTTACAGCGGTGAAGGCTTTTTATAACAAGGTGATACAAAATCAAAGAGTTTATTTCCGAAAACGCAAAGACTTCTAATTATGATTATTTGACCATTTTTGACCGACTTCAAAAAAAGAATGAGGTTATCAATTCGAGTGAATGTTGCTTTTTTATGTTTGTACCTGCAGAACTCAGTCATTTCTAAATCGATTTTGAAAATTTTTTGTTATTTGATAGATTATGCTCACACATTGGTCCCTTTTCAAAAACAGTTCATAATCTTAAAAATTAAATGGTGTCTCTATACAACATACAACATGTAAAAATAAATCTAAAAATTAGAGGGTGACTTATATGCTCCTATCTTTTGAACTGTTGTAAACAAACATTGAAAATTGGACAGGATGTCGATTACTAGTATAAACATTCAAAATTATAAATTAAAGGGTGTCCCAATAGTTAATGTATTTTGATGTATTTGGCCAGACACACTCTTGAACTGTTGTCGCCAGAAAGTTGAAATATACAAAGAACCTTTACTGCGTAGTACGCTAACAACAAGTATAAAATTTGTATTTGGAAATTAAAGGGTGTTCCCATATTTGAAGTTAATTGACGTATATGGCCCTATCGTTAAAACTGTTATATACAAACACTTGAAAATTAAACAGAATGTCAACTACTTTGTCTGGTATATTGAGAAGTATAAATATTAAAAAATAGAAATTGAAGGGTGCCCTAACGGTTGCAATTTGATGTCTATCGCCAATCTTTTGAACAGTTATAGACTAACGCTTAGAATTTAAACAAATTTTGTTTTACTGTGTCAGCAATAAAAAGTGTAAAAAATAAAGGGTGACGATATAACTGCTGAATTTTCTTGTTCAATATGCATTCATATTTTGTTGTACGACATATAAAAATTCCTGACGCAATCTTTCTCGAATAAAATAAAATATAATTAATGTATAATTACCGTCCTAAGGAAATATGATTTTAAGTTTGTCTATTTTGAAGTCAGTTTATAAGAATTATTTACTTAATTATGTTAATAGAAGATGTGAAAAAAAATTGGAAAAATCTCTAGATAATTTTTATAAATTTAAAGTAATTCACTGGGATTTATTTTGCAATAAATCTGCCTTTTGGATTTGTTGTTTAATTATTTTCATAGAGTGTGTTAGTAGGATCATAATTGCAATCTTCTACTCTCTCTCTCTTTTGTGTTTGCAAGCTCTCAGTAAGTCTGTTGACCATTTCATGTGCTTTTATTCTGCTTTTTCGCAAATATTCCCGCAATTTGTGTGTGTAAATTTCTCGTATTTACAAATTACGTGATTTACATTCTAAAATTTTTAGTACTTAAATTTTTTGTTTGTTTTATTTTTGATGTCAATAAAACACTGTTGCATGTATGTATGTATGTAGGTATGCATGTACGTAGTTGTTACTTTTATTGTTTTTGTTTAGTACGTCTATGGCCATCATAAACTGTCATTTCAATTTTGTCTTGACACATTAATGTCTGTATAAAAACAACAACAATTTTACACAATACTCGTACTACAGAACTCAAAAAAGACGAAGCAAAAAAAAAAAGCAATTAAATCAAAAAGCAATAAATGTTGTAAATGTTGTTGTGTTGCTTTTTTATTATTCCAAACGAAACTGCTGCAAGTATGTATTCTACAGGTGTTTCCGATAGGGAAGTTTGTTTTTTAGTCGTGTCTGTGATTGCTGTAAGAACGAGTGGTGCGGTGCTTTTTGTTTATAACTTCCGTAGGCAGTGACAATTATTTCGATCGAACCTTCGGCTTTTTTGGCGCACGTACGCTACTGATTGTTCACTAAACTTGCCATCATAAATTTGACCACAAAACTTACAAAAGTTTCGCAAAAGGAAAAGCAGGCAAAATGCTATTAAACAAATATTTCCCGATAGCTGTTCCAAATTACAAAACCATTCAAATGTCTTCAATGGAAAACCCAGATGTAATTTTTTCAACTAAAGAGTATTTTAGTTACAACAAGATCTTTATTTGAGTCTCAGAGGTACTGAAATTTTTTTTAAGACAGAGCGGGGTATCGTTTGTCTGTTTAATTTTCAAGTGATTGTTCAAAGGATAGGACCATATAGGACAATTTACTTAAAATATGGGAACACCCTTTAATATCTAAGTTCAAAGTTCTTTGTAAACTTTAAGTTCTGGCGAAAACAGTTCAAAATTTTGGTTACATACATCAAATTACATTAACTATTGGGACACCCTTTAGTTAATAATTTTGAATGCTTACATTTGTTATTGAAGCGGTCATAGTAATCGACATCCTGTCCAATTTTCAAGCGTTTATTTACAACAGTTTAGAAGATAGGCTCATATAAGTCAATTTACGTCATCTATGGGGACACTCTTTAATTTTTAGATTTATTTTTGTAATACTTTTTGCTGTTGGGAGCTAAAGTAATACGCATTTTTTTTAATGTAAAAAAGAGTGCTTTACGATTCATAATATATTTAAAAAAAGCTGTATGTTAAGTGGGGACACCCTTTAATTTTTAAAATTATAGATTATTTTTAAAACGGAACCAATCTTTAAGCATAATCTATCAAATTACTAAAAAAATTTTAAAATCGGTTAAGAAATTAATGATTTCTGCAGGCACAAACATAAAAAAGCAACATTCACTCGAATTGATAACCTCCTCCTTTTTTTAAAGTCTGTTAAAAACAGTAACATGTTCATTTCTGTACATGAAATATTTATTGAAAATTTTAATTGGTGTAGATAGTAATCGATATGAAATACAAAACACCAATTTTCGGAATTTTTCGTCTGTCTGTCCGTTTGTCAGTGATAGCTTTATGGATTTGAATAAGATTTTGTGAAGAGGACCTTTGTTCAAATATACAGTACTTTTTGTTTCCTTAAATAGACTAGAGATCCAAATGTGAAAGCACCCAATTTTACCAATATAATTGTAATGAAATAGTTGTCGGTACATTTAATTTTTGTACATCGAAAATTTTTAACAGTGTTTACAGAACTACAAAACAAATGCTTAAAATACATTTTTCTAAATTTAAATTTTAAGAAAATTAATAATGATACGCGGACGAGGTCGTGGGCACTTGGGCACTGCTAGTTTCTAAACAATTTACAATTTAAAAATGCCACTCAACGGTCATCATAAGAAACTAAGTATTTCGGAAATTTACATTGCGGAAGTTGTTATCAACAGACAATTGTTACAATCCCCCGTCATGTTTTGGAGGGCTTAAGCCCAAGAAAATTACAAATTCATATACTTTCAAACGGCAGGGTTTAGATCAGAATATCCTGCAGTCAGAATATTTTGTATTGTAGTATCCTCGAAACGTTTGCTAATACTTCATTGAAAACACATCCACATTCTATTGCTAACTTGGAATTTTAGAGGAGAACAATAGATCCTGGGACCTAAGGTCTTGCAAAGAACCCCAGAGAACTTTTAAAGGTAAATTGGTTGATCTGCGAATCTAATGTTTATTTTATTTTTAGGATGCGATGGACATCAGAGAACTTCTAGTGTCCGTAAGGGAGCCAACATAAAATGACACATAGGAGCATTGTGCTGTAGGCGGTATTTAGTAAACAACCAGGAGAGCAAATGGCCGCAAGGGACAACTAATATCAGGAAACGCATGTTGGACGCAGGGTGACTAATACATATCAAGGAGGATAGTCGGCCGAAAATTGGCAAAAAAAAAGGGCGCAAGCCATTGTGTCGAATATGATCGATTGGCGAGTGAATCGCATCACGCAATACAGAGAAAATTCGTTCTTCAACCAACCAGTTCGTATGTGGAGTAAACTAGCTGCAGAGGTATTTCCTGTTACTTTCAATGTGAAAAGATTCAAATTAAATGTCCATTCCCTTTCCATAATTTCCTAGTTCTGGCACAATGCATTGCAGAAGTAGGAGTCATCCCCTGAGTGCTGGTCCTAATAAAAAAAAATAATAAAGACTCATCAGATAACTGATCAGATGACACTTTAATTTCTGAAGAATGATTGCCAGAAGAATAAAAATCAGAGACAGACTCCAACTGAAAGCTAAGGCCAGCTTAAGGAAAGTGTTAGCGATTCAGTGGTGTCAGTGATTAGAAAAGTTTTTTAAGTCTTAAAAAAATACTACTCTTGAAGCGAAATCAGTTAAATGTAAAAAAAAAAACAATAAGAAAAAAAGAGATAATAAAATTGAGAAAGGCAGGAAGAAAACACGAACCATAAGAATTAGTTGCCTGATTTAAGTACCCCACCGCCTAACGCGTGACGCCAGAAAAACTTCTGCGAAGTTATTTATTAGACCTCTTAAGATTGTATTAGTAGACACATTAAATCTAATTTGTTTTTGTTTTGTAGCGAACACAAAATTTTAGTGTTACCCTGATTTAATTTTTTTTTTAAATCGAGCGGTAAAATCCAGATACAACTGCAATTCATTGCTTTTTGTGGCGGGAGCAAGACCAATATCAATTTAACACATGCTTCCTAGTACTACTTTTGTTGTTGTTGTTGTTGCTGCTGCTGCTGTTGCAGTATTGATTGTTATTACCTTTGTTGCTGTTAATGTAAAACCAATAAATTTAAACGCAAACAAATTAACAAAAACAAATATTTAAAAAGTTGTAAAAATAAGTTTTGTTCATTACGAAGTGCGTCTGTCTCAACTTACTTGCACATAAACACCACACACAAATAAACACTCATACAATTGTATTTACATATTTACATGTGTCATTATGTATGTATGTATTTGTTTTTAGTTTTATAGGTTAATTAAATTTTTTATTATTTTTTTTTCTTTTCTTTTCTTTTTTTTTTATTTGTTTGTTTTTAATGTTATTTTGCGGTTGTATTCATTTAACGATTTCATTTTGTATTGAATTATTGTGTAGCGCATTTGAAAAAATTTATGTTTATCATAAATTAGAAGGGAGCACCTAGAAGTTTCAATTTTTTATGACTTCAAAATTGCGTAGGTTGCTTGGGAAGTGAACGAGAATATACGTTAAGAGTCATTCAAATGAAGGTGATAATTGTTTTGTGACTATAATTCGTCATTTGTTCGTATCAAATTAGTGACAGAACAAGGGTATTGAATTTAAAATAGAGTAAAAATAAAAAATTTCATAAGTTTGTAAATTTAAGATAAAATAAATAAAACACTGCACAGGGGAATATAATAAATAGAAAACTTTAAATATAAAATTTCAATTAATAAAAAGCTGCCTAACAACTGCAATATTTCCAGGCTTTAACCTGCCATCTGCCATCCTTATGTTTTTGCTTGTAAGGTAGCTTTACTTTAAGAGTAAACTATAAAAAAATTATCATTAATTATGGGGGTACCTGTCTAACTCCAATTATATTTCTTGGCTTTTACCTGTAAACTCACTCTATTGTCAGAGTGACCTTCATCAAATGAAGAGCATGTCACTGTTCTTGTTGTACAGATATAGTAGGTAGATAAGTAATCTTTACTTTGTATAGGGGTATCCATTTTTTACCTCTAAACTACAACATATTTTAAGGATGACTCTGATAAGTTGTGCCTTAACTGGATTTAAATCAATAAATAGTTTGCACTGCTATATTTTAGTGTTTTTAACCGACTTCAAAAAAAGAAGGAAGTTATCAATTCGACTAAATGTTAATTTTTTTGTGCCTGCAGAAGTCAGTCATTTCTGAACCGACTAAAATTTTTTTTTGTAATTTGATAGATTACAGAGCCAATCTAAAAACAGTTTATAATCCTAAAAGTTAAAGGGTGTCCCCATACAACAAACATGTTTTTTAAGTACATTATGAACCGTAAGACGTACTTCTTTAAAATTAAAAAAAAAAATGCGTATTATTATAGCTCCCAATAGCAAAAAGTAATACAAAAATAAATATAAAAATAAAAGGGTGTCCCCATAGATGACGTAAATTGCCTTATAGACAAACGCTTTAAAATTGTACAGGATGTTCATTACTATGACCATTGTAATAAATACAAACATTAAAAATTATAAATTAAAGGGTGTCCCAATAGTTAATGTAATTTGATACGTGTGGCCAAACGGTTCTAGTTATTGACAGACAGCTGAGCTAAGTCCGCTATAATAACAAGTATAAAATTTGTGTTGAGAAATTAAAGGGTGCTTCATTTTTGAAGTAAATTGCCCTATCGTTTGAACGGTTATATAAAAACACTTGAAAATTAAACAGAATATCCACTACTTTGTCTGGAAAAGTAGGAAGTATAAATATTTAATATTATAAATTATAGGGGGGTACAATACTTTCTTTAATTTGATGAATATGACCAATATGTTGAACATTTGTAGACTGTTAATTGAAATTTGCACAGAATTTTTATTGCTAAGTCGTCTATAAGAAGTAGAAAATTTGAAATTGGAAATTAAAGGGTGTCCCTATAATTGATGTTATTAAACCTATATGGCCCTATCTTTGAAACCGTAATACACAAACTCTTAAAAATTAGACAGAATGTCATTTCTATATCAATTATATATATTTAAAATTAGAAATTAAAGAGTGCCCTAAAGGTTGTAATTTGATGTATACGGCCAGTCTTGTGAACAGTTATAAACTAACGAATTTAAACAGATCTCGTTTTACTGTGTCAGAAATAAGAAGTTTAAAAAAATAAAGATTGACCACATAAGTTTTCCTGTTTATTCTGCATTCATATTTTCTTCTATGACATATAAAAACTCCTGACGCAAGCTTTCTCGAATATAATTAATGTATAATTACCGTCCTAAAGAAATATGATTTTAAGTTTGTTTGCTTGGAAGTCATTTGCTTTTTGCAAGAATTATTGACCGTTTACTTACTTTGTTCTTAGAATAACCTACCACAAGTTGCGAATGTGTTGCTGGCTTAGTAGTGCAGATATCGCTGTATAGAGGGGGGGGGGATGCATGTGATACCCATCTGTTAACTTTAATATTTTCTGCAACAAATTCTAATGATGTCACTATTCCCGTTTGTAAGCTGTCTGTAAACCCACTTTAATTTAAGAGTAACCTACAATTTCTGACGATACTGTTGCTATTCTAATTCTGTAGATTTCTTCCTTCAGCTATAGTTCCTGGCTTTTACAAAAAGGTTTTATTCTTAAAGTAACTTATTACTCCACTGCTTTAATTGTTCAGGTATAGAAAAGTCAATATATAATTCTTGGGTGGGGGTACTTGTTACTCCACTGCTATATCCTTACGCTTTAGTCTTTAATCTCACTTGAATCCAACTATTTTATTTGTGCAGATGTAGGATAAATTTAAACATTTTTTTGAGGGGGTACCCGATTTCCTTCTGCTACATTTTCTGGCTTTTGCTGCAGAATGTATTTTGTACATTTAGAACTTCATTATTAAGTCCTTCAAATAAAGTATCACAATTTTGTAATTTTTAAGGAGGAGGCTAAAAATGTTAATCAAACTATTTGAATTTTCTCATTGAAAAAAAATGTGATTCTTGAACATTGTTTTCTGTTTTTTTTTTTGGCATTAAACTTGCAACACCCTTTAAAATAAATGACAAACCACAAATATATTTTATTTAATATTGTTTTTTTATTTAAATATTTTAAGTAAAATAGTGTTTTTTATTCGTTGTTTTAGTTTTTTCTTCTTGTTGTTGTTGCTGTAGGTATTTTATATTTTTGAACTTTACAAGTTGCGTTTTATTTTTAATTTAAGTGGAATTATGCAAATTTATTAATTTATAAATTGTTTAAGTAATATGGCTGATGGTGTTTTGTTTTTGTTTTCGTTTTTATATTTTAATTAAATAGTAAAATAGTAAATAGATTCTTGTAGTTTAATATTAAAGTGGTATTTGTTTTTAAGAATTAAAAATTAAGTTTAAAAAAGAATAAAGTAAATGTAAAAAAATTATGACTTAAATTAAAAAAAAAATACAATTATTTAAGTTTTAATTAGGCGAAGAATACTGTTTGTGCGAAATTTTTAATTTTTACAAAGAAAAAATCTTTGTTTTTTTATACAAATTAAAACATAAAATTAAATTATTAAGTTTAAGTTTAATTTAATAACTTTTATATTTTATTTTAGAATAAGTTTATAAATATTTAATTTCACAAAGAGAATGTTTTGCTTAACTTTTTTATTATTTCTAAAACTTTTTTTTTTGATTTTTTTTGTAGTTTAAGTTTTAGCTTCTGTTTTTTTCTTATGAGGTTATTATTATGTTTAGTTTTTTTTTTTTGTTTAATTTTTTGTATTTCGTTTGTTTTTTTTTAATGAGATTTTTAAATAAATGGTCTTTTGAGTGTCTGTTTATCTAAAACTTTTCAAATTGTTTAGTTTTCTTAAACTAAAGAAAAGATCAAACTTTATAGCTTTAAAGAAATTAAATAAGTGTTTCAGCTTAATCTGAGTTTTAATCGAGTTTAGCAATGATTTTGCAGCTATCCTAATGACTTTTGAAAATTTCAACTAAATACACCTCAATGATAAATATTTTAATATGAACATTTATTATTCGGAATCTTTTTTATGTTAATTTACTTTAATCATATTTGATTCCCTAAAAAAAATTTTTTTGTTTTATTTTGTTTTCTTTTAAGATACACGGCACTTACACTATGCAATTTTTCATGAAATTTTTGTTTGTTGGTGAAGTAAGAGAGAAAATCAATATGGTATTGCTTGAATTTTGAGAGGATGTTACTGTTGCTTATATTTTTTTATAACGCATATCGCTGCAAATTAAATACAGAATTTCCAAAAAAAAAAATGCATAGTGTATATCTAGACTTACAAAGTCTGGGAGTGCCATCGGAACTTTTTCTTATGCAATGCAATGTCCAATATCTTCGTCTCTATTTAGTTGCCTTGGACTTATAAAAGCAAGTACTTAACATGTGTTGTTCTTAGTTTTCAAATAATTAAAGATGTATCAGTGTTGTCGGCGACGTTGTTGTGCTCATATTTTTTTTTTAGGAAAAGTAATTTTCGGACAAATATTCCGCCTGATAAAGAAAAGTGATTTGATAAAAACTTTAATATCTTTCAATTCTGCAATTGCACGTTTACATTTATAATTCAATAGTGTAGCATCGCCTCTGGTGTTAAGTAGATGCATTGTAAATTTTTTTGCTGCAGCCATTTTTAATATCATTTTCATTTCAGAAAAATTTTGAATAACATTTGGAAGTCGCAAGCATGATGTGTTGGAGATCGTAATCACAATTGAAAGAAATAAAAATAATAAAAAGTCAAAAATGATTAAAACTATTCGTAACGACGCATCAAAGACTGTCTGGGAATTTGTGTGGATTTGTATAAAAATGATTAAATCCTGCGTAGTGTACCCTTCCTCGATTTACAGGATGAACACCGAACCTTCTTCTTCTTTTTAATTGCGTTTTCTTCTTTTAAATATGAGTTTTGCTTAAAAGCTCGAAATAAACCCGTCCTGTCAGTGGCATAATAAAAATTTACTTCGGACTTGACTATAACTTTAGAGCCGTTTTCGAATTTTCTAAACAAAATATTTTTTTGTTTTTTTACTTTAAAAAAAAAATATTATTGCAGAAGAATTGAAGATATTTGAAAAAAAAAAATCATTGCAAAATAGAATAAAGAATAAGCTGTTTCAGTAAAAGTCTTTTTGAGACTTAAAGGACGAATTCTTCAGTAGGAATAAAATAGTTTTAAACAGCAGGATTGGCATGTTGCACTAAAGAGCATGTGTCTAATATAAATGTTTCGGATTCTTTTTTAAGTCGAACAGTGGTTTTTAAATTCCAAATTGGTGCAATAGATTTTCGATCAAAAAAAGTTTTTGTTGTTCTTAGAGAAAAGTTTTTATGATTTTTTTAGTGGAGTGTAAAAATTTACTAAACAATTTTTTTTTTAGATTTTTTTTTACTGGATTTAAAAAAACTTAAACCAGGATGAAAAATTTAATGAAATTTATTTTGTTTTTAATTTGCTATAATTTTGATTTTAAATTTTAGTTTAAATTCTTTGTAGTAATTTTTTTATAAATGGAAATGTTTAATGAGAAGCTTTTGTTTTTTTTTTAAACAAATAATAAAAATTAATAATTAAAAGTAACAATAATTTATTTTTAAATAAAATTGAGATCTATTTTAGGTTGCATTACATTCTATTTTTTGTCTTAAAATAATTATGTTAATTTTATTAAAAAAAAAAAAAGATTTTAAATAACAGTTAAAAGCTTTACAAAAGCTTTTATTATAATACAGAGAGAAAATTAGGCATAAAGTGAAAATGAAAATAAAGAACAATGATTTAATAGATGTTTTTTTTAAGGAGTTTCTGGTAATAAGAAAAGAATCATTTGACAAAAAGCGTGTATAAAAAATTTTACATATTTAAAAATACAAAAAAAAAACGTAAATTAAATTAAATTTAGGTAAAAAGTTACAATTAATTTAAATAAAAAATATACAACAAAAGCAATATGCTCTCACTAGTCTGCTTAATAAAAAAAATGTAATTTTAGCTCTTCTTTTTAACGGTGAATAGGGTTAAGAGAAATTAAAAACTAAACAGTTTTTCTGCTTCATTTTGTTAAAAAGAGAAGGAATATATATTTTCCCAATTCTGTACTTGAGTCAAATGCTGGTAGAGTCTGCATATTTTTGTAAAATTTACACATCCTAAAAGTAAAGAAAAACAGAATAATTTCCTCTCTCCCTTGTCACCATACAAAGAGAGCAACTTTATAAAATTTGATCTATAGTTATTTTTGTAAAATAAAAATTTTCAATTATTTAAATAGAGTATAGTTAACAAAACCGTAACGCTTATAAATTCTAAAATTTCATTAAACGTATTGACATCATTTGTATGTCTGGGCCCCTTAATGTAATGGCAGCGGTGTACGATCCGGAGACTTTGATACTAACAAAACTTTTGGTACATGTTTGTCAATGAAATTCCTTTGAATTTCATTATAATTACGCTGAGATTTTTTGTGTTTGCGCTGAGCTCGTTGATTGAACATCATGGGCTTGCGAAGAAAACTCAAATCACCATAGAAGGGATTGTCATGTAGTAGATGTAAAGTGATATTGAAATCGCGTTTCCAAGCACCAAACGGACACATGGTAGCTGTGCGCCAATCTGGCAAGGTAACCCCCAAACGCTGGCACTCACGTGCATAAGCGGCAAAGCTGTCACAATGGCACATGCCATCAGGACACTCACAAACATCCATCTTACAGGAGTCAATATAATTGTTTGGATTCAAACGATCATTACAATGGCCAAACACTTCGGCTATACGTAGCGGACGACACAGGGCATTTGTTTTTCTCTGCTTGCACACTGGATGTTTGGCAATATTTTCCCTTTTCCTTGAACAAGCTTTGGGGCCACCAACTTTCCAAGAGTTGGCAAAACGCCATACCTCCGTATGATTAACACCATCTCGACTGGTTAGATCATCTCGGGCCAGGCCATTGTAATTGCCACACAAACCACACAGTCTTCGCTTGTAGGAGGAGGGAGCTGTGATTTGCAAATAATTATTGCCATCCCATTCAATGCTTAAGCCCAATTCAGTTTTCAGTAGAATGCTCTCCTTTAACCGTTCTATACTGGTTATAGCACCTTGGCTGTAGGGCAATACAACTCGACTACCATTCACCTTGATTCTCATTTTCTGGCCCAAATTAACTCTAATGCCATGCATTTTCAGAGTAACCGTTTTTGTCCAAGACGATGTATTTGTGCCACGACCATCATTTGTTAGACGTATTGAAAACGTATGATCGCGACAATCTGAGGCAAGCAGATATTTACAGGAGCCTTGGAAACTAAAGAATTTACCATCAAATGTCTTAAAATGGGGATCACCAAAGACTGTACAGGTACCCGCTGTCTCTATGCACTTGGGACAACATTCGCCATTTAGAATTTTTTGTTCCTCATTCGAACGACACTTAATGGCCGGGCAACGCATTTCTGAACAGCGTATATTACCTCCTGTACAGCGACATGAACGACAAGGTCCCAGCTTCCATGTTTCATTATTTTGATAGCTGATCCCATTCGATATGCATTCACTGCGCACCTCAGAAGTTATACAGCGCGGACAACAACCATCCAGTTCTTGATACTCCGGTGAACATTCGAGTATTGGACAGGTCTTACGTTCACATATGCTGGTGCCATTTGTGCAGGTGCAGTTTGTACAGCGATCGGGCATAAATTGTATTTTGTCATTGAAGATTTTATGATTGAAAATGCATTTTCCTTGAAAGAAAAATTTAAAAGAAATAGAGAAAGTTAATTTAGAGATTCTTCCTTAAGTAAACATGCATTAGACAGTAGAACAAGGAGAGTATAAAAAGTAATAAAACCAAATCTTTTGGAGGTAAAAGAAACGCTAATTATGATAAAACAAATCTTTTCTACCTAAAATTGCGAACGGTTTGCGTGAGCAAGAAAAACTATTTTCCGAAAAAAGTGAAAGTAAACGCGGTGTACCATTTTATGTCAATTATGTATTTTAAAATACAAAATCGCTGAAAATCAAATACATTGTTTATGCAACGATTTCTTTAGTTGATGAGAAAATGATGTTGAAAATACCAAATAAATTTTTATTACCTAACGCAAATGAAATACCTGTATCATGTGGATCAAAGACAAACGGGAATCCAACTCCATAAATAACTGCAGACTAAATAAAGTAAACTTTTACAAATTACAACAAAAGAAACTGCTGCAATAACTGAAATTGGAACTTGTTACCGATACTTGCAAGTTTTTATTTATTACAGTACAATCGTTATCTGTCTAGTTGAAGTTCAATGTATTTATTATACAAGGTGGCACAAAAGTGCTTTTCTTTAATTCTTTGGCCATACATTTTTTTATGAATGAAGTTCAGAAGTTTTCTTAATATACTTATTTTTTATTAAGCCTTTATGGCCTTCGTATTGCCATTGTTAATGACTCGATATAAGACATTTTCTATCACTTGTAATAGAAGTTTCAGCAAATGATTCTTGCATTTTTGTCGAATATTCCCTTCAAAGGCATCTACAAAGAGCTGTTTGTTGACATAGACCCGTGACTTTAAAAAACGCAAAAAAAAAAGTCAGCAATAGTTTTTCAATTTATACAAATGACCAGTTTTAACTGCCAAAAGGGGCGGATAAGGTGATCAGAGACTGCAGCATTCAGAATTTGGGCTGTGGATCATGCAGTATGTAGTACATTTATAGCCCCATCCCGTTTGAATCACATACTTAGCTTAGTCACAATTCATCATATTCAGGAAGTGGAAAGCCACTACATATCTCTGTAGCGCTCTGGGTCTTTAGTAGTCGTTTGGACTGTTGCATTTAAGAAAAATGTGAAAAAATGATGTTGCATTCTTTAGAACAAAAGCATTCTATATGTCGTTGTTGTATGGTTGGATATACTCCCTTCATGACTGAAAAATCTAAATTTACATCATTTAATAATAGCAGGTCGGTATTTTTGCCATCTCTTGAGATCAAACGCAAGTAAGCAAGAAACCAGTTTTTTGGGCTATAAAAATGTGATTGAAATGTTTTTCGGACACGAATACAGTTAAAAAGAGCAGAATATTTGCAGGCTGTTGAGTGAATGCTTCCAAATTTTTTAAGAATTCAACCCCTTCGGAAAACTATGAACATTTCTGTGAAGTAAGGAAAAAGATCAACTTATCGTAAGAGGAATTCACACTTTATTGCAAATATAGTAAGTCTAGTGAAAGTGCTACGTTCGGCAAGACCAATACCGCAAAACATATGAATTTGAATTTTGCTGTACTTGAGGAAATTTACAACACTAAAAATCATTCCAAAAAAAATTTTGAAAACATTTACAAAAACAAAAAACTGAGTATTTTAGAGACGTAACAAAAAAGGTCCTGCACTTACAAAGTTTACCGATGGCTGCCAGCAAAACTAAAGTCGGCGCCTTTAAATTAAACTAAGACTGCTGAAAAATTATCACAAAAATAAAAATAATTTTAAATTAAATTAAATTATAACTACAATAGTCTTCGTACAAAAATCGGAGGATTTTGTCCACAAAAGATTCTAGCGACGTCGTAGGCATCAAAGTATTAGCTGTGACAAAGTTTGTACCACCTTCAAGTTATTTTGACATCATCACAGGCCATCATATTTTTTGTAAATTTCAGTAACATAAGAAAATGCTGTAAGCTTTAAGCAAAAATATTATTTTTTTGGTTGAAATGAAACATGGAGTTATAACATCAAACAATTCAACAATAAAAATTATTTATTTTTATATCTTTCACCACATATGTATGTTATCTTTATTTTCCATTATTTTTTATAATCCTCACCACAGGGGGAAAAAAGGGTATTTCTAGGTATGTCATTCCATTTTTAATTTCTGCAATATTCATTTCCGACCCATAAAGTATATGTATTCAGATTCCTTATGCATAGCGAACTCGATTGAGCGATGTTCGTCTGTCTGTCTGTCCGTTCGTGTTAGTTTTGAACCAACTTTGATAGGGCACTAGATGAGCTAAAGAATATTTAAACATGTCAATCGATCAGACATGGGCTCGAAAATTTTGCTATTGAAACAATACGCCTGTGTCTTATTTTTTCTAATCATTTAAAACAATGAAGTAACTCCAATAAAAAAAAATACAAATGTATGGGGAGATACAGAATTAAAAAATAAGAAAAAAACACCCGTGAAAAATTATAGTTTGTAATTTTATAGTTTGTATTAACCTGGTAGTGGCATAAATTCTCTTTGTTCCGTACAACGTGGACAGCATTCGTTGGGATGTAGTTTCTGTTTCGAAATGGGACACTGTAAAACAGGACATGTTTTTTTGGCGCATTTTAATTGATTTTCCATACACTGACACACCAAACAACGATCATCGATTGAAGCGACAACCTCCTGGCCTTCCAAAATTATCTGTCCATTGATTTTGCAACCTTTTAAGAGAAAAATAAAATAAAATTAAAAAATAATAAATTAAAGATCATGATCAATTTATTTTATAATGCTTGCCTACATTTAGTATTTAAATATGACAAACATTTTATTAGGTTTTACTATAATTATAAAGCTCATTTCGTTTAATTTGTTTTAATTCAGTTGTAAATGTTGGGAAAAATTGGATTAACGAATCGGTCTGACTACAAAATTGAGGATCTCTTAAAATTCTTACAGTATTCGAAATTGCTAATTTTTGTATTTCGCCAACCAAGAGCTACTTTATTCGTCCTAGAATTATTGAGTAAATATTTATTTTCGAATATTGTTTTTTTTTTGCCTCTTCCCCTAATAATTTAGTGAAGCTGCGCTGAAATTTCACTTTTTTTCTTTCATGACCAGTCTGAATTGTTTATTTCAAATTTTTAGCTGTGTTTTCCCAAACAATTTCTGTTTTTTTTTTTTTTTTTTTTTTTGTAGCACTAAAAGTTTTGGTTAAAACTTTTCACTCGAACAGTAGAAAAAGTTGAAGATATCTGAAATAATTTTTATTTTCATAATTTGTTTTGTAGGTATATTCGAATTTTCGAACTTAATTTCGAATTTTTATTTTTAAGAGAATTCGGTACAATATTGATTCTTTAGGCATTTTCGAAAATTTTAACTTAATTCCGAATTTCGAATTTGAACAGAAGCCCAACTTTAGAATCTTAGTTTTTATTAAAAACTGTAAAATAAAAAAGTTATTCAATCTTTTTGGAAATTCGAACATAATTCGTAGTTTAGCAAAAAAAAAAAAGTGTTGAAAAATTAATACCGGCTTAAAGGACACATATATTAACAAATAAATACCTGCTTTTAAATTAAATATTTTAAGTGTCAATCTTTTGAAACGCTTCTTTACGTAAAATCGTTGTATTTTTTAATAGTCAATTGAAAGTTTTGGCTTTCTGAACTTTTCTTTAAAATACAATTATTTTGTTCTAAATATTACAAATGCCCCTTTGAATTAAAATCACCTTATGTAGGGTTCGAAATGAGAAAAATAAACATCTTCCAACCAGCGTGGCTCGTAAAAAAGTCAGCAAGATTAAGTCTGCTGTTGTTGTTAAGTTAATTATGATTCTTTAAAAAAAAAGGGATAATAAGACAACAACAACAGCCACCACAAATGCAGAAAAAATCATGTTTTCAATCATGTTGCATTCAATGGTGAAATCACGATTTCATTGTTTTAAAATTTCGTATTTTTGTTTCGTTCAACGTGCTTCATTCCAGAGACCACACAAAAAATATTTTATGTTTTTTTTAATTTAATGTGTTTTGTTTTAACTGTTTATTTAAACATGAATGAAAATTAATATGAAAATGAACGCAAGACTTGGTTTAGAACAGGAGTTGCAGTTGCAGTTGTTGCTGTTTTGATTTTGTTGGCATCACTTGAAGCGACTAAACGTATTTTTTGTGCTCTTATAAATCAAACTAAATATTTTAATAAATTTGTGGTATAAACATTATAATAAAGAAAACAACTTTGTAAATAAACAAAGCAAAGCAAAAGGTTTTTGAATTTCATAAAAATATGTCTAAACAAACAACTTGTCGAAGTATTGTAAATAAAAATCTTATTGTTTGCGATCAATGTGAAAATGAAATAAAAAAAGAAAGTGATAATTACATACAATGCGACAAGTGTAAAAAAATTTACCACTCTCAATGTTCTGGTTTAAGCAGAAGAGAATTTGAAAGACTTGTAAAAAACAAAAAAGAACCTTTTAATTGTCAATTTTGTAAGGATGAAGATAATAACATAAGAGGAGAACTCACAACAATAAAAACAGAATTAAAAAAGTTAAACAAACTTGAAAAACTTGATGAGCTGACAGAATCTATTAACTTCATGTCAGCAAAGTTTGACGAAGTTTTTAAAGAGGTGACAGAAAACAAAAGAAAAATTAGTGAAATTGAAAAAGAAAACAGAAAGCTAAAAGCTGAAATAAAATCGTTAAAATTTTCCGTTAAAATTATAAATGAACATAGATTAAGAAATGATTGTATCATTAGTGGTCTAAAAGTTTCAGATGAAAAAATGAGTGCTTTCGAAGCCGTAGCTAAAATTTCTAATGACATTGATGAAAAATTGGAAAATAATACTGTTGAAGATGCTTATTTTTTAAAAAACAAAAATAGAAATAATGAAAATAAAACTGTTGTAGTGAAGTTCACTTCTAAAATACATAAAGATAAATTCATGTCTTCTAAAGCCAAACTGAAAGAAAACGAAAATACGAAAAAGATCTTTATAAACCATTTTAATAGTAAAGAAACTATGCACCTTTATAATTATGCCAAATCGTTAAAATCGATAGGTTATTCATATATTTTTATAAAGAATGGAAGAGTTTTTGCAAAAAAAGGTGACACATTTAACCAACAACTGATTCGTGATGAGGATGAAGTGGATAAAATGCTATTGAATGGAACAACTAATAAACAGTGGGTTAGGAGATCTTTGATTCATCCAAGCCAAGTTGAAGCTGGAGGTTTTGTTGATATTGATGGCGAAGATAATGCAACATTCATGTCCTCTTCTTAAAAGTTTTATTTTTTATCTTTCTTTTACATACACATTAGTATAATATTAAAGCTAAAATTACAATTTTTATTTTCCAATGTTAAACAATCAATATTTCAAAAAATTTTCAAATTTTAAAAAATATATCAATTGTTTGAATTTTAATTATTTAAATATTATCAGTTTTAATATCAGGAGCGTTGCATCTATTGATAAGTTCAACAATTTTAAATCAATCTTATCTCAATTTTCAAAATTGCCTGATGTAATAGCACTACAAGAAACTTGGTTCAAAAATGAAATTACCCAAATTTATACAATTCCTGGATTTACCTTTATTCATTGTTGTAGAGAAGATGGATATGGCGGTACATCAATATATTTAAAAAAAGAAATTGATTTTACTGTTAAAATTTGTAAAAGTGAACATTTTGTTGAAATCTTAGCTATAACTTTGCTAAATTTCAAAATTAGATCAAAGCCCTTACAAATTGTATCATATTACCGTTCACAAAAGTGTAATGATCTAGTATTTTTCAATTCTCTCGATAATTTACTATATGAATTAGCTCAAAATCCATTAATAATAGTAGGTGACTCAAATATTGATCTTTTAAAAAGTGGTTCGAGCACAGATTTAACTGGTATTTTTCATAATTACGATTGCCACAATACTCACACCTTAATAACTAGACCTGGAAGTAAAAGTTGTATAGATCACATATTTAGTAATTTATCTGATTCACTTATCGTTGATTCAGTGGAATGTACCCTATCCGATCATAATATTTTATCTTGTAAATTGAGAAGTAACTTTAAATGCAAAGAAAATATAGAGATTATTAAAACTTACTGTGATTATCAAAAAGCTAATGAATATTTACAAAGTGCCCTACCAATTAATTTCTTGCCAACTAATGTATCAGTCTTGACAAGTTCCCTTATATCTACCATTGAATCAGCTGTTAATCACTCTACTGTGATAACAAATATTAAAAAACCGTTAAACTTTGAAATAACCCCATGGATTAACAAAAATCTTAGACGGTTAATTTTATATAAACATAATTTATTAATGAAAAGGCGCAAATCAAAAAATAGAGGAAAATATGATGATGACTTAAAAAGAATAAGTAAAGTTATAAAATTAGCAGTAAAAAAATGTAAAGATAACTACTATACCGAAAATTTAAGTAGAATTGGAAATGATACTAAAAAATGTTGGAAATTTATAAATAATACACTTGGTCGAACAAAAGAAAACGTTGTCAAGCTTAACGATAGGCATGGAGAAAATATATCAGATGATCAGACAAAAGCAGACTTATTAAACAATTACTTCATTTCAGTCGTAAAAGAACTTAAACAAAAAATTAATACTTTGCCAAGTGATTCTATTAACTCATTGAGGACGCTTAATGTTTCACGTCATCGCTTCATCTTAAATGAGATAACTGTAAATGATATACGTAACATTATTTTTAACATGGAATCAAATAAAACACCAGGTTTTGACAATATATCTACAAAATTTGTGAAAGAATGTCTTGAAGTACTTTTACCTATTTTAGTTGATATATTTAATAAAATGATCAACACTTCAGAATACCCCGACATTTTAAAAATTCATAAAATAATTCCCATTCCAAAAACAACCACTGCGTCCACTGTAGACAAATACCGACCCATTGCTATACTATCGACAATAGATAAAATTTTTGAAAAAATGCTTTATGATAAACTTCTGATATATTTAGAATCAAATAATATGTTGTACAAATATCAGTTTGGTTTTAGAAAAGGCGTTAGTACCCAAGATGCTGTCTTAAACGTGGTACGTTATGCTTGCAAAGGTTTAGATGATGGATTCAGTGGAGTTTCTGGAATCTTCTTTGATTTTTCTAAGGCATTTGATCTTGTGGATCATGAAATAATGCTACAAAAGTTAAAATACTATGGTATTCAAGGTCGTGAGCTTATGTTATTTAAAAACTATTTCATTAACAGGAAACAGTTTGTACAAATTAATCATTACAAAAGTTTTATTGGTACTGTCGAATATGGTGTTCCACAGGGAAGTGGATTAGGCCCTTTACTATTTTCAATTTATTTAAATGATCTAAATAATTTAGACCTAACGGGCCAATTATTTATGTTTGCTGATGACATCTGCTTGTTCTATCCATTTAATTTTGACTTAGTTTTGAGAACACAAATTGAAAGAGATGCTGCTTTATTAATGGAGTTTGTTCGCTTGAATAGATTATTACTTAATACAGAAAAAACAAAATTAGTTAGATTTAGACCCCGTGCAGCAAATGCTAATAGCAACTTTTTTGTATATATTGATGGCAACCCCATTTATGAATCAAATTCAGTTAAATACTTAGGAATTACGTTACAAAGTAACCTATCTTGGGATTGCCATATTAACAATGTTAAGAACCAAATAGCTCCAGCTATTGGTATTTTATACAAACTTAAAAATAAATTATCGGAAAGATCAAAATTGATGATTTACAATGCATTAATTAAATCGCATTTGAATTATCTAGTTTGTATTTATGCTTTTAACAAAAACAATGTATCTCTAAGATCTCTACAACGTTGTCAAAATAAAGCATTAAAAATCGTTTTCAATTTACCAAGAACATTTTCAACACTGTTGTTGTATAACAATATATGTGAAAATATCTTGCCAATTAATGGCTTATATATATATCAGGTTCTATTGTATGTTTTTAAAAGCCTACACAACATAGGTGATCACACAATTCCATTTCTTCAAAACCATGCACATCTTTATACAAGAAATTCTACAAATTTGAGAATCCCAAGATGTAGATTGGAAAAAACAAAACAAAGAATTGACTATATGGGTGGTAATCTTTATAACAATTTACCCTCACGAATAAAAAATTCAGAAAGTATTTCAATATTTAAAAGATTGTGTAAAGAATTTTTGAATAATTCAATAGAAACGCTTTTGTAAATATTATTAAAATAATGTACTTATTAAAATATTTATTATATTGTTATTATAATTGTACGTCAAGTTTAAATAGGTGCCAACTTGCCTCTAAAATGCCTTTTAGGCGCAGAGGCCAAATTATTTCTATGTAAAATATTCTTATTGTACAATTATCGTAAATAAAAAAAAAAAAAAAAAAAAAAAAAAAAAAAAAAAAAAACCACTACAAGCTGCTACAAGTTTCAACATGACTTTTATAAAATTAGACAATAAACAAATAAACAACATTTGTCTTAATTTGAGAGGGATAAAACAAAAAATTTTAAATTTTCGGACATATTTTACTGGCTTAAAGTTGAGTTTAGCGAACTGGAATGTGATGACGTGTGGTTTAGGAAATAGTAAACAAAAAAAAAAAAAAAAACAAAATAGTTTCTCACAAACAGCTTACAGAATCAAACATTTAAAATTGAATTGCTTTTATGTAAAAATAAGTCAGTCCGCCGGCTTGCATTTGGCGGAATTATGATTTACAACTACAAGTGATTACATTTGAAAACAGAAGCTAGGATCGTTAACTTTATGCTTAATTTGTAAGGAGAAGAGAAACCAACTCTAGTTGCGTCGCCAGGAAAAACCTTGGACTTTCCTGTTTAAATAAATACATTGATATTTAACAGCGATTTAATCTGGTTAATGTTATTTTTCTAAAGGTCGTCGGCTACATCACCAAAATAACGAAAAAAGTACTGGCGGAAATGATCTAAAGCAAAAAGACAACGATAACTTATAATAAGCGGAAAATATTAAATTATACGTCGCAACAACTAAGAAATACGCGGGAGGAATGCGCGGAACTTCCCAATCGTTTTTCGCAGAGTTTGTTCATCAGTAAAAATTACAATTGCTACCTTTAGCGTTGACCGAAAAAATATTGTGAAGATGTTTTACTAACTTGATGGACTTATGAGAGAGGGTGACGTCATTACTCCTGACATAAGCGAACCGGTAAATTAGCAAAAGGGCACTTAGTTTCTAAAATTTCGTGGCAGTCCGTTTAATTTGATAAACTACAGAGAATCGAAGTTAATAAAGTGCAACAATATTTTGTAAGTGACAAAACGGACAAAGAAGTTCAAGGGTATAAAGTCTAGGACTTTAAATTCGATACAATTAAGAAGGACAATAGATACAGTGTGCTTTGTTTTAAATGTTAGATTTTGTTGTCTGTTCTCTTTGTTGAAAGAATATAATTCTCATTTTATTAAAAAAATTTTTTTTATGACTGACATTTTGTGAGTATTTCGCCAAGTAATCAAACATAAATAATGTTGGTAACTTATTTTACCTTCAATTTTTATTTTATTCAGTTGTTTTTTTTTTTTTTTTCTAAGTTTACCTTGACATGTTGGACAACATTCTCCGGGTTTCGGTTTTGTCAATTGAGTGTCATCACACTGTGTGTAGCATTTCATTATTGTTTCGGTAACAACACTGCCAACGCATTTGTATGATTTACATGGATCATCAGGATCCGTCCATTCCGAGCCACTAGCATAAGGGATGCCACGAAATATGCAACCTAAAATAGATAAAAAAATAAATAATAAAATTAAATCAATTGTTCCAAAAGTCGATTTTATAAAAAAAAGCAAATAAATAAAAAATTCTAAAGATAAAAAAGTATATGTTTATAAAAAATCTTTGCTTCTAAAAGTACTAAGATCCGGCAACGTCTTAGGCTTGAAAATTTTTATAAAATGGGTCAAAATTTTTTAAAATTTAGATTTCAAAATATTTCTCCAAAAAGACTTAAAACGCATTTCCCTCTTGCAGCAGCGGCCTTGATTTATTTATAAAATAAAATAATAAATTAAGTTATTGTTGTTGTTGCTCATTGTGCGATTATATCATAATTTACATTAAAAATTACCTAAATTTCTATTCGAATAGGGTCGGCAGGTGTCTTTTACTGATTATACGTGTCTAGAAGGCAAACTTGGGCACGAGTATGCACACTCCAGATCGCTGTTGATACCCTTTGAGTAAAGAAAAATCTGCTTAATAGAGTTCTGATTGGGAGAATAAATCTTTTCCAATACTTGTGAAAGAGGTAGATGGAAAATTTAGTTAAAGTCACAAAAAGAAAGGTTGGTGGGGTTCATTAAAACAGATGGACAAGAACTCGAGTGACGGGGCGGGACTAATCTTTCAGGTGTTATTGAACAGAAAAGGTTCCGTGTTAAAAAAAGGAAGACGACGACAACAAGAAAACATTATTTTAGAGCAAAAGCCAATTGTATTGAAGTTTCTATTCTGGTTCAATAGTGTGAAAAGTAGGGAGATGGAGGAAGCAATTTGATTTGCCATTCCACTTGTAATTCTTTTCTAATTTCGAATAAACTATTCTCAATATTTTTGTTTTTTATAAACGAGCTCAGAAAGACCCTTCCCAAAAAATATTTATTACAAATTATAAAATAGTTATAACACGTTCACTGTCCAAGGTAAAAACTGGAGAGTGCCCCACACGTCCATTTTTTTTTTTTGCATAATCGGTGTATTTCGAATAAGCCCCAATAAATATAAATATCTACATCTTTTAAAATGTATATAAATAGCTAAAAGGGTGTTTTTGTTAATAGCCCACATATGGGCTGTGGACTCCATGAAACAAAATCTTCTATAAATCGTCTTCAGAGTCCACAGACCATATGTGAGCTGCGAATATTTTTAGCTTTTATAATACATTTTCTATAGTGATTTTCTTTTTTTACAGACAGCGTTATTTATCAAGACAAACTAAAATACTAATAATTAGACTTTAAGCCATGAGTCGACATTTTTTGTTTTTTTTTCTATCAATGCAAACTGTAGGTCCACGTCAAAAAAACTAGATTTCCTCCATGTCCCAGTACATATTTTGTTTTTTATGGTCTGTTCTGTGAAGTCCAAGTCAAATAAACGATGTTCTCTCAAAGTCCACAATTTTAAAGCTCTTTAAATTTCTATGGGTAAACAGCCCATATATGGGCTGTGGACAGTGAACGTGATAAAGTTTTTCAAAGTTGTTTTATTTATTAGATGGTTGTTTGCTTACCTTTGCATTTATTGCAGCATGTATCGGAGGTTTTCTTTTCTAACAGATAACAATCATCAATTGGTGGACAACTTTCCTGATGGCACTTAACGAAACCGTTCTAAAAAGAAAAGAAATAAAATATAATTAAATATTTGAATATATTGAAATTAAGAAAAATCGTTTCTCTAAATGTTATATTTGAAATTTATGACATCCGTTTCAAGGGCGGCATGAATAAGTCCTTATGAAACAAGTCCCCAAATCCAAAATTAAACTAGTTTTTGTTGCCTTCTGTACATTTTTTGGGGACTTATTTCATTTTGAATTTAGGGACTTTAGGGATCCATTTCAAGGGGTTATTATGACCTAATAAAGATAAAATTTTCTTGAATACCAACACAAAATTGATAACAACCCACCGATTTATGTAAGTTTTCTTCACCCAATTAAACCAAAGGCCCTTCGCTGTAGTTACCTTACCGCAGTTAAGTATTATTTTAAGTCTCTCAGGCAAGAAGTACCTTTGTAATTTTTACCCTAAGTGAGGGATTGTAGCTTCATAATGTTCTTGTAGTTATAAACATAGACAGCATCTACGTTGTTTACGCTAAATGAAAAACTTTTTTCAAGGCAACACAAGTAGCCTGTGAGGTTACTACATATCAATCGTATCTGTATTTTGCATTCATAAGTGTCCTTGTTGCCATTAAAATAGCAGCAAGACTGTTTTCATACAGGTCAATAGTCGAAATTAGTTTCTCAATTTTACGCGAAGCCCTGTCTTAAACTTTAAACTTAATAAAAGCAATCTTTAAAAGTCATTAATTAAAAGAAAATACACTTTGTAAAAGAAGCCACATTCTGTTGAAAATCGAGACTTGCCTGACTCAATTATTCTTTCTTCTATTTATTTTTGTTTTTGGTAGAATTTACAGAAATCCACGTTTAAAACGCTGCTGTCATAATTCCTTCCACTTTTGTAGTCCATTTTTTGGCGTTAAACATCAGAATCTTACGATCAAAATCGACTTCAAACAAAAAACAAGAAAGTTGTCAATCAATTCCTTTGATTTATACCTGAAGCACTCAGTCATTTCTGAAGCGATTTGGAAATATTTTTGAGTTGAAAATAAAAAATAAATAATAAAAAAATTTAAGGGTATCCTTTATTAAAGGGTGTTCTCATATTCTTATTTATAAAATTAGTTGGTTAAATAGATGATGTTTACAATATACACAATTTAAAATAGATAGATGCGAAGAATGCTGATGATGGATTTGGCGCTCCTGAAAATGTAGCATTACATTCTGCCAGCGTCAAATTTTCTTGTTTTCTTTGGAAAAAGTTTGCACACATTGTAAATAATTTTTCTTTCTAAAGACTTTTAGAAATCAAATTAATAAATGAACCTAAGCCAGAGAACAATAAATTTTAATTCATTTAAATATTCACAGTTCAGATCTTAAATAGGAAAAAACTTAAAAATTTCTTAATATTAATAATCAGGCGATTAAGCTTTAAAGTTCTATATTATTTCATTGCCATTAATGCTTTTAGCACGTATAAGAATTTATAAATAAGAAATAAATTTTGGCTAAAAGTTGACTAATTTTTACGTACCGCTAAAGGAATAGATGACCCAGACTTTCTTTTACATGTATTTTAAATGGTCTAATTATGGTACCGAGGTAACTTTATTTTGTATAAGCAAACAAAGTTTATAGACAGAAAAAATTCTGATAAAACATATAATTTACGAAAACTTCGCTTGCTTACGCAAACTTCATTTTCATTTAAAAATTTTAACTGAAATTATTATTGCGCAAACTTAAGCAGACGCTTAATTTTCCAACGAAACAGCTGCACTTATAAACTTTTCATTTGCATTTATAAATTTATTTCAGCTTCATTAATATAAATATTTTTATCTGTCTAAACCAATATTAAAAGGCCACAGGCTTTTACCGTCGTTAAGCTATTGAGCAGTCGAATGTTAATCAGCCTCAAAAGAAAAAAAAAACATAATCCAGCTTTTCGAATCAATATCTCAATACTATTATTTAGTTTTTTTTTTGTAGAAAAAATTTATATATTTTTGAATAAATAAATTTAAATCATATTCATGAATAGAACAGAATTGTTATTGGTTTAGATTCTACTCAATTTGTAATAGAAACTACTGAAATCTCGAAACGAAAATAAATAAAATATTTAAAAATTTAGTAGTTAAATATGAAATGGATATATTTTGCAATGAAATTTTGTTTTAAAAGAGAAAATCAAAAACGTTTTACGGTTAGTTATAATTTAATATTATGACACCATACAGTGTGAGGCAAAAGTGTGTTGATAACTAGAAATAAAATTAAAAAAATATGAAGTTGTAATAATAATAAATCAAAAATGTTTAAAAAAAGTTAAGAGAGAGTGTATGTTTGATAAGATAGAATGTGTTTTTGCTCGTTTAAACAACACTTAAAGATTTTAAGAGATTTCAAAAATTTTTTATTTCATTGACTTTAAACTAATTTTTAAAAATATTAGTCTGAAAAAAGGTGGAAAGTTAGTAGTTTGCAACGAGCATAGCATTGTTCCAAGGATACTAATTTATAAAACTCCGTTTTCAATTGGCTCTGCCAAACTTTTTTAGTATTATTTATTTTTTAGTATTAACGAATGACCACTTAAAAAGCTTGTCATGTTTTTTGGGAACGTTTCAGTTTCATTTGAATAAGAATTATATTTGTTCGATAGTGTTATGCCATCTTCTAAATTCAAATTGATGATTTAAATCAGTACTAACAAGTAAGATTGCTACATTTGGCTAAGTCGAATCTTATATACCTATATCACCTTTTTGTGGTGAAGGTTATAAAAATAATTGTGTTTACTGCGACTTAAGGTGGCTCGAAAAGCATCCTCTTACTCGTTTGAAAATGCCAAAAGCATTCAAGGCTTATAGGGGGTTTCTCAACTATGTAGGTCGATATACTCAAGATAGAATTCGTCTAAGAGGCCTACTTTCTAGCGGTAATTTTTTCTAATTTTTGTTTGTACGTCAAAATGAGTAGTAATCCGATTGTGGAGGTTGTGTAGGCATATTTTGCTGATGCTGTTTTTCTAGATTCAAGTAATTCTATAAGCCGCTTCGGTAATTTTTGAAGATGAATTTTAAGTTGAGGAGATCTGTTTTATGTGTCACTGCATTCGAGCTCATTCTTTCGTATGTAAGTTTTATTATCACATCGATAAGGAAATGTAAGCTAATTCCTTGCTTAATTGAATAACACAATTTTGTACACAAAATATGTGCGCACACACTGCATGGGATGATCTGTACCTGATTATTCTTAGTGCCTGTTTATTTTTGCAGAAAAACGAAAGAAAAAGATCAAATTCAAGAAAGATATCTTCAGCTAGGCTTTATAGTCGACCAACCTAAATAAGGAGAAGGAAATTCGAATAATGAAAATACTGCAAGAAGATATTTCCAATCCAAAAACTGCAGCATCTATCACAGGTGTAGATTATGAGTTACAAGTCTTGGCATGCAGCAGAAAGATAAATGCAAAAAAATTTGGTGATTACGCCAATAAAACAGCTGCACTTTACAATGAAAAATACTTTTGGAGACATGTGCCTTCAATGGTTCTTAAATTTTGTATCATGTCGAACAAATCATTCAGCATTCAAGAGAGCGCAAGAAAAAAGGAACAAAGACTACAGATTATTTCGCGAACACAGCACAAGAAAAATTTCTGGGGCCGAAGTTCGGTGTTTCCGGACAAGATTTAGTTTACAAAACTATAATTAATTATAATTTGTAACAACGAGAATAGGACATACAAATGAAAAAAAAAATGTTTTAGTGTTTTAACACTTGTTTTTTATACTCAACTTCAATTAATAATGGTAATGATAATAATAATCAAGATTCCGATCCAATCAAAAGTTACGGATTTTTTACCTCCTTCTTGCCAAATGTGCCATTGTGTAGCGTAGTTAAAGATCATACATTCTGAAAAAAGTTGAAGAGCGCTTAATACACTCAGTATCAACTTGTATTTAAATTTTATTTCAAAAATAAAATAACAATCTTATAAAATTTCAGCTACTTTTTAAATAAATTTTTACAATTAGTTTTTATTTTTATAGAAAGAGGAAATTAAAATTCAATTTGTTTTCATTTTATTCTTCACTATTTAAGTTAAGAACTTCAATATCTATTATTGCAGCTGCTTGCCTAACGCACTGCATTTAATTTATTTCTGTTATATTTTTTTCCTTTAGTCTCATTCTCCATTTTTGCTTTGATTTTTGCCAGAAAAATGCACTACAAACGTTTGTCGATAAAAATTATGTTTCTAATGAAGTTTTCAAATGCAAAATTATGTGTAAATTTTAAAACGTTTTCACATGAGTAACGAGTTTTTGTTGAACAAATTTTAAGCCCAATTTAATAAGATTTATGCAAATTACAAAATGATTTTCTTGTTTGAAAATAAAAAAATATTAAAAAATAATGAAATATAAGACAAAACAGCTGGATAAAAGATAAATGAATTTTATTAAACTTATAAAAATAAAGTTAGGTTAGGAGTAGCTGTGCAATAATGTGCTGTTTGAATAGAAGTTGGAAAATGGTTACTATACCGTTAAGGGGAGTACCGCCAGAAGAACTAAATCGTGCATTAAATTACCCTCCATAGCAATGAGTGTGAAAACATAATAAATAAAATTACAGGGTGCCCTATACATAAAATTGCTGTTTTGTATATTAAAGGGTGTCCCCATAGAATATTTAATTTTGACATATGCTGCCTTATCTTTTAAAACGTTCGAGGCAGAGAGTTTAAATTAAGAATTGAAGGGTGACCTGTGCATAATACGTAGCCCTTTATTTATACAGTTCAATCGGCACTTTAATGAATTATTTCTGATATGCCAACTCTTATATACCCTTCACCATATATCTGAATCAAGTTTAGTGAAGTAACTGCACTCAAACAAATAAATAGAGAGATGACAGAGAATCCAAAATTAAAAAAAATATATATATATAAATGCCATTGGCTCTTAATGGGTTAAGCATTTTTTTTTCAATTTCAGTATTTCCTTAAAGATCTCTTCTAAAGCTTTTAAATGCTGCCCATATAGATAATTTAAAAAATTTAAAAGCTTCAAAGCCCCGTAACTCGGAAAATATGGGCGAGCGCCAATATTCTCTATCGCCCTATATATTTGTATTTTTGATTAAAGTTACTTCATTGTTCCAAATGATATAGAAAAATTAGAGGTAGGCGTGGTGTTTTGCCCGCTGCATGGAATGATATTGACCGATCTTGCTGATTTCCAATAGCACATCTTTTGACAGTATGTGTGATCGATTGGAGTATTTTATTTTTTTCTGGCTGATCTAGTGCTTCGTTAAACTTGATTTCAACACTAAAATGGACGGACAGACGGACATCGCTCAATCGACTTCGCTATGCTTAGGAAGTCAGAATATAAAAATCTTAGGGGGTCGGAAATATATATTGTAGAAATTACAAACAGAATAACAAAATAATTTATACCCTTTTTTCCGTTTTTGTAGTGAAGGTTATAGTAAAACTAAAATGGTCTTTTCACAGAAGATGTGATTTTGACGTATAGAGTTTTATACTTAAAAAAAATAAAATTAAATTAAGATAAAATTAAAAATTTAAGAGCGACCAATGCATACGTACGGAACCCTTTATCTGTGAGATCTATTCAAATTTAATGGATTTGTTTTAAATTTCATTACAAATAAATTACTTTTTTAATTTAAATAGTTATTCCATTTGAAAACTAATTTTAATTTTTTATTAAAATACTTTTTAAAATTTTTCGCTGATCTTATTAAAAATGCATTCAACATTTTACACATGGTTTTCAAATATTTCAATATAAACGTCAATCATGCGTTGCCTCCAGCTTGTTTCAGCATGTGATTGAATACATTCTAAATATTTTCAATATTTTTGTCTTAAATTTAACAGATTTTAAATCATTTTTGCTTAAAAATTCAAGATCACCTAAACGAAAATGTGTTTATAATTCCAAAGTACTTGTAATTTATTACCATTGATTTATGAAAATTATAACAATTAACAATTTTGTGCTTTATTATTCAAAAACTTTATATATTATTATTTGTTTTTGTTGTTTTTTTTATTTTTTGGTTAAGGTGATCGTAAACTGATTAGTTTTTTTTCTCGCTATTTATTTCAATACTAAATCATTTTTACAAGGTGATCTACATTACAGCGACAATTTAGTTTAAAAAAAAAAGAAACTTTTATATCAAAAGTGTAGCAAACAAAAAACTAAATTCAACTATCAACAGTAAAATATTTCAACAAATCTTTTTTTTGCAATTTTATTTTTTTTTGTTTTTTTTTTTTTTGTCTTTCCAATAATAATTGTATGTTAAATTATGCATATTTGTGCTTTTAAAAGAATAATATTTTATGTTTATTTCAGTTTTTTTGGCTTTTCGACTTCTAAACTCATAATTATTAGATTTTATATATAATTGATCAGAAATAAAGTAGATATTTGCAAAACAACAAAAAAAAAAAAAATGAAGTTTGCATTGACTCTAGAAGTATCCTACTTTTAAGAACTATAACAAATACAAATATAAATTTATGTACCATGAGAAGGCATGATATTTTTAGCAGTAAAGCTAAAGAAATTGATCGTTAGTCAGCACAAAAAATAAGAAACTAAGATCTGCACTAAACTGTCAGTCTAGAGGTTTAACACGTCTTTATAAAACAAATCTTGCAAAAAAAACCGACTTAAAAGTAGACAAACTTAAAATCATAATTCTTGAGGACGTTAATTATACATTAATTGGATTATATTCGAGAAACCTTGCGTTATAATTTTTTATTAAGACAAGAAAATTCAGCAGTTATGTGGTCACCCTTTATTTTTTAAACTTTTTATTGCTGACATAGTAAAACAAAATTTGTTTAAATTCTAAGCGTTTGTCTATAACTGTTTAAAAGATTGGCCATATACATACATCAAAGTATAACCATTAGGGCACCCTTTAATTTTTTATTTAAAATATTTTAACTTGTTATTATACTTGATATAGAAATGGGCATTCTGTCTAAATTTTAAGATTTTGTCTGTATGGGCTTCAAAGATAAGTCAAATTACATCAGTTATAGGGACACACTTTTAATTATAAGGTTTTGTGGAAATTTCAACAGTTTGGTCATATACATCAAATAACAGCAACTGTTGTAACACCCTATAGATGTAATTTTCAATTTTCATACCTCTTAATAAACCGAACAAATTTGTGGACATTCTGTGTAATTTTCAAGTGTTTGTATATAACAGTTCAAGCGAGGTCAATTTACTTCAAATATGGAAGCACCCTTTAATATCTAAATTAAAATTTTATACTTGTTATTACAGCGGACTTAGCAGTACAGGTTCTTTGTAAATTTCAGCTGTCTGTCTATAACGGTTCAAAAGTTTGGCCACATACATGAAATTACATTAACTATTGGGACACCCTTTAATTTATAATTTTGAATGTTTATACTTATTATTGAAACGGTCATAGAAATCGACATTCTGTCCAATTTTCAAACATTTGTCTATAACGGTTCAAGAGATAGGCGCAGGTAAGTCAATATTGCCACCTAAGGGGACACCCTTTAACTTTAAGATTTATTTTTGTATTACTTTTAGCTATTGGGAGCCATAGTAATACGCATTGTTTTAAATGTTGAAGATGTGCGCTTTACGGTTCATAATATACTAAAAAAAATATGTTTGTTGTATAGGGACACCCTTTAGTTTTTAAAATTATAAATTTTTTTAAAACAGGACCAATCTGTAATCATAATCTATTAAATTACAAGAGGTTTTCTAAATCGATTCAAAATTGGCTCAGTTCTGTAGGCACAAACATAAAAAAGCAACATTCAGTCGAATTTATAAACTTCTTCGCGTTTTGAAGTCGGTTTAAAAGAGTTAAAATCGAGCGTGAATTTTTACTTAAAATAATAAAGCGGATAATTTTATGTAACTAATATTTAAATATGATTTCTGTCGTATGGCCGCCATGGCTGGAGAGCAGATGGTGTAAATATCCAACGAGTTCAAAGTTTTTAATTCATATGTAGGTCCCGAACACGACATGGTAGTATTTTCGTTCGTATGTGGAGATTATAAGAGATATTAATTTGAATTTTTTTTACAATATGAATTACTGCATAGCGAAACCAAAACTATCCCCTGAAGAACCCGATATACCATTATCCTTAGATATCTTGCAGATTTTTTTACAGGTCTGTTCGATTTGCTCATCTTTGATTAAATTTCATAAAATAATAGTCTCGTACCCTTTGAATTGCATGTTTTATGTGTAAATGTGTGGCATCTAAATAAATTTTTTCTTTCAGTTTTTCTCTATATAAAATAATATTTAAAAAAATCAAAATCCTTTATAGATTCGTAAAGGTAAAAATAAAAATATAGTGTTGTTCTTGCCCGTTATAGTTTTTATTATTTACCACTAACAAGTGTGGTGTGCATCTGTGAGGGTGGTTAAATAGAATAAACAGGACAGTGAGCTAATGCATCAGAGTCACTGGCAGAGGTGTCTGCGTGTTTGTTAAAAAAAAAACTCATAAGTTCAAATCCCAGCGGCTATTTAAATATAAAGAAAAATTGTCCGTTAACACAACTGAAGCAGATTTTAAAATCTATAAATTTGTTATGGAATGTCATGACTATGGCAGCTAAAAATAATTGTTGAATATTTTAACTTAATTAACAAAAAGTTAATAAGGTGTAGGGCAGTCCAGTCGACGTATAACTTAATTATAGTGAACACAAAAAATAATCTTTTTTAAGTAGAGCATTTAAGAAGTTTTTTGTTTTTTTTTCAAAATCTATTGAATTTTATTCTGTTTAAATTCTTCAAGCAAATAAATTATTATTTATTTCTGTAATTGCAAAAAAAGAACTAAAAATAAACTTCATAAATAAGTAATTTAACATTTGTAAAAAAAAATACCCTTAAGTTGATCGATTACTAAAACAAGTCAAAATTAAAGCAAAATTAGTTTTTTTTTAAATATCGGCTTAGAAACAAAAACTTGGCTTAAAAACACGGTTTGGTCAAAAAAGCATTGATTTGTTATACAACTGCATTCAGACTTATGGCAGCTAAATCTGAGTTGAGATCTAAACTTCAGACATCAACAAAAATTACTTGCACCTGACTATTGATCCAAATAAATAAAAAAAAGAATTCAATGAAAAACCTTAAACATAGCAAATGCACTTTTGGCTGTTGGCTGTTGTTGTTCACAGATGAATATTTTTTTTCCAAAGTTGTGTTTTAAGCAGCGAGACCATAATTAAGCGTTGAAATTCATAGTTAAAATAATATAATAAATTATTAAAGACACTTGTTTAAGATGATTAAACCAAATTGAGAAATATGTTGTAAAATAATAGAGACACTTGTGGAGATATAACAACAACAAGTGTTTTTCTGCTGATGCAGTTGTTTTCAAACAGACTTTTAAGATTTATTTTTTCATACAATGAAAATGAAGCACAAGTTTGGTTGAAATATTCAGTCATGGTGAGTTTTGGTGAAGTAAAGTATATGTTTTCTTTAAGTTTTTAGTATTTTTTAATGTATTTATTTTATATAAATTACGGTTTATAAAAATTAACATTAAAATTGTAAAGTTTTTCGCATTCTAAACAAAGGGGTTGTCTTGGCTGCATATACCAACAGTTTTCTCGAACTCTTGATGTCCCTGTTATCCTCCATTAAACTTTATGCCAAGATTTTCTTGTTTTGCTATACAGGTTGCTTATAATCATTTTATCAGAAGTTTAAATCTGCAAGAACTTAAATCTCATCTCTTGTAAGTTAGAAGTAACTTCACCAACTCATTTTTTGTGACTACACTGCAGTTTATGGTCTTTTAATAATATTTTTTTTTTCATTTGTTTGTGCTTGTTCGGATATGCATAACTGCGCTGCATTTCATATGCAGTACGTTCGAAAATACATCAGTTGGCATCACTACAAATGTCACGTGTTCTAAAATGCATTAAAGATATTTATGATGGGTAAACAAACGTCAAACATGCATCGCAAAAAGCGCTGATGCAATAGACGAGAAGTATCTTTTTGATATTTATTAATTTTATTTTGTTAAATTATATTTGTTTATGCATTTTTAGAAATTTATTAGACATAAAATTATCCAAGCTTTTAATAAGAAGCATTTAGTGAGCACACAAATAATTATTGATTTATAAATTATTAATGTTTAAGAATTCGAATTCGAATTCTTCTCTTAAGCAATTTTTCCACCGTGGCTACTTAAAAATAACTATTTTTCTCTCCACTCAAGATTTTCTTGGGACTTAAACTTATGATCTTTTGTTTACCAAATATGCAACAACGTGGTTCCTCTACATGTGATGGATAACTTTCTGCTTTATTTCATTCATACGCATCATACATGTTAGTAATGGAAGAACATTGGCTTTTGTCGTCGCGGAAGTATAAAAGGTTGCCAAATCTTATTTTTGAAAATTATTTAGATATTAAAATAAGAAATAAAAAATTGCCAAAATATAATTTTGGTGAATTTTAGTTTTTTGGTAAAAATAATTTATTTTTTCAGATTATTTCTTTAACCACTTTTTGGATGAAATAGCGTTTTCAAAATATGTTTCTTAAGTACATTTGGTAATTTTAGTTATCTATTTTATTTTTTGGTAAAAATTTTGTTTTATGCATGAAATTTTTTTTGTAAATTTATAAGATTTCCAAACAAGAAATCAAAAATGAAAATAAACAAAGTGTTGAGAAGTAATTTTTTTTTATTTATTTTAAAATTTCCTATTATTTAATAAATGTCGTAGTATGATTTTTAATTTTCGACATGAATATATGTAATTTTGAGCAATAAAATCTGTATAAGCTTTGAAGTTGTTGCTCCATACATTTGTAATATCAATTTTTTTTTTGATGCCTAAGTTAATTGCGAATAGCTTTTCTAGTAACAATTACAATTGTATAAACGTTTAATATCCTTCATTAAAGTCATTTTAATCCACTATCTATAGCAATGAATCTGTTAGATTAAAGTAATTTGTATGATACCAATAACCATTTAAAAATATTCATGCTAAAGTTTATTAATAACTAAATTTCATGCTTTTTAATTTAACAGGAAACTTTTAAATAAAATTACAATAATTATTTCTAAACTCTTTACAAAAAAGAAAAAAATCATTTCTATATATTTTGCACAATACATATTTACATTAAAAAAAAAAAACCATTTAATTTTTACATTATAATTAAGATTTAAATGTAAATTGTCTCTAATAACAGTATTAATAAAACAACATGCAAATTTCTCTTAGTGTATTTTGTTGTTATTGCTTTAATGTTAAATGATTGATTATATTGATATTTTATACAGTTACGCATGTTCTTGAGATTGCACGCTCTTTATAAAATCCTCTCTTTGTCTCTTTTCATAACTTTTTATTGGGGATTTCTCTTTTGATAATTTACTATCACTAATCAAGTTACAAAAAAAAAAAAAAAAAAAAAAACAGTAAACAGTAAACAGTAAACAGTTAAAGTTTGTTTGTGTCCATGTTTGTGTGTTGACATTGTTTTTGCTTTTTATGCAAACGGCCTTTAACGACCTTGCGTGTAAAGATGTGTTTGTGCGTATCATGCTGGTCGCTGTTCTTGTATTGGTGACTTGACTATAAACATTTCATAAAAAACAATGGAAAAATATGCTACCGCATTTTTATAAAGCGTTTATGGCTGTGTCTTCATGTGAGTTTAAAAAGATGGCAAAAGAAATGTTTAGATTTTTTTTCTTTACCCATCACTAAAATAAAGGGGGCAATATACAACGTTTGTTGTTCTGTTTGTGACACTTTTGCGATAACTTCTTATTATGCCGAAACTGGAAGAAAAGTTGGTTAAGGCCAGAAGTTAAGGGAGAGAAGTGTTCATGGCTTTTTACACTTTAAAAGTGAAAAAAGCTTCTGTAGTAAAGATTGTTCCACGTGTATATGAACGAACTTTTCATGTAATGTATTGTGTGGAACAGCAATTTCAAAGACTCTTAAAGAAAAGCGTTTAATAAGGAAAACCTCGTATGATCATTTCATAACAATAAAACAACGAAAATAATCTTAAATTACGAAAGCATATGTACTAGTTTATTTACCCTTTGAAAGAATTTTGGGAGTGAGACTCGTCATGTGTTTACTTGGGCGAAGTTACGGTGGAGAAGTCTGACCCGTCATCTGAATTTGATAAGTAGGCGTTGATTTTTGCAACAACTCCGCTAGTTGGCGTTGATCGCAAGCAATTGCCGCGTATGTTATAAACATAAAATAAGAAAAAAAAAAAACATTTGGCAGTGCAAACAGTGCCAGGTACCTCTACATTTGCCGACATGTTCCAAATAAAATGTATAACTCTTACATATTTATCAATATAGCAATAAATTAAATCCGTTCAATATGCATAAAAGTCTCCAAATAATTCAGTACTCAAAGGGTTAATAAAAATTATACCCCTACTGACAGCAATAGGTTTTCTTCTTCGCAGCTATAGATCAGCTGTAAAGTATAGTTTTGAGTGCCGGACCATGCATGGGAGCAATTAATACTGAATTTCTATCTAGATATGAGTAGTACAATTTTAACGATTTAAATTCTTAAGATACAAATGAAATGACAATAAGTCTTCATGTGAATTAAAAGGAAATGGTTTAAGTGTTTCAACATAAACGTTCTTTCCTCTAGATTCAATAGATATTGATAATCCTTTTTTAGAAAAGATACGAGTTAGAAGTAAAGAATATATGCTTTCAATGCCTCACATTTTTATTGCAACAAATGTCAATGTTTCCCATCAAAAATCATTGAATTGATAAAAAATCTGTTCCAAATAAATGCTTTAATCAAACTTACAAATAACTTGAGCATATTTTGGATTAAAGTTTATTAAAGTTCATTAAGAAAATGAACTTAACTTTTCTATCAACAGCTTTTCAGTAACTAAAAACTTCAACCTAAAATTTTTGTATAACTTAAATTTTATAACAACGAATTTTTCGATACTAAAACATCCATTTAAAGACTTTCGATAGCTTAAATTAATTATAACAATAAAATTTCTCTCAGTTATTAAAATTGATTTTAATTAAAAAATTTGTTTTTAATTGTAACTTTGTTGCATTTTTCATCTTTTTAATTAAATAGACAACTCCTTGGGAAAGTAAACATAAAATTCACGAAACGTTGGGGAAATATGTGATAATTTTTTTTATTTGCATAAAACAATTTAGGTCATATTAGCTTGTGAAGCTGAATCATTTACATTTTAACAATAACTTTTTATGACCGAAAACAAGTACAGTAATAAAAAAATTTGCATTCACATTGCATTCTACAGAAAATTTATCGATAAATTAAATAAGTAGAATTTTCTATGAACGAGGTTTAAAAACTATCTTATACTTTAATATATTTCATGCATTTTTCGATTACTGAAAGAATAAAAAATTTTGCAATACATTTAAAATTTTAGATAAATCAAGTTATTGAACGATAACAGAAATTTTGTATCGAAAATTTCTTGATAACTTAAAGTTTCTTGATAACTAAAGCTTTATGTAAAAATTTTTTGAAAGCTGAGATTCCAATCTGATATTTTTTATTATTTGTGATTAAAAAAGAAAATTTTTTCACTTTCAATAAATTTTTAACGTAAATTTATCCATAATTTGGACGAGCGTAAAATCATATGAAAAACAAAAAAAGAATGCAAAATATTCTACATTAAACTTCTTCAATAACATTAGTTTTGCAGCGAAAATTTTTCTGTAACCAAAATTTTTTCCTTATTATTTTTCGAAAATAGAAAATCTACATTGAATATTTTTCAATAAATAAATCTACCTGAAATCTTTTGGATATAACGAACATTTTTTCGATAGCTAAAATTTTTCATTAAAATTTTGTCGATAACCGAAATTATCTTTCGGTAATTTTCGATAGCTAGAAATTTTGAATGGAAATTTTTCAATAGCTAAAAATTTGAATTGTAGATTTATCTATAGTAGTTTTTATCGATAACCGAAATACCACGCACACAAAAAAAATTATCGATAACTGAAATAGTCTTAAGCATTATTTACCGTTAAATGTTTAAGAGTTTATTGAAAACTATATATCGATATCGATAGCCGTCTTAGAGAAAACAGCAAGAATTTTTAGTTTATCTTTTATAACCACAAATTTTGTATTGGAGCCCAGAACACATAAAATATGTCCATTTTATTTAAGAATTTAAAATGTAAAAAAAAAACTTGAAAAAACCTGTTTGTAGAACATTTACGTCACTTTTCTGGCATTGGAGGTTTCGATATTTCTGAACATTTTAAGGAAAATTGTTTCGTTTTAAAATTTTATATATTAAAATTTTTGATTGCAGATATTTGATCAAAATTTATTAACAACGAAACATAAAGTATTAATATTTCCAATTTATATTTTTTAATTTTTATAATAAATAAAGCTTTCGTAAGCTCTTAATCTCTTTGTTGACCAATGGAATCTAGAAGCCAAATTAACGACTACCAAATAAAGACACTTACTCAATGATTCTATCTATTTAATTAAGATGATTTTTAACCTCCTGGTTTTGCTTAAGAATATAACACTTTTTCTCAGTTTAAATGTTTATCAAACCAAAACGATAAGTCAACAAAGTTTTCTGTCAATTTCAATTTAAAATAATTCTATTCGAATATTTTGTGGTTCTTAATTGTCATTTGTTTTGTTATTGTCAGAATAACGACATGTTAATATCTTTAAATCTTAATTCTTAATCGAAAACAAGAAAAATAGATTAAGTCTAAATAAGTCTAAATAAGCTTAAACAAAAAACACAGCAGCCCGATTGTTAGGCAGCTTGTGCCAAAAACTCCAAACGAACGAACAAACTACCGAACATTTAATGTGACGAAAAATATTTGTTTAGCGACAAAAACAAAACATCAATATCGAAATTGATTTTTACGACTCAAGGTCGTCAAACGAGTTATAAAATACTCTGAGTGATGGATTTTTTATTATTTTTATTTTGCTATTATTTTTTTTATTTTCGTACGAATATTTGTTTAATACTCGTAAACATCATTTTATTAGATTTAAGATACGGCTTCAAGATGTTAAATTATTATAAATATATATGAGACAGACAGAGTTAACAAAAAATACAATACAAATAGACAGCCATAGACACACTTATACTCATGAACAATTGGTCACATGTATGTAGCGATACATTCTCTATGAGTGACAAATATTAAGATTAAATAGCAACAATAACGTACTAAACTTTTTTTTTATAGGACAGCTAGAAAAATATTGAAAAAACCACAAAAATCTAACATAAGAAATCAATTTTTAAATATGATCATTTGGCAGACTTGGCGCCGCATTAGAAACGTATTGAAATATAAACTCACAAACACATTTCAAGCAAAATATTTATTAATACGATTAATCGAAAATAGCACAAATTAAGCAGGTTGATGTTTAGTGAAGTTCAAGACGTTTGTAACAGTGCCCTACTATTTATTGGGTGGAAGTTTTTAGTTTTTTGCTTTTTTACACAGCATTGGCCTAGAAAGGTGCGAACTTAACTTTTTTTTTATTTTTTTAAGATTATGACATTTATCAAGTTTTCAAAAGCAGCATTTATTTTGATTGCACATAAAACACGGAATTTTTTCTTCTATTTCTTCCCTTCAAATTAACGTTCAAGTTCGACAGATTAATGTTGGGCGCTATGGACTAATTGATTTTATTTCATAGAATCAGAACTAGATATCGACGACTATAATAAATTTAAATCCGAAGCAACTAATTCTTTCAGAATGTAGGGTTCTGTATAACTCTGTCGAAAGTTTTAAATTGCACTAATTAAATTTATTACAATTCCTTTATTTGCAAATTTTTCCCAAAAAAAAACCAAAATCAGAAACAGGAGAACTTTGTACTGATCATGCAAACAACGTTTGATGTGTAAATAGAATAAAAAAAAATGTTAGCAAGCACAAGTAGTTGTCTTTGGTTGTTGTAAAATAAAAAATCACAAGTCATGAGTTCAACTCCCATCACCGCTTTGTATATAGAGAAATATAATTGTTGTTGTTGTCACGATAGACAAGATGATTAAAAGTCAAATAAATGAAAAGCAGCACTTCATTTTCTCAGGAAAGGCAAAGCAATTGTTGTGTAGCCGCGGCAAATGACTTCAGATGAGATGATAAAGGTGCCTGTTTTGAAACACTTGGCCATACCTTAGTGGAGCCTTTGTTGATGAGGAAGGTATAAGATAATAACAGTAGTGGGCAGTCGTAACTAGTTTGTTAAAAAGAGCTTGGAATGCAAAACAGAGGATTGTGGTTCTAAGTTTCGCTGGAGTCACAGCATATGGTGGTAAGGAAGACTAAGCGGGTTAAAAGTAAATATTTGCTTAATAATACATCAAGTAAATGGCTGCGCATATTAAGTAAACACGGGATTTCGGAAATAATTATACCCAGAGCCATAGAGAAATAAGAATAAAATAAAAATTGACGTGCTGGTATTTGCAATCAATAACTTCTATTATCGAAAAAATAGCTACGATTAATTAAGACAACTTTTTATAAACAATCAAGCGCACTAGAATTTCTAGACTATTGAATGGCTCTAAGTCTTATAAACCCGCCACCATTTATCTAAATTTAGTTTAGTGTAGCAACTGCACTCAAAAAAACAAAAGAGAGGATTAAAAAATAAAAAAATACATAAAAAAGCCATCGGCTTTTAATGGGTTAAGCATTAAAAAAAAAATAGTATTTTCTAAAAGATCTCTTCAAAAGCAAAAGCCCGTTGGTCGGAAAATATGGGCGAGCGCCAATTTTTAAACTTGATGTTTTTTTCATAATTCTATATCGATCATATATTCTTTTTTTATTGGAGTTTCTTTATTGTTCCAAATGATGTAGAAAAGTTAGAGGTAGACGTGGTGCTTAGCCCGCTGCGTCGAAGGATATGGACCGATCTTTCTGATTTTCAATAGCACCTCTTTCGACACTATGTCGGATCGATTGGCCTATTTTAAGTTTTTCTAGCTGATCTAGTGTCTCGGCAAACTTGATTTCAACACTAACAGGAACAGACAGACGGACATCGCTCAATCGACTTCGCTATGCATAAGAAGTCAGAATGTACATAAATACTTTATAGGGTCGGTAATGGATATTATAGAAATCGCAAACCGAATGACAAAATTAGTTAAACTCTTTTTCCACTTTTTGTGGTGAAGCGTATAAAAATGTTTAGATTTGCAAGCAGTTTGTAGGTCGCCTGCGAAAAGCTGAACTAATTATACACCTTCAAACTTTTGTAATTTTCACAAAGTCTTTATTCGTTTAAATAAATATTTTCTTTAATTTAAAAACAACAAAAAATAAAACATCATTTAAATCGACATACGTACATAATGCCGGCGTCTATAAAATCTATAATTTTTGTTGGTTTTAAACAGAAACACTACAAACAACAATAGAAACTAAATGAGCTTTAACACCCGAAGTCGTTAAAACTGAAAAATCAGTCGTCGTACAGGCATTAAAAAACAGAAGACTGTGTTTTATTTAAAACTTAAACATGAATTTTAAATAACTTTAAGCTGCACCGCTACCAGCTGTTGTTCCACGAGTAATAGCAGCAGCAGCAGCAACAGGTTCAGTTAACAGTCCAACAGCACTAAATACAAATGCTATGACTTTAACTACTGATCGTGTGTGTTGTGCGCGTGTGTAGAGAACGATTGAATTGTTTTTAAAAGTTTAGTTAACGTAACCAGCGGCAGTGATGGCCACAATAAAAAGAATTTTGTCTATTTAACTGTCGCCAGCCAGCTAGTCGGCCCTCCGGCCACAAAAAAATAAATATATACAAATGTATTTACAAATACAGATAGAAAAAAGGTTTTTGCATTCTAACATCCCCACCACTGTAAGGGGCCCTAAGTTCAAATAGTTAAATTAAATGTTTGAAAAGTTAAAATGATCAAACGCTTTGTAGAGTTTTTTTTAAGGTGCCTGTAAAGTCTCTTGCAAAGAAAAGAGAAGAAAGAGCGAACACCAGAGAGCATAAGAAATTAAGGAAAAAGATTAATTGAATAAAAAGATCGTTAATTGCATTTGAAATATTTCAATAAATCATGACAAGAGTGCAATGAATAAAATTAATTAGTTGTTAGAAACAGAAATAAAGAAATAAGTTTTAAAACCAATAATTTTTTTGTGATTTTAAACAAACTTTTGGAATTATTTAATTTATATTAAAGAACTAATTAATTTGCTGGAAAATAACCCAGCAAGAAATGGACGACTTAATTGACACTGACAAATTTTCAACAAATTTTGAACAAATGTTGAACGGGTTTGCGCCGTTGTAGTGCTTTTTGTACTAAATTGGAATTACAAACAAAATGTAAGTTTTAGCTGCTCCAAGTTCGCTTATGTTCGTTAATTCTGCATGAGGTGCAGACTCTCAATAATTTATAAGTCTATGCCTACACATTTTTATGTTGACTATTTTCTAGTAAGCAATCCTTAGTTGGTTAGTTCTTCTTTTCACGTACATTGTCCTTCAATTTCTGATCATTCTCTCATTTTAGGCTCATTTACGCTCAATGTTGGCAGTGCTGATGAATTTGAATACCGTGATTTAAAAAATTTAATTGGGCAGGACTTTTCTTTCTTGGAGAACTATGAATATTCGTCTATATTTAACTTTTTAGATGTAAACTCAAAATTCTCTTTGATCAATTCTCTTTTATAAAAACTCTTTTCTTTTGTTCCTTGAGAGTTACATCACGTAGGGGCAATGATTTTTGGATGAAATCCAACCGTGTCATTTGAGAAAGGTCTTTTCGTGACATTTCTTCTTCTGTCTTTAAGGCAATTTTTTCCAATGAAAACTGGCAAACCAATAAGGCAAAAAGTATTATTCGTAAAGACGGAACTAGATATTTTTCTCAACTTTTTGGCTCTCTGAAACCAGGTGGCTTGTTGAAAGTTAAAAGGTGGTCTCTTGCTGTAGATAATATTAACCCGAGCCATGAGCTTGACCTTAATATCGTAAATGAGCAGTTTGTGGGATCAAATGTACATATTCATGATAACTCTCTTTTTGCTGATCTCAATAATCTACATGGCTTGTTTTCCTTCATTTGTATTAATGTTACTGACCTTTTCGATGCATTCATAAGGTTTAATCTAAGTCAACCGGCGTGGATGGAAATTCACTTAAGTTTTTAAAAATAATTTTTCCATATACTTCTGATATTATGCTGGACCTGATGAACTTTATATTGACTACATCTACATTTTCGTCTTTATGAAAGATTGCTGGTGTTGTTCCTCTGCCTGAATCTAAAATTGTCCATAGTCCTAATGATCTGCGTCTAATTTCCATTCTACCTGCCCTTTCTAAGGTTATATTCAATATATTTAAAGTCTCTAAATCTCCGTTTTGTATCGAATGTAATCTCTGATCATCAATATTCTTTCCGTAATGGCTTTAATACTACGTCCCTTCTTTTTAGTCTCACTGACTCCATTAGTGGCCATATCAATAGCGATAGAGTAAGTTTTCTTATTTCCTTAGACTTGCCTAGGGCTTTGGAATCAATTGATTTTAACAAAACGATCTATAAACTTTTAAACGAATTCAATTTTTCTAGTACGGCCTGTAAGCTACTTTTGTCCTATTTGACTGGGAGAACCCAATTAGTTGCTGTTAATAATGCAATCCAAATATGATATTTTCCTGAATTTTTAAGTCTTTTTTTGCAGATCGTTTTTGTATTTGAATTCTTCGTAGCTGGAATGGGTATCCAAAAAGTAAAATACAAATTAAAAGTAAATGGTCAAAAAGGCATGGATTGTTTCCTAGTTAAAAAGAATTAATCGCAGCCGCCCCCACTACCAAATATGGAGTGTGTAAAAAGAATGAACAGAAAAATCACGTAGCTATGACATATTGAACAGCTTGTTAGTTAAAAACAGAATATAATTCAGATCCCTACGGATTCGAGATAAGTTTTAGTTTCGAGAAGGAAAAAAAGTTGTTATGCATTCACGGTAGAAGAGTTGGTAAGCCGCCTTTATACTAGAATATCAGATGATATGTTAAAAAAGTCTATATAGTAAAACAAGGCAATTCTCGTCCAAATTACTACGAGGACTTAATTAGAGAGAAAAGCAACAACACAACAATAGTGTGTGGTAGTCGTGGCCGTACTTTTCAACAGTTTCTGAATAAAATACAGTGATTTAAAGTCTCGCCGGAGCCCTCAGTAATTGTGGTCTGGATGATTACGCTGGTTAAGGCCGCATAATTACTGAATAAGATATCAATTAGGTCGAATTCTATCAAAATCACAGAATTTTGCGGAATAGATGAATACGAAAGTTTATCAAAGCTGATGTTTAGTAAAAAATAGTTAATGAAAAGTCAGAAGTGTACTTTCCCCTCTTAAACTTTACACGTACATCTTGACGCCCATGGACACATATCCAGAGGACACATATAGAGGAATGTATGACGTTATTTGATCTACACGGAGGAAAACGGAGGCTGGACAAAGCTAATAAATACATTCTTTTCGATGTTTTTCGTGAGGAAAAAGATTTATGGTACTTTTCTCGAGTGACACAAAATAAGAGATCAAGAGCTAAACGTGAACTTTCAGAATATTGAAATATTTAAATTACAAATCCTTAAATCGGTTAGAAATAATAAAATGGTTTGCAATTTGAATTTAATTATTTCCATAGTGCATAGTTTTTAATACCAATTGTGGTCACACATCGAACTCCTACATCAAATTTTTTGTTTGCATATCAAATCAATACATCAAATTCATTTATCAAACTTCATTTCAAAGTTGTTTTGAAGAAAACAGAACGAAATAAATGAAGAACATGATTGATGTTTAGCCACTGTAAAGCTAAAGGTGCGATCAGATTAGTCAAATATTTGACCAAAAAAGCGTAACCACTGCTTTTACAAATGTTTATCTTTATCTCTTCTGTGCCATTAGGAATGACGATTTATAATTTAATAAATGTGTTCTCTTACCTTTTATATTGAGTAGAATCTTAAATTTCTTAATAAGTCGTTCAAAAGGACAAGACTTTTTTTCCATAACTTAGTGATTATACCTTTTTTGGTTACATATTTGACTAATCTGACCGTACCTTAAACTGAAAATATAATTTGAAGAACTTCGCGCATACACATCAAACTACTTACAAATTTCTGCAGAGAAATTAGAAAATATTAAAAGTATTTAAAATTTTGTGGAATTTTTTTTTTTAATTAACAAAATAAACAAAAAATAAATAAAAACTCGTAAAATATGTTTAAAAAAAAAAATAAATTCATGTGTTACATTGCTGTTGAACCCTATGTCTTCACGAGCCATTGAATTGAACAAGACAAGCACCAAAAGTGGCAGAACAACCGTACTAATTTGTCCATGTTCTTGTACGTGGCGAAAGCGTTTTGATGATAATGTTTTTTGTCTAAACATAATTTTTTGTTTGTCGTCAGGGTTGTTTGAATGTTTTAACAAGAAAGATAGTATTCGCATTTTAATAGAAGACGTGAATTCGAAAAACAGAAATCATACTAAAATCATATTTGATTGTTGTACATGAACATTGAGAGTCAACATTAGTCTAGTTCATGTGGGACATAATGTTCAAACGTAGGGTAAGATTTCTAAAGAGTTTTAATTTTAAAAGCTTTAAAATTTATTTCAATCAGTTTTACACCTTTTCAAGAGCTTAATCGATCTAATTTCGAAACGAGCTGTTTCTTTCACTTTTATATTTCCTTTAAGACGTTCAAACATTAGAAAATAAAAAAATATTTTTTTTTCGCAAAAGCTTTAAATAATTGATATGTTTTTTTATTATTCAGTGTATTTTAACTTTAATTTGTTTCTCTTGTGATCATTGATTACTGATTAAACGATTAAAGACCTCTCCTTACCTGTCGCGCTCTCTGGTGTTTTGGTTTCTTTCTTAAACAAAATTATTTATCTCTTATTGACTTTGATTTAAAATGTTTGCTGTTTGCTGTTGCTTTTTGTCTGTTGTTTGATTTTGTTTTTAACTTCGTGTTAAATTGTTGTTGTTATATATTTGTTATTTTGTTTTTTCTGTGGGCGTAACCAAAATATGTGCTGGCGCCACCTTACTTTAAAATTCATTTGCTGTTGTTGTTGTTATTTTTTTTAAGAAAGTTAACTGTTTCTTTTTTTATTCTTCATTAGTCCGTCGAATTTGTTATTTTTCGTTATTTGAACCGTTGTCTCGGATTTATTATTTTATGTTTTTAATTCGTCTAAATAAATTTTCAATAACTTTTTTATCTGTAATAATTCATTTTTATTAAAATTTTTTTGTAGATGTTTTTAAAGAAGGGATAACAATGATTTCGCGATTGTTTTACACAGGCATAAAGAAGGGTTCTTGTATAATTTGGATGTGCTGGGGTTTGGTTAGAATGTTAATTCCCCCATTAAAACAGTTGTCAAAAAAATTAAATAGTTATTAACTGACAGAAATTGCAGTTAAATTTATTGTCCAAAAAGGTTTACAGTTGAATTTAAAATCCTATTAAAGTTCGTTTATATCGAGTGTTTTTTAAAGCGCGATATAACTTTAAATTATAAAAAATAACACTTAAAATACAATTTTTATAAACAATTTTCTCTTATTATTTTCAGTAAATTCAGGCAAGTCATTATGAATAGACTCACGCTTGAACAACGCTATCAAATCATCAAAGTTTGCTTTGAAAATCAGTTATTAATTCGACGACTAACAGACGACTTCGTGATTCTTATTGTGCACGTAATCGTTCGTCTGAGCAAGCCATCTATCAAACTGTGTATAGATTTCGTACCCTACAGATTCCATTGCATCTAAAAAAATGCACCGTTTTGTATGGTTTACACGCCACCAGCATCCCATCTTATTTCTTCAAAAATCAGGCCAGATCTCACGTTACGGTCAATGGAGATCGTTACCATACCATTATTAATGATTTTTTGTTAAAAAATATAGATGACATTGATCCGGACGAAATATGGTTTCAACAAAATGGCGCTACGTTCCACACGGCAACAGCCATCATCGAGTTATTTAAATCAAAATTTGGCGATAAGTTGATTTCGGGAAATGGACCTATCAATTGGCCTCCAAGGTCGTCCGATTTTACACCTCTTGATTTTTTCCTGTGAGGCTACATGAAGTCACTGGTTTATGCTAATAAATCAGCAACAATTGAGAGGCCAACAATTGTTCGTGTTATTCGTGACTTACGGTCAGCAGTACTTGAAAAAATACCCAAAATTGAACATCCAGAATGCGCTTCGTCATTAGCAGCCGCGGTGGCATAGTCCCGAAAACATTTGGAAGCCCTTATTTTGAAGGTGCAATAGGCAACGTTTGAACGTTAATTTGAAAATAATAAAGACATAAATATAGAATAAATAAATATAAAAATAAATACAAAAAACTTGTTGCTGTGGAATTATGTTTAAAATTTTTGGATTTATTCTGTTTCTCATTTAGTCAATTAAGTTTGAAGCAGAAGAATCTCATTTTTTTATTCAAGTTTAGAGAAATAAATAAAATAAATTAATTAAAATAAATTTCGAAATTAATTACGAACAATAGAAACAAAAATTAACGTTTCATTTATTTTTTATGTCGTTCTAATAAAAAAAATCTGCAGTAGGAGTAACACATTTAACACGACTTGCAGTCAAAGAATGTAGTTCAGATTCAAAAGGGTTAAATATTTAAAAATATTTGAATCGCCCTGTTTTGGGAAAGTAATTGAATTAGAGTTAAATTCTTAGATTTAACAGTTCTCAAGATTAACCTTTTATAAAAGCATTGAAATTAAAATTAGGCTGTTGTCTTAAGACCTGAGGCCGTATACATGTAAATTACTCATCTACGGGGACGATTACAGAGATTATAGCTTGTGAATGTTCCAAAAAAGATCATTATTGTCTTTTTGCTTTGTTGATTTAATGTTGATGTCATATATTCAATTTCTCTTGGCGAAATGGCCATGCCTTTCTCACAGTAATACATCTCATTTTGTAGTTTTAAATGATAAATATTTAATGAAAATATCTTGAAATATTTCTGTATATTTGAAGGAATCAAGCACAATGAACGTAAATTAAAAATTAAAATCAGCATCAGTGTCGTTTTAATCAAGAAACTGAAGCGGGTGAAATTTGGCGTTGTAAAGAGTCAAAAAGTATTTAGGACTTAATATTTTTATAAAATTAAAAAACGAAAAACAATTTTATTTTAATTTCAAAAAAAATTATTCTTACACAATAATTTTCAAAATTTTATTTATGCCCGATTTTAAAGAAACAACAATCTTTTTTTTTTATTTATACACATGTGTAAGTGCAAAAAACTTTTAATTGAATTCAATTATTCATTTCTTGATTGCTTAAGCTTTTTTCTGAGTTTAATTGATTAATCAAGGTTAAACTTTAACATGAACTTTAAAAATTTTGTTTATTTTGTCTTAAGTCTCAAGATTTAATTAATTGAATACCAAAAAAGTAGAAGATAAAACAAGCAAATTTTGCATTTACATCTGAGCTTTAGAAAACACAAAAAATATTTAAATTTTGTAAATGGTTTTAAGTTTGTCTTGTATTTACTGGCAGCTTAAAATAATTATTTCAAAATTATCAGCCAAAATTAATAGAAATTAGAATTATTTTAAAATAAATTATTTAAATAAACGAGATTGCCCTTTTGAAGTATTTTCACAGAGTTTTTTTCTAACACATTAACGAATTAAAAAATAGATGTTTCAAAATAACTTTTTCTCGTTTTAAGTAATAAAACGCTTTAAGAAAACCTTTACCAAAGCTTTGGGGAGTTTAATATGACTTGAGTTGAATATGTCTACATAAAACTAGTTTTAATTTTCTAGACTAGAATTCAATCGTTTAGCATTTATTCGCCCTTAAACAACTTATTTATCAACAACAATTACTTTGTCTATATTCAAGGCGCTGATGGGATTTAAGTTCATGACTCGTTATCTTCTGTTTTGAAACAAGCAGACATCTGTTCCAACGTTTCGTGGCTACTCATCAACAAGTATTTTCTCTATATTCATGGCGCTGATGGGATTTAAACTAATAACTAATGATTTTCCGGTTTACAAAAAGCAGCTTCCCTTATTATGCTCAAACACAGTGCATTTGTTAGTGGCAGAAGTAAAAACTTATGAAGCTGTGTTTAATTCAGTTAAGACAAAAACTCACATTGTTAAAGGACAACATTAGTTAAGTGTTGTGTAATTTTATTATCTTGATGACACATGTGAACATCATCTTTAATAAATTCATTGAATTTTAATGTTTAAAATAAATACCGTTTAATAACTCTTTGAAATTCATATAAATTAATATGGTCATTTGAAATATTAAATAAAATACAAAAATGTCTTCTTCAAACATACGAATTGTTTTTTCTTTTACATTTTAATTCAATTTCTTTTATTTGGCATCATTTCAGCTTTTTCTTAATGGTCAGTTTCGGTGTTCGTTCAAGTTTTATCTTTATCTAATTTAAAGTTTGGCCAAAGTTATTGAACTGTTGTAAGAAGCTCAGAAATAAACTTTTCAATTGAAATATTTACATTTTTTTTCCTACTTTTTGTATTGAGAGGAAGAAAGTCTGATAAAAGTTTTCTTTCTTTCTTCATCATTGCTAGTAAAAACTGTAATAATTTTAGTTTTAATTTATTACATTTTTTTTTGTGTATTCAAATACATTTTTACGCATGTAATTCAATTGTAAAATGTGTTGCAGCAACATCAATATTGATTATATGCTTCCTTAATGCTCTTTTTTGTAGCTCTTGTAACCAGAGGAACGTTGTCATGTTAGGCGCCAGTTTATGACACTTTGTTGCTTTTATTACAGTGACTCAGAGAACGTGTGTGAGTTGCGTTTTATGACACATCCTTTTTAAAACCCATTTTAGTTAGAAAATAAAAAAAGGGCTTTAACCAAATGTCAACATCTCATAATTTGTATGTCTTGTTCTTTTTTCATAATTTTGTTGCAATCTTTGTTGTCAATTTTTTTTTTATTGTTTTTTGGTTTGCAATTTTGACCATTTTGCCCATCCTTAAAATGTATATTTTTATTGCCATATAAATATGGAAATGACAAATTTCAAACTAAAATTTAATTTAGATGGCAAAAATTTGATTGTGTAGACGAGTGTCGTGTTATTGAGATTTTTTCTCTTTATTGTTATTAAAACGAGTATTTTAGAAATAATAAAACTACAATGTAAAAATATTATTACATTTACAAAAGTCTTACAATGCAAAAATGCAAAAACATTTTTAATAAAAGTGAACGTTATAAAACAGTGGCGGACTTTACAACAACAAAGAAAAAATAGAAACTTTCTAAATTTATATATTTCTGTTACATTGAATTTTTCAGATTTACGGAAAAGGGGAAAAAGAAATTAAAAGTTTTTATTCCTAAAAACCCCTTAAAAATTTTACTATTTTCATAAACAATTTTCAAAGTAATACTCGTATTATCACGCAATCTGAATATAATAATTTTGTTCCCCTATTTTAAAACCCCTTTGAGAAAAAATCTTTTAATCTGGCAACACTGGTCTTGCATATGCTTTCAAATAGCATACATTAATTTAAGGCGAATTCATATCAGGTAAACTATCGACGATTACAACACTGTAGAAGAAATACACTCGAAGAAAGATAGAAAAATAACAAATGCAAAAAATAGTCACAACGGCTATCGTGCACTTTCTCTTTCTTTGGACTTATAATCATTAATTTAACTGAGGCGAGATTCGTGCTCAGCCACACCTAATTACCAAAAAGGCAACCACTCTACCCAACTGTCGCACGATTTGAAAACAATGTTATGTTCTAAAATGAATATGATTTGAAACCGCAAAACAAGTATCTGCGAATTGTAGTTGTTGAAAATTTAGCGCACTTATTTATATACTAAAACAAACTGAGAAACTTTAAGGCTAAAATTTTCATGAACATAAAAACTTTAGCATTTTTTAATTTGAATACGAGTCCTTTATTGGCGTTTTTTTTCTACTTCAAAGCTCCGATTAGATTTGTACTACGGTTTTAATTCTGGAAGTGCATTAACCAACTCATCTATCGCGAGTACGTAACAAATATTTTTAATAAACATCTTAGATATCAGGACTTCACAAGATTCGTTTATTGTTTCCAAAAACGATCCGGTGAGATTAAAACTCAACAATTTCAACTAAATGCTCCGTTGGGATTTGAACTCAAAGTCAATAGTTTTTGGTAAACATTGAAGCACTCACTTAAGTCAATGTAATACATGCAGCAACAAAAACAACAACAATCTATTAGTTTGCTTTTTAGTTTATTACATTCGCGTGTTAGTGAGCGAGCGGAAAGTTATATTCAACTATGTTTATTTAAGGCAGCATTCAGCTTTTTGCTCTAACAGAAATCTTAAAAACCAAATGATGGCGAAATAATATTAGCTGGTCTCGATGACGAATTCATTAATTTTCGCCGAAACGCTAAATGTCAAATACCATATAAGAAACAAACTTATACATATTTTCTATATGTGCAGTTTAACAAAAAGCGTTTCGGCGAAAATAAATGAATTCGGCATCTAGACGACCTAATATTATTTCGCCATGGTTTAAAATCATATTTTTGCAAGTATATTTATCGAAGGAGCGAATTACTTTTGCCTCTAAATATTTTCATTCATATCGTCATAGATAAAAATTTTAATATCTGAATTAAACACGCAGAAGGACCTCTATCTCATAATAAGTCCTTTGTTTGAATCTTCAGCATTTAAACTTTATGGCCCCCGAAAAGTTCAAATTTATAAATGTTAAAGTTTAAAGGAGTCTTACTGTTTTATTTTATTAATATGACTCTCCATCCCTCTTGTTGTCATGTTATTGCAAATGTTTACAAAAAAAAAAAAACCAACAAAAGTCACACAACTATTGTAATATTCGACAATTTCGCACACATACAATAATTTATGAATAAAGCAAATAAATTTAAAAATAAAAACTAAATAAAATTATTGATTTATTTTTAAAATAACTTAAACCTTTGGCCCTTCTCTGAACAAACAGCCTCTTTAAGTTGTTAAAAAAAAAAACTTTGTGACAACATGAAATGGCAAGCGGCCAGGTCAAATAGTTAAATGTCAGTTACTGCCAAAAAATATTTTAAAATATTACAAAATGTGTTTTTGATAGAAACACGTATGAATGTGTGAAAGCATTTTACTTAAGGAAAATTGTTTGCAAAAGCCAGATTTCTTACAATTCATGGAGACATTTTTAAATTCCATTTAGATTTTCGTTTAGGAAATGTTTTTTTCTTTTTTTTTTTTCAAATGAAGATACACGAATTTCTTTTTCTTTTTTCGTGGAATATATTGCTAACATTTTTCTAAAGTTGTTTCTCTATTTAACCAATAATGGTAACGATGTATAAGTTTACACTTCCGGTACACAATTTTAAAATGAAGTTTTACAGCATAAACGCATATCAACATATACGAGGATGTGTCAATAAGTTTAAGTAATTTAAATAAAGGCCTCCTTAAACCTCAATAAAAAAGACGGCTTAAAAATTTCAGTTTCGACATATAAGAAAGAGGCGGTTTATCCTGCAACTTTGGTTTATATCAATAGCACTCTGCCTATAGTTTGTTATCGTATGCTGATGAATTTTCTTGCTGATTCATAAGTTGCCTTGCCTTGTCCTGTATTGCACCCAGAAGAGCCATATTAATGCAAATATACAGATTTTATCAGATGAATTTACCCTGAAGAAACCAAGGACTGCAAAAGCGGTGCTTAGGGCCATGGTCGTGCTCTTCTTGACAAGAGTCATATATTTTTAATGAATTTTTTGCTGAAAGATAAATTTCTCATAAAAACCAGGTTTAATGTCCCTTCGATGTTACAAGCAGGAGTAGATGCCAAAGAAAAAAAAAAACATAAAGTCAATTTTTAACTAAGATACTGCTCAAGTAAGCATTTGTGTAGTTTCGATTAGAGATATCACATATGGCGATTGTTCGCTATACATGGCGATTTCTAAACTTATTTGGCATAACATGTTTTATTTTGGTGACAGAGAGACTTTTAGCGATTTATAAAATAATTGGCCTTTTCCTTGGCTCTTTTTACTTGATGGGAAAAAATTTTTTGTTAAAAAATATCGATATAAAAAAGTTATCGTTTGTTAAACAAATTTTACTATAGTATTATCATCTGGCAACTTTGTGGTTTTACTTTTTGCTGTTTTTACAACAAAGTTAATAATTCATAAACATATTTATAGCTTTTAACACTTGAAACAGAAGAGTATAAAAGTACATCAGTGACTCATTTAACAAATCTTTATTAAGACTTTCTGACTTCCCCTCGTTTTTCTATTTTTTTTTAACAATATATTTGGTATGGTCCCTTCAGTATGACTTTTCAAATGAGATAAATTTTATTCTTAATTATTTTTTATAAACTACAGTCACTTACCTCACAGGCGCATTTAAAGCATTTGGAATTTTTAATGGCAATTTGAACTTCTTCACCTTCATTGGCACACGATTGCAAAATACCTGTAATAAAAAGGACAAATAACTTTAAATTATTTTCTGTTCTTTGTTTTGTAATTGTGTGCAAGATTAAAAAGATAAAAGAAATCCGTTTAAGAAAGAGAACAGGAAACTAAAAATATATTATAATTACACTGTAATGCAGAGTAGTTTTTTTTTAACCGACTTTACAAAAAAAGAAGGAGGCTATCAATTCGACTGAATGTTGCTTTTTTATGTTTGTGCCTGCAGAACTCAGTCACTTCTAAACCGAATTTTTCGTAATTTGGTAGATTATGCTTACAGATTGGTCCCGTTTTAAAAACATTTCATAATCTTAAAAATTAAAAGGTGTCCCCAAACAACATACAACATTTTTAAGTGCATTATGAACCGTAAAGTACACTTTTTTAAAATTAAAAAAAAATTGTATTACTATATTACCAATAAGAAAAAGTAATGCAAAAATTAATCTAAAAATCAAAGAGTGTCCCTATAGAAACGTAAATTGACTTATTTGCGCCTATCTTTTGAACCGTTACTGACAAATGCTTTAAAATTGGACAGGATGTCGACTACTTTGACCATAAAAATAACAAGTATAAACATTCAAAATTATAAATTAAAGGGTGTCCCAATATTAATGTAATTTGATGTATGTTGCCAAACTTTTTAAGTGTAATAGCGAAATTTACAAAGAATATTTATTGCTATATTTAAAGGGTGTTCCCATATTTGAAGTTAATTGACGTATATGGCCCCATCGTTTAAACCGTTATATACAAACATTTGAAAATTAAACATAATGTCAACTATTTTTTCTGAAATTTTAAGAAGTATAAATTTATAATATTATAAATTATAGGGTGGTACAATAGTTGCCGTTATTTAATGTATATGACCAAGCTGTTACACAGTTGTAGACAGTTGATTGAAATTTGCACAGAACTTTTATTGCTAAATCCGCTATAACAAACTTGAAATTAGAAATTAAAGGGTGTCCCTCTAACTAATGTAATTTGACCTACATGGTCAATCATAATAATAAGTATGAATATTTAAAATTAGAATTTAAAGGGTGTCCTAATGGCTGTAATTTTATGTATATGGCCAATCCTTCGAACAGTTATAGACAAACGCTTAGATTTTAAGCAAATTTTGTTTTACTGTGTCAGCAATAAAAAGTGTAAAAAATAAAAAGTGACCACATAACTGCGGAATTTTCTTGTTTAATCTGCATTCGCATTTTGTTCTACGACATATAAAAAATCCTGACGCAATCATTCTCGAACTTAATAGAATATAATTACTGTCCTAAAGAAATATGATTTTAAATTTGTCTGTTTTGATGTCGCCTTTTTTGCAAGAATTATTTTATTCAAATTGGCTATCAGTTTCTTTTTCTAACACATTAACGTTTTTCTATTGGGCGTGGTAAATAGGAACACGACTACAGTAATATAATTCACCACAACTCAAGAACGGTTTATCTGATTTGGGTAGATAAAACACCAGAAGATGCAAGCTAAAATTGTCTTCAGGTTATTTCAACCAATTTTATCAGCTCAACGTTTTTTGAATTATCTAGAAATAAGTGACAAAGAAAGAAATATTTTTATACAAAATTACAAAAATTTTTGCTTTCAAAAAAATATTATTTTTCACGCCTTTTACGAAACATCTGTATGCAAAAAAAAAACTGAATACACTTTTGGGAAAATTAAATTTTTCACATGCGTCCTATTTTTCTTAAATAAGGCAAACTTTTCGCGCAAATTACACCATTCGATATCGATTGAAAATTACATTTGAGTTCTATAGAAATTTCGATCGATTTCGAATGCCGCTACTTGCCCCCAGGATTGTGTTCTTTTTAAAAGTAGAAAAAATTTTAGTAAAGAAAAATTAGGCGCTTTGGTCATTTTGTTGTTGACTTCTTTGTAACATGCTCGACTTTTTTTTCCTGAGTTCTGATGGGCAGACACGTTAAATTTCGTCAATATTTTATTGTCCGTTAAAAAAACAAATGCATAAGAAAGAAAATACAAAGGGTATTCCTCTACTGACGTGATTTTTACTTATGTTGCTTGAATTTTTTAACCGTAGTAGTCAGGCATTTAGAGTTTACAAAGAATATGGACAAATATGTCCGCTCTGAAAATAATTGTAAACACTAAATCAAGGCGAAATCGTATGAGGTGGCAGCGCCGCTACAACAATACAAAAATAAAAAACAACAAGCACTTAAGTGCATGGTAAATTTTAAATCATAATTAATTACTGCACTTTTTCTAACCCTTTTTAATAAGATTCGTTTTTTAAATTGATTTAAAACTCTCCTTACAATTCTTTTTTTTTTAAAGAAAAATAAAAAAAAGAAATTTTGTAATAAAAAATGATTCACTTTTGACAGGTATTCTACACATTACAAAATTAAGCAAAAATTGTCAGCTGCCGCAACGATGCCACCTAATAAAATTAATTCGCCTTGCACTTAATTTAAATGTTAAAGGATTTTCCATAGAGACAGTGATTTGATGAATATCGCTTTCTTTTTTAAGCCGTTAATTAAAATTGGAAAGCACACAAATTAAAAAGTGGAGCATACGAAAACATCCTCTTATTGTGTTTTTAAAACTTAATAACGAGCGTAAGTCACATATAAATGGTTCATACTTTGCTTCATTCATTTCAATTAAATGACTAAATTTGTATCATTTATCAAAAAATAATTTAGACCTTCTTTGGTGGTCCACTAAATTTTAATTTACTTGAAGTACAAAATAAAAACACATAATTTAAAGATTTTTCAACCGCTTGTAATCATTATGATTTCTTTCTTATTTTTCCATAATAATAAAACATGACATTTTGATTTCGATTTTAAAAGGTACGTAATATTTGTTCCGCTTTATATTTGTTATTAAATAAACAAAAGTGATTATAAGACACTCAATCATCAACACGATTTATAAATAAGGGGAAATAAGTATTTTAAAACAAGAAAATATAAAAATAAATGTACAAGAAACCATAAATAAAAACACTTATTGAAACCACTGTTTGTAATTGAAGTTATTTCTGCAGTGAATGGCAAAATATTTCAATTCTTATTTTCAATCTAAAGCCATACAATTTCTGTGATTATGGTTTTGTAGTTCCATTAACTGAAACGGATTTCTAGCAGCATTTTCGATATCAAAAAAGATGGGCAATGTTGCCACCGTTGTAAGATCCACGTTTGCTGACATAACCGCCGAGAAAAAAAATATGCCTCGTTAATTTTCCGTTAAATTCTATCTCTGAATAGAGCTTCTGTAAGGTCCACATTAAGAAGTTGTAATAAAGTGGCGGTTGGTTGCCTTTGATTTGATTTGATCTTTGCGCAAAATTCTCATATTGGTGTACCGTGAAATGCAAGGTTTCTTGAGATCGATTTCAAGTTAACGTTCTTGGCTTAAGTTGCACACTTTTAGCACTATTCATTTAACAAGTCAGTCTCGCAAAAACTTGCGTAGAACATTCGCTAAAATCTATTTATTTAATAATAATAATAATTTTTTTTGGTGGCCGAGGTAGGGTTTAAAATGCCTTCGGATAGTCAGCGACCGTTGTCAGCTGCATCATGTGGTTCATTTCACTAAAACAATCCCTCCTCCTCTCCTGGGGAGACTCCCTTTCCGGAACTGCTTTCTGCATTACTTCGGGAAGGGACCAGAACGACATCCTAGAAAAATATCAGTTTTATACTCTCCCACGTCTGGGACAACCATATTTGTAGCCAGCATCATACTATTGGCTCGTCTTCTTATGTCTCTGTTTGGGGGGGCTCGGTTTGTGATGCGTCGAGGTCTCTCTCCTTTTTCTGAAGGATGCACTCGCAGTAACTTTTCACAGTGTTCCATCCGTTCTTACATTAGAGCATTTTGCCAACTATGTTGGTGGAGGTGAATTTACCAATCTGCTCGTTCAATGTGTTCCTCTCAGCGTTCCATCGCAATAGAGGTAACCAGGGTCATCTGCCTTCCCCATGCGGTGCAGATACTTTCGGAAGTATCCGTGACCCGAGAGGAACTGGGTCAGGAAGTAGTTAACTTCCCCACAGAGCCCTCAACTTGGAAATAAGTTTTTTAGTTTTAGTTTTATTTCGACCTGAGGATACTTGCATTTGGACGACCTTAGCCTAAAGTATGTTTTATTGTTCAGGTAAAATGATATTAAAATCAATATTCTTAATCTCACTAGGGATAAACTAAAAGTACTTGTAATGGAACCTTACCGGCAAGCCCCGTTCGGCTTAATTTGATTTTATTCAACACACGTGATTTTAGGCGGTCCGTTCACAATTATTGACTGACAACCCTGACGGCATTCACATTCAATATGCTACCGTTTGTAGTTTTCATTCTAACACCACTTAGTGTAGAACCAAATGGACAGTTGCCATATTCTTTCATACAGGCAGATAACCAGCATCGATTATAATCAAGTTCCGTCTTCACCTTCCTGAGTAAGAACTCCTTGACCACTATATCGAGTCTGGGTTCTGGTGCACAAAACCTTTTGGCATGAGCATTTGCTGCTGTTTCAATGTAGGGATCATGCTCGTTTTCTGCATCATAACTCTGCAAGAAGCATTTTCACTTCATTAAACATGACCATGGAGCAGGTTGCCGGATGCCTGCATCATGTAGAATATTCCTTCCTTATAAACTAAGACAAACTCCCCTAATAGAGCAAGAGAATTTAAAAAGTTTGCTTTATGAAAAAGAAGGCCGATAAGTGCTTGGGAACAGTACAAGCATAAGTCCGAGGCACATAGAATCCATCATACGTTGTACTTTGTCATATTAAATTAACGGATATTAATTTAAAGTTTGCTCTCTATTTTTATTCATTTTTAAATTAATTTTTTTTTCCCAAAATTCTTTTATTGAAACCACAGAAATCAATTGAAACAGGAGTTGAAGGAAAACAAAGAAAAAGAACCAATTGATAGCTGTCAAAGTATTTAACGTATGTCAAAAGTTAAAAGTTTACCAACTTTCGTACTTTGCGTTGACGGACACGTACTTGATTGTGATACCGCTCATAAGAAAATATTTATTTTAACTCACTTTTCAGTTGAATACGTCAACATTATACGTATGACGGATTATATGTATCCCGGCCAGTACTGAACCGAAAGAGTGAAACTATAGTCGGTAGCAAAAAATGATTTAGATAGCGGAAAAGGCTTAAAAAAAACTCATAGAAACAGTGTTTCACTGTAAGAATTTTCTCAAAGAAATATTAAAAAATCAGGATAATTTTTTATCAATTGTTTTGGAATTTTATTTTGACATTTGCTTTCTGCGCTACTTTTTTTGTAGACACTGTAATTCATGTACATTAAGTGTTGTTTCTTATTGTAAAACTACCAGTCATTCGTTGCATTCATACATTAACTTCCACTATTTATTTAAGATATCTTTCTTCGGTAATTTGTTTTATGATCTTTCCATCTGAATATGTTTCATTTAAGGCCTGCAATTGCATTGTGTAGCTTGTTAGAGGATTTATTTTTAGTTTTATTTTTATTTTTAGCTTTGTTTTTTTTTTATTATTTATTTAAAAGAACAACAACAAAGAGTAAAATGTAAGGCAACGAAACATGGAAAAAATGAAGCGCCACTTCAAAGACTAAAAAAACCGCACTCAGCACTCACATACAAAAGAAAATTATATAAATAAATAAATAAATGAAACATAAGGAGAAAAAAAAGAAAACAAAACATTGTGCGTTACTTTGATTTGTTTGTGTTTCTGTATTTCTGTTTTTCTTTGTTTAAAGTTTCTGTTTTCTTAAGATCAACAATTGTGTTTGTTCAAAAGTCTAGTACATCAATATTGTGAGTTTTAAAATCCGCCTACATGTCTGCCTGCCACTCGGGGAAAGTAAAGTTTATGTTGGAGATCTTGAAGTATCATGAAATCATTTCACAGTACAATAGACGCCACACATCACGAATACTACACAAATAAACTAGAAATTATTGAAAACCTCATAAATATTTGAAATTTAACGTTTACTTACTCAACATAATTGTTTTATACGTTTAATGGCACAATAAAAAACACGCAGACACACTTCACAAAAATGTTAAGATTTTGTTTTTGAGATGCCCTACAGTTTTCTAAAAAAATTTTAAATACTTGTGAAAAAAAAGTGAAAATATCGGAATGAATTTGAAAAATGTAGCAAAGTCCGGAACACTAAGACTTGTGATGCCAACTCTATTACTAAGCCCCACCTGCACTTAACACGAAGCCCAAAAGCCACCCTAATTTGATATTAGCGACGTAAGAAAGCTTCACGATAGCGAATAGTCACCTTGCATTCACCCGCTGTACCATTAGCTCAGGACAAGAGCAAAGAAAACTTTGGATACTTCCAACATTCCTCAACATCTCTCTTATCTCTCTTCTAAAAAAGCCACAGCTTTTTGCAGTTTCTCGGCAAGAATTCATTTTGTTTTTAATTTTATTAAAATCGTTAAAGCTCTTTTGCCTTGAAGACGTTCATTATCTAAAATAGTTTAGGCTTTGAGGGCAGCTCTAAAAACTCTGCTCACGTTTCATAAAGAACGCGGTATTAAAGTGAAATTAAGTCTTTTCTGAAAAAAAACTGTGTAATGTTAAAGTAGGGCACTTTAAATTCGTATTGTTATTACACAGCAAAATTTAAAAAGTAAGTTTTTTTCTTGTGTTGAGTATCACTTAGCGCGTCAATCTTCCATAAACTGTAAGAGGCCCACTTAATCTGTCATTTTAAATTCGATATATATTCGTATAAATTTATAAAAAAAAGTATAATTTTTTTTTACTTTCAGTAAAGTTTCTGTCGTCATAGAACGTGTGCAAGCATTTAATTTATTTAGTTTATTTTTTTTTAGGTTTTTCTTTTTTGATTGAATTTTAAATAAATTTGTTGCCCCCCTTTGAAAGAAATTAAAAATTTTTATATTAAGACTGGTGCTGCGGTTGTAGTAGTTGTTGTTGTTATTAAAATTTATTGTTTAAATTATAACTTTGTTTTCTCTCAAATTGTTATTGTTGTTTAATCTAAGATTTTGACAGCCAGTTTAAGATTTAGTATTCATAAATTTTATTTCAAATCTAAAAAATAACTTTTTTCTCTTTGTTTATTTATTTATTTGATTTTTTTTTTTTCTTTTGAAAATGTTTATTGTAATGAAATGTATTTGGTATATTAGCTAGAGAATATGCATATAATATGCATTTAATATGCATATATTACGATACACGCAAACAACATTTTATAATGCATCTGGTTAAAGTTCATATTAACACTTGGTCTTGGTCTTTTTGAAAGCATTGGAAAATCTGGCACATTAATAAAACGAATAAGAAAAAGGTCTATAAATTTTGAAAACGAATAAATTTCAAAATTTTATGTAAATATACAACACAAACATACATACAATACATACATACATACAAACATACATACATAAATTCACAAATAAATGTCTATTGAATTGATGTGTAAAGAAAAAAAATTTGAAATAAACAAATTTTAATTTGTTATTAATTTGTATTGAAGACAAATGTAGACAAGTAAAAATAAAATGTATAAAAGTAATACAAAGTAGTAAAATACCAGACATATTGTCTGAAATTATGTGATAAAAATTTTATTAAAAATTTCACCCTCAAAATCGCATTTAAAACAGACAAATGGCCAGGGCTTTATTTTATATGAAATTAAAATTTTTATACACCCTTTGTCTAAATTTTAATTTTCTATCAATAACGTTTCAAAAGATAAATATTTAATTTCTAATTTTAATTATTTATATTCGTTGTTATAGCGGACATTGAAGAAAACATTCTTTGTAATTTTCTAGCGTCTGACTATAACGTATCAAAAGATAAGGCGATAAAAGTCAAATTACAAAACTTAAGGGGACACCCTTTAGCTTACATTTTTATACTTGCTGTTAAAGCGGACACAGAAGTACTAATTGTGTAAAAAAAGATGGCCAGACAAGGCCATATTAGCCACTTATGGGACAACATTAACTAATTTCTGTTTTGTGTGCTAAATTCACATCGTTACGGTCCAATAGACATGTAAAAATTATATGTGTTGTATGGGGAATCCATTTAATTTTAAAAGCCAAAAAGGGACCAACCTGTAAAAAATTAAAATTAGTTAAGAAATTATTGAGATAATGTAAATAAATATATTTCTTCTGTAAAGAGTTTTAAAAAAATAACATCCTTAAGCTCGGTGAAACACCATTAGCTAGGTATCTGTGGGAAGGTCTTTGCCCTAGACAAGCGAACGTTTTTTTCCATACTTTTGTGACGTGGATAGATAATAATATTGGGTGCGCACTAACAAAAGAAGGCATATTGCAACAGGTGAAGAAATAATTCTTCTAGGCCCAAACTCAAGGAATCCTAGAACTGTCAAATTGGTTGCAGAACATTATTCTTCGAATACTACAGGACAAATGGCAAAGAAATTTAAGGAACTGAGCGCGCGTAATTCAGTTTAAAAGTTCTAGTCCTGGGAGTTGGAACCTGATCTTAAACAAGAGATTAATCAAGAAGCAAGTCATCCTTTTAGTCCGAATTTAAGATACTTTATAAGCTAAGAGTTAGAGCGCTATAGTTCATGAGCGACCTAATTTAATTGAACAAATCACACGTTCAATTTAGCTCTTTAGTTCATTTATTCTTTTAGTTCATAAGTCCTTTAAGTTCATGTTTCTTTGTTAATCTCTTAAAGTATGTCTTAGCGCAGTACCTGATAAGTAGTTACTTGTTACAGACGCAAGGTCTTAAAAAAAATTTTTTAATGATAATTTATCTTTTGAAAAACAATTTTATTTTCAAAGTTGTGCAGTTTTAACATGACATCGCTGATACTGACTGATTTAACTTAAGTTCACACAAAGCTGTTTTACAAACATGTGCAAATAAGCTACTGATCAAATAATCTACTAAACTAATTGACCTAAAAGACCGACTTAGTGCAATAAAGTGATCTAAGCTAGAAAGGCCGCTCACATTAAGAAATTAACAAGCAAGCAAGCGCTACTGTGCTGAGAGGTCAAACTACATTATTTATTCCAAGAAAATTGAATCCTTGTTTCGAAGAGACACCAACTCGCGTGCCACTCGGTTGAAAACTTTTTCCCTGAGAGGAAACTAATTTCCTCCAAAACAAATTTAATTAAAATTGATTTTTTTCTTTAAAATTCAAAATAGAACTTTATTTTCGAAAACTTTTTTTCTCAGAGAAAACTGAGAAAACAAAACAAATTTAATTAAAATTAAAAATAAATTAAATTAAATTGTTTTAATTTTTAGTTTACATCTTTGATAAGATTACTCTTGTTCACACCTGCTTTCGGTTATTTTTTCTACTTTAGTTTTTTCTACATATTTTTTTAGTTGCTTTTCTAAATAAAGAATTTTTTAAATTAAATGTAATTTTAGCAGCCTAAAAAATTAAGTCTTTTCTTAAGTTGTAAGTTTTTGCTTTTCTTATTTTAATCTTTAATGGCATTTATTAAAAATACTTGTTGAGCAAAAGCTTAAAATTAAGAAAAAAAATATAAGAAAAACATAATAATAAATTAATAATGTGTCAGTTTGGCATGAAGTTGTAGGAGGCGACAGTGTCATGTGTTACATTGTTGATGATTGATGACCATTAAAGACACACCCTATTAAAGTCAAATTGATTTAAGAGAAAAAAGTTCTTAAAATCAACATTTAAAACTATTAACGCTGTTAAGCCAATGAGTGGCCATTTTATTTCTAATAAATTTTTAGTACTTTTGCTTTTTATAAGCAATTCTATTTTTTTTCTAATTGAAAATTTTTATATTAAATTTAAAAGCCTGCAATACATTTGTTTCATGACATTGGATGACTTAAATAAAGTAGCAACTTGTATTAAAGTATTTTAAAAACAATTTTTGATTTAAATAAAAATGTTTAATATTTGTTTATTTGTTTGTTTAATTGTTTTCATTACAATAAAATTAATTCGTTAATTATTGACATCCTGCTGTGTTGAAAGCAAAAACCACTGTTTTGAAATGCTGTTGTAAATTTTCTTGTCACAAAATGTTGGAAGATTTTTTATGCTTTTGCAATTCTGATCAAGAAAACTTTGCGTCAAGAAGTTGGTTTCTTTAAAATTATCATCATCGCTCAATAACTTCTTCTACAGTTTGAAATTTTCCTTAACTGATTTAGCTTTGTTAACAGTGGAAAAAAAACTTAATTGCAAATTTTAGAGAAAATAGACTTATATTGCTTTGCTAATTAACGATCCAACAGGAGATGATGCATGGAACGGAAAAAAAATAAAAATGTTATAATTACTTTGCACGGACTGAGAACTAGTGCTAATTAAATTCCAATACTTTGTTTTAGATTATTTAAATATTCAAATCAAATTCAAATTTAAATCAAAATATTGGCACTTATTTATTTGAGAAAATTATTTTACAAAGTTTTTTTTTTTACCCACCCACAGTGCAAATAATTTATTTGATGTTTTTTTTATTTATTATTTAGCTCGTGTTATTGTTGAATGAATTAATATGTTATTAAAAAACCGTTGTATAAATAATATTGATTTGAATCAATTTAAATTAATTTTACCTTTAAGGATTTGTTTAAACAATTGATACATAAAAGAGCATTAAACAATTAAATATTTGCACACACATACACACACATGCGTATTATTTTTAAATAAAACAAATTTTACCCATCGCTAATACTAATCCAATTAGGAAAAATCAGAAGTGCAATCAACAAAGAAATAATTTTGGACATTAACAAACATGTTATGACTTACGAATGAGTTCGAAGGTCTAGTTCGAAGGACTAACATAAAAAATAAGAGAAGAAGAATTGGTCATCAATTTGTTTGTAATAATCTTAGGATTTTTTAAAACGATTATGGTTTGAAGTCAGTGATCATAGAAATTCTTTAATTATTCTCTATTCGGCAAATATTTCCAATAAAAATACCATTAAATCGTTATTATAATAATTTTCAAAAAAGTCTTTTAAATATTAAATAAAAAAATTAAAAGGAAATAAAAGATTTCTTTACCTATTTATTGTCAGTACAATTGAAATTGGAAAATATATAATTTTTTTTTGAAATTTCTTTGGTTTTAAGGTACTTTTTCAGACAGAGAATCTGTGGCCACAAAACAAAAATTATAAAGTGTTAAATTACAAGATTAAAATAAAAAAAAATAATAAAAAATTATTAATGTCATTAGAGATTTACAATCGTCAGTGGAAAGAGAAAAGTTGCGTGAGGAAGCAGCATGACAGTGTAAGAGAGGGGAGTGTATAGAAACGATGTCTAAGAAAAAATGTCACTTCTTACCAGTTAAACTATCAGCAGCCTTTACTGATGAAGTGTTGACAATACAGACAACTAGTAACAGCATCAAAGTCCATGAAAAATACCGGCTATGATTGTGTCGTCTAAGACTTTGATATCGTCGATCAACAGCACCACTAACATCGCCATCGCCATCACAATCACAATCATCACAATAATCTGCAACACAATTATTTCGTCTTTTTTTAATACTGGAACTGGAAGCATGCGGCCACAATGATAATTTTGTCGTTGTTGTTGTTGATTGTGTGTCTAGAGTTGGTATTTTTCTTGTGGTTGTTGTCCATAAATTCCTTGATATTGTCTTACCAGAAATAATTGAGGAGGAACAATACAACGACCGCAACGATAATGATGACGACGACGATGACGGGAACACTGTTGATGACGTTGGTGATGAAATAATTGCACAAGGCATAGAGAGATTTTTAATACTTTTCATTGATTTTATGGCAGACGTTGTTATTGTTGTTGCTGTTGCTATTTCTGACTGCTCTCTGTGGTCGTTTTGTGTTGTAGGCAATGTTTTTGTTACTAATGCTGTGTTTGTTGTTGTTTGTGCTAATGATAATGTTGTTGCAACTTTTTCTAATGTAGCTGCTTCTGTAGCCTCTTTTGTTGTTGCTGTTGTTGTTTTTGTTATTAATTCATTTTTCTTCTCACATTTTAAGGTTCTATTTCGTCGCCTTTTTGAATTTTTAAAATTTTCCAAGATAAACATTTTAGTTTGAAATTTATTAATATTATTTTTGTTCTTGTTGTTGGTGTTGCTTTTGTTGCTGCCACAATATTATATTTTCGTCTTTTTCCAATTAAAAGCACTGTGTCTCACTTAACGTTTTGCCTGCAAATATAAACAAATAAAACATTTAAATAAAACGTATTATCATGTTGTCAGTAATTTGTTTTTGATTATTTAATTGATTTTATCGGAAATTTAACTTTTTCTCAATAAGAAAGGACAGACAGACAGACAGATTGGCAGGTGTTTTATTGTTAAACAAATTTTATTGTTAGAAAACATTTTCTTTAAAAAGTTTCATCTGCAAAATTTTTATTGTTTTAAAGGCCAAAAGCATTCAAGTGCAGGCACAACCAATTATTCGGAAATCAATTTCAGTCAAAACGTTTCGTTACGAGTAAAAAATTTTATTTCTCAAGAAAATTTTTAGATTTTTTAATTTTATTTTGGAATACGCAAAACCTAAACAGTTGTGTTTCTAATAGTTTTCTTGAATTTTATAAATTAGAATTTTTCCATAAATAAGTGACCTTTGAAATATAAGGCGCTTTTAACCAAAATACAAAAATGTTTCGCGGAAATTTTCAAAGAAAAAACTATTGTATTTAGACAATTGTTTCTTCATCAGATGTGTTACCTTTCTTTGTAAGTCCATAGATTAGAAGAAATACATACATATATGGCAAAGGAGTGTTCATTTTTCACAACTCTGCAATTTGACTTTAAATGCTACAAGACTGGTGTTACCGGCGCTTGTAGTTTTAATGTTCCTAAAGTGATTTTATGTCGTTATCTAAGTTATCAGGCTTTAGGGTAATACTGGTGAAAGTAACCTCTTTGGTGCATAAAAGTTGAAAAAATCCAAATGAAAAATTCCAACGGAATACATTTGTTAAATCGGCTGGACTTGTGATATGAACTCAGGCTATCAAACCAATCATATTGTTACGTTTTTCCCTTTAAGAACAAACGCACGGATTCTTTTGATTGCAAATACCCCCTTGTGGCACATTATAAATTAACTATTTTCTTCATTCCTCTATGGCTTCTGAATACACTTCTTGATCCTACGCCGTTTAGAAGCCTATAGTCTCGTATCTACTACTCATGCGTTATTTCAAACGCAGCCATCCACGCTCACTACTGTGTTACTCGGGCGAGACATGAACTACTCGATGCCTTGTTTAGTAATCAAAATATCCACAGACGACTCCACCACCTCGCTTATATCCAAGCCATTCACCCTCTATGAATCTAATAGTCACAACTAACATCTGCCATACACTGTAATCATTTTATTATTTCCTTCCTTCAGCACTCAGACTCTTTCTCTCTCTCTTATAAAGGGCACCTTAACAGTTATTTGCTACTCTTATTGAATAGACAGATGTCTTCACTAATTTACCTGCAATGGCCTTTTTCTTTTCCGGGAGGTTGTATTGCTGTTTTCCAATTTCTATTGTCTTTTAAGATTATTGTTTTTCCTTTGTACGCATGTCCGAAGGTGGGCTTGAACTCATGATCTTTTGTTTTGTAGTGCGCAGCAGTGTCAGCTATTTGTCGTATTATTCTCTACACACACTCAATGGAGGAGTAAGTAACTTATTCAGTATAATATGCTTAGTATTCAAACCCACTTCATTTATTTTCTCCTTCCTTTCTTTTCCTTCATTGATAAAGAAAATGCGTATTTTTCTGCCATCCAAATTGCACTCGTAGAGCTCAATTTCGTTTCTTGATAAAGAGCCTTAAATTGATAATTAACTAGCAAAACTAAGGCAGGATTAGCTGCTTTTAAGTCTTACTTTCTCTTTTTCTTCCTTTCTCTTCTAAAGGTGTGACGAATTATTTTGAGTGCAAAGTAATAAACTATTTAGAAATTGTTATTATTTATGATAGAACTTGATCTTAAGATTAATCTGTGGAACTCTGCACTTAATATGGAAGCAAATATGGCAGACAGCTTAATCTAGCCCAACAAGAGTAAACACTGTCATCTCTAGGGTACATCCAGTAATAATTCTATGCAGCATTAGATATTTAAAATAAAATTTTTTGAAATTGGACGGTTGAAAAAAATAAAAACCTCAAAACACTGAAACTACGGAAGAGGAAGCAACCTCACGTAGGACACAGAGAACCAGGTGGGAAATTTAATCTCTGTAGTAGCTCCAGTACAAGTAAGTATGCAGATTACTTCGCAAATTTCTGGAAAATTTAGATGCGGTCAACATAAAATAAAAATATTTTGATCGATAAGAGTAGACGCAAAGCAAGCCAACTTTCTTTTGGAACTTTATGGCCCTAAACTTAGCTCAGGTGCATCCAACAAATATTTTTTTCTAAAATTCCCAGAGTTTCTAGAAGTCGCCATTCCCTGTCGTTCTCTTTTGTAAGATTTTACAGAACACCTCGAGTGGTCTTCAAAGAGCCGATCATTTCTATAAGAGAACTGTTTTTTTTTTAACCGATGGAGACAAAGGAAACAAAATTTCAGAAGAATAGAGGAGAGGAATATTTAAAAGGTATTTAATTACCGTTCGTCTTTTTTTTTTTAATATTCCACTTAAACCACTTTCTAATCTTTATTTCTATGAAAAAAAAAATAAACAAAGCTCTTAAAAAAATCAAGTTTAAGAAGCTGATATGGCAACATCAAGGACTTAAAGGGAGTACAGTAAACAGAAAATAAATTGGAAGAAGTTTTGTTGCAATAAAGTGCAGATTTAAACAAAAAGATTTATTGAGCTGTTTATGTTTGTGAATTTTTTTATTTGTTTCTTTCTTCATTTCCATGGACAAGTACAAGTTTATGGCCAAAGTAAATAAATATATATCAATCGTTTTTATAGTGGATATATTTTATTTTGCCTTTTGTTAATTTTGTTCTTATTGTCATCTTGTTGTAACAGCTCTGATAAACAAAAAATAAAAATGAAGGCAAGACAAAATAAAATGTGTCGTATGTAAATCAAAGATCATTGATTTGTTTTCCTTTCAATCGCTTTTGTTTTACGACATATAAGATCGATTTGTCTTTGTTGTTGTTGGATTTCATTTCTGGTTGTTGTTTTGTCGTGTCGTATTGTCTTTTCTTCCCTCGCATCGTTTAAGTTTTATTTTAAAGTTTGAGCTTAAATTGTTGGTTTGTTTTTTGTGCTTGACCTCGAAGAGACTGGGATGCTTGTGTTTTTGTTATCAGTACCTGTAGATCAGTTGAAGTATTGTCAACTTGAATACATTTTCTTTGTTGTAAAAAAAACAGTAGATCCTGTAATAACAGCTTTAACTTAATTTGGAAAAATTATCGCTAGAGGCTTTGCAACTTTATTTATTATTTAATCATTTCATTACATTTCTTTTGTTTTCTATTAATTTTTAATAACAAATATTAATGAAAAGACAAGATTGTCCAATTGTTAATAAGGGTTCAAGCAGGAATACTGAAGCAGATTCTTTTAAGCTAATGTTGATCAAATAAATAGAAGAAATTGGTCATTGTATCCTGATGCAAAGCAACCTTAATTTGATCAACATTATCTTAAACGAAGTGTATTATACCATTATGAATTTAATAAGAAGACAGCGCACTTCATGAGACAAAGCGATTATTGCCCACAATTTAGTAATTAATCAAACAATCGATATTTTGCAGGTAGTTATTTCAATTAAAGTTGTATAAGCAATTTGGAAATCTATACGAGAATTATACCGAAATAAGGCTACTTTTATTTAAAATTATTATAAAAATTTAAAAATAAGAGCGCTATATTCACCTATGCCGAATCTTATACACCGTTCACCATCTATCTAAATTAAGTTTCGTGAAGCGACTTCAATAAAAAGCAAATATTTGGATGACAGAGAATTAAAAATTAAGAAAAAAAAGTACTTAATATATAAAATTTTACATAATTTTTCGGCTCTTAATGGGCTAAGCAATTGTAAAAAATCTTAGTATTTCCTTAAAGATCTCTTTAGAAGCTTTAAAATGATACCCATATTGATATTTTAAAAATTTTGAAAAGTTTAGAGGCCTGTAACTCGGAAAATATGGACGAACGCCAATTTTTTCATAGGATTTTTCTTCTTATTTTTAAATTCTCTATCGCACCATACATTTCTTTTTTTATTGCATTTACTTTATTGTTCCAAACTAGAAGTGGGCGGGGTTTTTACCCGCTGCGTCGAAGGACATGGACCGATCTTGCTGATTTCCAAATGCACTTTTTCGACAAAATGTCTAATCGATTGGCATATTAAAATTTTTTCTAGCTGACCCAGTGCCTCGGCAAACTTGATTTCAACATTAACATGAACGGACAGACGGATATCGCTTAATCGACTTCGCTGCGCATAAGAAATCAGAACATATATACTTCATGGGGTCGGAAATGGATATTTTAAGAATTACAAATGCAATGGCCACCCTTAACTTTTGTTTATAGAGCGATTTAGAGACACATAAAAGCAAAAGCGAGGTTGAGTGGTCTATGGATGGTTTAGGTTACTAAACAAGGCATCAAGTCTCGTTGGAGCAACACAGTAGTATAGCGTGGATGGGTTTAGTAAATACGAGACCATAGGATCCTAAAGACCATTAGGATGGAAGTACATAGCAAGATAGAGCCATAAGGAGTAAAGAAAATAACGAATTTATAACGTGTATTTGCAATGAAAAAGAATCTGTACGTTTGAGACAAAAATGGAATAACGTAACAATATATGTTACAACGATCAGACTAATTTTGAGTTAAAATTTTTGGTAGTTTTTCGAAAGAAAAAAATAAGTGGAAACACCGTCGTGTTTAAAAGTTTTCGTATTTTTTTACCTTTTTTTCTTACGAATGTAACAGAAAATTAATTTTATGCAATTACCGGTATTTCAGTCAAATTTGACGGTCGTATGACGGGTCAATTGGCCAACGCAATTCTAGTAGATTTCAAATTTTCAAAAAGTATTTATTTCTTATCTCTGTAAGGTTTTTTAACTCTGCTGACTTTAAAGATAATCGCTGTTCTTCTTTACGTACTGTTTCTCTTCATGAAAATTGCACAAACTAATCGCCTGATTCCAAGAGGGACATCTGTCTTAAGGTTAAAACGAATGAAGAAGAATGAATATATGCAGCTTCTTCTCGATTTGTAAGTTTGTTTGTTTGACTACCAAAGGTTTCAGGAATAAAATTTTGTTAATTGTGTACATTTGCTTGCATGTGTGTGTGTGCGTGTGTAAGTTAATGTAAATATTTGTTGGCGCCATTTGTTTATTATCGCTGCTACTCCAGGGATTAAACCACACACACACACATCCTCTCTCTCTATATCTCCCTGTTCTTCATTTATTACTTTTCCTTGTGATCTTGGTTTAATGACTTGTTTTCTCCTTTAATGCTTTGTTGTCATTATTTAGCTTAATTTAATGTGTTTAAATGTATTTTTCTTTGTCTCTTCAAAAACGTCTTCTTTCATGTTTCTCAAAAAAAATTCTCTTTTAACACTGTTGTATTTTGTTTATTTTTTTTCCTGTAACTTGTTAATTGAATTAAAACCGAACAAAATGTTGTGCTATGAAATAAAAATAAAAATTAAAAAAAGCCAACAGCTACAAACAATTCTGTAAAACCTTAACAAATTCGCTTAAGTAAACCAATAAAGTTAAGCGTTTTTCGTATGAACGGCTGCTGTTTTCTTAGAGTTTTTTGGATGGTTGGTAGTTTTGTTACTCATTTTATGGTCTGCTGTCCAATTCAACATGTTTTCGTTTTGTCTTGAAGCTTTTTTGCCACAATTTTGAAAGGGATTATAGGAAAAGTTAAAAAGGATTTTTTCTTTCGTCATGTTATTGATAGTTTTTGAAACTGAGAATATTAGGGGCATTCAAATCCAAAAATTTTCTTGAAGAGATTTCTGGTTTAACAAAATTCAAGAAATTTTATTGCTTTTAAAAATTTTAGGCAGATTTGAACATTGCCATGAGTAAAAAGTCTAAGCAACAATATTTTTAATGAGCAAAATTTTTCTTAGGGATGGCATTTTAAGATTCTCAACAATTAATTGATCATTTATTACTCGTATTATGTTTTTTTATCAAATTTCCTCGTTCATATTGATTTGTGTTGCACTTTTCACGCAGAATAATATTTCTTAGATGTTTCACATATAATTTATCGTTATATTTATGTATCGATAATAAGGTGCACAATGGGGGATTAAGCCAAATATATAAACAACTACCACATTTATTCTAAAGCTTTATGTGTCGATATCGGATAATAAATTGGGCTTACATTTTGAACTCAAACGTAAAGAGAACATACTACGCTGCCTAAAATAATGGTACCTCAAGTGTATGCAAAAAATCTAACTGGTGCCAAGTTTTTGGATCTAAATTTTAAAAATAAAAATGTGTTGTGTTGTTCTGTCAGCAAAAAAATAAATAAATCAAAGAAGTTTGAGATATAACAAATAATAGTTTAAAATAGAAATATCAGAATTGAATCAGATAAAAAAAAACAAGAAATTTGGAAAAGCTTAAAATGTTTATATACGCGCGAAGCCACACGTTAAAGCATTATGGCGCAAATTAGCATTTTTATAGCCACAAAAAGCATGAAGCCTTGTTGAAACTACAGAAGAAGTTGGAAATCAAAACCATTAGAACGAGGAAAATTTGGTCCTGATAATACAAAATTACAGAATGGCAGGTGTTTTGAATTCAGCTGAGAAAAGCGCTCATATGAAGCATTGATTAAGTTTGTGCTCAACCTGTCTTGGAAACTTTCCATGTGGCCCTGCTACGTCAAAAATTTAGATGTAGATATTAGAATTGACTTTTTGTAAAATATTTGCATAAATTTATTTTTATATTGTTTAGAGAAACTTTCATGGATTATCGAATGTTTGAAAATCGAGATTTAAATGGAAGTTCGCGGGAGTAGTAATTGTAATAACTGCATTTGGACACTCACAAAAGGTATCTACTGGAATTATGTAACAGCAAGGAAGTGTTAAGCCTGAAAAAGGAATTTTAACCAAAATGTATGAAGCAACTGGTATCGCACCAAGTGGCCCTGAAGAGCATAAATAATATGTATAAATATATGTAAAAATATATGTATAAATAATACGTATTTTTTTTTAATTTGAAACTCCAAACATCAAGAAAAAAAGTCAACGCTGTTTTCTTTATTGAAAACGTAGACTTACTTTTACGACCAACTGTTTACACATATTTATACCAAATTAGCTGTTTTCATTACAATAAATAAACGACTCTAAATATGTTCATTTTACAAATTATAAAACTTTATCATTTCCTTCGATCTATAAAAGCCAATAATCCCTAAATTAACGAATTCCCTTAATTGCACTTAACTAAAGTAAATATGACATAAAATTTTTATATTTATGTCTCAATATATTTACTTATATCGACAGTAAGAAATTAAATTTTATGATCTCAGATACGTTTTTATAAAAAAAAAAAAAATACTACAAAAATATTTAAATCTTGTAAAGATTTTTCAAGTTTTTTTTATGACCTTAAACGCGATGATTTTTGTGTTTTAATACAACAAATATAAAAATAGTTTTACGACCGATTAACTTTCTAACGCCAGCTGGTGTATTTAAATGAATTTAGGGATTTAATATCGAACGTTAACACTTATTGTGATTATTATTATTGTTTAAGTTGAATGAAGCAGTAAAAGCCAACAAAAATGAAAGTTTTCGAGAACATATTTCTTATTATGATAATTTCGTAATAAATTGAACTTTTTATGCAGATTGATAATTATTATAATAATCCAAATAAAAACTTTAATTCAGCTTTAATTTTGTATAAAAAAATGAAACTTATACTCCAATAAAACTTTAATTCTTAAAGAAATCAAAGTAAATCAACTGGTGTTGCCACTAGAATTTTATGAAATTTTAAAGCCGCTACATTCTTCTGTAGGCTTAGCAGGCTGCAAATATCTTCTTTTTAACCAACCAATTTAAGTGATGTTAAGTGAAAAAAAAATTATTATTAAATACACCTGGTTAATTAGAGTGAAGTACACTCACCACCTACAGCTTTTTTCCTGATTTTCTTGTTTTTGTTTCCGTCAACAGAATGCAATTTTTATAGTTTCGGGTTTAATAATTTTGATTTTGCTTGTTCAACTTATTTATTTTGTAACAATAAATTATTTTGCGGATCACTAAAAAAAGTCAGTTGTCTTAAAGCTGAAATGATTTTATGCGATTATACAAAAAAGAAAAAGACAAAAACCAAAACCAAAACCAAAACAACGGGGAAGTTAATAATAAATTTCTTTAGTCAGAAATAAATAATTAAATATCAAACATAAGCACTTAAGCAAAGTTATTTACCACTTGCAAATCTTAAAGTCAAGCTTTCTGATAGACTTAACTTATTTCTGTTTTAAACTCAAAGAAAACGCCAGGGATTAAAAAACCATTGCAGTTTTAAGCTGCATTATGGAAAATTGACCTTTAAGTCTTTTATCAAACATGTTAAAATTACTAATAAATATACTGAGCTTTATTCTGGACGAGAAACTCTGTATTTCGAAGGCAACATAACACGAATAAATACACAGGGAAGTAAAGTGGTAAAAAACCTTTTGAGAAAGTTAGATTAATTTTCAGTGTTTGTTTTTAAAATGAAGCAAAACCTGCCCCAAAAGTACTACAAGCTGTTTAAAAGCTACTTTAATTGGCAATACATTTTCTCTTAGTATTCTCGTAATCCCAGACATTTGCTGGACCCTAATTCTCAATTGGAAAAGTGTTTGTGGTTGAAGCAATGAAAAATAAGGTTAAATACGCATTCTATTTAGGGAATACTGCCTCTGCTTCAAAGAAAAAGAAGGAAATAAGAAAGGTGCCAAATTAAAATTCTACTCGGTATATTAAAAACCTCGAACGATCATAGGTCGATCAAGAAAATCTCAGGCCAAGTAGTTTCAATATCGTATACGTTCTACAATACTTCATGAAATCTCAGCTTTAAGCTGCTAATACTTTGTGCAAATAGAACTGTGCAAAAGTAAAAAAAAAAGATTTGTGTTTTGTTTTAATGAGAATACTTTTAGCGGATACTTTTAGAAAATAATTTAATTCAGAAACATCTGCTAAGAGACATCGCTGAGTTGATATGCATAAATGGAAGTAGCGAGAAGTAAAAAATATACAAATATTTTTTATGAATTTTCATTATTAGTTTTATTATTTTTTTATTGCTCGCCTTGACACTTTTTATACCCTTCAATTGTAATTCCCACAATATCCGTTTTCGACCCCATACAGCCCTTCTGAGTCCTTATGTATAGCAAAATCCATTGAGCAATGTTCGTCTATCCTTCTGTTTGTCCGTGTAAGTGTTGAAATTAACTTTGCCAAGGAACTAGCTGAGCTAGATAAAATTTAAATACGCCAATTGATCAGGCATAGTTTCAAAAATTTTGCTATTGAAAATGACCAGATCGATCCAAGATCCATTTCCTTTGAGGCAGCGGGCAAAACACCACGCATACCTCTAATTTTTCCACATCATTTGGAACGATATGGGTATCATTTCAAAGCTTTTAAAGAGGAATTTAATAAAATACTATAATTTTTAATAAAATTGCTTAACCCGTTAAGAGCCGGTGACATTTTTATGCACATTTTTTCTAACTCTCTGTCGGCTTAATATTTACTTTTTTGATTGGAGTAACTTCACTAAACTTGTTTATACTTAATTTTAATTTTTATACTAAAGATTCTAAAACTAGATTTTCCCTAGAGTTTAATAAAACAAAACTGTGATCACTAATAAAATGTTAAAAAATTAATATTTATAATTAAAAATTTCTAAAAATTGAGTTTTGCGCCCCACAGTCGCATATATTTTTAAGAAGAGGAATACAAAAAATACATGACGTGTGTTCGATAATTTTTTTAAAATAATTTTCTAGCATTACAACGACGGTAAACAACGACTGTCATTTAAAATAAATATAAAGAACAACGCGAAAAATTATAATTATAAACCGTAATAGGAAGACAAGAAAGAAAATTAAATTAGAATACAATTTGTTATGATAAGCCAATGCACTACTTAATATAAAAATGGAATATTTTATTACAAAAGTATAACATGTCCATATTAAAAAAGAACCTTGGTCTAACAAATTTGCCTTCGTTAATATTTTTTTGGTCCCATTTCATAAATATTAAAGCAAACAACAATGTATAAAATTTTAAGTTGGCGAAACCAACAAAAAAAAAAATTTTTTCTATAGTTTCTCTAATCAATGTCATATCAGATCTAATTTCTTCGTCGTCAAACAATTGCATTCGGTGATCAAAGCAAAAACGAACACATGTTTTTTTTTAATAATCAAATGTAAATTGTGTCTTAATGTTGTACAAGATTTGAAATAAATTTAATTTAAATTCAGTAATAATAATTGCTCATACGAGTGAGTATCTACTAACACGAGCAACAAGTAACTGCCTGCCTGACAATACACTCAGTGTATCATGTTGCGTCTAGGTGGCGACAATTGTTATTTATTAATATTATATTTGTTTCTGTTGTTGCTGTTGTTGTTTGATATTAATTTTTGTGTTCAACACGTATTTAGTTGTATAATTCTCACAGCGTTATTTAGAAGCGCGACAATGTGATAAAATCAGTTACTTTCCATTATCCTGATTAATATTTTTCAAATTAAACATTTTAATTTTTTAATGTGGCGATCGTAATCGGACTTCTTGTAAGGGATGCCGCTTTCATTAGATGGGAAAGTACGTATGTCAAATATTATTTAACAAAATGGAGTTGGTTTCTAACAAGTTGACATTCAGTTTTAAAAACGACTTAGCAGCGTGTAATTTTTTGAGTAGAAAAGCCTTGTAAAGGGACAGAAAAAGTTAAATGCGATTGTGTTATTAGATAGCCACCTTGAATAATATTTAACAAAAAAAAAGCTTATGGAAAGCGAGGTTCGAGTGATGCGAAGAAGGCTTTAACATCAGTAAAATTATGCGTGAGTGTTTAACAGTCGCTGGCAATAGGCGAAGGAATAGAGACAGCTACCTAAGTACAATAGAATAGAGACGTGGAAATTTCTGTGTCTTTACTTATAACGTGTAAGCACTTATTCTGTTCTAGTTATATTAACTACTAGTAAAATTTAAAAAAATATATATATTTATTAAAATCATTTTGAAAACTAAGCTAATAAAAAAAATTTTATATAAATATCAGTTTGGGTTGAAGAAATTAGAAATTGGCTTCTATGAACCAATCATTAATAATGCAACAAATAATATCGTTAAATATAAACACAAACATGTTTAAAATTTTAAACCCCAGTAAACTATTTATAACAAAAACTGAAAATAACTTTAAAACTTTGTTCAAAATAAACGTAAAGTAACCTTATCATTCAAACGCGCACATTAATTTAAATTGTTGATTTTGATTTAAGTCAACAAGTTGAATGGGAAATTAAACTTTTGTTTTTAAAATATTAAGAACAAAACCTCTAATCAAATCCTTAACGATGGTTGGTTTTTGTGGCTGACATAACTTTTTTTACTTTTGTAATTTTTAATTGGCCAAAAGCACCGACTGCAATTAACAAGAAAATTTACATAATTGTTATTTATACAGTGTTTAGTTTATGTTGGAAAATAATTCGTGGGTGGTCATAATTGGTAATGTGTGAAAAAAGTTAAAAGCAACACAACAATAACAATAACAACATCATGCATATTTAATTAAAATAATTGAAATAATTTTGTTAACAAATTTTATTTTATTTTGTCAGTGAGTACTTTATTAGCGATGTTGCTAAAAGTCATGCACCCACTACGGCCAAAAAACATTGAATCCGGTACCGCATTAAAGAAATCTGGTTAAACGAATATTGAAACTCTTGAGAAGTTCTATCGCGTATATAGCGAATTTAGTCCTGTTTAATAATCCCAAATTAAGAATTATTTAAAATACAGAAAGCACAATTTTCTCATATTTTTTTTAATTTATTGGTTGTGATTACTCTAAAGTACTCCACTTAATTTGCGAAATTATTTTGCTTTACAAATTTGGCAATAAGTTCTTAAACCATTTAATTCATTTACTAGAAGATCTGATTGGGTTCTGTCTATTGAAATAAATTTTTATATTCCAAACTGTCACGCGAAAAAAGTGCATCAGAATACAACATGAGCTTATTAAAAAGATAAGCAAATCTAACAGATTCATGAAATTATATTAGTTTTAAATCCACTCTTACATATACTTTCTTATAACACATGCAACTTTTATTGCTTGAATCACTTGCTTAAGTATGCAGCATTGTTTGCATTTACTTACAATTCCTTGGGAAAAAAGTACAGCTCATATTATTTTACAGTTGAGAAAATGTTGCTCAATACATTTTGCAGTTATATACACATGTTGCTAGAAACATTTTGCAACTTTTCACAAAATAGAGCAAAGGTTTGTCAACATTTTTTTTATTATTTTCACTTTCATTTTCTTTTATACAGACATTAGATAGCAGTAACATACCTTAAGCTTAATACCCTGTTAAAATTTGCCAAAATTATTTAGCAACTTATTCCGCTTGACTTTGGTTTAAAAGAAAATTGTCCTAATTGTGAGTTGTTGTTAATTATAATTTCATGCAAAATAATATTTTTTGGTTAAGCCTGGTACTCTGTTCGACTTTATGAAAATTGTTGAGCAACATTGACTATTTCATGTGAAAAATTTTGTATGAAAAAATGAACTTTGATAATATATTGCCAAAAACATTTCATATGTTTTCTACAGTAAAGGCTGGTACTCTGTTCGAATTTGTGAAAATTTGTGAGCAACATTGATTATATCGTGTTAAAAATTTTACATTTAAAATTTAGTGTCTATCTCGCGATTTTAAAGAATTTAACGTTTATTGTTTTCACGTATTTCTACATTGTTTCAGAAATGAAAGCAAAAGTCATATGATCAGCTATTGTTTAAAAAATTCCGCATGAAATAATGCCTCTTTGCTTTATTTCACACCTTAGATAAAATGTTGCCAGAAATATGTCATATGTTTTACTAAAGTAAAAACAGAGTACTACTTCTGCAACATGACTTTTTCATACAAATTTTTTGTGTACGTAGCAGCATTCCGCATGAAAAACTAAACAGAGTACCAGGCTTTAGAAAAAAGCCTTACCGGATACATTTTAAAGTGTAAAAACTTAATGTTTCTACATACTTTTTACATGTTCTATTTTTCCATTAATATTTTATGATAACTTTTTTTTATATTTAGTTTGACAGCAGTTCGAGTGAAAAGTTTGAACGATTTACTAAGCTTGAGTGAAAAAATAAAGAAAATGTTGCGCTTAAAAAAGATGACTTTTTTTCTTGGATAAATTGCAATACAAGAATGATTAAAAAATTGTTGCTAGAAACATGTTGCTTTAAATAAACATGAGGAAAAATAGTACATGTCGCCTTATTTAACAATACGAACACAGTACGACTCCAGCAACATTATTGCCAAATCATGTTGTTCTTTTATATATCCTTTACCTCAAAAAGTGGAAAAGGTATAACTAAGCTTGTTATTCCTATTGTAATTTCTACAATATCCATTTCCGACCCTATAAAGTATATATATTCTGACTTCTTATGCATAGCGAAGTCGATAAAGCGATGTCCGTCTGTCGATCCGTGTTAGTGCTGAAATTAAGTTTGCCGAGCTACTAGATTAGTTAGAAAATATTAAAAAACGCCAATCGATCAGACATAGTGTCGAAAGAGGTGCTATTGGAAATCAGCATGATTGGTCCATGTCTTTCGACGCAGCGGGCAAAATACCACGCCTACCTCTAATTTTCTACATAATTTAGAACAATAGAGTAACTCCAATCAAAAAATTTAATTTATGGGGCCATAGGGAATTAAAAAACAAACAAAACCATCAAGTGAAGACATTGGCGCTCGCCCATATTTTCCAAGTTACGGGCCTCTGAAATTTCCAAATTTTTAAAATTATCAATATGGGTATCATTTAAAAGCTTTTGAAGGGATCTTTAAGAAAATACTACTTTTTTAAATGCTTAACCCATTAAGAGCCGATGGAAATTTTATGCAAAATTATATTAATTCTCTGTCACCCTAATTATTGCTTTTTTGATTGGAGTTGCTTTACTAAACTAGATTTACATAGATAATGAACGGAATAGCATAGCCGAATATAGCACTCTTGCTTGTTTTTAATTCTCATTTGGTTCAACTTGCACGAAAGCGATGTTTTCTTGAGTGGCGAGTTTTGGAATGTTGTAAGAAAACAATCCAACATTTTTTTAAATATTTTTCAACAACAAAAAATTAATTATTTACATATTTGAAAAAAATATATTATTAAATCATAAAATATATTTTTTTAACATTTTTTAATAATTGAAGTTTTATTTTTACGTTTCTGAGCGATTTGAGAATAACATTTGATATTTAATTGAGAAAATGTCATTTCTTATGGGTTTCTTTTCATTCCTCTAAAATGAAAACTTAAATATTTTATTCAAACATTTGTTTGAGAGTTCTGTTTGATATGAACGTTTGACTTTGTGTCTGCTAGCCCAGCTTGAGCTGAGAAACTTGGTCGATACTTTGCCTCAGATATTTTAAAATCTTCTTCTTCTATTTTAAAATCTTCTCGAAGGAAGTGTTTTAGTTTTTATTTTAATTTTTAAGTCAAATGACCATTAAAACCAAAACACAGAAATCTCTATCCGCACAGCACCAATCAATATCTTTAAATACACAAATGTGTTTCTCCATTATAATCATGTTAATTTTTGCTAACAAGCTCTAAATCTAGTTTATTTATTATAACTTTTTTTTCTTGCTGTTGATTTTTCTTTTAGTTTAATGTCTTTATAGTCAGTCTTGTTAAAGACATGTTAGTTTCAATGGCTTTTTTCCGTGGCTGTTGCCTTTAGGCCATGTTCTCTTAATAAACAATCAATTGGTTGCTTTGATTAGTCGAACATGCAGTGACACCCTCATATGACACAATATAATTTAATTAAAAGTTACAGTTTTTCTGTTATATAACAAACAAGTGTGAATTTTTTGAGCAGCATAAGCTTGAAGCTGGTGTGAATTAAGATTTGAAAACAAGAAAAATATTAAAATTTAAAAGGAGGGTAAAAAAATGTTGGTGTGTCTATGGCTTTTAGGGTCACATCACCACACAATATAGAGTATGAATATATAAAATGTATTAACCACTTAATTCTTGTTCAGATGTGAAGTAAAATTATCATCAAATTCTATTTTAAGGTTTTTATCTGACTTGTTGCTTGTTAAATTCAACCTTGTATAATTAAAAGCAATAATTTTTCGTAAATCGAGGGATTACTGTAACTTAAATCTAAACAATTTTTGCGTCAAAAGGTGACCCCAAATGACAGTTATAACAAATATTTAATATCATAGAAATTTTTCAATGTTCATCTCTTCATCTAAACATGTTCATGTTGAAATAGTGTTAGCGAGGGCCAGACGAAACCAGCAATCTGTGAGACTCCAGATGGTTGCTACTAAAAATTCGCAATTGTAGTGAAAAAATGGCTGAGCTTTGGGCAAGAAACTCTACCTACTTGTATTTTTAGCAACATTTTTTCATGTTGTTTACTTTATTGTTGTGGTTGCTATAGAAGTTTAGTTTTATATTTGGTGCACTTTAGGGGAAGCTGTCAATGGATGCATGTGATAAGAGTTGAACTAGCCAAATAGCATCACAAGAAGTCTATTAATTCAATAAACTTATGCGGCGGCTAAAGGACTGCAGGAAAAACATTCACCGACGGGGGGCCCATGTGCGGTTCGTTTGGCTTTCTCTTGGTCTTGATATATATGAAAGACTGTCAAAGAAAGACAACGGTCTTTAGGTAACGACTAGTAAATCACAGAGGGAAGTCAAAAGGCTTTAGGTGGCAGTCAATAGAGGCAACAGGGTATCCGGCTGGCCCTATAGAGCAACTAGTAGACATTAGAGCGTCGCCAAAGACAGTTTAGTGTGTTAAATGTACTCCATGAAGCAGGCAATAAAATTTGAGGAGATTGGCAATGTAACTAACTCGCGTCTACTTAACTGCAAATAATCATTAACAGAGGCGGAGACGGTAGCGTATAAGTTTCTACTGTTTGTTTTGTTTTACAACGTACGTGACAGACAGTCAAAGGAACTAATTGGCTTTGCTTGGACTTCTAGGGCTGGCAACGGGGCCTAAGGGGCGTACAACAACCCAAACGGGCAGCCAAATTTTTGCGAAACCCTCTAAAGATAGTTATTGAACATCGGAACTCTGGAAAGACCAATGGGGAAATGTACATCCAACCGGATACAAAAAAGATAGACGAAGGATTTAAAGAACGACCAGAAAATTTAATGACCCCAAAAGGTTAGAGGACGTTTACAATAGCCCATATTATTCTGGAGGGAATAATGGACATATTAAAGGAACAGTGGAATTCCGTAGGGGATATTGAGTGTGTGTTTTTTAAGTTGTTACGTTTATTGACTTTCTTATATAAAAAAGACCGCTAGAACAGTGTGCGAACAATATGCCCTTAGAGACAGACAAGAGGCATTTGGGTGTGCATATAAGAATCGACACAGTCGTAAAAATCACAGTTTTTATTAGAGTTTTAAAAATATATACGTCATCATAATTAAGATTCAAAAGCCGCTGCTATATAAATAATTCTTTGAGTACGCATTTAAATATTTATTTTTTTTTTAATTAGTTTCTTTTTTTACTTGTAAAAAATTCTTAATTTAATTTTTTTAGACTGTTTCTTACAATAAGTGCGACTTTATTTTGACAATAAAGCCAACTACCACTCTGCAGACCAACCTTAAGCTGATTATGACTTAAGAATTTAAAAAAAAAAACGTGTTAGCTTTATAATGTTCTTATAATTTATTGAGTAAAATTTAAAGTTAATAATAAAAAATATATTTTAGAAAAATATTTATTTGTATAACGAAAAGTTGTCAGCTCAATAAAGACATTCTTTAACCAAATCAATAAATTTTTTAACAATCCAAAGCAAAAAATTAAATAAATAAAATCTGTGGGATATTAACTACGATATTTACTACGTCAGCTGATACTATAACGACCACGAACAATAACTGCTTGAGGCAGAATTTAACACCAAACCTCTAGTATTTAGAAAAATATATTTCATATTAAAAAATTGGTATTTAAAACAAAAAATCATAGAAAACAGTATATTTAACAATAAAAAATAGCAAATTAATATAAATTAAATTATTCAAGAAGATTACAAGTTCAACACCGATCGGCAGTATTGTTATAGGAGTAAATACCTGTAGTTGAAAAAGTTGCTTGCCATTAACTTTTTATGTTATTTTTTGCAATTTAAAGTTCTATTGGGTTAAAAAAAACACCATTTATATTAAAGCAGCAACTGAGATAGTAAAAGGCACTTGCTTTTTAAAACTAGAAAAAGCCTTTTTTGTTTTTGCAATAAATCATCTGAAAAGGAGTGAATTCCTGTTACATGAGGCAATAATACAAATTAAGGGGACGTTTCCATAATAATAGAACACTTTTAATTTACTAACTAACTGCAATATGAGAGGCGAGAGGGAAATAAACGTGATGAAAAATGAAGCCTATTAAGCCTAAATAAATTTGCTCAAGAAAGTGTTCAGTTATGTCTTCCCTAACAAGAAAAACCAACAATCGAAAAAAAACCTAAAAACATAAAATTTAAAAAAACGTGAAATGCATTTTCTCAAGCCGTCATCAGCTTTCTTCATGTCTGTGTTACTAATTCAATTAATGTACGATCATCAGTTTAACAAACCAAATTAAGTGAGAAGAATATGCGAAAGATATTATTATCAACTACGATTAGTTGGTGAAAATAAAGTTTTTTCTCTACTTTTCTCAATTGTCATTATTTGAATTTGATTTTGCGAATTTGATTCACGCGGTGAATTGAAAATTATTAATTAAAAATTATTAATGAAATTACTAGTGTTTTATTTCAGTCAATAAATAAATATTTTAGTCAGTCTTAATGTTATGCATTCAATATAAAAAAAAAATTATTTAAGAGCTTTTCGCAATGAAAATACGGTTGAGAGAAAAATACTTAAGCAGGTGCAGAAAATAACCTTTGAAGTAGCAGATGGCTTCTGCCAGAAATTTTATATGGAAAAGACAGCTACTGGATAATCTCATTTTGTGCTTTATTCGATGTATTCAGTTTGTACAATTATGGAGTGTAGATCGCATTCTATCCTCTGATCGAATAAATGTCGAGCCAGACAGTCGCAGGCAAAACATAATAATTTACGCATTCTAAGTGATGACAGCAAAATGCAATCAGATAAAACTTATTTAAATGTTAGATAAATACTGTGGTGGACAGCCAAAAACCACTAATGAACGGAGGGAACGTGATTCACAACACAAGTCCCTGCGGGAAATTCGGGACAACTTCTTCTAACGTAATTTTTCCATGACATGTTAAAAATGGAGTTGGTACGAAATGTAGTTTATTTTGATTGATAAAAAGTGGACATATCACGTGAGTGGTTTAAAAATGTTTCCGCTCAAAGAATTTGACTTTCAAATGTTATTTTCCCTAAAATTCGTTAGTTCGAGTACAAAATGAGCTTTTAAAGGTTTTTTTGCCCAGTCCAAAAATAGTATCAATTGATCACTTCATATGACAATGGCAGGTTAAAGTGACAGCCCGTTTTCATTTTTGTGTTAGTTGGCGTTTTTTTCTACGGGCGGTTTGATGGCTTCAATAAAATTCTAAAGAATTTAGGGCACTTATTAGTTGAGAAAGATCTAAGAAGAGGATGAAATATTACTGATGGGGCCTTGTTTTGCTGTTCTGACAGCATTAATTGGGACTTGTGGCTTATCGTTCGAATATCATTAAAAGCAAAATAGATTGAGATGTAGCATTAATTTTATATTTTTAACTAAATAATGTTTTGTTTGTTTTTTTTTTATTATGCTGTTGTAAACAATTACATAATTTTTATTTTTTTGTTTTTTCTTTTTGTTTTCAATAATCTGATATTTTTACAACTCTGTGCCGCTTAATAATCAGCTTCATTATTATTACTGCGTGACAAGTAATAATTTTTTTTACAAATATTACTAAACCAAAAAAAAAAAAAAATTAAACTAATAATAAAAATAAAAACAATAACATAAATATTAATGCTCTCAGTTAAATAGAAAAAAAGAAAAAATAGTGTTTTGCAGTGGAAATATAATTTTTAGTAAATATTACTTCATTAGTTACTTTAAAAATAAAAACACACACACATGACTAATTTTGAAACAGTAAAAAGAAACAACTTGAAATTTGGGTTGGTGGGTTTGCTGTTTCATTCGGTTTCTTGTTTTCTTTAATTGTAAAAAGAAGAAGAAGAAAAACCAAGCAACAAAATTAATGAATAAAAATAATTTGGCGCCAGTCAAAAATCATTAACATTTTTTTCTTCACAGTTATTTAAATTTTTTATTTTATTTTATTATTATTTTTTTATTTTTTGGTGAATTAGTTTTTCTATTTTGAAATAACATCGGAAAGTCATAAATATTGAATTATGAATTTTTAATAAAGTGCAGTAATTTTGGTAGTAAATCTAGAAGGGACAATTGAACACAAAATTTTATATTTGAAATATTACTCGACAGGTCAAGTAAAATACTGAAGTAAATCTTAAGTGAAATTAGATTTACTTTGAATCCATTCCATAATCACTACACAACTGTTAGCTGGTAAATGATTTCCTTCTTTGTGTTGTTATAGTCAAAAGGAAACCTAAATTAAGCCTTTCATGCTAATTCAGAATACTTTAAAGTATTTTGCTAGCAAATTAAAATTTTGACGATACAATAAATATTTTTGAAACATAAATATAAAACATATTATAATTGAATTATATGGTTGTATTTAAATCATTTTCTTGTGAATCATAATAATAATAAAATTAACAATAGTTTTTATTAGAAGTAACAATAACATTGCTACGGTATAAACATATTTTAATTAAAGATGATCATGATATGATAAAAAAAATTATAACCTCTTATTTCTTTAGAAGATCAAATGTTGATGAAAACTTTTTTATTGTGACGAAATTTTTACTATAAATAACTATACTTTGTTTATCGCAACTATATATTAGTACAACCATGTTTTTTCTCGGTAGATTACAGAATTTTTGAGTGCTATTTATGACACCTTCGAGGTATTTATTAATTTATTAGCAACACGGTGCAGAAAAAATTCTGATCTACATATCTTAAGGTAAATTATTTAGCATTTTACATATTTGTTTGCATTTTTATCTTGAAAAGAAAAAATACTTATCACATAATAACTTAAGCCTCTTGACTAATACAAAGTCACAAGTTAAGATCCAAATATTTTCTTCACTTTTTGAACTTAAAAGCCACATCTAAACAAACCCATGTATGGAAAGATAAATTTGAAACTTTTATCTTTGCCACAAACCTTTTTATTTAACAGAGCTCTGTTAAAATGATAACATAGCCCTGTTAAGGGAATAAAAATTCAGTTTATGCATCCAAACTATAATTTTCATAGAAACAACAAAAGATGGCAAAACCAAAATGCATAGGACTTGCTTGCCAGGTATCCCTTTATAGTTCTATACACTTGGAACTTTTAACAGCACGAGTTGGAATGGATTTTTGAGCATTTTCATATTTTTAAAATTTAAGTTTTTCTAAGGGATGAGGCCATTTTTATGGAACAACAAAAGATCGCAAAACCAAAATTAATGGGATTTGCTTGCGAGGTATCCCTCTTTAGTTCAAGTATGAAAATTAAACAAAATTTTTTTTCCTTAACAGGGCTATGTTATCTTTCTAATAAAGCTCTGTTATATAAAAAGGTTTGCGGCAAAGCTAAAAATTAAAAAAATTATCTTCACACACATAACGATCACATTGTAAGAGACACGTCAATTCCTAAAACGTCACTTTCCCAACTTTGGTCGCAAAATTTGTAAAGGCAGCTCTAGCCAAACTCAGTAAGAACGATGCAAAATATAATAGAAATTTGAAGCAACTTAATAGTTTTTGACTAAGGAAAGAGTTTTGTATTAAACGTTATTAGTAAATTAAAAAAAAAAATTGATTTTTTAAGGTCAAATAAATCCAAACTGTCAAAAGTGATCACCATATATCTTGCTCAAGTGGATCTATTTACATAAATTAGAGTTTTCAAATCAGTCAAATAATATAAAACTTAAATGGATTCGCAGTTGTGATATACTTTTATTTACTGATTGAATCTTTGTTCCAGTCTCGTAAAGTTTCTGTAAAATCCAGCTTGCTGTTTAAAAACTATTGATTTGGCTTAAATTTTCCCCCCAAATGCCCCATTGTGCAAAAATTCATGTTTTTAATATACAACCCTGGCTGGTGTAACATGGTAACATTTTAATTTCTATACTTATGAACACACGACCAAGTGTCTTAACGATAAAATTAAATTTTTGAGAAATTACTAACGCAGTTACCGTCTGCTGCAGAATTTCCTTCAAATATTTGTTATGGTTGAGTTTGCTTAAGTGCTGCAGGTATTTTAAAATTATTTGCCAAAATATCTAAATGATAAATTAAGGTTTTACTCAATATAGAATTAACAAGACAAATTAAAGAATCGGTAATTCTCGAATGCTACACAAAATAAGGATACATTTTGTTCTGCAATTATTAAATTAAATACTTTTATAAAATTATTTGAAACTAGTATTAAATTAGTTTTGTTACTAAACGTTATTAAAAATAAGCCCATAAAACATTTTTTTTTTTGGCTGAACATAATAATTTAATCATTCAATAAACATCTACTAATTTGCCTTCCTTCCTTCCATAAATTATTTTCTTAGTAGATTCCTAATAATAAAATATTTAGTTTTTGTATTTATTAAGGAATTAAGCACAAGTATCAAAAAAATTACTTTAATATAATTTTTCAGTTTTAATATTAAATATATTTTATTTGTTATTTGAGGTTAAAGTTAAATTTATTGAAACAATATTTTAAGCTTTTGTGACAGCTACAACAAATACAAAAACATATTTTGTAAGTGCATACATGAATGCAAAATATAAAATATTTCATCACTTTTAACTTTAAACAAAATAAAAATACAACAACAAACAAACAAAACAAAAATAAATTATAAAACTTATAAATCAATTGAAATTTATTTTGTTTGAATGAAATAAATTTAATTGAATACTCCAACAGCTCTTAATCATACAAAAATAATGTTCTGCATTTAAAAAAATGAGAAGGAAACAAAAATTAAAAATATTAAAAATGTCAAGTCATGTCTGAGTTACGAAAACAAAAACATTTTCCATGTCTAAAGCTTATTTTTTGTTTGTTTTTTTCTTTATCAATTGTCTGGCTGGTTGTCTAATCGAATGACTGAAGTTCAGTGGCTGAATTAATCACGATGTTTTCGGACAATTTTTAATTGAAAAACCCCAATTTTAGTACGAGTCTGCAATATCAACTAGAATTTATGTGAAATGAAGTTGTTATTTTGGTCAGCAAACAAGATTTACGAGCACGTACAAATGATTATATCGCGAGCAGGTCGAATTCAACAACTAAGGATGAATTTCTTAAATTATTGCTGAGCTACGACTTGAACGCTAAGCGATTATGTGTCAACAGCCATCAAGCAATGACTAATATTCTAAGGGGCCAAAAGAGGATCTTTCTAATGAAGATTCACATATCGAACTGACGAAATCGAAAAATTGGTAAACATCGTACTTGCAAAAAATAAAAAATTCTTTAACAAAAAATAATTTAAACAAGTAAAAGTGCTATATTCGGATGTGTCGAATCTTATATACCCTTTACCATATCTGTGAATCTTTAGTTTAGTAAATTAACCCAATTAAAAAAGCAAATATTGGGGTGATAGAGAATTAAAAAATAAGATGCATTGATGGGTTAAACATTTTTAAAATTATTTTATTATTTCCTTAAAGATCTCTTCAAAAGATTTAAAATGATACAAATGTTGATATTGTGAAAATTTTGAATATTTTAAAAGCCCGTAATTTGGAAAATATGGGCGAGCGCCAATTTTTTCTCTTAATGTATTTTCTTATTTTTTAATTCTCTATCGCTACTTCACTATTCCAAATGATATGGAAAAATAAGAGGTAGGCGTGGTGTTAAGCCCACTGCCTCGAGGTACATTGACCGATCTTGCTGATTTTCAATAGAACCTCTTTCGACACTATGTCTGATTGATTGGCGTATTTAAATTTTTTCTACCTCATCCAGTGCCCTGGCGATGCGCTATTATAAAAACTTGTTTGCATAATGAGATCAAGTAGTTAAAGTATCGCCAGAGCCATAGATAGCAAAACTATGTAGGACTAATTGTAGCCAGAGTAAGGAATAGAGAATAAATGAAATGTCAAAGAAGAATAAAAGAAATATTCGTGGAGTGCAATTATTTCGAATAAAATGGATTTTAGAAAAACAACTTTCATTTTTAGATTACGACATATGACTAGACAAACTGATAATACTTACAATACTCACTCACTGTTGCACCCCTACAAAGCTTTATGTCAACATCACTAATATGTTTTCTTCTTTTTTTTGCAATCAAAACTGTTTAATCACACAAATCATCCAGAAGTTTGTTGACATCGATTTATTTATGTTATTAATTGTTAAAAAAAAAACACAAAACACAACAAAACGCGATCAACTAATTTTCTGTCAGTGTATGCTGTAGAAAAGTGTAAAGATGTCGGTAAGTGTGTGTGTGTGTGTGTGTGTTAGATGTGTTTCATTTCAAGCATGTACAATTTGAATTAATTTGAAATATATTTAAATCAATCTTTTTGAATGAAAGAATAAAAAAATACACAAAAATCAAAATTAAAATTAAAATGCATCTCAGGTGATTTTGATTAAAATGAATAAATACATATTTTTTATTTATTTTATTTTGCTTTTAATTTAATATTAATTCTTTTTCCCAAGCATATTTTTCTTTTGCTTAAACGTGTGATCAGTTATCACTTCATGCTCATGTTCATTTCATTACAGAATCTTACATTCATTTTCTTCATGCATCCATTCATCCATTGGTATGTATGATTGTCTGTCTGTCTGTCCGTCACTTGTCTATACATTTTCGTAATTGTTGCCATTGTAAAAAGTGTAAACGAGTGTCAATCATTTGCTCTGTTGACCTCAAATGGGGCGAACGAAACTAAAACAAATTTTCAGTATCTCTTCTTTATTTTGTTCAGTATAAAACTACAATTTATATTTATTTTTAATGTTATTTATCTGTCGGTTGTTTTGCTCTTTTTTTTTTGTGTGATATTGTGATTTTCTTCAAAAATTTATTTTTTAAAGTGGTTGTGAAATTTTTTAAACCCATCATATGTTTCTTAAGCAGATGCAACTTTTAATTAAAATTTACATCTGGTATGAAAACTACTTATTTTTTTTTTTTTTTTGCTACTGCAGCAAAAATAAATGCAATTAAAGATTAAACATTAAAAAAAATACAAATTAAGGTTCCTTTTTTTCAAATTAAACCAACTTCGCATAAAAATAGGTCAAATTACTACTGACTGTAAAAAGTAAGCTGACGGCGCTCATGCAAGCCAAGACATCTGATTAAAAAGCAAACAAAAAAAAAAGAAGCGAAAAATTCAATAAAAAGTTCTAAGAAATAAAAATTTTTCTAAATTGCAATCATTCAACTCATCTCACATTTTTGTCATGTTTATTTGACGGATATTTGCTCGTTATCTAGTTGAAGGACATCTAATTTTGCTTTGTTGCAAATGGTGATGTAGTGTTGTTAAGGAACAGGTCCGTTCCTATATTTGCGGTTAAAAGAACTCCCGCATAATTTTAAGACATGAGTTTGCCAAAAGTTTGGAAAAAATAAGATACTGTCCAATCCCCTCAAAGGAAATTGCGATTTTCCGGTTAATTCGAGGCTGCAGAATTACTAAAACCTCTCAGAATGAAATGTCACTTTGATAAACGCTTTTATCCGGGCTGTGGAATGCTGTGGCACTGGGCTAAATGTGGCTTTGGCGGGACCTAAGGCCCGACCTACTAACCTCTCCTTTTTGGCATCACAAAGGATCCATTAGGACTCAAGTGAGTCGGTCCCACATGTCCTTGTCACAAGACAAGACAACTGAGATACGGCAAATATATGTTTTGTTTAGAATTTTATTCGAAGGGCGTAAAATAATACCTTTGTGATATTTGCTGCAATTAAAATAGAAATATGCCTTTCTTAAGCTCGGTCATATTAGTCAAATATTTGACCAGAAAGCGTAACCACTATTTCTCAAATTTTTATTTCATCTTTCCGAGACGTATAATTACAAATGAAGATTTATATATGTAATAATTAATCTGATAGCTTATATTTTATATTGAAAAGGGTGTTATATGTCTTAATAAAGATTTGAGAAGGACATAAATTTTTTTCCATAATTTGACTAATGTGACTGCACCTTTATTGCCTTCTTTTGTAAAGCATCTGCCTTTTGTAGGTGTTTCTTATTTCTAAGTCGTAAGAAGTATTGAAACTAAAATTAAAAAAACAAATACTGAGGTGACAGAAACTTAATCCTTTCTTAGCGTCTTCAAAATCCTGTATTCAGTTTAACAAACTTTAAATCTTTCAACTAAAAGCAATAATTTTGCAAGGAAATTTTCAAAACACAAATCATGGTAAATTACATTTTTTTTATTAAAATATTGATACGAAAATAAGATCTGGCAGCTCTTTTTATATCTGTAACAACAACAAAAAAGATAACGTTGGTATTGTCCGTATATGAATGATAAACAGAATTAAAAAAATTGTTACCTCCAAGTGAATGAACTAAAAATAAACTTTAGCCAACATACGTTGACCAATCTAGCGTGAGTTCGACTCCCATCGGCAGCAAGTATATAGAAATAAACAATTCTTGGTTAAATGTATAAATTGAAATAGCGAATTAATGAATGATAGCAGTATAAACCTTCTGGAGCAGATTACATGGCTAGGGAGTCTAGAATTAGGGAACAGCTATTGAGTCAGTAAAACAATGAGAAGTTAAAAGCAAAACAATTGTTGACCTTTTCAGGTTGATGGTAAAATATGAGTTTGTGATTTAGACTCTCTGCTAAAGTTACGTAGCCTACATAGAAGAGCGGATTAAGGGCTTATGGCTGTTAAACAAGATTTCAAATATTACCAGTTTCACGTGGATTCAGTGTAGCGTGGATGGTTAGGCAAGCGTTCATATAAAAAAAGAAGTAGAGAATAAATAAGGAGCCGCAAAAGAGCAAAATAACTTATCATATAAAATACGCAGCTTTTAAGCTGATGGCAATGCGTTTTTTACCGGTTGCTCAAGCTAGATTATTAAAAAAAAAAAACAAAAATATTTCAAGAGTATTGTAACTTCTACGAACGCAATGAGAATTATAATGGAAACCCCACATAAATGTTAAGTTTTAAACAAGTTGAAGATTTATACATAATGATCATGTAAATGCGCATACTTATTCAAACGAATCTATTCAATTAATTTGTCTGCACAAAAGACTATTCATCTTACAAGTCATACAAAATACAACAATTAAAAGCAAATTAAACTGCGACTTCTATCTTTGTTTAAATTGTGCCTAAAGTTAAGAACACAACTCCTATAAACACCGTAAAGAAAAGCTTAAAGCTCCTTAAAATGATGGCCTACATACATATTGAAGCTCTTGTCAATTATTTCAAATTAAGCCTATTAAAGGATTGAGCGCACTTCTATAAATTTGAAAATTTTCTCTTATAATTTCAACACCTTTTGTTGGTTTTGGAATCACATTAAAACAAATTATGTCTTACGAAAAAATATAAACACATACAAATAAATGTGCGAGTTGTTCATGCAGATGCCTAGTTGTTTCAGTAAGCTGTCAGTCTGTCCGTCTGTGTAATTTATGTCATTATGCTATTTATCTAATCAACCAAAATACTTGATATGAAATAAAACTAAATTAAAAAAAAAAAATAAAAGAAACCAACAGCAATTTGTGGCCACGTGTTTTATGTACAATATAATTTTAAATTTATGATATTTCATATGACTGTTTATAGACATTTGGACAATTATTAAAATGAAGTCAACAACTACTGCTGGCTGCTGCTTACTTTTTCGACACATTCAACTTTTTGTTTGTTTTTTTTTTCAATAAAAACTTTAAGCTTTGGAGGCTAAATATTAGATAAAAATAGACACTGAATATTATGAAACATTCATTGGTTATTTTTTTTCCTTATGAATATTAAAAAATATTAAAAAAAAAACAATTTTTAAATGGATTAAATTTCATCGAATTTTTGTTTTGGACAACAAGAGCGCCAACAATACCAGAAGAAGAAAAAAAGACGAAATATAAAAATGACAATTAAATGCTTAAAATCAGACAAAATCTTATCATAAAACTCGCATATGTGTCAAAAACTATAATTTTAAGTATAAATAATGCAAAGAAAACATAACAATAGCAACAATAATGAAAAGAAATACAAAACCATAATAGTTTTAGACAACAATGTCATGAATATGCCAACAACAAAAACAACAAACAGTCTTATTAATGCATATAAATAATTAATAATTGAAATTAACATATAAATGTACAGTGTCGTACATAATTATTGGTACACTTGCAATTGTTGACCTTTTTTAAATCTGCTTCCTTGTTTAAGCCTTTAGTCCCAAACTTTAGGTTCTCGGTTCGTAACTTTTATATTTCATTATCAAAAGAAAAAGAAAACTTACAAAATCTAAGACCATAAATTTTAATTTGTTTAATACATTAAGTCCCCATTTACACTATGCAATTTTTTGATGCAATTCTTTTTTCAATTCTTTTTTTAACTTGCAGCGATATTTGTTATTTTAAACAAAACATAACCGACAAAAACACGCCCTTAAAATTCAAGCAATGCTATGCTGCTTACCCCTCTTGCTTCACAAACAAACATAAATTTCATTCTAGTTTCATAAAAAATTGCTTAGTGTGATTGTCTTATTACTTCTATTTTTGGATACAAAATTTCTATATTTTATTATTTTCGAGATATGTTTAAATAAAAATACAAACCGTTTGTATTAAATAAATCAGCCATGTACGAGTTTAATTGATTTGATTAACTAATTAATTAATTAAATTAATAATTTAAATTATTTTGAACATTTAAAATATCTGCATTAACGATTTCAATTAAACTTTAGTGCACACAAAAATCAGATGTTGCCTGGGATCACACTCTGTGTAAACTTCAAGTGATTGCCTTTTCCTATTATTATCATTATTATTGCTACGCATCTTACATGGTGTTACATACATTCTGAAAATAAAAATAAATTTGTTCGTCACTGTTTGTTTTAAATTCAATTTATTGTTTTTAAAATCACATTCATATAAGAAAGACAGGCAGCTGTCTGTGACTGGAAATCGAACAGACATAACGGATAGATGGATCAACAGATAACTAAATTCTCAATCAGACTGTGTATTTTACAGCATGTTATTCCGATTGCAAGGTTAAACTCAATGTTAATAAGCAGGAACTTTTAATCGACATCATTTACAAATTAAGTCTAATGCAAATAAAGCATTCAGCATGAATAGATGGCACTTTTCGCTAAGCTTTTTGACACCAGCAAGTTCGCTAACATATAAAGGGACTCCTAATAACCACACAAACTATTAAGAGCCTTGCAATTAAATTACTGGACTCTAAATGTCGCGTATGCGTTTTTGCCTAATACAGGTTTCTACAACAACAAAATTAGGTCCCGAGATCTTGACATTATTTTAATTTAACGTAAAACACTTTTATTTCTTTAGTTTTTAGTTTAGTTTTTATGGAATCATGTTTTCATGTCTTGGCTGGCCCATAAGCACTGTCTACTCGTCTTCTATTTTTGATCATATTTGCAACAACAACAAGAAAAAAGCTAATATTATCCAGAGTGTGTTAAAGAGAATTGAATCAATTGTTATTTCCACCATTAAAAAGACTAGTGTACAAAATATGCAACCGGTTATGAGTTCAACTCCCATTGGAGGTATGAATATGGGAAAATAATAGTTGTAGTTGGATGAGGATATTAGAAAAGGAAGGCAACTGTTATGTGATAGACTAAGGAGCCTGTAATTAGAGAATAAAAGATGTGTAATTAACCAAGAAAAAGCCACGAGAAAGTTAATCCACAACAAGGTGTACGTACGATAGTTGAGGCTTAGTACTGAATTGTACTGTATTGGATTTTACTCAAAGAACATTTTTTTAACTCTATGGGCTTGTTGTACAACTAGAGTTCCTTTTACATGGTCATTTAAAGTCAAAGGACTCTTACAACACGAGAATTTTACGGAAAAAATTAAATGCTGCCCGTCCGGGCCAGCAGAGCTGTGTAGATTATTTGCCCGATATAAAATTTTATATGTAAATCCATCTCTGCACTTAAGAATTCAACAAAACAAGAACACATTTAAAATTAAAAACTGTGTTAAACCAAAAAGTTAAGCGAAGATTTAAATTGTTAAAACAAATTGACGCGGTTTAACCAAAATTTGACATTCTTGATCTAAAGTCAACCACATTCCAGCCACATTTTTTATTGTTTATTTATTGTTTGTAGAATGTGCTGCCGTTTGTTAAACAAATCTTTAATTTAGACAGAAATATAATTAATTACGCACTAGACATTATTAATAAATAAAAAAATAATAATCAATTTCTCATAACAATTCGAAACGAAAGTAAGAAAAGAAAAAATCATAAAGTGAAACCGGACGGTTAAACCACGGGACTGTAATAATTTAAAGTGTGTATTTGTATTTTTTCTTTATTTTTTTTATTTATTTATTTATTTTTTTTTTCTTGAAAAGATGGGAATTCCACAATAATTTTATGAAAAAAAAAACTTGTTTTTTGTACGAGGTGAAGTTAAAATGTCTTTATAAAATTATTTTTGACGATTCAGTAAAAATTTAAATACACTTTAAAAGATCTGTAGCGACCGACTTTTCTAGCTTAAGGAAATCATTTGTTTTTTAAACAAGGGCACTTGCTCCAAGCAAACACTTTGTGAGCAGTTGGACAGGTTTGTTTGCAGTTTATCAATATATGCCGTACTTTGAATAACTAAGGTCAAAAATGTTTCAGTCAGCTAAAAGTTCCACCTAAAATTTCTTAATTAATACCTTAACGCAAACGGGAAATTTTCTATATCAACACTTACAATAACAAATAGTTTCTGCTCATAGCCTCTCTGATATCTTTAAATGTAATAAATAAACAACATCATTAGTTGGCTCATATTCGCCTGTTCATAAATTCAAGTTAAAAAAAAAAAATAAAACCAGGCTGCCAGACCATTCCACCTTACAAAAATCTACACGCTTTTAATCGCGTATAAAAAAAATTAGTGTTTCCTTAAAGATCTCTTCAAAAGCTTTTAAATTCTACCCATATTGATATTTTAAAAAATTTTAAAAGTTCAGAGGTTCGTAATTTGAAAAATATGGGCGAGAGCCAATTTTTTCACACGATATTTTTTCTTATTTTATCGCTCCATATATTTATTTTTTTTAATGGAGTTACTGTATTGGTTTAAATGATATAGAAAAATTAAAGGTAGGCATGGTGTTTTGCCCGCTGCGTCGAAGGACATGGACCGATCTTGCTGATTTCCAATAGCACCTCTTTCGATCAGCGTATTTGAATTTTTTCTAGCTGATCTAGTGCCTTGGCAAACTTAAATTCAACACTAACACGGGTGGACAGACGGACATTGCTTAAACGACTTCATTATGCATTAGAAGTCAGAATATATTTATATACTTTATGGAGTCGCAAATAGATATTGTAGAAACTACAAACGAAATGACAAAATTTATTATTATCTTTTTCCACTTTTTTTGTTGAAGAGTATAAAAAGATCACGGTAATATACAAAAGTCTACTTTGAAAACATTCTGCAATATTATTGTCGTTATACGGAAGATTTTAGTGTTTGAAAATAAACTGGGAAGTAATAATAAAGTCACAACACATTCTCTTCTACAACCAACATTGGTTTTTTTGTATTAAAAATTCAAATTTATTGCAAACAATTTTAGTTTATTTTACTCTGACAAAGATATAATCAGCGGTTTTTTTTGGGACTCATTCAAAATTGAGCAAATTGGATGCTGCATGGGTTTAATTTTTTTCCACTTTTTGCCGAAATCTTTCTTAAAATTGTTACCGCAATTCACACTCAAGTGTGTTGAAAATAATCAATTTAGGAAGACTTTTCGAATTCTTCTCGTACTTAAAAAAGAACGACCAATGAAAAAGATTAAGTTATTTACCAAGAAATTTACAGATTTTTTAAAAAGAAATAACAGTTTAAAGCAATGTTGATTTAATATACGATATCGTTTTATTTTTTTATTTTCTTAAAAAGAAATTCCTTATAGAAATGTATGTGTGAATTCTTTTATATAAAATATCAAGAAATAAATTCATTTTATTGTTTTAAAGTATTTTTAAGCAGAGATTTCTCTGTTTCTAAAATTATCTAAAAAAAATTAAAAAAAAAACTAATAAAAAAGAAGAAAAATAATAAAACCAAAAGAGACATTAACACTTTGGTGCTAAATGACAGTTTTTTGATTAACCGCCAACAAATATCAGCAGCAATAATAAAATGTCTTTCAAGTATTGAATGCGACAGTTGTGACAACTTTCATTCTTCTCAAGTAGTCAAGTACAAAGATTTATAAATTCGCAGTGCAAATTTACAAGATAGTTTTTTATTTGCTATTAGCAAAAAAAGGTAGATACGTATATATATATTTTTTTTTTTTGTCAATTCGAACTTGCTATTTTATCGTCCTCGAGCTAGAGACCTGGTCTTGTATGACTTAAACGATACGTAAGAAGACAATGGAAACTGTTTGCTGATTTTTTATTTGAAAAATAAACATATCGGTAGGTTAATGAAATTTTTTGTCAACAAATAATGATATTAAAACAGATAAACTCAATAACACACCAGTAACTTTTTTCTACTCAATATTTTGCAGTTACTGATCCCAATCAGTTAATACAAAATATTTTAAAAGCAAAAGCAGATTTTTCTGTAACCTGTATAAGACCGGCTAATCTACTCTGAGGACTATTTTTGTACAATTGTGTGAGTACAAATATCAAGAAAAATACCTGTTCAAATATGAGTAGAATAAGCTCTAAAATATATCAATTGTAATGAAACATTATTTGGTAGACCCGTTATTACCCCATTCAAAACTTTTTAACAGCAGCTTTTAAAAATAGGAAACAATACAAAAAACCCTTGGGAAGGATTGTACAAACCAAAATTCTTAAGAGACGAATGCCGTTCACAAAATATGAGAACAGAACAGATCTCTAGTTGTCCTTTCTGGTTACCGAAAGGCGGACTAGTAAACGTTCGCTAATAGCCTTTCCTAATGCCCGCTGAAAAAAGGTCTAACAACAGTATATTGACATACTCACAACTTTTAATATCAAACGAAAAATAAAAAATTGGCGGGTAAGTTTTCTGAAATTATGATAATCTATTAAAAGCATTGTCCGATTATTTTGTTTTTTTCTTTCTCTAATTTTGAAATGTTTAGCCTTGTCGTTAAGAGTTTAGCTACTCTGGAGTTATAGTTTGATTTACACATCAAAACTCCGATGCAAGATATATTTAATGCCAGGTTTTGGGGCGCTAAGCTTTTCTTGCTTTTAATGGCTTATCTGTAAGCATTAAGTTAGATGGTTATCTTCTTATCTCTTTCCATATTATAATCTTTTTATTTTTCTTGCTGTCAGAATTGACACAGAGATATATAGCGCTGCTGGTGATGTAGATCTTTATTTTGTTTAATACATTGGGTTGACAATCAGTAGGTACTTTTTATGTTCTCAAGTTTGAATTTTGGAAAGCTAAGTCTTACCAAGTTGGTCAGTTAAGGCAGCTTTGTAAGATGCCTCGCAATGTGAAAGTAACTTTCGTTTAACTACAATGGCCACATCATCTTCCTAAGTGACATTTTGCACATAAGGGTTTCTCTTATGGCTTCGCCCTATTTAAAAGAAAGTGCAAAACGCTTAAGTAGTCCTGCCGTGTAAAATTTTAAAAACAAATTCAAATAACTACTCTCAGTATAGATAACGCCTCTAAGTTGTTAACCTATGGTTGAGTGTTACCTGAAGCCCTTTTGATGTCACAGAAGTCTAGAATAGTGTATTTATTACATACTCAGCAGTTCATGCACATAAGTTTAAGTTAAGTTTTCCTCATTATTATATTTTTTCAATATTAAATATATTTATCTGTTTATCGAGTATGAAAAACAAATATTCTCAACAGTTTGTTTCACCTTTTTTGTTTTTTTCTTTTTGTTGTTTTAATTTTCAACAAAAATGAAAATGTTTTATAATAATTTTTAATGAATTTTATATCTGCTTGTAAGCACTAATTAAAAATTCATTTTCCATATACAGCGTCTATTCAACGTCTATAAAATGTTAAATATTATTTTCATTTTTTTATTGTTGCTATTATTGCAGCATTCAATTTAAATTTTTAATTAATGCAATGTAAATAATAATAAAAAACAAGCAAAAGTGATATATTCGACTATGCCAAATCTTAAATACCCTTCACCATTTATCTAAATCTAGTTTAGCGAAGTAACTCCAATTTAAAAAAATCAAATATTGAATTAATAAAAAATTAAAAAAATACTCTTATTGCGTTAAGCATTAAAATTTTTTTTAATGTTACTTGAAAGATCTATTCAAAAGCTTTACCATGATACCCATATTGATATTTTAAAAAATATGGTGCACAACCGTACATTTCTATCAAAAGTTCAGAGGCCCATAAATCGGAAAATATAGATGAGCGCTAATTTTTCACTTAATTTTCTTTTTTTTTTAATTTTCTACCGCTCCATGTATTTGTTTTTTTTTTCTTATTGAAGTTACTTCATTGTTCTAGATGATATGGAAAAATTAAAAGGAGGGCTTAGTGTTTTGCCCGCTGCCTCGAAGGACGTCGACCTCTGTCAACAGTGGTTCAAATCAATTGACCTTGGCAAAGTTAATTTCAACGGTAACACGAATATCGCTTAATCGACTTCGCTATGCATAAGGCCTTAGATATTATAGAAATTACAAACGGAATGACAAACTTAGTATACCCTTTTTCCATATTTGTGGTGAAGGGTATAATAAAAAAATATTATGGATAGAAAGGAAAAAAACGTAACGTGAGTAAAATTTTTTAATAACCAACCACAATAATAATTGAAGTGTGAGTATTTGTGCTAACAAGATAGACGGACAAATTATAGCGTACAACATTAGTAGGTGGGAGAATAATTTTAAATGGGTCTAAAATATAAACAAAGAAATTTAGATAACAAAAAGAAATGTTTAACTTTAATTAACTATTATTGAATAAAAAAAATATTGAAAGTTTTTAAGGAAACGGAAACTTAATTATTATTATTATTATACACAGCTTCAGAGACGGGAAGTTTAATAAGTTTGTGTTTTTTTTTTTTTCTTTGCATTACAAGATTTATAAAATATGTCAAAGACTTTAAAAATCTCTAGCTAAGGCTAAGGACTGTACCATATAACTGTTTTATCTTAGAGATTATAGATAAAATACTTTAATTCCTCACATAAGATTTGACATACATTGAACATTTTTAATTTAAATCTGGCTTAAGTTCGGCCTATATTCTATATTCTCTATATTTTTATTCACTTTTAAATTTAATTTGTATTTTATTCACTTGTTAATTTAATTAAATTTGTATTTTATTATTTGCCACCAAAATTGTTTTACTAAAATCACAAAACACAATTGAAACACAGCAAGAGTTAAAAAAAACAGTAAAGAAGAAGCAGTTGATAGTTGTCAAAGTATTCCACATACGTTAAAAGTTGACCAACTTTCGTACTTTGCGTTGACGGACACGAATTGATTGTGACAACGCTCATAAGAAAACATGTATTTTAACTGACTTGTCAGTTGAATTTGTCAAAGTTTAACGTATGACGGATTCTATGTGCCCCGGCCTTAACAACTAAATTTATTAAGAAAGAAAAATCGTTTACAAGTTTTTGTTTAAAACTTCAGCGGAAACAGGAAAAATGAAACATTTTCAATATAAAACGAAGCATTTCCTGGAAAGCTACACCCATTATAAACATTCTTCGCATCTATCTGCTGGTTATTGTGTATCTTGCGTAAAACAAGTGTTTAAAATTTAATTTAAGAGATTATAATTCTAGGAAAAACTTATAATTAATCACTTACTAAAAAGAAGCCCACATAAAACCTAAAGATTTTTTTTGTATTTTTCTTTATTTATCGTCACATATATTCGTTCTTGCTTTCCACTAACCGTTGGTGTTTTAAAAATTACCTTAATGTATTTTCTTTATTTAATCTGAATTGAAATTCTCAGACGGTTTGTGACTGAATAAAATAGATGGAGAGAAGTAACGTCATTAAAATTATGTCCTGATTTGCCTTCTTAGGAGCAGCATTAGCCAAAGACGCAAGACCAGCTTAAGCGCCTTCAAGGGTAAAATGTATTTTTCGTCTACTACAGGCTGAAATGTATAAAAGGCAATTAGGCCTTGCTTATGGAAAAGAGGCAAGAGAATATATGAAAGATAATTTTCATTCTCGTTAGTTTCTGCAAAGAAAAATCGAACTTAATTCCAGTAGCGATATAAAAGTAAGTCTCTACTCCTGATTTGTGTGAGTGGCGACGAGTAAGCGGATTTAAAGCGTGAAGGTTAAAGCATCCGGTCACATTTACGTAACTAGACAATTTTTCTTAAGAGGTCTTAGGGAGGCCCTTTAACGAAAAGGAAAATAGTGTTACGTTTTAAAAATTCCATAAAACTAAAAACTTAATTCTGATAGACAATTAAAATAACCTAAGCTAAATAAAATAGCTACAGACAGGAACGGCAACTTAAAATATCTCCTAACGTTAACAATTAAGCAAAATATGTACTCCTTAAAAGAAGCACAATTGGTAAAATAAAAATTACCCAGCAAGAAATGGGTGACCTTAACTTGTACAAAAACAATTATTATCTACTAAGGCATTTGCAATAATTTCATACTGAAACGGGGTTGCCATTGTACTGTTTTTTGTTTTAAAATTAAACTAATTTTTTTTTTACTACTTAAATCTATGTTTTAACTTGTATTTTTATAAACTTGTTTAGCATGGTAAAAATCGCAGCTTAAAAAAAGTTTTGTAATTAAATGTGTTTCAAAGATCAGGCAAAATTTGCAGTATATTTTTTGCAAAAAAAGTCACTGGCAACACTGTTTGCTACAGTCATCATACTTATACAAATGCTTAAACCATTGTTTTAATTTCCCCACTAAAAATGTGATAGAAAATTTGTTCCATCATCAGTGATTGTCATTTTATGGATCAAATGATGATCACTGTTTTTGTAGGGCAAAAGCTTAACTTGTTGCAAGTTTCTGTGCCAACTAAGAAGACCGTTAAGTGGTGATTAACAACTTAAAATTATAGAGAAATGATGGGAGAAAAAGGAATACAATAACAAAATTTCTGAATTTTTATAGAGAAATAATATTTTTTTTCACATTGTTTTCTTTAAAAACACTTAAAAATATGTAAAATAATTCAAGGTTTTTAGAAAAAAAGTTTAAGCTTACCCTTTAATCAAGCTCTGGTTCCCTAATCCTTGAAGCTTTAAATGCTTCCGGTGTAGAAAAAAGTTTTTTGTTTACAAAGTGACCACATTTTAAAAATAGTTTAATCTTTACGAAGAATTAATAAAATTTTTTAGTTTAATTTTTTAACACTTTTTACACACAGTTTTGGTGTTGTTGTCGTTTTCAGAATTAAACTGCAATGATTCATTGGTAAAATATTTAAACAAATTTTTACAGATTTTTTGATATTTTTTTTTTTTTATTTATTCACTTTAAAATGGGTATTCAATTGATGTTTTTGTACAATTTCAATGCTGACACATTTATTTTAATTATTTTATTTTATTTTATGTTGTTAGTGGCAAGAGAATGTGTTACTTTTTAGATTAAATTTAGCAATTTGAATTGAAAATTGCTGCTGTTACTTTGGTTTAACTCGACGACTACAGCAGGTGGGTATTTTCTTTAGATACAATGAATTATATGATCATTAGGCTACTTAGAGATCTGTAACAATCTGTGTTGCTTTTTACATTTAAAATGTCACTGATCTTTTTTATTTACTTATTTAAATTTTTTTGTTTTCAATTTTTTTGTTTCATTTAAAGCACGCGCATCTTTTTTATTTTAAACAAAAACGAAAATTCTTTGTTTTCTTGTGCTAAACGATCGATTTTAAATAAATACTGATCATTGATCTTTAACGAAAAACAACATTGTTTTTTTTTGTATTTAATTTTATTTATTGTTTTTATTTATTGTTGTTTTTTTAAATGCGTTGATACGGCGTTTTTATTTTAATAATTTTTTAAATTAATTTTAATAATATAAGCACTTTCTTTGGCTTTCAAATTATAATCAAACAGCACAAAACTCTTAAATTTGTCTTTAAAAGAGCTTTCAATTTACACAGTAAAAATTATATTCTCTTTGAATGTTTTCAATAAGAAAATTTCTCAGAGTGTAATGATTAACTTTTAACTTTTCATCATCATTTTATCCGCACTGTTCTCTGTTGTTGTCATTTTGATATCTCTTGTTAGATTAAAAACGTATTTTTCTTAACTAGAGTATAAAATCAATTTGTTGTTGTTGTTGTTGTTGTTGTTGTGCTTAACATCTCTCAGTAGTAGCAAAATTATGTTATTGTTAATGCTGCTGCTGCACTTTACTGTTCATCACTACTTCATTCCTATTCCCTTGGTCGCATAAACTAGAAAATGAAGTTTGTTTTGTTTTTGCTTAAACACTCACACACATGCATTCTTAAACATGCATAGACCTGGTTATGTTTAGTCTGCCTGCTGTTGCCTTTATTTTCTTTATTTTTTTGCTGTTTTAATTTTTTTTTTCTTTAATATGGCTCAACTCTCTTCAGTCGCCTAAATATTTAAGAAAACAGGCACACTGTGCAGTATACATAAACAACAACAAAAACAAATTGTTTTATTACATTTTATCCATGTTTTGTTTATTTAGTTTTTATTTAACCACCTGTTGTTGTGTTTATATTCACTCTACCTGTGTTGGCATGTGAAATTATTTGCTGGCAAAACGTTAAAGCAACATTTAAATCGTACCTTTTCTCGTTAATAAAAGTACCGAAAATATGCCAAAATTCTGTTGAAGAAAGAAAGTAAAAAATGTTATTGATTATAAGTTTCAAAAAATATTGTTTAAAGAAACGAGGGAGATTAAGGGCTATTTTTGTAAGTATTCTTTAAGCTGGATACAGCTTCCCGAGAAGTAAGATTTGGAAGAGAGAAACTAACATTTTATTTTGTTCAAAAGTTCAAAACCTAAACTGTATATTTTTGCCATCAAAAAAGCTCATGTATGAATCCTATCAGTCCTTTGATACAATTGGGTTCATTTATTCTTGATCTGCATGAAATTATCATTAACACACCAAAAACCCTCAGTCAGTTTCCTTAAAACAACCCTGTTACCTTCGAAAAGAATTCTCAGGTGTCACCAGGATCATCCAGATCTCGAGAGAAAAGCTTTAAGTAATAAAAGTTTTCAAAAGTAGTATGTCACTTTGCCGTTACATAATTCATCTTACTCGTATTACCAATTTTTCGTGCAAAAGTTATAGAGTTATATAATCGCGACCTTTACTAGTTTAATTTATGGGCGCTGTTTAGTCTTTCCGTCTTGCATTAATCAAGAAAATCAAAAGGTTTTTTTAGTATTTAATTGTTGATCCAAATATATGATTTTCCTAAGAATAAGTTTTAAATTAGCTGCTCTTAGCTCATTCTGTTGACTTTGGTTTAACCAACGATTTTTTTCTTCGCTTTGTCCTTACCAGTTTTTAAAACTTTAAGTCCAATTACTAACTCAAGAGTTGATGCTTGAAAAATCATTAATTTCAATTGTTTTCTTTAGAAAATGTTTACCACTGTCGTTAGTCAAACTGTGAGTCTCGCTCTTAGAAAATTACAAAAACAAATTAAGGTCATTTTTTCTTAGAGCGCATACTTTTTAAACTCTCCTTTCTAGTAAGAACGAAGGATATTTTAAAGTAGTTTTTTTAAGTCTACATTTACTGTCGCTATTTGGGTTCTGAAGCGCTACACCAAAATGCTTGCGTAATACTGACTTCACTTAGCTTCAAATTGCGAGTTTTCTGTTGCAAAGCACAAGTCAACATCGATTTTTATACTACCTGGATTCAAGTTACTATATATTGTACATATTCTTCTTTCTCATAAATAAGTAAAGCTTCATGTATACGACTGGTAGTACCCTGAAGATTTTTTTTTTTTTTTGCATTAGGAATAAAAAACACTGTCATAAATGGCGATTTTACAAACACAGATGGCTATGCCAAATCTTATTTACCATTCAACATGTATGTAAATCTACTTTTTAATTTTTCAATTCTCTGTCACCTCTATATTTGTTTTATTTTTTTTTTTTTTTTTAATTGGAGGTACTTCATTGTTCCAAATGATTCGAAAAAATTAGAGAACATGGACCTAAATAGTACCTCTTTGGACACTATGTCTGATCGATTGACATATTTATATTTTTCTACTGATCTAGTGCCTCGGCAAACTTGATTTCAACACTAACACGGACGGACAGACGGATATCGCTCAATAAAATATGTTTGCTTAGGCGACTAAAAAAAGTTTGGTCTCCTAAGCATTTTCTCCATAGCCCATGATGTATGGTTGGACTGATAAAAAAAGTGGTTTGAAGCTGTTTGCTGGTCTAGCCAGAGAGGGAAACAATAGCCTTCAGCGTAAGTGTGGATCGAAAAGTTATATTGTTTTTACACAACTGACCTTTAAAACACAAAAGAAGAATTTTTTAATCACCTGCATAAAAGAGAAAAAAGTATAAAATTTAATAATTGTTTGTTTTTTAGCTCATGTCTGGAATGCCTCCCGCAAACACTTTACTCTAAAGGGGCTATTAGACGGTCAAACTTGTTATGTGAGGATGATGTGATGGCATACCATCACACTCGTGTAATAATGTCAAATGCATGTTTGTCAACTTGGTTGGATGGTTTTAAAGAAATTGTGATATTGAAATTCTCTCTCATCGAGCCGCTCTCATATTTAATTTTTGACCGTCTAATAGCCCCTAAAAACTCCCAATTATCATCTCCGTTTGGTATTCTGCTCGCTTTAAAGAATGTTATTTAACATAAGTGGCAGCACTAGATAATAAAAAAACAAATGAAAATACCAACAAGAAGACAACATTACAAAACAATAAAATATTGTGTACAAATACAAAAACAACAACAATAATGACTTTTTAATAAGTGCAGTTGTAAAAGTGTGAGTAAATTTCATTTCTGATTTGTTTTTTCTTCCCCAATCGAAAAAGTATCTCTGTTAAATAACTAATTTTTGTTTTTTTTTTTATTGGTGTCTGTGACTTTGGCTCGTGATCATACCTATAATTACAACTATTCTTGTGTGTCACTTACTGAATGTTTTTTTGTTGTTGTTGTCGATTCAGTTTTTTCAAACATTAAAAATAAAAACATTTATTTTTTTTTATCTTTTTTTAACGATGCGACAGGTTGTTTTCAGGAAAACATTATAAGAGGTGGAATTGAAGAAAGAGAAAAGTGTACAACTAAATATCGTTATGGCTGCCACACTTGTAGAAATTTTGACGATTTGTAGGATGGACGATGCCAAATTGACGATTTAAGCACTTAACGATTTCATTTCAAGTTTTATTTTTTTTTTAAGTGAAGATGAGTGTACTCGACAAAGTAGAATTTTTTTTGATTTTGAAGTAAAGCAATTATGACAAAAAACTAGAGCGCAGAGTGTTGAGTTTTAAAAAGCCAAATTTTGTTGATAAAAAATATATTAGATTTGTAAAATCGAGTAATTAAATTTGCCTGACTAACGCATATCCTGTGATATCTATTTGTTACATGTAGATCTAAAACTAGTCTTATTGCAGTCTCACGATATTTATGATGAGAGAGTTTTCAAAAGAAACCAAAACAATTAAAAAAAAATATGAATTTTTGCGTAAATGGCAAAACATATGAACAAATTTGTGGAAATTCATTTAAAGCTACTAATTTTTTTATGATTTTAAATCCTCCGGAAAGCTGTTGCATGAATACAAATTTCATGATATTGTTATAAGTGCGTGTTGCCATAGCTTAAGCTTGATATTTATTTATACCAATCATTCTGATATTCTGCCAGCGTATTCTCACACATTATGCCAAAACTAGTCGCAGTGGTAGACATTCTGCAAGAATCATACTCTTTCCTTTTTCAGGATAAATAAAAATAATTATTAAATTTTTATTTTCACTTCAATGTTCCCGACTGTATTAAAATGAAAAACTTTAGTTTCGCTTTTAAATTGTGTTTAATTGATGTCTAGTTTTTTTCTTTTTTTCATGAATTAAAAAATATGATAAAACACAAGTTACCGCCGCCAGAATTTAAGACCACACAGATTCGATCTATGATCATCACTATTATCCGAATTTCCGCATATAATTTCTTTCTGATTTATGACTGATATTATCTTTGAGAACCTTAAGGGTCTTGTTAAAAAAAACTGGTGAAACAACCCCCAATAAAGAACTTTAAAACGAAGAAATCGAGATCTTGTCTGACAGTGCATTTTATTAAAGTGTAAAATTAGAAAATACAGCCCTCATAATTTTGGTTGAAGTTTATATAGTAAACGCCTACGTTCTCCATAGCGCTCGGCGTTTACAGTGGCTGTTTGGCCCGTGTCGTCTGGGAAAAAAAGGCCCGAAGACGCCTTCCACATTTGCAAAAAAATAAAAGCTTGAAGAAGCCGGTGCATTTTATTAAAACGAGAAATTAGGAAATATAGCCCTCATAATATTTCCGTAGCACTTGGCGTTTAGAGTGGTCGTTTAGCCCGCGGCATTTTCGAAAAAATAAGGTCCAACAACACCTTCCGCTTAAACACAACACTATACAGTAAATGGACCTTCGAGTATTGTACGCAAATATTTGATGCCCCAGAACCGATAATTCTGCTAATTTACGCGTCTACAGGTACAAAAATGGACCTCGTCATTCATGATGATTTTCGATTAAAATTTGTATCTTCCAATTATTCAGCATCCTTGAGGAGTATAACGATTTATGTCTTATTGACGCGTATTTCGAATCTGTATACTTCACAATTTCAAAGCAGAACTGAAATTTACTGCCACTTGCAGGGTGATCAATTTTGTGCCATCTTGTAATATTATGGATTTAAATTTGGAATAAATACTGACTAAAAAATTCATCTTATCCTAAAAATGAATAGCTAATTTGATTTAGAAAATTTTTCCTCTCAAATGTGTTAAATATCTAAGTTTTCAAAATATTCTGTGTAAAACTGAAGCAGTTGCCACTCTGTTGCTACCAAAGATCGTAATAACGAGTACGTTTTCGGAAAAATCTTTATAAAAATACTGATGTTAGTAAGAATAACAAAAATTATTTTGAGTATAAAAAAATATTAAAAATTTTTATTGATAATTTTCTGGTGATTTAAAAAAAATGTTGACGATTTTTTTGATTTGCATCTGGCAACTAAAAACTAAGTATCGTCACACTTTATTAATTGTTGAAATTGATCTTGTTGTTTTTATTGATCTGTAAGAATTTACAAAAAAAAAATTGACAGTGAACAACTAAGCAAAAAGTACGTTGTAAAATTATTTAGAAATTCTTACACACACAGAAATGTAATAAAATTTGCAATTAGAATTGTGTGAGATTCTGCCCCTTTGATCTTTTTACAGGTGAAATTTTATTGTTGACCTCTTGTAGAGAAGGCTTTTAGTTCCTAAATGTATTGTTTTTAAAGGGATAATCGCTTTCTGTCTGCGATTAGTACTAATTGCCAATTGAAAGTTATTTTACCTGTGAGCGATTTATAATTATTTTTTTCCTTTAAACTGTTTATCCTTTTACCTCTTACAGTGGCTTTGTTTCTTTAATTCGGAAAAATATATGACTTAGAACAACTTAGAAATTTAAGGAGTAGAGATAAAGAACTAAAATTTTGTTAAAAATGAAAAGCAAACACTTGTCGATCAATAGAGGAACAGAGCCTTGAGTATAAACAAAAATTCGTGTTGTTGAGTACCAGAGGTGATTGAGTTTAAAGTTAAAGTTTGTGTACTCGTACTAGACCAGCAGCTGAGATGCTTAAGCGGCCTACAAAATAAAATAAGGAAATCGCGGACCAAACCATTAGTTGGTGGAGAATGTAACAACATGACAAAAGTGTGTAGCAGTTGTGTCACAATTTATAAAAAGCACCTAAAGGGTCGCTAAAACAGGTGACCGTTAGTTCGAATCTTGCACAGATTAAAGTTTTTAGTTCGTTAAACAAAACTTTTATTATCGTTTTTTTATGTCAAAATAAATTATTAATAAGTTTTCAACATTAAGAAATTAAAAAAACACTTCCTTTTGGTTCAATGTTATTTTGTTCAAAATAAAATAATAATTTTATGTTTCGACAATGAACTTGTTGTAATGACGTACATATTTATTTATTTATGTAAGTTTGCAGGGCTGTTGTATTTGAAAACCACAACCTTAACATTTCCTTTACACACAGCTTATCATTCGTTCGTACGAAACATGTTAATCTTTTCTAAAAACTCCTATTAAAATTTTTAATTTGTTTGTTAAATCATTTAGCGATTACTGGCTGCCCTCATCATGACATTCAACATCATTCATTCATGCTTTTAAACTAATTAAAGGGTGTAACAAAATTTATTGCTTTAATTGAAAAATAAATTTATAAATGTTTAACTAAATAATTAATTTCATTAATTATATATTTAATTAAAAAAATATTTTTCGATTAAATAAATAATTGCATCAATTAACAACTTCATTATATTTGTTTTCAGCTAAACAACATTTTAATAGGTGCCAAAACTTTTTTATGGAGTTCATTATCTTCAGCCGATAAACGCTGTAAAGACTAGATTAGATTAGCGATTCTTTTGGACGTCGCCAAGCTATTGCTTCCGGTCATTCAACAACATTCTTACGCAGGCAGTGCTTTAATATTGAAATTTGAACGACTTGGCTTGAGGTGTCTTAACTATTTAATTTATTATCTTGGATACTTTTTTTTTTAATATTTACGATGTTAATTCAAAAGCAAATTGAAATCTTGCGTGAATTATATTGCACCCCATAGACGTTTTGACGTAAGAGTTCTGTCTTCCCTTTTGATAGGGTTTTGTTTGTTCAGTAGTAGTTGTGAAAATTATCAAATTAAATTAAAACAACAACCCACAACAAATTGTAAAAAATACAAAATCTTTATACGATTACACTTAAAAAAATAAACACAAAAATTTACAAAGTAATAAAGTGTAACTGAAATTTGTGAAGGAAATAAAAAACAATTTAAAATTCTTTGGAATTTTTCTAGTGTTTTCTGGTTCTCGTATTTGATTTCAATTCTCTAATTTAAATTGTTTTAAAAGAATCATTTTTTCTTTTTATTTTGACAAGTGTTTATCTAAAATTCAGTTAGTATTTCTATATTATAACGTTGTTTTTGTTGTTGGTTTTTTTATAATTTTGATTAATTTTTTTTTTAATTTTTTAAATAAAATGTTTTTTGTATTTTAATATAAAGAAAAAATTATGCAATTAAGAGAACAAAAAAGACTGAAATAATTTTTTACTTAATCTTTTATAAAAAATACTCGTTTATAAGCAAGTTCATCCATCAGAAACACTATTTTTTTTCTGTGCTTCACATGGAAAATTTTGTTGTCATACCTTTCGGTGAAGACCGTCGTCACTGGCTGTTTATTTAGTACGATTGGCGAGCGCTTTCGATGTAAAGACATCATTTTCAAGCCGCGTTTTGATTAGTACTCGGCTTTGTTTCATTGTCGCTGAATCGTACGGTTGTAAGGTTTTTCACACGTGGGTAAAATTCTGTGTTTGTGCGTTTGTCGGTCTGTTTTGTAAGTTTTGTAAACTTTCTTTCCATTCGCTTGTATTTGTCAGTCATTTGATTTTGTATCCTTTCATCTAAGTAGTGTAAAAATGAGGGAAATAATTGGTAAAGGTTTTGTTTTGTTAATAGGTCTGTTACTTCGAGATGAATGTGGTAAATTTCTTTGTTAAGTTTGTCTTTTTTAATGTAAAGAGAGCGTATTTCAGTCTTTATCCATGTCAATTGAGCTACACGCTTTGCGTGTTGGGAAGCGTATGTTTGGGTTGTAATGTTAATTGTTATGTACCGTGGTGTATTGCTGTTGTTAAGGCATTGTTTGTTGTACCGTATGTTTGCTATTGTCTTGTGCAGTTGCAGTGTCTTGTTAGTAAGTCTAGTTAAAAGTACCTTAGCTTGACTAGCTGTGTTTGGTATTAAGTTAATTGGATTTATTTTGAAATTGGAAAATTTTGTTTAAAAGAAAATTTTTTTAAAAGAAAAAGACTGGAGTTAAAAACTTTCTTTAAAAACAATAACTAGGAAAATGATAAGAAAATATATATTCCTACAGGAAAGATTTTATTTCGGCAACATTTTATACTGGACGATAATAAACAAATAAGAATGCTACTTTCGGCTATGCCGAATTTTATATACCCTTCACCGTATACGTATGACTACATGTACATTAAAATCAGCACAAGAAATTCTTTTTTACCATAAAGAAAAAAACAGTTTTCTTAAATTTAATTAATTAATTAAATTAAAGGGTGTTACCATATTCTATCGTTTGAACCGTTATATACAAACACTTAAAAATTGAACAAAATGTCCACTTCTCTGTGTGGTAAATTAAGAAGTATAGATATTAAAAATTATTAATCATAGGGTGTTACAATAGTTACTGTTATTTGATGTATATAACAGTTGTAGATAGTTGATTGAAATTTTCACAGAGCCTTTCTTGCTAAATTCGCTAAAACCATTAGCAAACTTGAAAAAAGAAATTAAAGGGTGTCCCTATAACTGATATTATTTGACCTATATGGCCCTATCTTTGAAACCGTAACACACGAACTCTTGATAATTAGACAGAATGTCCATTACTATATCAAATATAACAACAGTTATAAATATTTAAAATTAGAATTTAAAGGGTGCCCTTATCTTTTAAATAGTTATAGACAAACGTTTAGAATTTAAACAAATTAAGTGTTACTGTGTCGACAATAAGAAGTGTAAAAAATAAAGGGTGATTACATAACTGCTTAATTTTTTTGTTTAATCTTCATTCATATTTTATTCAACGACATACAAAAAATTTCAATGAAATCTTTTTCGAATATAATAGAATGTAATTAATGTATAATTACCGTTCTAAGGAAATATGATTTTAAGTTTGTCTTTCTTGAGGCCGGCTTTTTTTGCAGGAATTATTTTAAAATGTTGTGACTTTTAAACCAGACTTTTTTAGTAACGCTTTTTGTAACATTTGAAATACAATGGGCACCCTTTAAAAAAATAAAAAAAGGAACCTCTATGACATAAAATGTACTGTTACAAAAAATAATACATTTAAAATTAATATTTAAATGATTTTTATGTTAAAATAAATGAACACGATTATTATTTGTTCGCAAAAAATTTTACAACAAATTTTTTTATTGTTTCTTTGTTAAAACACTCAAACGATTAAAAAATCGTGACAGTTTTTATTTTTTAATTTTTTGTTTTTATTTATTTTAATTTTTTCTTTGTGCTGTAAAATTATTATTGCTGGTTTTGTTTGTCTGTGCTTGTTTTTCTATTGATAGTAGTCGTTTCTAGTTGGTGACATAAAGTCTACCAAAAAAGTGGAGAAAAATAGTGAATAAAAAAGTGCTGCACGAAAATGAGGTTGCTGCACTTTTTTATATTTTAGTGCGTACTTGTGCTAAAATATTCACATAAAACTAGTTAGAGTGCTACATTCGACCACGCAGAAAGTTATATGCCCTTCGCTATAAGAGTTTTAAATATTTTATATGGAAAATTAATTTTTAGAACTTTTGTTTTAGTTTTTTTTTTTTCGTTTGGTCCATTTACCTTTTAGTATTCTTCAATTCTTTTTTAACAAAATTTGCTAATAGTGTATTTTTTACTTTCTATTTTACAGAGAAGTATTTTTGTAAAAATCTGCTTCCTGCTGTTCTGAAATTATCTGTGGATTTTTGATTTTTCTTAAAATTCCTTTTATTTAATTCTCTTTTATTCTCTTTCCTTGTTTCGTTTTTGGGCGAAAATGCTAATTTCTTTAAAATAATTTTTTTAAATATTTCTGTGTAGTAAAACAATTGCTAAAAACAAATTTTTGTTTTTTCTGTTTTTCGATTTTTGCTATTTTTGTCCAATTTTTAATTTGTTAGGAAATTCTTTTTTTACGTTGCGCGTTTTTAATTATTTATTAATTTTTTTCGTTGTAAAAAATTGAAGTTTACGTGAAATAATTGTAAAAATGACAGCTTTTGTTGTTTCTGAATTATATGTAATTAAAGGTACGGTCAGATTAGTCAAATATTTGACCAAAAAACGTAACCTCTAAATTATGGGAAATAATTTTTGTTCTTCTCAAATACTTATTAAGAAATCCTATGCAATATAAACTGTAAGATATCACATTTATTATTTTATAAATTGTTATTCATAGTGTTGTGCATTAGCAAAATTGTGAAGACACATTTGTAAAAATAGTGGTTACGCTTTTTCGAGCAAATATTTAACTTATCTGGTCTTAACCTTAACTTTCGTTTTTTTTTTTTCATTTCTTTTAAATTAAAACACTTGATAAAATTACATATTTTAGAAAAACTGTTAGTATTTTAGTGAATTTTTGTTTTTTTGATAGCTTTCGAATTTTGGTGGAATTTTTGTTCCTGTTGTGATTGCTCTGATTTTTCTATTATTTTTAGGATATAAAATTTTAAGTGCTATTTTGGTTTATAACGAAATTAAAAATTTGCGTTTTTCTTTTGGTGAGTTTTTTAATTGTTTCTTTATTATGCACTTCACCACAAAATGTGGAATTTTTTTAAGTTTAACGGAGTATCTTCTTCAATATCTATTTGCGACCCCATAAAGTTTATATATTCTGCGATTTTATGCATAGCAAAGTCGATTAAGCGACTGTCCATCCGTGTAAGTGTTGAATTCAAGTTTACTGATGCACCAGATCAATTAGAAGAATTTAAATACGCCAATCGATCAGACATAGTGTTAAAGAGGTGCTATTGAAAATAAGCAATATCGGTCCATTTCCCTCGAGGCAGCAGGCAAAACTACCTCTAATTTTTCCTTATCATTTGTAAAAAATCTAGTTTAGTGCAGTAACTTCAATCAAAAAAAAAAACCTAAGGAGCGATAGAGAATTTACAAATAATAGAAAAATACCAAGCGAAAAATTAGTCTTTTCCCATATTTTCCAAAGTGTGGACCTCTAAAATTTTCATAGAAAAAATCGATTGTCCACCATATTTTTTTAAATATCAATCTGGGTATCTTTTTCAAGCTTTTAAAGAGGTTTTTCAGGAAATACTAAAAATTTTTTAAAAATGCTTCACCCATTATAAGCTGATGACATTTTTATGTAAAATTATTTTTAGTACTTAATTTTTTCTTTCTTATTTTTTAATTCTCTGTCACCTCAAATTTAATTTTTTTTTTATGGATTTACTTGACTAAACTAAATTTACACATGCGATGAAGGGTACATAAGATTCGGCATAGCCAATTAAAGCACTCTCTCTATTATTAATTTTTAATATAGGAAATCCCAAAATTTTTTTGCAAGTTAAAAATTTTTCGACGAATATGTCTGACTAAAATGGTTTGATGATAAAATTTTCTACTAATTCCGGCTTTTTGGTTTCAAAATAAAATTTATGTAAAAGAAAAGCTGAGTTTTTCATGCAATTTTCTAGATTTTTAATAATTGTTCTAAAACTAACAGCCCACGAAATTTCTTTCTCACGGAAAAAAATATTTCTCGAGAATAGATGTCTTTAATTATGAATTCCAAGGGAAAAATGAAATAAAACAAGTGGCAGCACCATATTTTGAGGGAAGTTATTTTGCTTTTACATTTAATTTCTCTTTTCTAGTTCATAATACCTACTTTTTTCCCTGGAGTTTTTTGTTAAGGGAACAAATTCATGACAGCAGAAAAGGGAAAAATAAAAAACTCGCGCGGAATTTTTGTTTATGATTAAGGTGTATGTATATCTTACGAATTCGTCTGAATTTCGAATACCAAGAAGATCTAAAAAAATAAATAATTTGTGGAATCGTAAATGATAATTGTAGACATAACAAACTGAATGAAGAACTTAGAGATATTTTACACCACGGCATTTTGCATGAAACTAGTTTCATGAATTTTTTGTTTGTTGGCAAGAGGTGTAGAGACGCAAGCGGGGTAGACAAAATGGCATGGCTTAAATTCTGGGGGGATTTTTTTACACTTGCTTTGTTTACGTTCGCTGCATACGTTTTGTTGTTTGTGTATTATTTGAAATTACACAAACAACTACAGTTAGGAATATAAAATTAAAAGCGCAATGTACAAACTGCAATGCCATGAAAAATTTCATAGTTTATGAACGCGATGAAACTTGCTGAAACTTTTAAGCAGAATTAAAAAAAATGGCATAAAATAACCGCACGTGTAAATACGGACTTATTTACAACCTTTCTATCGGTGGCAAAACATTTAGTATTCAAATAATTCTTGTTGAACACATTTATTAACATAAACTACAATTTTCTACATGATTAATACATGTGTTATTACATGTTCATGTTTGTTATTAAATGTTCAATGAATAAACATCGAAACTAAATTCTACACATGTTTATTTGTTGTTTTGTTTTTGTTTCACAAACTGCGAGTGTTTTTTTTTATATAAAATGCTTTTTCTTTTTTATTGTAAATGTTTGCTCTGTTCTTAATTGTTATTCTCAAAGTTGTAGATATTTGTTTTAAAAAGTTTTATTCTTTTGCTCTGAATAAAACATGAGCAAAATTGAACAACATTTGCTCGAAAAAAGTACGAGTAGCTCAGCAGAACAACCGTAAATCTATTTCTTATATTCAAACTAAATGTTAAACACTTTTAAAAAATTCATCTTCGTTACTTTTTATCCTTGTGCCAGCTGTAAGCTTTCTATTTACGAAATTATTGTTTTGAAGGCTAAAAAGCCGAGTATTTTGTGTGTAAATGTGGATTTGTAATTTTTAATGCCACATTTTTTTTTGATGCCGTGTTCAAAAAGTCTTAGTCCATCCTAGTCTCTGCGATGCATTCTGTATTAGTTCTCTAATAAGCAACAAGTCTTCTTAAAGTCTCGACCTCCTCGCCCATTGCTATCCATTTGTGCCATCCATATTTTGCGCATATAATGGTCAACTTTCTGACAATCGCGCGCTTTTAAATCGCAAAACTCTAAACTTACTTGAATTAAATTAAAAAAAAAAATATTTTAACCTAAGGCGAATTCAAATTATTTTTTTTTTTTTTTTGTTAAAATACTAAATAGTCTATTTCCAGGCTAAACCGACAGTTAGAAAGGCTGAACAAATATATGTGTGTGACGATTAATAATGAGAACAGCGAAAAAAGCCTTGAGTGTGTATGTATTTCGTCTATTATTCGCGGGCACAAGCGAGGCTTGTGCTTTCAGTACCTACAAAATGGCGCAATGGATGCAGTTCACTATTAAGGAATGTGAATTTACTTCCCACTTAAGACAACTATTAATTGATAAGCATGCATTCTTGTCTATACATCTGACTGGTCATTAGGTTGGAAATAGTTGACTGAAACCTCTAAATTTCTTAAGGCCGGGGCACAAAGAATTCGTCATACGTTAAACTTTAACGTATTCAACTGACAAGTCAGTTCAAATTCATGTTTTCTTATAAGTACGTGTCCGTCAACACAAAGTACGAAAGTTGGTCAACTTTTAACTTTGGGCGAATGTTGAATACTTTGACAGCTATCAATTGCTTCTTTTTATTTCTTTTCTTTTAACTCTTGCTGTGTTTTAATTGCACTCTTTGATTTTAATAAAATAATTTCGGTCGCTAGAAAAATTAAAATAACAAGTAAATAAAATAAAAATAAAATTTAAAAGTGAATAAAAATAGAGAGCAAATTTTGATTTAATATCCGTCAGCAAAGTACTCATTGTGCCAACCTCATCTGTGATTACTTTGACTTTAGTTGCATACGTCAGCGTACAACCTATGACAGCTTTTATGTGCCCCGGCCTTTAGGTTAGAAATCGACATGGCTGAAGCAAAAGTTATGTAGGTGAGGTGTTGGCTCCTCGTCAGAATTGAAGATGGATGTGATGTCCACAACTAGCTCCATGTGAAGTAGGGAAAAATTTAAAGACTAAAAATTATAAAAAAAAATAATTTTTAATGCAAAAATTAAGCGCAATGCAAAAATAGGGGCTTTTTTATAAACTTTTATTATTTTAGCCTCGTCCTGAAACTCGATTAAAAGCCATGTGCCCACACCATCTGCTTCATATTTTGCCTAAAGAATAGTTATATCGAACCTCACAAAACTGAGGTATCCTGTGTGTACAAATCTTATCACTAAGAAAAAAAAATAACATAAATATAAATATATCGAATCCTTAAACATTTGTATCTTTTTTGATCCCCACATCTTAAAAAATTATTCTAAGCAATTTGTATTTTTTAATATATAAATTTTTTCTATTACTTTGTTTCTATTTCACAATAAGTTTTGATTACTAAAACGCATCTACACAGATGCTATACTTAAGTATGTGTGCACATGCTTAAGCTTAATAGAAATTGTTTACACTTCAGTGTATTCTTTGGTGATGCTTAAAAGAATAAAATATTTTTTGAAAAGCTTTTGGAAAATTTTAATCTTGAAGGATTAATTTAGTTTAATCTCATTTGATTCTTAAACTTGAATAACGACGCGTTGCAAGATTTAAAATGAAACTTGCATTATTTGTGTAATCGCCGCATTACTTTAGAATTCAATGAACACTTTTAAGCTTCTGTTTTATTAAAACAATACAAAATATTTATTTTGAAACTAATTGTTTAAATTTTAGCTTTTAAAATATGGTTATAACTTTCCTTCTCTTTTTATTTTTTTAAATCATAAATAAACAAATAATTAGAGTGTGTTGTTTAAAAAAACATTAATGAAAATGTTTCTAATTTAACTTTTTAAAGTAAATATTATGAAAATAAATAACACAGTGTAGCAAGAAAAAAATATGCCGATAAAAAACACAACAATTTTTCAATCTGCCCGCATTTAAAAAAGTGTCTTAGGACCAGTTCCATGAAATGTTCTTTTGCACGAAGTTATTAAACAGACTATGTATCGACGCATATGTACACAAATATATGTATTTAGCATATGTATGTAAGAAAATGTATACAAACACATGTATATAAACATTTGTACATAAACATTTGTATATAAACACTTGTATATAAACATATGTATATAAACATCTGTATATAAACATTTGTATATAAACATTTGTATATAAACATATGTATATAAACATATGTATATAAACATTTGTATATAAACATTTGTATATAAACATTTGTATATAAACGTTTGTATATAAACATTTGTATATAAACATTTGTATATAAACATATGTATATAAACATTTGTATATAAACATTTGTATATAAACATACGTATATAAACGTTTGTATATAAACATTTGTATATAAACATTTGTATATAAACATATGTATATACACATACGTATATAAACATTTGTATATAAACATATGTATATAAACATATGTATATAAACATTTGTATATAAACATATGTATATAAAAATATTTCAAAATATTATGACACTGATTCCCAAAAACGCTTAATTTTTATTTTGCGGGTTGGCCTGATTTTTTTATTTTGTTTTTTTGGCAAATCCTTTCAGAAATTAGCGCTATGCGAAGACACGATCTGTTGGAGTCTTCTGACCAGGGATCAGTTTAACTCTTGAAGAAACCTAATGCCGTGTTCCTTCACGTAGGCGTACGACTGAATGTTCTACATGATCTGCAATTAAGGTCGATATGAATGTTAAAGAATCAGAAGCTTTCGATGAAGCTTTGTATGAATATTCAATATGATGTTCGGTACAACGAGCATATTTTTCAGGTCACAGAAGTAGCATGCAATAGATAATTCACTCCAGCTGATCTCCTTTAATCCCCATCTCTCACTTGAGGGCCTGTGCTTCCAAGACTAATTTGGAATAACTCGACCGCATGGATGAGAGACCCAACAAGCTCATCGTTGACAGAAGTGTATTCATTGCCTATTGACTCACTAGAAACGGCCCCATTGTACGCTTTTCACAATTATATCGTTTTGCTCTGATCTATTAAAGAAACTTCTTGAAAGCTGTATTACTCTTCATCAAGTTTCATCCTTAAGAAATCAACTTTCAACCTCCCTTCAATTCCACGACAAGAAAATAAATAAAAATACTTTTGATATCAATGAAACTGGCTGTTTGGGAAAAATGCATACGTAGATGGCACAATCAAGATGTTTTAATTTCACACACTTTTCATAGCAATTACGGCCCTATTTCGCCAATTACTTGCCGAATGAGTGTCCAAGATTTTTGTTTCTAGAAAATGATTTAACAAAGCAGCAAAAAAATAACCGAATGGAGTCATATCACAATTACCGAGACCATTGCATAAAATTAAATTATCAACAAATGTTTCTTTACGTAAATGAATCGCATGCTGTGTGATATGTGGACTCATCCATCAAGTACTTAAGAAATCACCCGTTATATCAATGTAAACTTAAGTTGGGTTTAATAAAAATTAAAAACCGCAGGATAGGCAGACTCCACCCAATTTCTAACCAATCAAACGAATTGGAAAACTTGTTTTTATAAAATATTTATTTAAATGTTAAACAACAACAAACTTTGTTGTTCATTTCTTAACTATTATTATTAATTTTGTTGTTTTTTTTTTTTTAATATATGATTTCTATCTCTTGAGTCTAGACTGTAAAACAAGCCAATGCTAAAGTTGTATTTGAATTACGAATATTTGGGCGTTCATTAAAAAATTTAACATCATTTCATCTCTTTTTTTATTATTTAATCTTTATTGTTGTTGTAGCAGATATTAATAATTATGTTAATTTAATTTTAGGTTTATTAAAACGTTGTCAATATTTGTTTGTTGTAAAACAAAATTCCTTAATTTTTACGACTTTTTTATCGGCCTTAAAATTTTGAATAAGAAATTGATATCTTTTTTTTTTTGTCAACAAATTCATTAAATTTCATCTTATTGGATTAGACTAATAACTAGACCATAAAAGTGCTAATGATAGTTTTTTTTTTAACTTAAAGGCATAAAACTTTGTTGCAGTAAAAACAAAAACAAAAAATATATTTAACAACTTAATAATTTTTCTGTTTGTTTCAAAATGATCGTAAAAATTTTATAACAAAACGATCAGGGGCATTTAAAATTATACAAAAACATTTATTAACATTTCTTAAATGACCGTCTTCTTATTTGTTTAAATCCGGATTCAAATTGACGTTATTATGTCAAAAAAACAAATAGATAATGATTATAGTTATTAGAAAGTTTCCGTAATAAAAAGACTATAAAAATCGATAACCATCCATAACTGTATTTACGTTTAACTGTATTTTCTTAAAACTTTAGACAACTAACCGCCAAAAATATTGTGTGATACACTTTGTACTGATTTATCAGATATAGTTTCTGAAATTATAATATAAAAATAAAAATAAAATCGCTTCAAAAATGACTGAGATACGAAATTTTATGTTTTAAAATTAATTTCTTGATATTTATGTTCACATATCAATTTTTGCTTAGAAATCAAAGTTAAAATTTCACAAGAAAATAAAAGCTTAGCAAACAATACAAACACTCTAAAAGAATTGATTCTTCACAGCAAAAAGGATGTTTTCCAAAAAAACCTGAATAAGTTAAAAAAAAGAGACCCCGAAATACCTCCAAACTAATTTTCATAAAAAACATTTAATGAAACCAAAAAAATTGCACAAAAAAACTGAACATTTCTAAATTCCTATAAAAAAATTTAAATTTACGTCAAGAATCTAACTCCAAAACTCCAGCAAACTTTAGAATTTTCAAAAAAAAAAAAAACGAAATATCACCAAAAACCCGAAATACCAACAAAAAAAACTAAATTCTATAAAATATTCAAGCGAAAAATTTCACAAAAAACACCGCCATTTGAACTACAAATCAAAACTTAAAATTTGAAGCCTCAATAAAAATCAAATTAAAAAAAAATGTGGAATTTTTAGCAACAAAAAAACAGAAATTACAAAAAAATAAAACTTCAGATAAAAAGTTCAGGTATCCCAAAATTTAAATTCACCAAAACTTAAAAAAATTCTGTCAAAAAGTAGTAACAGTTTCACAAAAGAAAAACTTTAGCGACAGACAAGGAATATCCACACAAAAGTGAAAATTTCAAAAAAAAAAAAAGTTATAGTTTCATTAAAAAACGAGATCAAAAAATCGAAATTTTACCAAAAAGACGTGAAAAATTCACCTAAAACTGCAATTCCACTCAACAAAAAGTGGCAGGATTTTGCAAAAAGCGAATTGTTCGCATCTTGTCGAATACTACACCGAAAAAAGTTGAAGCTCAAGTAAAAATTCTAACAACCAATAAAACTTAAAACAGAAATTAAGATTTCATCAAAAAATATAAATTAACTCGAAAAACCGAAATATCACAGAAAACTAAAATTTAAGAAATAAAACAATTGTTCAAAAGGCTGAAATTTCAGCAGACAAAGAAAATATGTAATACAACTAAATTTTAGCCAAAACTTTGTAGTTTTGACAAAAAAAAAATTATAGTGAAGGTAAAAAAACGAAACTTCAGCAAAAAATCGAAATTTCAACAAAAATTTAAATATTACGGCATTTACACTACGCAATTTTTCATGAAACTAACAAGAAATTTTTGATGGGTGATGAAGCCAGAACTGTAAGCAATATCGTATTGCTTGAATTTTGCAATCAAAAAATTGCGACTATCTTAAAAAAAAAACAAAAATTACCGGAAGTCTCGCTATTTACAAACTTAGACATTTTTATCATTTTCAGTATCAAAAGTCAAAAAATGTATATTTAGAGTGCTATATTCGGCTATGAATTAACTCCATTAAAAAAAAAAACAAATTTTGACATATAATTCTACATAAAAATTTTGTCGGGTCTTAATAGGTTAGTATTTCCTGTATTTCATAAGCTTTTAAATGATACCCAAATTGACCATATTGATAATCGAACTTTTTATAAAAATTTCAAAGGCCCGTAACTCGAAAAAAATGGGCGAGGGAAAAATTTTTTATTTATTATTTTTTAATTCTCTATCGCTCCATATTTATGTTTTTTTTTTTTTTTTTTATTGGAGTTCCAAATCATTGTTCCAAATGATATGGAAAAATTAGAGGCAGTCGTGGCGTTAAGCCCACTGCCTCGAGGGACACGAACCAATCTTGCTGGTTTTCAATGGCACCTCTTTCGACACTATTTCTGATCGATTGTCATATTTATATTTTCTCTGGCTGATCTAGTGCCCTGCGAAGTTGATTTCAGCACTAACACGGACTGACAGACGGTGTGAAGGCGAATATTTTTTATTTTCGAAAAATCAATAAAAAGGATTTTTTAAATTCATTCAAGTGCCTTTGTGAAAGTGTTAACTTTAATTTTGTTGTACAACTTAAGTACAACTTAAGTGATCTGATATCACTCAGTCATTTATAACGATTAAAATTTAGATCTCTTACTAAGAATGACTTTGCCCACATTTTTTTCAATTAATTATTTCATCACATGTTGTATTTTAATGTATTTTTAAGAGTCATCACAAAAAAAATCGAAATTGGAATTTGCTACAAATAACAAAATGTTTCCAAAAAGTAATAAATTTTGAAAACAACAATATAATCAATTTTAACTTCTTGGAATTTAAGGTATTTAAATTATTTAATTGACGTTTGAATTAAAATAACCTACAAATATTGTTCAACGACTGAATTAAATGTGTTTTTTTTTCAAAATGGCTTAAACAATTTGAGCCGGAATATTTAGCTAAACTTTAGATTTGTTAAATTTTTTAATTTTCAATATTTAAAAACTAAAAATTCTACTTGTTTCTTTTATTATAAAAAAGGAATGTTATTAATAATAGAGAATTTTATTTTATTATTATTTCTTTATTAATTTAAGCTTTTATATGGCCGTGTTTGGGATATGAACTTAGGCCATCCAACCAATTACATGCGTTTAAGTCTGGATGATTGCCCATATGTTTCAAGGTAAGAAAATATAATACGATCGTATCGTAGCTGAAGTCATAATTTTACCTTCTTCAGATATGTTTCTATATCTTCCAGTCCACAACTAACAATATTTATTGGTCTCAGATGGACTTGTGTTTTTTTTTCTTATTATGAATCCTCCTAATATTTATGGGCTAACATTCCTAAGGGTCTGATTACAAATTATTTAATCTAAATTTTTCAAAAGATTTTTTCTTCCTACCTGTAATAATGATTTAACAGGTGGTACGAAATTCAACAGGTATTTATATCTTTCTTAACTTTCTTCTTGCTCTTTTTTTTCTTCGGGCAACAATGCCGTGCAACCGTGCTACATTCTTCAGAAAAGGGATACAGGAGAGAAATTAACAGGTAGTGAAAGTAAAGCCATTTTATTAATTATTTTACTTCCTCGGCGCATGTGCTATATAGAGTACCTGCGAAGGAGGCTGCGTGCTGTATCCTTAAATTATGAATATGTATTTATACCATTAAACAGAAAGAAACATATTTTTATTTTTTGGTTGCCGCAGGCGTGAACCCTGCCAAACCAGGTTCGTAGTCAACGTGCGGAGGAAACTAAAATGATGATGGCAGATGAGAAGCCGATAATTATTAATAGTTTAAACAAATAAAATATGAAATTTTAGAAAAATATAAATTTTGCAAAACAAATTAAAATTTTAAATTTCAAGCAAAAGTCGAAGCCTCAACAAAAATCAAATTCAAAAAAAAAAATGTGAAAGTTTCAGCAATAAAAACATAACTTTACCGGTAATTGAAACAGAAATCCAATTGAGATTTCAAAATTTACTGAGTTCTGCCAAAAAACATTAAAATTAAAAATTCTACAAAAATTGTAGTTGCACACAAAATGAAATCAAAAAAATGGTAAATTTCCACAAAATAATTTAATGTGAAAAATTGGCAGAATTTCACAAGAAACAAAATTTTGACGAATACTACACCGAAAAAAAGTCGAAGCCCAAGTAAAAATTCTAACAACCAATAAAACGTAAAACAGAAATTAATATTTTACCAAAAAGAAAAAAAAAACAAAAAAAAAATTAAACAATAATAGTTACACAAAAAACCAAAATTATGTGATGTAAATATCAGGAAAAACAACCTATTGTTCACCAAAGCACTGCAAAAAAAATACGCAATTAAATTTAAGTTTCGCTAAAAATTAAAATTCCGCCAAAAAATAGTGAACATCACCGAAAGCAAAAACTAAAAAAATTCACCAAAAAATCGATATTTCAATTTCTGCTCGGAGACGACTAAAAGCCGACTAAGATGAGCGGCCGTTAATAATTAATAGCCAAAACAATTAAAAATATAGTTTTAAGTAATTAATGATTTTTTTTTTCAATTAAACATTGCATGTTGGTACACTATTAGTTTTTTACCACGATATTAATTTTGTTGTCTATAAAATCTTACAAAATTAGATTTTTAAGGAAGTGCTAGTAGTTGCTTGCACTACTGCTCGCAGACTTCCTAATAATGCGAACATCCGCCTTTAGGTCTCTATTACTGCTGGAAGCATAATTTAGTTTCAGGTATTTTTAAGAAAAGTTCCAGCTCCGTTCTACTTCTAGTTTACGTCTTTATATAAAGAAGTCCTCGGAGAAATTTGGGCTTTAATTTCGTTCCACCAGGAATTTAAATTTGGCACCACTGTTTCGCAATAACAATCAATCATTCTTAAAGGACATCGAATGGATTGTTTTATTATCTACGCAAAACCTTTTACGGTTTTTACATACTGCTGGTACGATCTGTCATCCCAAGCGATCCGTCTTCTTATCACTAGTAGCTGCCTTGCAATAAGGCCTGCCCCGTACTTTATACGAATTTCTATTTTTCCGATGGCTTGGAAAATTCCGATAGAACGCATTCGTTGAGCCCTCTATTAAATCTTACATTATTTAATTGGTAAGGGGGAACCATTCCCCCCGGGGTGCAGGTACTAAATCTGGATAGCCAAGTTGGGTACTTGTCGAAGGGCTGACCAGTGCCCTTAAGAAAACTGGAGCTACGGAAACCGCTGGCCCATACAGAGAGCCGTCCATCTCTGTAGGCGGTTATCGGTGAGGTTTCTTCGGGGTACGCGTTATGGCTGTTGGTACAGTTCGAAGTCCGCAGTGCGGTGCTGAACAAGTGTGCTGTTGCATTCTCAACAAACAGTGTTGGATAGTCTCCAACCCTCAAGCAAGGGGGAGAACATGATCCTGTAAGCTACGTTCTTGAAATCTGTTGGCTACGCCTGGCAGGGGGCGCAAGTCGACGCTGTGTATTTCACTCAGCGGTAAGACCATCGTCAGGTCATGTAATGACGTTAATCTTGATCACATATTTATTTATTCAACTGATCTTGCGAAACTGCCGCAGAGCCAGTTATATTTTCTCTAAATGATGAGAAAAGAGGAATTCCATCAAAATTGTATTTTTTCAATTAAAATTATAACATTCAAAAGACTAAAGTAATAAATGCAAATTTTCCATTTAAGTAATTAAACTGAAAAACGAACTTAAGCCTGACTTAACGTGAATTATTATCATTGTAGTCCAAGCTTTTGCTAACTAAGCAAACGACCTTTAAAATATAAATTCGAAAAAAGATAAAATGAAGAAAATTGTTACACTTTTCATTTGAATTGTACAGGACGCGGCCAGTTCTTGTTAAACAACCATCTCTTTAATCTTGACATTTAAAGCACTATTTCGGGAAATATTTACCTCTCACTGAATTTAATTACAACGAATGTTTATTAATTAGCTGTGTGATCTAAGGGCTACAGGTCATTTCCAATTTCACTAATTAACCGCGTTTGTTAAAGTGTTTTTTTTTTAAATAAATTAACGTGTCGATTTTTATTGATTTCTTTTTATTTCTAATTAAGAGCATTTAATTAATACGCTCGTAAAAATAATCTCGTTTTTTATAGTCAATAAAAAAATACGTTATGAATGTTAATAAATTGTCATAAAAATTTCTTAAAACAGAAAAAAATCTCTTAAAAAATATGGAATAGACTGCTACCAGTTTCGCTGCGTTCATTAAATTTATGAATTTTTAAGATTTGTTTACGTAAAAGAAATCTGTTCATCCTCTAATCTTGGCAACAATGAAGTTAATAATCTTAATTAATACCATTGAGGGTATTTTAATGTTCAAAGTTTTATTAAACTAAATTGCTCCAGCATTTGAATTCTAAAAAGAGAGTTGTTTATACATTTCAGTTAAATCTCTGGCTAACGAGTTTTAGCAGAGACTCTTATTTACTGTCTCTCCTGTTGCGGTGGCGAAAGTTTTTTAATTTAGAATTCACCCAGATTTTTTCGCCATGATTTAGGAAATAAATGCAAATCAAGTGTGCAGATCTCTTTCATGCCACAAATTTCCTATTGATTATTTTATAGCACTACAAATTAACTGGTTTTAGCATAATTTAATGGTCTGTAATAAAGCGCATCTTTATCAATTAACAGTTACTAAAATTTAGCTCAGACTTTGCGTTTTAAGTTTAAGTTTTAAATTCTATTTTTTTGTAGAGAGAATACTAAAGCAGACCGCTACTTTTATTCACTATTTCAGACCCTTGCGGTCCTAAGTGATTAACCATCAAATTCCGCGCTACTTAAAATAACAATTTCTGGCCATCGACTGACAACTTTCGCCTTCCTTATTCATCACATATTTCTAGATAATTTTTAGAACTCGCCTTAGACTTAGGATACTCATGGCATTTAAATCAAAAATCATTCTATAGCCAGCCCATACGGGCATTATGAGCTGTTCTCCATGGCCCCCATAATATTCACACAAACATACAATATCGGCTCTAGATCTAAGCAGCATTGTATAAATCTAGTGTGTAGCCCAAGGTAAGATTTTCTACTATTAGTCAAACACTCGTTTACACAAATGAAAAATCCTTTTCGCTTTTTGGTTTTTCATTTTATTGTGTTTGTTCCGATTAACAAAAATTTAAGAAATATCGTAGAATAACATGTGAAATGTTGAAAACTATTTCTAACTAATTATTTTAAGATGGAGTGCTTATAAAAACATTAATCTTAGATCAGGGATGGCTAAGATATGATGCGTAAAATAGGGCTGATACGATACCTATTTTTCTATAGCCAATCTGACATTTAATTTCTAGATTATATTTTTCTGAAATCAAATTTGGTTTATACTAGTTTTTTTCATTAGATGATTGAACAGTTTGAGAGTAATCCTTTTTTTGAGAGAAACCGCTCTAAACACAACAGTGTAACTGAATTGAATCAGTATGGATCTAACAATTTGCTGCTTCCCCTGGCACAATAATTTCTTTAGAGAAATTATTCATAACTGTTCATTAGTTGGGCGCCCTTCAAGCTCATGTGAATTGATCTGAACTGAAAGATATTTAGATCTGATATCACCTTTACTATTTTTATTGTAGCCGCTTGAACTGGTTGAACATTCAAGAGCTTTTGTTAAGTCCCACGAAAATCCCCAATTTTTTCCCCCAAAATGAAACATACATACACACGTGTCAGTAATTGTAATATTTTGAATTGAATGATATAGGAGCCTATCGTTTACAGAAATAAGGTAAACTTTTTAATTCTTCACAAATGAAAAATTGTATATTCAAAATTCAAAAGTATATTTTAAGCTAAAATTAAAAAAAAAATATTTAAAATTGTTTTCTAATTGCAGAGAAATACATTTTACCATCAAACTGGGCATGTGCGATTTAGTTCTTTTGAGTGACTCCTTATTTTAGTTCAAAGTTTAAAAATGAACTAATTCAATTTTAAGTTTAAAATGTCTTTTTAGTGCAAAGCTCCTTCAATTCTTACGATCATTTGTTCAAATGTTCTTTCGCAGTTTTGTTTAAATCTGCACAAAAATGAATTGCTATTGAAGTTCCTTGTCTGATAACATTCTATTTTACTAACAATAGCTGCCAGTGAAATCTATTCTAGCTATTTTACAAAAACACTATTAAATTGAAACTTACTTACTTTCTAATATATTTGTTTTCTTTATTTCAGGAATCGAGGCAAAAGGTAAGTAATTATCGCTCTTAATTATTGTTTTACTTTTATTTTTGTTGTGAACAATGAAAGATAAACCTGGTCCACCTTGAACTAATTAAAATACGGAACTTGGTAGACGTTAAAATTTGAACTAGTTCATTTAGTTCAAGCAATGGAATAGTTCAATTGACCAAGTTTTTATGAATTACTCAAAATTCAAGACTTTAAATGCGTCAAATTCTTTGTGATCTTTTACAAATCTCTTGTACATATTTTCTGATTTAAAACCTTTTTTAATTGCTTTATGATCTTCAAACTTACAACAGCAATGCTTACGACTTTGTCAGCGTTTCATTTCTAATTTTTTTTAAATACAAATTTGAAAATATGTAACTTCCTTAAAAATTTTTATTTAAATCCATCCAGCAGCTTTTGCATGATTTAAACACAGACAGACAGAAAAAAATCGTAATAACAGGTGTTTTTTATTCCATATCGTAAACGATATACAACAACAAAGCTTTAAGTAAATTTTTCATGAACAGAAATGATACTTTTTACAGATTTTATAGACACACTCTTATGAACGATTCCACCATTTCATCCTGTAGCTTATTGCTCATTCAAAATATAAAAAAAAATATAATTATAAAAAGAGCAAAATTTTTGAAATTTTCTCTTATCGATTGGCGTATTTGAATTTTCTTTAGCTCATCTAGTGCCGTGGCAAAGTTTATTTCAACCCGAACACAGACGAACGGACGAACATCGCTCAATCATCTTTGCTACGCATAAGAAGTCCAAATATAAACACTTTATGGGGTCGAAAATGGATATTGTAGATATTACAAGCGGAATGCCAAACTTCGATAACTTCTTTTTTAAACTGTAGTGAAGGATTTAAAAACGGTTAAAATTTAAAGTCCCAAAATCTCTTCTCAAGAATTTCTGTCTCAAACTTTTTTTGAAATATTCAATTCGGGATGAATTCCCCTTTTTTGGAAATCAGGGTTTATGTTGGATTGATTTCGTTAAAAATGTCATGAAAGTGACTTTTACTAAGAAACTGATAATGAAGTCTGTCAATGCTCATACATTCTGAAAAAGAGTATTTTGCGAACAATATGCAATAGTTTCGACAGAAATCTCTATGGTGGTTCCAGAAAAATCTACGTTTATCGTGAAAATTCTCCATGAGATTGATTTTATTAAAAATTGCTTTAAAAAGCATTAAAGTGACTTTTTCTCTCTATATTTCAAGTAACCATCTGCTTGGCCTATCCCCACAAACAAGCCAATTGTAATTTCCAAAAATAATTTTCATAATCAGTCCCACTGTTGTTTACACTGTATAGCAAACAATAAAATTAAACTTAATAGCAAAATTTTATTCGAACATAAAAGTCAGAAAAAGTTTATATTTGTTTTTATTTGTTACTTCTTGTTTAAGAGTTCGAAACAAATTAAAAATTGTTCTTAATAAATATGTAAACTGACAAAATCTGCCAACTAGAAATAAGAATGTCTTTTTTTTTTGGAAACACAAATGTGTATGGTAAACAAATGTTTGCAACAAATTACGATTGCAGCTAAATAAAAAAAAAAAAATCATAAAATTGCAACCAACTCAAACGTAAGTTTTGTTTTGTTTTCTTGGATTTGTGATCAAATAGTAACGAATTTACTATGCGTTAAAATAAAAGAAATATGTAACCATACCAGTTTTATACGCCTGCCATTGAGACAAATGAACCACAATCCAATAGTAACAACAACAACAACAAAAACAGCCACATAACTTCCATACACTTGAAAGTATTGAGACAATAACATCTACGAGTACATTTCGTATCTACTCTGAATACGAATTTATTTTTTTATACCCTTCACCACAGATGGAAAGAAAGGAATATCGATATTTGTCATTCCGTTTGTAATTTTTACAATATCCATTTGCGACCCCATAATTTTATATATATTCTGAGTCCATGGCGAAGTCGATTAAAAGATGTCCTTCTGTCCTTCCGTGTTAGTGTTGAAATCAACTTTGAAACAATGAAATAACTCGGATCAAAAAAACAAATATATGGAGCGATAGGGAAGTAAAAAATAAGAAAAGAAAATATCAAGTGAAATAATGTGTGCTGGTCCATATTATCCGAGTTACGGGGCTTTGAAATTTTCATAAAAAAGTTCGATTATCCATATGGTTATGGTTAATATGGATATTATTTAAAAGCTTTCAAAGAGATATTTCAGGAAATACTTAAAAATACTTTTTAAAAATGCTTAACCCATTAAGAGCCCATGTAAAATTCAATATCGTACTTGCATTTTTTTATTTTTTTTTTTTTATTTCTCTGTCTCCGCAATATATGACTTTTTGATTAAAGTTACTTTACTTAACTAGATTTAAATAGATGGTGAAGGGTATCTAAAATTCGACACAAACGAATATAGCATTTTTGCTTGTTTTTTGTTATTTCCATACTTTATAGATGTTATTTTTTATTTATTTTTTTATATTTATTTTTGTTTATAAATATAAATGTAAGTGAATATGTAACAAAAATATGCAGTACTAGTTTTGTTTTTGCAAACAAACAAAATGAATTTCATAAAAATTTAAGCACTTGGCAACGAAATAGTGCATAAAAAGAAAGCAAAGTCCTGCAATGTTATTTAGAATTAAGTAACATAAAAAAAGTTCTACTTTAATTCCATCTAAGTTGCCAGATTATTTAAAAAAACCGCTCTTCTCTATTAGTACTATTTATGGTAGAGAAATAAAAAAAACTCCTGATATCAATAGCTGAAGCTTCATGGCCTCCATTTTTATTATTTATGTAAGAGAAGAAAGGAAGCTTATATGTCTGTGAACGACACAGACCCAAACGGTAAAAAAGTACCCTGCTTTATCGTTACAATACATCTGTCACCGTTACTGCTAGACGCTTGAAAAATTCACACAAGTTGTATTATTGTGGTCACTACAGCAATGGAATGAATAAGAAAAAGATAAAACTCAAAGGAATACCCCCTTTTAATATTATTTTATGTATATGACCGCTATTTCTTTTAAACTTTTTTTCAGCAGACATTTAAAATTTCTATAAATTACGTAGTACTATGACCGCCATAACTATGAGTCAAAATATACGATTAAATATTAAAGGGGGCGCTATACAAGGCGTTCTGAGCCGCAACAGGCATTCCTTTGAAATCTAATTAATTCACCTTTTAAATTGCAGCAAACAGACAATTTTAATAAAAAAAAAAACAAAAATGGTAATAAGGGTGGCCCTTTGATCGCTTCGTGTGTTAGTCAAACTGACATTTTTTTATTTTACTGTATTTTTTAGGTTTGATTTTCATCAAAAGCAATTTTTTCTTCAAAAGATCATTTAAAAAAGATTTCGAGTTAATGACATATGAAGAAGAGAATTTTGGATCAACTCTTTCCAGCAATGCCTACCGTATATCAGGAACAGTACGACCAGTCTTGGATTCCAAGACATCAATTGCTGCTGGTTTGTCAGCATTAACCGGTGACGTCACATTACCTCTTAGGAAATAATCGAGAGTTGTCAAATCGCACGACCTTAAAAGCCAATTGACAGGCTTATTTTTCGTATTAAAATTTTGAATTAAATAAGGCACTGATTGTGGTAGCCGTTCATCACGTAGCAGACTGCTATTGAAACCAAATTTCGCCTGAATTGATTTCATCCATATTTTTAGAAGAAAAAATCATAGATCATGGTGCGGTAACGATCTCCATCGATCTTAACATGACCTACGCTTTTATTTTATAAAAATCAAGGTCTAATGATGCCTTCACCGTGTGAACCGCACCAAATTGTACATTTTTCTGGATGTTATAGAATGGAAATCTATAGACTATTTTATTCGTTTACAAGCCCATTAAACCAAAAATGAGAACCATCGTTGTATTTATGACTGATTTTCGAATTTGGTAGCGTTGAGTTATCAGAGTATACTGATCATAAATATCGAAAATTAAATGCGGTATAACAGTTTCCTTCAGAGTTTAGCTTCTGTCGCGCTTAAAAAATGTATGAAATTTTCTTCATCATCTCTTTTTCAGTGCTGGATGTCTGTATTTTATTGAAACTATTAACAGCAGGTCAGTTAATACACTTAGGAAGAACTCTTCGTGAATGATTGCGAATAGTCATGCAGTATTTTTTTCCTTTAGACTTCCAGTACAGTTTTTCACTGTAGGTTTGATCAACATGTACAATATTATAATCTGTGGAAAGCTACGCCTCAATAAGCTACTACGTATAATAGAGGTGTCAGTAAAAGGCCAGTCAACATCTAACGTTTTCAAGAGCTAACATGAAGGGCTGCTTCTGAGAGGAAAAATGCTCTTCAATTTAATTGAAATATTTAATACAAGAATTTTTATGAAACACAAACAATGATCGCCAAACAAGCTGGCGTGGGCTCATGTACACAATACGACCACATAAAAAAATCTCAAAAAAAGGAGCAAAATGCACCACACGCACACACATGCTAGCTCTCTAAAAAAAGGAATTTTTCAAAGAAATCTTTTAAAAAAATTACAAAATATGCATTTGTTACTATTAATTGAGATTCCTAACTCTAATAATGATAAAAATACATCCGATATTTTTTTGTCTGTTAATGTAAAACAATTTAATCCTACGAATTATTATGATTGTATGATAGAAATTTTTTTCGGTGCAAAATCACCAATAAATTTTAATTTTGAACACACTCTCCGGATGGCAACCGCTGCACAGAAAAGGAGAATTTCCAAACCGGATCTTTTACGACAAAAAGTTTTTTTTAGAAATCCAACAATAGTAGAGCCTTTCGGGTCCTATAAAATTTGAAAACAAGAAAAGATAAGGAAATTGGTTGACCAGCACGTATTGGAAGACCATTTGAAATGCATTCATTTCACAGAACTCATATCGCTGAAATTATTTATAGGAAAAAAAATAGTTCTGTCTCTAAAGCGTCATTGACTTTTACTTTGCAATAAAAACTTCTCAACATGATAGCCGCACACTGGGTTAATATCAGTCAATAGAATTTCGGAAAAAAAATTATTTCCTTTTATATTTCACTGTTAATAAAAATGTGGCATAAAGTCGGAGGCTGTTCAATATTTTTAATCGACAAGTATGAGTTTTGTTTACCAGTGTAAAAACATTTTTATTATTTCTTTTTTGTAATTTTTTTGTTTAAATATCTGTCATATGAAAACAAGCAACCGGTATGACATTACAACAACAATAATGATTTTAATAAAAATTGCAATCTGAAATAAAACAAAAAGTTGGCGGCAAAGATACAGACTTAAACATACACACACAAACACATAAAACGCACACGCTTTCGAACTTGCATATCTCGGCATCAATTTTTTTTTTTTTTTTTTGTAAATCTGTAAATTTTGTTGCATTGTTGCTGTTGCACATTTTTGTTTTTTGCTTTGTTTTTCATGCACGCACCTGTCATATGTTGCATAGACGTGATTCTAGTAGCCACAGCAACAATTCGCTTCATCTCAGGTTTTAAATGTATAAAAAGAGAGACAATCAGAAGAAGACAGACAGAAAGGCAGTCACAGACTTTGCAAAAGTTGCAATAAAGCAACAACAACAACAACAAAATAAACATGTGATGGCAGTCAAATGTCTGCCTAGAAAGATTCCCATTTACGGTCTATGAATGTGAACACATTACTCCAGTTGACCACAAGTTACTTCTCGTAAGTACCACAACAATTGCAGCAATAATTATAACAACAACACAAAGACAGCAACAACATTTTTGTTTTTCCTTTTTTTTTCAAAATAAAAAGCCAGGTGTTGCATTTATTCGAAGCGAACAAAAAAAATCAATGATGTTGTGGTTCTTGTAAATGTTGACGATGGCGATGTTGCCACTTTGGCTGCTTTATTAAAATAAATAAACTTTAAACCAAAAAATGCACAACCAGAATTTGCTAAAAGGGTTTCTCAATAAGTTGTGTTAAAAATTTGATATATTTTTTTTGGAAGGCACTGCTTTTGGGAGCAGTGTTTTCTCTTTTTATTTAAAAACATAATTAAGTTTATAATTTTTTACGGCATTTACACTATGCAATTTTTCATGACACTGGCATGAAATCTTTGTTTGTTGGTAAAGCAAGAGGAGTAAGCAATGTGGTATTGCTTCAAATTTGAGGGGATATCTGCTTATGTTAATTAAAAAAAAACGCATACGAGTAGAGATGCAACTTAAATAGAGAATTGAAAAAAATGCCTAAAAAACGAGAAGCCAATTTTCATTAAAATTATAATATCTGATGTTTTTTTTTTCTTGTTGTCTTCTTTATCATAAGAACAATTTAATTTTGAAATCTATATTTTAAAAAAGTACTTTTGAAAAAAGTACTTTATTAAAAAAAAACTTGTAGAAAAGTGCCATTCAATAAAATAACTTTCAAGAAAGTTCTTTATTACAATTGTCCTTAAAAGCTGCTTTGTGAAAAAAAAATCCATTTTAAGACTTGTTGTCTTGTAAATAAAATCTTTTCAAAAAAAGTACTTTTAATAAAAACTTTCTAGGAAAACACCATTCCAAAAAATAACTTTCGAAAAAGAAGTTTATTAACATTTTTTAAATAAAATTTAATAAAAAGTGCTTTTCACAAAGTACCTTAAATAAAAGTACATTTTATATAAAAAAAACCTTAAAAAAGTACTCTTTAATTGTAGTTTAGTAAGGAACTCATTTAATATTGTACATACTATTTTATAGTTATCTTGACATCAGATTTATTAACATAACTTTTTTAAACACCCCATCTGTTCAAACACAAATATGCAGCTTCCTTAATGTCTCTACAACTAACCGAGATGGTTCTGCAGAGATTTCTTTTTTTTTATTTGATGGAGCTTAATGTGGTAATTTGTTTTGTCTTGATTTTCTTGTGATTTGTTGGATTTAATATTTAAATCTTTTGGCATAATGCAACACCTTGAAGCAGACCTTAAAACCAAAAAAATGCTTGCAGGGTTAAAGGAGATTAAAGGTGCTGCTCAATGTTTGCTTTGGCATAAAATCTAAACCATATAATTGCAGATGATAAAAAAAAGTTTTTTTCAAAGCGTCATTAAAAAAATGCAGAGACATTTTAATAATCAAGGTAATAAATATTAAATGGATGATGTTTGGGATAAGGATAACAAAGTTTCATGTTGCGGGTTGGAGGGCAGTTTTATTTTACTACTGTTGCTGTAAAAGTCAATTGCAAATAAAATTCACTAAAAGCAAACTGTAAATTTACTATTTAAATTGCAACTTTAACAACTTTGGTTAAAATTTACGTGTAGTGCAAAATTTATTCCCCACACTTGAACTTACCAAATGTTCCTCAAAATTATAGTTACAGGAACTTGCTGACAACTCAGGGATCTGTAAAAAAAAGTATTTCTTAAAGCGTTTAAAAACTTTTTCAATATGCTTAGTTTTCACAAACATCTTAAAACAAAAAAAAAAAAAAAATAGCGAAATAAATCTATGCGTAAACATTTTTTTATTTCTTTTAAAACTAATATAAAATATTTTAAAAATTCATATTATGGTTGTCAACTAACAGAGAACTTCTTCAAATGGTCTTGTTTAAATCCAAGTTAAAATATAAGTCTAAACGGCCAGTTAGGCTTATAGCATTGAAACTTCGTACAACTGAGTCCATAGAAAAAATTATAAACGCATTATATATTTGACTAGCAGTGCCTACGACTTCTTCCGCATATCATTTCTAATTGGCTTAAAATTAAAATTTAGAAAAATGTGACTTTAAATATTTATTGTAGATTTCTATAAACAATGTCAAAATTTTTCATCTACAGAAATAAAATGTACTGACAAGTGCTCTAGTACAATTTTACCGGTGAACTTAAGTGCTTTCACATTTGTATCTCTAGTTTCTATACGAAAAAAGTTATTTTAACGAAACAAAAAGTATCCTATATTTAAACAAAGGTTCTAAGGGATCTTTTAAAAAAAAAATTTATAAATTCCATCCAGCAGTTTTTACGTGATGCGAACACAGCCAGAAGAAAATTCCAAGAAATAGCTGTTTTGTATTCCATATCGATTACTATCTACAAAAACATAAAAATTTTCAATGTACAAAAATGACCTCGTTACTGTTTAATTAAATTTATAGACAAAAGCTTATTGAGAAATTTAAACGAGAATTAAATTATTTATTAGTTATATATTCCTTAATTAATTAATTTTAGTTGGTATAAATATTATTGCAGTAAAAATTGGTTTTAAAAACAATAAAGACGGCGTTCCTTATCTTATTTACCCTTCACCAAAAAAATTTTTTTGGTGAAAGTGGGTTTTTTATAAAACTTTAAGGTATTTAAGTTTTTTCTTCTTTATCTGATTATTCGATTATTTGTGTAATTTCAAGTTTCTTTTTGCATAAACGAATTTTTCTTTTCCCAAACTTTAATATTTTTGATAAAATTATAGTGAAAATGTAATATTTTGGTGAAATTTAAGTGGTTTAATGATATTTAAAATTCTTTTTTCAAAAATTTCGGTCTTGAATACAACAAAGAAAAAAATAACTGACAAAAAAGCACAACTTGGAAAATATGAGCGAGCGCCAATTTTTTCATTTAATGTTTTTTCTTACTTTTTAATTCTCTATCGCCCTATATTTTTGTTTTTTTTTTTTTTTTTTTTTTTTTTTATTGGAGTTATTTCATTGTTCCAAATAATAATAAAAAATTCGAGAAAGGCGTGGTGTTTTTTAACCGCTGTGGTTTAGGACAGTGACCGATCTTGCTAACTTCCAATAGCAAATTTTTTTGAAACTATTTAAGTTTTCTCTAGATGTTCTAGTGCTTCGAAAAACTTGATTTCAACACTAACACAGATGGACAGACAGACACCGCTCTTCGCTATGGAAAAGGAGTTAGACCATGGGGTCGGAAATTGATATTGTAGAAATTACAAACGAAATGAAAAACTAAGTTACAGTACTTTTCGTTTATAGTCCATTCCGCTTAAAGGCCAAAAACGGATGTAAGCCAAAACAGTCCTATTCACTTGCAGGTTTTTTCGAATTTCATACAAATTATTTGTTCTTAAGTCCACTTCGCCTATAGTCCTTTTTCGTTTAAAGGCCAACTTTTCTTTGCATGCATAGCTAATATTGTATAGAAAAAAACTTTCATATAGTCCACCCTGTTTTTTAATACCTTTTTTAAACAAACTGGCAACCTTTTTTATTTAGACATCTGGCAACTTTTTATTGCAATAAGCTTTTAAAGCATTTGAATTACAAAAAATAATAATATGTTAAGGTTTTTGTTTAAACTATTAATTTTATTTAAATCAATATTTGCTTATATTTTAAATAAACTTTTATTTTGTTAAAAAAAAAGTGGTTTTATTGAAGAAATTGCATACTTTTATATAGTCCAAAATGTGTATTATATCTGGATTCAGTTATAGTCCATAAAGTGGCCTAAAAAGAAATTCGGTTATAGTCCTAATTCGCTTATAGTCCACAAAAATTGTGCAACTGTAGTTGTGGACTATAAGCGAAAACTACTGTATACCCTTTTTCCTCTTTTTGTGGTGAAGGGTGTAATAAATACAAATTTTGCTATTTCAAAAAATAATTGAATCAATTAAAATTTAATTGGAAAAAAAGGCATTTATTTTTTGCATAAAAATTCTACTTTTATTGTCTTTCTGTATCTTTAGTTAATTTTTTAAAAATGTTTATTTCAAAATAAAGAAACATTTTTTTAATATATATGTGAAAGGATACAGGATACATTTTACGAGTATTTAGATGGTCACGTCGAATACTAAGCTGTAATTTGTTTTGTGGTCAAAGTTCACATCCCAGCAAATATAAATTGAGTTAAATATTTTTTTTTATAAATATTAAACATTTTCTAAATAATATCTTTAACACAGCGCCCTCCGGAATGAGAAAAAAATAAAATTTTCGTACTAATTTAAAAATGGAATGGTTTCAAAATTCGAATGCGCCTACTAAACATCACCGAAGTTGCTAAAAAACTGTTGTATATCCAATGTGCAATAGAGGCTTATGAAAAAAAATAAAAATTTCTGTTTCATCCACTTATGTCTTTTTAAAAAGGCAGTAAAATTAATTAAGAGATAGGTTTGCCTGAGTATTATTTCTCGTTTAATAAAAAATGGATTCTGTACAATTTTAGCAGAAGAATTTTAAATTTTTTAATTAAAAAAATTAAATTTTAATTGAAATTCAAATGTAAAATTCTGGTGAAAAAATTGACTTTGAAAAAGATTGAGCAACTATCTATAACAGTTCAAAAGCTTGGCAACAGACATCAAATTACCTCGACTATTTTAACACCCTTTAATTTATAATTTGAAATATGTATATTTCTTTATATACCAGACAAAGTGGTGGACATTCTGTATAATTTTCGAGTGTTTGTATAGAACGGCTTAAAGGTCCAATTACATCAATTATGGTAACACCCGTTAATTTCTAAATTCGAATCGTTGCTAAAGCGGACATAGTAATACAGGTTCTGTGTATATTTAAGATGTCTTTCTATAACAATTCAAGAGTTTGGTCATATATCAAATTACAATAACTGTTGGGACACCCTTTTATTTCCAAATTTAAACTTTATACTTGTTGTCTTAGAGGACTTAGCATTACAGATTCCTTGTACTTTTCAATTACTTGTCTACTACTACTCTAACGTATGTTCATAGACATCAAATTAAATGACGTAGGGGAGCACCCTTTAATTAATAATTTTGAATATTTATACTTGTTACTATAGCGATCACAGAAAACGACATTCTGTCCAATTTTCAGAAGTTAGGCCCATATATGTAAACTTACGTCACATATGGTGACACCCTTTAATTTTAGGATTTATTTTTTGTATTACTTTGTGCTATTGGGTGCAATAGTAATACGCATTTTTTTAAATTTTAAAGTGGCGCATTTTGCGGTTCACAATACACGTAAAAAACGTGTATGTTGCATGGGGACACCCTATAGTTTTTAAAATTTTAATTTTTTTATTAATTTTTTACAGCAACAAAAATTTTATAGCGGTTCAAATATTCATAGATTTTTGTACAAACAGCAAATTTTTGGTTCAGACGCTTAACAAATGCCAGGCTTTAAAAAAAGAAATTAAAATTGTAAACATTTCAAAATGCTAAAAAAAAACATAAATCATTTTTTGATTGGAAAATTAAACAATTCAGCTGAAAACTAAAACAATTTGAATTAATGAAACATACATCTTCTTTTAATCTAAATTCTATTGAATTCATTTTGAAAAACAATAATTTAAATTTTTTTAATCAAAATTGTCTTTAAATCTGTGAAACATTTAATATGGCACTTGATTTATAGACTGCTCTTTCGAATATTTGAATGAAAGTGTATGTGTGTGTGTGTTTCTTTTTATATTTGGGTTCTTCTTGTCTTAAATTAATATTTCATGTAATCGTTAAGTTACGCTCGGTTATGATAACCCTGTCCGTGTTCGTTAGCAGAGTTTTCAAAATTTATTTTATTTTATACTGTTGTTTCCTTATTCTTTTTGTTTGTTACAACATAAATATTTCAATTTTATTTAGAGTTTGTTCATTATACTGTATATTCTTCGCTATTTCATAATTTTCTTTTTAATAAATTTTTTTTCTCGATTACAAGTATTTTAGTATTAAAAAAAAAATAAAAACTATTTATTAAAAAAAAAAACACATACAACATGACATGCGAACATGTTATTTTTACAAATTCAAGTCTTATGTTTAACTTTTATATCTGCACATAAATTTTGCCTTGATGACGCCTTAAAGTCCTTTAAAGCTTCATAAACAAACACCCTTAAATCATTGTGTTAAAGTAAAGTGGAGTGGAGTAAAGGAAGTGAATAAGAGATTTACAAGACAAACATAGAGAACAATAGTTGCTTTTATGACCTAAATTATTGCATAAGTGTGTTGTGAATTAAGTTACAAATATGCGTATAGTTGTATTTAAATAGGCGTTGAAATAGACCGCCAACTGTGCTTTTGAACAGTCACATTGAATCGCTTTAGAGAATTAGAATTGAAAAAAAGGAAAACTGCTAGCATTAATTTTATTCTATTCATGTGCATGTATAAACAAATCTTTAATTGACTCTGGAACTTCATCTTTAAGAATTCATCCCTTTTCGTTAGTTTTTTGAAGAAGTTTAGCAAAATCTTGATATTTACGAAGATCAATCAATATTTAAAATTATGTGTTTTTTTTTTCATTGTCATGGCAAAGTATGGTAAATAATTGTAAGGCAAGTTCTAAAACTATGAATCATTGTTTAAAAAATTAACAAATGAAAACGATTCATGCGAAGAAAAAATATATTGAAGATTAATATTATCTAAGAGCAAAATATAATCATTTAATTAAATAGTTGTAGTCTAATCATGTTACCATTATTATAAATAATAATAACATTCTTATTGGAACCATATTTTATCACACATAATGTCATATAAAAACAGATATCTGAATAATATTAAAAGTTATAAAAATATAATTAAAAATTTTGATATTGTGATTATATATAACTTTGCGGTCCAGCCTTCCTTTTGACTAGGTCGTTGACAGCCCTTAATTGTGGGCCGTTAATTTACAAACAGATAAATAAAAGAAAGAAACCTTAACGAAGTCTTAAGTTCCTATACACGACATGTTTTTTACATTTTTTAACTGATTGGGTCATATTTAATTCTGCTTTTGTGTCAAAATTAGCATTTTACAGAAGATTTTTAATATTTGGTCACAAACGTAAATGAACATTTATGTCTGACATAACTATTTTTTTACAACAGCTGATGTGCTCGCAAATTTAATAAAAATTGTTTTTTGTTACAAGTGATTATTTGAAAAATGGATTTAAAAGCTAAAACAATTGAATTTTGTTGTGTTGTGTTATTTCAATTATTTCAATAAACAACAAATATTCAAAAAAAAATTAAAATTCCGTTTTTAATTAATTCGCTTTTTTCACTGCACAGATATCCAAGCCGTTCGGTTTCAAAATGGCTTGTTGCCGTCTTAAAATATTTTCTGTGCATTACGAAATTACTGAAGACTTGTCAATTTTAATTATTCTTTTTTTTATTACTCTCATATTAAGATCAGTTTGCGTTGAATAATGATACAAAATTTACATAATTGTTATCAAATAGTTAAAACTAATTTTAGATTTTGGTCATATAAAATATTACCTTCAGCCAGCTAATGCTACCGCCAATGGTCAAGCGCCGTTGATTGTTTTCGTACGGCACAGGTTCTTGGCTGATGTCAGATGGTTTATCAGATCAAAATAGAACACGTCCTAAACGACACTTTGTTAGATGACTTTTCACATTTTCTGTAAAATGAAGCATAGTTTTAACAGCCCTACACGACATGAAAGTGTTTTACAGTGGGAAATTTGACATGTCGGATGTAAAAACATATCGTGTAAAGGTAGCTTTAGACAGGTTTTTGATTAAAAGAGCCTGGTTGGTAGACAAGACATTGCATTGTACCAGTTTCTTTGGATTCACAGTCTAAACATTAAAGCCAGCAAGTAGAAAAGAAAATAACTAGTTGAATAGGTAAGAGTGCTTTACTTTATATGCAAATACAAATTTTGCCTACCAAAAAGTTTTTCTATTAAAAAAAATGTTTAATTGTAAGTTTTGCATAGGGTTGTTGCCCTAACTTCGTAATTGAAAAGGTTGCTGTATCAGATAACATCTCACCAATTTTTCAACATAAACAACAATCACCTCTAGCAATACAGACGAAAGTTGAACAAGTGAGAGTGCTATATTCGGCTACACCGACTCTCATATACCCTTCACCATCTATGAAAATTTAGTTTAGTGAAGTAACTCTAATCAAAAAACAAATATTGAGGTGACAGAACATTAAAAAATAAGAAAAAAATTTACAAAAAAGATACGATCGGCTCTTAAAGGGTTAAGGATTTTTTTAATTTTATTATTTCCTGAAAGATCTCCTCAAAAGCTTCTAAATGATACCCCTACTGATATTTTGAAAAATTTGAAAATTTCAGAGGCCCGTAACTCGGAAAATATTGGCAAACCCCACTTTTTTGAACTTGATGTTTTTATTTATTTTTTTAATTCTCTGTCGCCCCAAATATTTGTTTTTTTTTTATTATTCAAAATAATATGGAAAAATTGGAGGCAGGCGCGTTGTTTTGCCCGCTGCTTCAAAGGACATAAAACGATCCTGCTGATATTAAATACCAATATTTCTGAAACTATGTCTGATCAATTGGCGTATTTAAACTTTCCCTTCCTCATCTAGTGCCTTGGAAAAGTTGTTTTCAACCCTATCACAGATGGACAGGCGGTCAGACAAAAATCTCTTAATCGACTTCGCTATGCATAAGAACTCAGAATATATTTTCTTTATTGAGTCGGAAATGGATATTGTAGAAAATCCACTTTTTGTGGTGACAAGTATTAATAAAATTTCCGATCAGAAAGAAATTCTATGAAAAATTTTGTTACAAAAAAACTATAAATTAATTAAAAATTAATTACATTTGTTACAACACTGACGATTGCTAGAAAGTGAGTTCTAACCAAATTAATATTGATTGACTATAATTATTTTCCGAAGTCTTACTTACAAAATTAGTTGCTTTAACAGGCGATTTTGCAACTTACACAACTTGAATTAGAGAGATGTTGAAAATGCTGAATGCGGATGCAACGAACCAGCAAATCTTGCGTTACATTCTGTTAGAGTCTAAATTTCAGAATTTTATAAGTTTTTTAAAGTGATTTTTATTTTCGTCCTTTACTTCGTTTTAGCTTTTATACTCTCTCCACTTTTACCCCTTGTTTTTAAATGTTTCTTTTCATCCCTTTTTTATTTTCTTGGTAGATTAACCAAATTCATCAAAACCAATCAATCAAAACCAAAACCAATGCATCAAATTACCCGATTCAAATGAATTTTAGATATTAAACTAAAGTTGTACCTATAATTATTTCGTGTTGTGTAATTTTTATTTTGTGTGCGTCTGCTTGTGTTATTGTGTATCTTATCATTATACTATGCACGATTATTAAAAGATGCCTGCTCATTTATAACGTATTTAATATAATGCGTCATTCTAAATCAAATACAAAGTGCAATTTCACCACTCAACTAAATGCCAACTCAATACGCTAGACAAATAAATAAAAAGGCAGATGATACAAATACTGTAGATAGACAGACAGACAAATAAACTGACATAAATACACCAATGTCCGTATACAGTTGGACGAAACAGTATAGAACAGAACAATCAGTCATCTAAAAAATACAAACATTCACATGCATTCGTATTAATTCTACGTATTCATTCAAATAGCAGGCATTAAGAAATTTTCATTCATTTCATTTCATTTAGTTGAAGCAAATTTACTACTACAACGAGTACAAAAGCAACCATAACTAATAAATAGTGATACTACGCGAGTGAAACAAATTCACAGACTTTTTAAATAGAAGTTTTCTAACAATTTAAACAACTAAAATTAATCGTTACATTGTTCGTCCGTTGTTGTTTTTGGAGCTGTATCGTTTTCATTGTGATTGTATCTACAGTTTTTTTCTGTGTGTTTGTCATTCTTACCCCCCCCTCCTTTTATTGAATTTATTTGTGTTTATTTGGTTTTACGTTTCTAATAATTCATGGTTTTTCATAAAATTCAAATATTCAAATAGAAAAACTACAGCAGATGCTGTTTAAGAAGCTGCTGTATTTTTAAATTTTCATTTTTTCATTTATTTTTTAAATATTCTGTTTATTTGTGTACGCACATAAAATGTGCAATTAAATTTATATTTTTTTTAAATAACAACAATAATAATAATAATTATTAAAAAAAAAAAACCTGCAAAATTCGTTTAATAAAATCAACACGAATATTTTATTTTTAATTTATAAGAAAATTTTAACAAAAACATGACAGACATTAACAAGAATAAATCATAACAAAAAGACTTTATTCGGAGAGTGCCGAATCTTGAACAACCAACTTTCATCTGATAAATTACAACTTGATTAGAAACAAGTAAGAGACCTATATTCGGCTATGCCAAATCTTATATAGCCTTCACCATCTATGTAAGTCCAGTTGCAATGCAGTAACTCCAATCAAAAATAAATATTGGGGTGTCAAATAATTAAAAAAAATTAAAGAAAATTTGTAAATAAATATATAATCGGCTCTTAATAGGTTAAACATTTCAACAAAAATTTGGTATTTTCGGAAAGATATTTTCAAAAGCTTTTAAATGATACCAATATTGATATTTCAAGAAAAATTTAAAAATTCAGAAGCCCGTAACTCGGAAAATATGGGCGAGTGGCATTCGTTTGACTTGATGTTTTTTCTTGTTTTTTAGTTTAGTTTTTATTGGAGTTACTTTATTGTTCGAAATGATATAGAAAAATTACAGACAGATGTGGTGTTTTGCCCGCTGCCGCAAAAGACATGGACCGATCTTGTTGATTTTCAAAAGCAAAATTTTCGAAACTGTATCTGATCGATTGGCGTACTTAAACTTTCTCTACCTCATCTAGTGCTTTGTCAAAATTGTTTTCAACACTAACACGGACGGACAGACGGACATCGCCTAATCGACTTCGCTGTGCTTAAGGACTCAGAAATGGATACTGCAGAAATAACAACCGGAATGGAAAAAATACTTACATCCATTTTCCACTTTTTATGCTAAAAGGTATAATAGCAATTCAATAATTATATTTTTTATGGAACACACGATGTAATTCATATGACTGCTGTAAGCGATTTTACGTATGGCTCAGGCAATATTAATCTTAAGGGAATGAACCGTTTTTGGATCACTTGCATATGAACGGTCCTTAACAGCAACCCAGAAGCCTAAAAAGAGCAAAACACAGCTCCGAGGCAGCCAAATCACATCGCCAAGATGGTTGATAACACGATTTTACTGAATTTAGTGCGCACAACAATTGTTTGATAAGATGTGTGATGTGGTGCGCTATTTTTCTGAAACGTAAATATTATTTGTAGCTATAGGAAGTCCATAATAGTTTCGCTGTAATGCTCACTATCATCAGTAATTGCGTTTCCAGCAGCAAAAAACGACCAATTATGCCACCATTTTTAAGTTTTTTTTGAGCGCTATGTGCGTTGGCTTCTTGAGTGTGGCCAAATTCGAGTTTCTTTAAGACCCAAATGAGAGACCGTAATGAAGTAAATGATCGTTTGCCTTCAATTACAGAGCCGACAGGACTTTAACATTTTCTAACTAAACTGCACACTTACTGCCACAGCAGCTACACATTTTTCCGTACGCACTGTTAGAAGACTTAAACAAGTTTTTATAAAATCTTATTTTTTAACCATGAATTTACAATAATTCTTTTTTTCTTTTGCAATCGTAAATGTTCATCTTTTAGACAAATTTCTGGTGTTTTATGGAACACAATAATTAACTTTTTGTCCTATTACATATGAACAGACGAACAGATAAAGATATATTGCAACGATATTAAGAAGGTTGCGGTTTTCTCTTAAAGCATACATTTTTGGCAAAATGACCAATTTCAATTTGAATATGACAAAAACAAACTTCTTTTTTAATCGAATATTCCATCACATAAAAAAGTTGTAAAAAAGCTTTTTAAGATATATTAAGGCAAAAAAAAAAAATTAAGTTAAAAAATAATTAAGAATGAACCAGAAAAAATGAAGATTTTCGTTAATTTTTTAAATTTGAGACACTGTCCTTCATACGTTGGTATTTTTAACAAAATAATGCACAAGTTGGAGTCGATCTATATTCACCGAAGAAGTAAAGTATTACTCAAAGTGAATACTTCGCTCAAAATTTTTTTAATTTATTTCAAAATCATTTTCACAAATAAAAATTGTTCTTGGTACAGCCCTGACAGTAGTAGTGTGTTCATGTTGTCGTTAACTACTCAGAAAAAATACTGAATATTTTTGCTCATTAATTAATAAAAAGTGAAAAAAGTGTTTATTTTTCTTTCTTTGTTTTATGAAATAAAATTTTAAAACAAAACAAAAATAATAGTTTTTTGTTATTGTTATTTATTTTTAAATACACATTTTACTACTCGTACGACTTGTAATTGTTTTCTTGTTAATTTTATTTCATAATCAAATATTTGAAGGAATGAAATGATTAAAAAATATATTAAATATATTTAAATGAAATATTAAAAAAACTAAATTTTTATGGGTAGCGATGATTAAAAATAGTTATCAATATTTTATCCCAATAAATTTAAGTCATTTTTGTTTTTGTAACATTAAAACGATTTATATAAATTTGAAAATATTATTTATTCATAATCATAAAATAAATTAAAAACAATTCTTTTTAACAAATAGACTTTTTTAATTGCAAATTAATATTCCTTGAAATTTTTTAGATTTTTTATAATTTTAGCCGTTATAGTTTGCCGTTAGTTTAATGTTTTTTTTTCCATGAACAAGTTTTTTTAGAGTAAATATAGTTTTTCAAGCAAATATTACGCTATAAATTTGCTTGGCATTTTTTCCAATTTTAAGCGTTCTTTATTTACGCTGTAAACAAAGTCTGAAAACTTGTTTCCGGTCAAACCTTAAACATAAGGGTTTAATTGCACCACCAAAATTAAAGAATCCGAGAGTACGCAAGAAAAAGATAAGCAATCTCTCATGATTTTTTCGAATACAGCACCATCGCAAGCGAGATAAAATTAAGTTAAACCAAGTTATGAATTAATTTTTAAAGGCTCAAGCGAAGGTTAAACTACATCCTTGCAAAACTGTTTTCCGGTAGGTACCCCAACTTAAGACTGTTCAAGTAGACGACTTCAGAAAGGAGCTCGGAAAATTAAGGCCGAATAATTTTTTATTACATTTTCATAAACGTTTATGTCAATTAAGCAAACTCTATTTAGGTTTCAAAATAAATGCTAAAAGTTTTTTAAAGTATTAATAAAAACTACAATAAATGTTGAACATTTTAAATCAAGTACAAAATACTTAATTCAAAAATGAGCTATTCAAGCTCTCAATTCTGATTTTTAAAACCTACTTTCTAAATTTAAGAATTTCTCTTAAAAATGTACTCTTTTTTCAGTATTTAATTGGTAGTTTTAAAGAATTCTTGCTAATTTCTCAGTTTTCTTTACATTCTTTTAAATTTCTGGAATTTAAATTGCTTAAGAAGTGTGTGCTTGTTCTTGTCTTTATTATTTGTAGTTTATAAGTACGACACGTCAAGCATAATTAATTCCCAATTTGCCGTTGTTTAACAAAAAAAAAGAAAAAAATAAATTAAATATTAAATATTTTTTGTTTTTGTATTAATGTTATTTTCCCTGTAGTTTATTTTTTATTGTTGTTATTGCCTTCTATATTATATTTTAGTATTATTTCTGATATTTCGTAGCAATTTGAAATCAAGTGGTGGTTGGTTGGATGGTTGAATGAATGAATGACTGAGTGACTTGCTGGCTGGCTGACTGTTTGTACTCGTATTGTTTCTTGAACAATGAATTTATGCCCCATACTGTTGATGGTGTGTTTTAATTCAAGTGGAAGTATTAAGTTTGCAAAGATTGTAAAAAAAAAACTCATAAAAAATAGTTTATTATATTTGTATGTAAGAGTTTAAATTATATTGTTGTTACTTATTTCCAAGTTGTGCTTTTTTACAGTAAATAAATTATAATTTTTTTTATTTGTATTTTTACTAAAAATATATTTCTTATTTATAAAAGGTTTATTAGAGTAAAATTTATTTAAATTATTTCAATATTTCCTTGGAAAATTATTTGCTGTGATTTTTAACAGGGAATAAATTATTTTCAATAATAAATTTTGAAAAAATGAGAAAATAAATTACACAGAGTTTCTCAATATAAGTTTGAAAATTTTAAGCAACACTTAATCAATTATTATTTATAAATTAATTTAAATTATGCAGCAATTAATAATTCTGCAGTATTTTAATGTGAAAATATCCTCTAAAGAGTATAAAATATTGAACGCTAGTACGCAAGTTCTTGTTACCTTCGCCCATCAGTTTTAAAGCAGATTTTACTACGAAGCTGCGGGTTTAAAAAAATAGAAGAAAAGGAACCGACACACAGGCTGGGGAAGTAAATTTTTTAAGCTTAATTTTCAGCAAATAAATGTTGGTTGAAAGGACGAATCTACAAAAGCAGATTCAAAGACTTAAATTTATACAAAGAAAACTCCATCTGACAGCACCATGTTGCAAAAGATTCAGGAGGTTTACAATTCTAATTATCCGAATTCTAAGAATTCCAATCTAATTCAACAAAGAATAACTTTTACATATAAAGATTATAAGCAGCATTTTTATCTACTTTTGGCTGTATACAGGGCTTAGCTCGTACTGACCGCTTAAGCAGAAGTAAACTACTAAAGAACATACTGACAACTATGCTTGACTCCGTGATAAAAAGGAATATTGATTAACGACTAAAAAAGAAAAATCACTTGTCCGAGTGTCTGTTAAATCCGGGGAACTAAGTGATAAGAAAAAAGATAAATATTTTTCGTTCAAAGAACTATTTCATCTCTGAACAACTTAAGTGGCATAAAAAAACCGAAAAAAAAAAGATTGCTCTTTGCTTCGGTAGTATCCGTAATCATTATCATACAGACAGTTTTCTAAGCATGGCTACTGCAAACATCATCATCCCAAGAAAAAAAATTAACAAAAAAGAAAATTTTGCCGGTTTTATTCTGAGAAATATAGGTGAATGTTAACTACTCGTAAATGCCGCGAGTCCCATCAACTTTCGACAAGGGACACGCAAAACCATTGCGTAGAAAGGAGGTTGAGATGTACTAGCCAATACTCCGTAAGCCCATAATAAATATGCGGGACACTAACAGCTAAATCAGGAAGTCCAAAAATTCTAACCAATTCTGCCTCCCCTCTTCTTGGCCTTGTTTCACTAAGAGAACCCACCACTTGAGCGGGCAACAGTTGCTTGGGTTTGCAATAGTTTTGAACTGTTAGGTAAAAACCATTTAATAACTTTCAAATGAATGATAACTATTAACAACCACGATGCTAAAAGTAGCAACTAACAGAGTCGTTGTGCGTCACGAGGTCCCCAATGGTTACATTGAGATTTCCGTAAAAAAAATAACAAAAAAAAAACGCTCGATAAACTGCTTTAGTCTGGCTCAGTATTATCGCTCTTCAAATAATTAGTGTTAAGAAAGGGAACAAATTTTAATAAGTTATTTTTTAAAGTCATTAAAGAGTAGACGCAAATATTTTAGAGAATTAAAATTCACCAGTTTTTTAAGGATGTTTTTATCTAATAGTTTAAATGTGTTTTTATAGTTGACCAGATATGGTTTGGCTTAAAGTCATGCTTAAATATTGAAAATAAAAAGTAATAAAAATATTTTGTTTCGTTTAATTTTTCCAATATTTCGGGTAACTGCGTTAAGCATTCTCAAAGAATAATTTAATGTTGGAACAATTTAAAATTTAACTGTCGTACCACCTGTCGGATTCATCAGGAAAACATTAATAATTCAACAGTTTTTTAAAGGCGTTTTCAAAAGAAAAAAAAGTACGAATTTTATGTTATAAAATCTTGAGTTTGCCGCCCTCTAGTGTCATCGAAAAACGCTAATAGAAAAAATGTCTTGCAAAACTTTTTATCTTGAAATAGCAGTGTATGTATTGCAACTGGGCAACAATTCCAATAATGCAGCTGATATAGGGATGCCAGATGACCTTGTTTTTGCTAATTTTTAATGGTCGCCAAGAAATGTTTTTTGTCAAGATTTTTTTAAGCCGAAACAAAAACACAAAATAGAGATTATAATTTTTTTTTTAATTTGTTAAAATCTTTTTTTTTTAAAGTCGAGCGAAAAACAAAAAAATATTTTATTAAAATATTAATGCAAAGTGTTTTCTTTCAGTGTATTTCCTTAAAACTCTCTCTGTCTTTTAAGCAGGGTTTTTTTTTTTAAATGTCAAGCTTTTTAAAACTTTAAATCTAGCAACCCTCAGCTTATACCACAAACGCCCGTCTCTGTAGAAAGGAATTCCTTAAAAATAAAAATTTTTAAACTATTTTTTTCAATTCTATTTCAAATAAAATTTTATTGTTGCAAAAAAAACGATTTGCGACGACATTGTTGCAAAATGTTGCATTGTTTTTTAAATATTTTTTGTTTAATTTTTGAACACACTCTCAATTAAATAAACAAAAGGTATAAATAACATGCTATTTATTTTAGAAACTATTGTTGTTGTTGTTGTTTTCTATTTAACAAAAGAAAAATTATATTTACTTTTTTAAAAAAAAACGGCATAAAATATTTAAAAGCGCGAGTTTATTTTTCGTTATTTACAAATTTATTTTAAATCGATAAAAAAATATATTTTTCTTGAAATAAAAAAATTAAAACCTTAAATTATTCATTAGCTTTAAAAAAAAGTATTTAAATTTTATTAAAAAACAGAGATATCAATTCAATTTTAATTATTGTTAAAAATAAATACAAAAATTTTCGAGTGTCTAGATTTAGCTAAAAACTTACCGTCAAACGACTGAATTGCTAGAAAATTTGTTTAATACAAATTGAGTTTAATATAATTTAGTTAAAATTTTAAATAAAATAATTATACCCTTCACCAGAGGCGAAGAGTAACTATAGAAATCGGCACTACGCTTGAATTTTTAAACGTGATAAAAATGAAGAAATTTAAACATTTAAATATTTTTAAAATTTAAAGTTATTAATACAATTCTATTTTAATCAATCAAATTATTATTAAATCCGTGTTTGGCAAATGTTGCGAGGCATCACAAATGTTTCTAGATTTTCTTCCATACAAATTCCCGAGCTCACTGCTGCCAAACCTTCATCCATATGTAAGTGTGTTAAACGAAACCGAATAGATACTATCGAGCCTATAATAAAGAGATTACTGCTGCTATAGGAGAGAGTGTGGGTGAAGACCTTGACCAATCAGCTTCGCAGTTAAAAGCAACATGTTGGCCTGTTGTGTGGAACAACTTTAACAATCCCAAAACCGTTTGATTCAAATTTACGATTTAATTTATCCGCTATTTTTACCTCGAAATTTTTTCAGTGAAGAAATATCGTTCATACAAAACGTAAATAAATCTTGGATATCGAATATCGAAGAGAAGAGATTTTCTAACTACTATTCACTGCCTTTAAAAAAAATAAATTGTTTTGTCTAGCTTATGGGGTGGGGAAATCATCGGTTTGTCGATCAAAACAAAATCGTCATCACATTATAATAGCGGAATTTTCGTCGCCTCAAATCGAAACACGGTATGCCAGCGGCGTTTGGTTTTAGCAAGCAACTCTTGTTTTTGTAATCTGGTCAACCTCTTGAAATTTGTGAACTCAGAATTTCTTTGAGAAATTCGCAAAGACACAGCACTTCAAGCAAATACTACTAAATTATTAGCCACCTTAAAAAGGATGATCGATAATCAGAACTTCTTTGATGTGATGTGATCCAAATTTCAATGAGAGTATCCTTATGAATACTTTGTGGGTTTAAGTGAAATAACAATTTCAATTCGTTTTCAACATTTTTAATTCATTTTTAAATCATAACCTTATCGTTTTAAACTATGGGTTCTAACTCGGACAACCTAAAGCCCAAAATATTTTTTTTTTTAATTATATAATTTAATTTGTATATTTTTTTATTCTATAGAAAGTTCGCTATTTAATGTGATTAGTCTTTTTTTTAACCGACTTCAAAAAAAGAAGGAGGGCTATCAATTTAACTGAACATTGCTTTTCTTTACGTTTGTGCCTGCAGAACTCAGTCATTTCTAAACGGAATTTGAAAATTTTTTGTAATTTGAAGATTATGCTTACGGTTTTAAAAACAATTCATAATCTTAAAAACTAAAGGGTATCCCCATACAATATAAATGTTTTCTAAATGTATTATGAGCCGTCATGCGCTCTTCTTTAAAATTAAAAAAATGCGTATTACTGTATCTTTCAATAGTAAAAAGTAATAAAAAAATAAATCTAAAAATTAAAGGGTGTCTCCATAGGTGATGGAAATTGACTTATATGCGCCTGTCGTTTGAACCGTTATAGACAAACGCTTGAAAATTAAACAGGTTATCGATTACTATCACCCTTTTAATAACAGGAATAAGCGATCAAAATTCTAAATTAAAGGGTGTCCCAATAGTTAATGTAATTTGATGTATATGGGCAAACATTTGAACTGTTATAGCCAGATAATACAAATTTACAAAGAACCTGTATTGCTAAGACCGCTATAACAACAAATATAAATTTTGAGTTTAGGAATTCGAGGGTGTTCCCATATTTGAAGGTTATATACAGCATTAAACAGAATGTCCACTACTTTGTCTGTCATATTAAAAAGTATAAATATTTTAAATTATAAATTACAGGGTGTTTTAATAGTTGCTGTTACTTTATGTATATAAACAAACAAACAGTTGTAGACAGTTGATTAAAATTTTCACAGATCTTTTATTGCTAAGTCCGCAAGAAGTAGCAAACTTTAATTAAAAAATTAAAGGGTGTACCGATATTAAGTACAATAACAAGTATAAAATTGGTTATTAAAGGGTGACCTTATAGTTGTAATTTGGTGTATATGGACAATCATTTGAATATTTAAGGACTTACGTTTAGAATTAAAAGAAATTTTATTTTACTGTGTCAGCAATAAAAAGTGTAAAAAATAAAGGGTGACAACAGAACTGCTGAATTTTATTTTTATTCTGCATTCATATTTTTTTCTACGATAATCTTCATCGAATATAATAAAATTAATGTACAATTACCGTCCTAAAGAAATATGATTTTAAGGTTGTCTGTTTTGGAGTCGGTTTTTTTTTTTTGCAATTTTACAATTTTAATATTAGACCAGCAATCATTTACATTGAAAGTGACAGAAAAAACCTTTGCAGGAAGACAATTCCATATACGAACTCCTCGCCAAAAAATTAACTCTGTCTGCAGTGCAATTCATTGGCCAATCTACCACAAACGGATGATCTCTTAATGAAAAGCAAAAATATTGGAAATAGCTTCTAGAGTTCTTTAGAGCGTTTTCCATTGTAGTGTTGATTAGACAGTGAAACACAACCCTTATTGCATCGATATTTAAAAAAGTCAATTGAGTTGGATACACTACTGTCACCTATGAACCTCTTGTCCCTCTTCTGTGCTTGGTCGTGTAACTCCAAAACAGACTTTAGTGCACCAGCCCATGGACAAAAGTTGTATTCCATTTTGGCGGGATGTAGTTAATATGAATATTAATGAGTGCGTATGATATATCTTTTACACATTTTCATAAAAAACAGGAAAAATTATAAATGACATCAATAGCAAAAAATTTTGACAGAAAATCACCACGCAAAATTCTACAAACGCCTTAAAGATACTTAGAGCAGCCAACATTCTTTCTTCTTTCTTAATATGGTGTATGGATTTACACCATTTTCCGAAAGTAAAGCTAGCAAGAGGCCTCTAGAGCATCCCCTACGATGATAAAAATTTCGGTCGCTTAGTAAAGAGATTGGTTTCTCCAATGTGATATTTTATTTGTAAATTTTTCTCTTTTATCAAACAACTAACTTTCAGCCAGAGTTAAAAATTTATTTTTTTTTAATTTCACAAAAAATGCATTTAAATAAAACCTTAAACTATTTAAAATGTTAATTATGTGCATACATTTAGCTGTTTTAACTAAATAATACGCACTATTAAAAATATAATGCTTTTATTAAAAATTCTATATTTAAACATTAGAAATTAAAAACATAATACGAGTATTTTTTACTTCAAATAAGAAATAGCATTAAAAAAATTAACAATGATTTTTTTTTTTCTATTGTACGAAAATAATAAATCAGTATTGTACTTAAGCAAGTAGGTTTGTTTTTCAGTGATATAACCCTGTTTTATATAAATTAAAAAATTTAATCTAAAGCCGGGACAATTTAACAGGAAAAAAATACCTCTATGGGCTTCAATTAATATTTAAAACCTTAAAAAGCATTTTTTCTAAAATGTAGTTTTTTTTAATACAACTTCGTTTTTTTCCTTTAGTCGTATTTCAAAAAAAAAAAATTATGATATTATAATAGAAGTAAAAACCCCCGATTCTGGTGTCTAAAAGTTAATCGACTAAATGGGTATTTTTTCAGTCAACTAAAAACTCAATATAGAATATATTGGAAAATTTAAAACCATTTATAAGTCATGCATGAAAAAAGTTAATTTAGTTAAATATTAAAATATTTCATTTGATATTTAAAAAAAATAGATTATTCGAATAATCGATTATTCGTCAAAACTTAATCCAGTTATTTTTTTATTTATTGTTTTTTTTGCTATTTTAAACCGAAAATTATTTATCTAAAAAAAATATTGAATAATCGTATAAATTTTATTTGTACGACAATCGTAAAGAAACGTTAAATGTAAGTTTTGATTCGAATGTTTTTCTTACTACGGACTTTAGTTTTAAATTTGTTTAACCAGCTGAGTTTTTTTTAATGTGTTTATTTTTATTAAATACTTTAGTTTTGTTTTATTACAATTATTTGGTAGAAATTTGTTATTGTATACGCGATTATTCGTCAAATATAAAGCGAATATGTAAACGTTTTTGCGTTTTTTTTTTACAAAACGACTAAATCGTCTTAAGAAAATTAGGCAAATATTTTATAGCACAAAATTTTCACATTCTGACTCATTCCTGTTTTGGATTATTCGCCAAGGTTTAAATAATCTATTATTTTATAATAAAAAATTTTTTTAATTCTTAACAATTTTATTTCTTTTTTTTTTTAAGAAAATAGGAATATCGAATTTTCTTTTTCTAAAACTTTTGTTCAAAAACAAATTTAAAAAAATGTGCTTAGAAAATTAAAAAAAAGGTATGTTACAGACATTTTTTACATGAAGGTCTACAAAAATTTAGTTAACAATAGTTTATTATTTGCCAAAATTACAAGTCCTATTTATTTTTAAACAAATGTACAAAATTTTTTTTGTAAGGCTATTTTTTTCTAATTTATACATTTTTATAACATTTAAAATATTTAATCGTATTCAATTTTAAGTCGAAATTCCTCAACTAAACGCTTTAAACAATTTTACAGTTTTTATTACTTTTATTCAAAAGACCCTTGTAGGATATAAAATATTACAGGGGTCTTTTTCCAAACTATTTGAATCGTAACTATTAAGGATATTTGTTGATTTGATTAGGAAGCTTAGTTATGAACATATTATTCGCCAAAGTTTGTAAAATAAACATCAGTTTATAGTTAAACGGTTTTAATTTGTTTCGATTAAAAATTTGAATTTGAAGCTCTTCCATTTAAAACACGAAAGGCTTCTTCAAGACGATTTTATTCGTACTAAAAAAATTTTGCATTTTATATAATTAAGTATTTTTCCTGTCCAATCGTCACTTGTAGATTTAAAATAATTTAAAATTATATTCGATTATTCGCTAAAGATTTTATCCTGTCTAATCGTCACTTATTTTAATTTTAATCAATTTAAAATTATATACGATTATTCGCAAAACAGATTTCTCGACTACTTTTTAATCCTATAAACTTAAGTTTAATTATTCGCTATTATTCGAATTATATTTAATTATTCGCCAAAATGATTTCTCTACTACTTTTTAATCCTATAAAATTATCTTCGATTAGTCGCAACTATTCGAATAATATTCGATTATTCGCTTTATAAAATTATACACGATTATTCGCTAAAATTTCTAGAATTTTAAAATTATATTTGATTATGTTCTAATAACTTTTTCCAGTCTAATCGTCACTTATTTATTTAAACTAATTTAAAATTATATACGATTATTCGCAAAAAAGATTTCTCGACTACTTTTTATTCCTATAAACTAATGCTTAATATTCACCATTATTTGAATTATATTTGATTATTAGCCAAAAAAAATGTCTCAAATATTATAAAGCCTAATAAAATATAACGATTATTCGCTAAAGTTTCTAGAATTTTAAAATTATATTATTATTCGCTAAAATTTTCCGTATATTTTTATTATCAGCTCTAAATGAGTTAATTGTTTCAACTCATTTAAATTTGTTTTTGAATATTCACAAATATATTTTTTATTTTAAAATTCCTTCTCGGGATATGCAAGATTTAGGAAAAAAAAATAATTTATATCAAATTTAATGAATTTTGCAAATATAAACAATCTGTTTAAATAAAAATAACTGCCGCTGCTAAGCTTGTTAATCAAAAACCAAACCAAAATTATAAGTTCTAAACGAATTCTTTATCTTTATTAATCGTGTAAACTAGTAACGTAACAAAATATTAAACTAAATTACCTTTGATTTTTTAACACTCATACGCCCAGTGGTCACGAAAAATAAGTTTTCCCTTTTTTTAATTTTGAAATGATTTTTTTATAAAATGGAAAAACGCGCCAATTTTATTTTAATTTTATTTTTTAAATATTAAATTTGAACAATAATATTTGTTTTCTAACGTCTTTTAAGTTCTTTTTTTTTTTTGTTTTTTGTATTTAATTTCTTTTTCTAATATTTTATGTTAAATATTTATTTTAATTTATTATTTAAACAAAACACTTTTTTAAGCGATTCTGTTTTAAAATTTTTATCCAAACATTGTTTCTTGGATCGTTTGTTGGCTCTATACACACAAATATTCTTGCAGAAATGCACACATTTAAAATTCCGGCTGAAACTAATTCACAAAAAAAATCTTTTTTGTACTGAAAAAGAAGCCACGAAATAGAAACAGTATTAAGAAAACATCAAACAAATAATAACAACTGAAAAATTTATTTAAACTTTATTTAATTCTTTCTTATATTTTGGTTCACAACATGTTTAAAGCCAATAATAACAATCATTTTCTACAGTTGTGTTAAACCAAACAATTTTAATTCTCTATTTTGGTTTATTTTCTTATTTTTTTTTTTTTTTTTTTGGAGAGAAAAAATTTAAATTTTAAAAATTGTTAGACCGTTCGGCGCTATGGTTAAACTACAACTGATTATTTTCAAACAGTTGTTTAGTAAAAATACGCCTGATACACTCGGGCCGCGGTATTACCAACAACTAAACCAAACAACTCAGCCAACCAGCCACTCAGCCAGCCAGCTAGCCACAGCCATCGAATTATTCAGTTCAGTTCTGTTGTGTTCGGTTCAGTCAAAGTCAAGTAACTCAGCCAGTGGCAGCCAAACGACCAGCCACCAAACAAGCAAGCAAGCACAGCAACCACCATCGTCAATCGTTTAAACGAAAATTAAATTTTTAAGAGAATCTTTTAAATTTTATTTTTAATTAACATTTCAAGAGTTGAAAAAGTTTCTCTTACATTTTACATAAATTAACAGTTTAACTGTTAAGTGTTGTTGTGGTTACTGTTAACTTTTGTTAGCATTTTATGTCAGCATGTTAACGTTTTTCATTGTTTTTTCAAAGGTTTTTCAAATGTAACAGTACTTAACCAAATATTTTCTTTAGTTTTTTTTTTATTTAATTATTTATTGTCACAAAGTGTTTTCAAATGACGCAGTTGGTTTCTTATGCGTAATAAACAGATTCTTAGAAATAATAAATAAATTTGTTAATAAAACTAAGAAATATTATTTTACAAACTGATTCATGCAAATTCTAAAAATATAATTAATTTTTTTCAAAACACATGTGAATTATTATTTACAAAAGAAACACAAAAAGCAAACATCTCCAGACAACAGGCATATAAAAAGGGATGCCAATTGGATTTTTTTTTTAAAAGATTCTGGTATTGGGATTCTAGACATCCCAAATTTTCGGGTTTCGTAAATTTCAAAATATACTGGTATTTTAAGCTTTTTCCTTGGATTTCCAAATCTTAATGATGTTTTTAAAGAGATAATAAGTCTAATAAATAATAAATGTCTTAATGTTCTGAAAATCGTTCCATTTTGAAACTCACGAAAATGTTGACTATCAAACGAACTTTCATACTTCGTTTACTTTTTGACAGTCATGTTAAGTATTTTCTGATAATTTATAATGAACAGATCGAAAAACGCTTTTAAAATATCCAAATTTACTTTGAACAGCAGTCATTAATTTGTCCAACTTAAAGATGCAAAATTGTCTTCAGATTAATTTTTGGCTTCACAGGTGACTTACGACGACCGCAATTAAAAACAAAATTGGGTGTTAAGCTGTGTGATTGACACCTGTCGATTATTATTTGTTATTCGATTGTCAAGGTGGAAACTGAAGTTGAAAAAATTTTAATACCCAATAATTCGGGATTTGGGATTTCCCGTTTGGCATCCCTGCATATGCATGAGCAAGACAATAAAATAATTAAAATATTTCGTTATGACTGCAGATTTTGATAATGAAAGTAAATGAAATATCAAGCTTTTTATAGGAAAAACAAAAGCAAAAAATTCGAGCCAATAATTAAACAATTTAAAACAATTTGTCATCGATAATTTTGAATTTTTTTTTTATTTAAATCAATATAAAATATTTTTTTTTTAATTCTGCTATCATTAACATTAATTATTCTAGTAACCCGGTGCTGCCGCTTTTACAGCTGTTGTCTGTGGCTCTGAAAATATTCCAATCTTCAGAGTGCGTATCTCATCTATGAAGTCTACAAATAAAGGAACACAAAGACAAAAAATTGTTACTTTCACATTGGTTGGCTCTTCCGGAGAAGCTCATGTGAAAATACAGAGTAACACTTGTATATTTTTTCTCTTTCTCTCTACGATAGATCCGATTTGCTAAATCAGGCCAAGTACGTTTCATAAGAATTTATTATCTTTCTATGTATCAAATTTAATTGAGTTCGATTGATCGTTATAAAATTTCGAGTTCTTCCACTTTTGATTAAGTTTGGAAAAGAAACAACGCCTATTACACCTCCAAAATGAGGGTCTTCCTACGTTTCTAATTCCATTGAAATCGGTTGGATTCCAGTTGAAATAAAAAAAATTTTTGCCATCCCTGGGAAATCTATGTTTCAACTTAATTAAAATCAGTTGATACGCAGAAAATGGCAGGCTTCTCCCCCTTATCTCCCTCTTATGTCCAAGTTTTGAGAGAATTGCTTTATGTGTTTCGCTTAAAAAATAATGAAATGATAAAATTTATTGTACTTAAACTCCTCATCAATCTGTTAATGCAAAACTTTTGTAGCAAAGCCAGGAAGTATTTCAAACTTCATACCGGTACAGTTTTTTTATTTTTATTTTATTCCACATATCAATATCGTGCAAATGAGGCAAAAAGAACTTGAGTGTAATATCGCTAAATCGATCCGACTTACTTGCACAATTAGGTTCATTGTGACTCCAAGGGATCCTGATCTGTATTCGGTCTATCCGGAGGAACAAACTTAATGATTTAAAAACAGTGGCAGGTGAAGGACCGCCGCTCTCTTTTTAAATCGCATATTGACAACTGTGGCCAAATCTTAACAAACGGCTATCAGCCGGTGAATATGCTTTCTTAAAAAGTCAGGCATAGTGGCATTCTGCCATCCCACTAAAGTCACAACTGTAAACCAAATGCAACGGCCCTCATTTAAGTTCTGTTCTGCAATCTGAACCTACAAGAGAATATCGATGGCTCTCAAGGCCAGTGAAAACCGAAACCGAGTACTAAGAGCCAGAAGTTTCTAATGTTAACTTTTCGGCCATTTCGTTAAGATATCGGCGATATTTCAATGCTCTTCTCTTCTTTAGAAGCAAAAATTAAAAGCTTTAATGACAGCCTGGCTGACCGGTCTTGCAATCACACTCACTCTCACGCAATCTATTACCCCCTTTTTATATCGAAACTTCTCTTTAAGAAAGTTGAAATGATCTCGGAGTCCTTTCGATAAGAAGATGTCTGAACCCCTGGTGGTTTATGAGTTGCATTGAAGCAATCATTGGTCATTAAGGTGATGTAAGACCCACCTGAGATCCTTCCACCCATGCAGTTATCAATCGTGTTTCCACTTTATGTAAAAGAGTCGCTGAATTGCTGGTATTCTGCCACATCCAATGACACTGGGGATGTACAGCCGTGTACGTTCCCAGGATAACTAGATTTTCGCTCGAGTCACACTCAGCCAGAGATGGTCAACTCAGCAGTAGCGTTGTAACCACAACAACCGACATATATCTTTGCACTTTCCTCAACATAAGTCCTCTTCTTTAAATCATATAACCAAACTATAAGCAGATATAGAAGAGTCTGATGGACTTCTTTACGTCCGATTGATGATTGGGTGACCAGTTTCCCACCATTTTGCACATTTTTCCTCTAGGAACTGTATTATGGTCATGGAGTCACTAGAAAATTCCAATTTGTGGTTCTTCTATAGAAAGAGTTCCTTTGCTGGTCTTATTCCAGCTTAGATGTCTCCACTTAGCAATGAACTCTGCCAGAATTAAAAAAATTTATTCACACTCTAAAACTTATTAAATCTGCTGTTGGATAATTGCGTTCTTTGATATCCAGCGCTTCAATTATAATTCCTAGGCAAGAATTATAGCCTCAGTCAATGTTTTTATCAATCAGTGGTGTTGCCTTGCAATTAAGACTGCCTCGCATTTTAGTGGAAGTTCTAGATGTTAAATAAAAGCATTTTTTCCAACAGCCTAGACGCTGTGGAGTTTATTGTACAGCTTCTACAGAGACGACTGTAAGTCGTCAAACACATGTTAAAAAATGTACATTTGAGTTTGTGGTCAATTTTTTTCGTTACACCATTGAAGCCATTATGTCGTGCTTTAACTGAAGCCCAAAACTGATTAAATCAAGCCCCGTGTTTAATTACATGGGATCCATTTTGTCCCTCAGTGGCTCAATGAACCTTTCAGGCTCATGGCTTCAAAATTTTCATTGCTTTTTGCTGGATAATAATTTTTTGCTAAAAAAAATTAATTATCAAGAACTAAACACTTTGCACCTCTGAAAAACTAGTGGTGTCTCAGTTCACCTGCGATTTATTTTTCATCATTCAGATAAAAAAAATAAACATTAATAAATTTAAAATAAATAATTTTATTAATTAATTATGACATAAAAGGTTTGAGGTGTAAATTAAAAAAAATATATATAAAAAATAATAAAAAAACGCATATTAAAGCAACAAGTAATAAATTTAAATATTTATATTTCAACAAATAGTTAAGACTGTGATTATTAATCAGTGAATAATTATTTTTTCTTAATAAAATGTCATTTAATAAAATGCATGAAATCATTCGTTAAATCAATTAAGTGACTTTAACTTAATGGAAAAATATTTGTAACTTTATTATAAATAAATTATTATTGTTATTTTTGTTATAATTTATATTTTAACTAAAACTCTAATGGAGCCTTCGTTTATACTGGAAAGCTTTTAAATACTTTGATAAAATTTTTAAAACTTTTTGTTTTGGATTCAGAAAAAATCTGTTATTACAGCTGTTTTTAATGATTTTCAATATTTTTTTTTTTTCGGAATAAAACATTTTTTGCTTTATAAACGAGCAAATTTTTTTAAATGCAAGCACTTTTTGCTTGTGATATATTCAACCACGGGACCAAAGCGAATTGACAGCATTAGATTTTACGTTTATTTTGTTTTTTTTTTAAATCATGTTGAGCTGTCAAAAATGTCTGACAGTATGTGTGTATGTATTTCTATCTGTCTTTAGCTTGCTTTTTTCACAAATACATAACACACATATCACTAGACTTTTTTGACAGCTCAACAAGTTTTTACAAAAACAAAATATATATACATAAACGCTAAAACGTTCAATTCGCTTTGCACGGAACTAAGTTCCTGTGCTTTTACTGCAATTGTTCAACATGTTTTGTGATGAAGAATATCTGCTATTAAGACTACGTGTCGTCTTGAAATATATCGATAGCTTCTGCCGCGTAAGGCACAAGCAAACCTACATCGTGCTGAAGTGAAGAAAACTGGGCTGACAAAGGGTCTCAAAAACTAATATTGATTGAAAACGAATATTGATCGACCGTTTTTATTAAAGACGTTAAAAGGCTATAATAATTAGATAACACTACTGACAACAAGGGAGGGTCAATTGCTGACACTACTAACATTGCCACTCCATAAATTGTGCTAAACTCTCATATAGTAACATGAGAGCCATATTGGAATTCTACTTAAATATCAAGACACAAGTCATGATCGTTAACTTAGTTATTAATCAAACCCTTTCTATGTCTGTAAAACATGAAAATAAAGAGCAGAACTATGCATTTTTTGACGGAAATCTCAAGGGAAGAAAGCTAAAGGTAAGGAAGTTCCCCTCGTACCTAAAGAAAGCAACTAGACATCGAAATACTAAAAATAATAAAGACATTAAGTGGGATAATATTCTAAGCTATTAAAACGTCCGCTTGAAATTAATTAAAGCAATGAATAAAATTTATATTTTAGGCGATTTTTAGTTAAAAGATTTAAGCTTTAGTTAAATGATTTAAGCTTGAAGATTTTGATAACTTTCTTGACTCCAACATTTCATATTTAAATAACTTCTTACATATGTTTTCTTCATTTTCCTTAATTTCTCGTTTTCTTCTATTGTCTTTTTTTATTTATTTTAAGATTTTTTCTTTTTTGCGTTGCGTACGTTTTTTAATTTTTAATCAACTTTCTTCCGTTTAACTGATACTTTCATGCATTCAATTTTAGTGATTTTTATACCATTTTTTGCTGTTTTTAATAATTTTTTAATTTATACATTCTTGATCCTTTTACATATGGGACTCGATTTAAAAATGTCCCTTTGTCCGTAATCGGGCTAAATTCTGCTTTGCTACATTCAAAGCTAAAAACAACTTGTAACCACCATTGAGTTATTTTTATACCCTTCACCACAGCTGGAAAAGGGTATATCTAGGTTTGTCACTCCGTTTGTAATTTCTATAATATCCATTTTCGATCCCATAAAGTATATAAATTCTGCGTTTTCATGCATAGCAAAGACGATTAAGCGATATCCGCTTGTCCGTCTATGTTAGTGCTGAAATCAACTTTGCCAGGACACTAGATGGGCTAGAGAAAATTTAAATACGCCAATCGATCAGGCATAGTGTCGAAAGAGGTGCTATTGAAAATCAGCAAAATCGGTCTATGTTCTTCTATGCTGCGGGCAAAAAACCACGCCCACCTTTAGATTTTTCACATCATTTGGAACAATGAAACAACTACAATAAAAAAAATGTGGAGCGATAGAGAACTAAAAAATAAGGAAAAAACGCCAAGTGAAAAAATTGCCGTTCGCCCATATTTCCCAAGTTCACTGGTCATTATGGGTATCATTTAAAAGATTTTGAAGAGATCTTTCAGGAAAAACTAAAAGTTTTTAAAAATGCTATAACTATTAAGAGCCGATGACATTTTTATGTAAAATTACATTTAGTAAATTTACACGGTTGATTTTTTTCTGCAATTTTATTTTGCACTATTTTGAAATTCTTTTCGCCTTAACGTTGAGCTTTTCGTTATCAATTTTATATTTTTTATTTTTATCTGTTTAGATTTAAACATTATTCTCTGATTTGGAGTGAGGAAACACAGATATTATTCTGCGAATTCAAATTATCTTTATTGATGTTGTTTTTCGGTTTTTCAAATAATTAAACGTTTTGTTTTAGTTTTTCGTTTTTTTGCAACATCGGCGCTATTTAAATTTTAGTACTTATAAATGTATGTATGTATGTATACATTTCAGACTTTGCTTCTCTTAAATTATGCTTCAAAAGTTTTGCTCCTCTTTATGGTCTTATGGTCTTTTGATCAATTTAAGCGTTTTTATGCAACTTTATGCGGTTTAATCTGTTTTTGCCCTTTTAAATATTTTTCTAGAGTTTTTATACTATTTTATTTAAAATTTTAGCTTTTGTAGTAACTTTAATTAAAAAATTAGTTTTAATTTTTTTAACCATTATTTAAACACTTTTTGTGATTTTTTTCTATTTTCGATTAAGTCGTGTATTTTTATTTTAAACTTTTTAAGAAACTTTCGCTGACTTTGGTCGTTTTGTAAGACTTTTTTATTTCATTTCTTTCATGTTAAGTAATTTTATGACTTGAAGTATTTTTTCATAAGAATTCTGGTGACGGATGTAGCGAATCAGAAAATGCAGCATACATTCTGCTGGTGTTTAATTTTACCTGATTTCCTTGGAAAACTTCATTTATGAATAATTTTTCTTTTTTAAAAATTTTAAAAATAAAAATGAAAATGAACTTAAGCCAAAATTTTAAATTAATTTTTAGATTCATATTTTTCTTTTTCTTTTAAGATCCTACAAAATATTTTCCCACATTATTAAAAATTATTGATTGATGATTTTTTACATCTCTTTAAAGATTTTATTTATGTGTTTCTATAACTATTTCAAATAAATACAAATCAATAACAACTTACCACAAATTATTTAAATTAAATCGCTATTAATTAAAAATATGACTGAACTGACATGTCATTAAATAATTGATAACCAACAAACAATCATTCATTCAAGAAGTTTTCGATTCAATACAGCAGCCAACAAATATTTATTAAGGTTTCATTTACACACACACACACAGTCTCCACTTAAAGTCTTGCACAATAATTTCATATAATTAATTTTTCTTTTTTTCTAAAGGGCTTCATAATCGTTCTTTTATTTGCCAAAATCTGTTTTAATATTTTTTTAGAATTTTATAAAAAAAATTTTTTTTAATAAAAACAAAAATACATACAAAATTAATTTGTTTGGCTCTGTATCTAAACTTGTGATTCAATAAAAAGTATTTAGAAATTGTAAATTTAAAATTGCAAAAACTAACAAAAATAAATTCAAGTTTATTTGGAGAGATACATTTAGTTATCGTTTATACTGCTGACTTACTACTCTTGTTTGTTGGCGTAGGTGACACTTAAATTGTTTCTGTGCTGCAATTTGTTCGCGGGTACCTTTGTTCCCATATGTGAAATTGAGTTGGTTTTTTTTTAATAAGATTTTTATGAGAGATCTTGAATTATATTTCTGTGTGGTTATAGATACAAACTTTAAATGATTTATTATAGAATTATAAACCTAAAAAAATATTTCGTCTGTAATAGACGCATTTTGGATTCACTACAAAATGAACTTTTCCGTTAAGTTGGCATCACTGCAGTTTTATAATTTTTATACAAAATAGCATAGAATAGATATTGCGAATAAAAATTAGGTCTACGACTTTGGTGTGTATCTATACTTCAGCAAGCATGCGAATGGATTGTTCTACCCGAACTGAAAACAAAAAGATGAAACACACACACGCATTTATATTTTATTCAAAATTTGTGCGTGTATTTTTGGAACACCATGTATGGTTTACTTAAAATTTTATCCCGTGTTTTGTCGTTAGGTCGTAACTAAGAAGTAAGAGGTAATTTTCTTGTATTTTATCAGTGTCTCAAAATTAATGTTGGATAACATACCAAGTGTGGGACACCCTGTTCTTGTTAACTTTATTTCTACTTATTTTTTGTTGAAAGTTGAAAGTGTGTGCCTATTAAATGTTTAAAAAATATACACCAATTGGCTATTGGCTCACCCTTTAAGTCTGATTTTAATTTTCTTAACCTGTAACTATAGCAACAATAAACTCTGTTTAAATTTCAAGGATTTGCCTGTTGTTGTTCAGTATCGGCTGTCTGGGCCACCTTTAACTTTTTTTATTTTAAATTTTTGTTGTTATAGCGACCGTAATAGAACATATTTAATGTCCAGAGATAGAGGCTTGAGACAGATGCACAAACAGACGGTAGGATATAGATTGTAGCAGTATAAGGTGGGTGACGTTTGAGCATGAAACTCCAATAACAAATTCCATCCTTAAATTAGTTTTTATTATATCGCAAGCACAACAGCGCAAATGGAACGAACAAACGACAGGCAACACGTCTTTGTTGAGTCATATTCAATTTTCTACCGAAACTTTCTTTGCATAGATTTTAATGAATTTAATTTAGTTTCCATCATCATCGTGTTTAAAGGCTTAAAATCCTTTCACTTCAGGTAAACCCCACAAAAAAAATCAAACTGTGTTAAATGACATGATCTAGAGGACAGATTTTCCAAAATGACAAAGAACCTACAATCGTTAAGGATTTCGTGCAGCAATTTGATTCTTTAATGAACCTACGTGATGTTTACTTTATATCAGCCAATTTACTATGAAAAGTCACCGATATCATGTTGCTGTTTTATGATTATCTTGAAGCAATCAATATGAGACTGTTGTTATATTATTTTGATTATGGGATTATGGGTCTCGTAATGATTTATTTTTTACTAAGACCAGCATTATAGGATGCCATTTTGTATTCTCTTTAAAGTTGCAGCGATTTTTATCGTGCGCTAACACGTCAAGTTGTTGATGTCTCCAGGTTTTTGAAAATTTTTTTTTAATTTGATATTAATGATTGTAGTTTTTTGTGTGTATCACAAATAAGCTTAGCCATCAAATTTTGCTTCTCTGCACCTCTTGCTAACAAACGAAAATTTAATGCAATTAGTTTCATGAAAAATGTCATAGTGTAAGCTGGCCATTAAAGTAAATGTATTTAAGCTTAGACACCCTTAACTTTTGAAATAGGATATATTTCGAATTGATTGTAAATGTAAATTTTAATTCTATTTAATTTGACAAAACCTATTTTTATAGCATATTTTTCATTATCCATACTTTATGGTCTGTTTTGCCGACTGTAGCATTGCAACATTTAATTGTCTGCGTAATAAATAAGCAAGTGTATGTGTGTGTGTGTTGATCTAAGCGGGCCAATTAAAGTAAAATGCACTAACTAATTAACTAAAAAATAATAAAACAAAATGCAGGCAATAAAAAATGGGAAATAAATTATTTTTAAAATAATAATAAATATTATTTTTTATGATACAAAATAATTAATTTCCGGCACCCCATACCCTTTCCCCAGCTCTACTAATTCCTTATTACATTTATTAATTCCTTAGTTACAATAAAAGTTATTCTTGCAGGTTTTAAGGAATCTCGCTTAATTATTAATAGGCAGAAGATAAACTTACTTAGGAGAAGCCATGCCCACTTTACAAATGCTGTTTTTGTCTATAGAAACAGATTTATTCGCTCGAAATGTCTAGGTTACAACTCTCCTCTAATATTCTAAACATTCTACAGATGTTTTTCGTTTGTTTAGTTAGAAGGTTCAACGTCCCTTTATTTTTATCTCAACAATTTTTGTTAGAACCAAGCATTACGTTCCTAAGCATTTTTAATTCAAATAATCGTTAGCCACACTAAAAACAAACTTTGTACTTTTAAATAGTTGGAGATTAATTTTAACTTTCTACAGCGGAAGCTACGCCTACTATTTATTGTCATTTTAAAATTGAACTACGTATCCATGAAAAAAAATTTAAAGATTTTTTGTACGCGTAATTTCCTAAATCTGCTCTTAATTTTATTTAAAACACTGCACAGTGGGACAGAACAAAAATATTTTGAAAACAACAAAGTCATTTGTAAACGGCTACGCCGAGTTCTCCATGAGCATAGCAGAGGAGCATTTGAGCTTAGCTCTTAAAGCTGGGTACCATTCACTTTCCAGGGATGGCGCTATAAGGTCTCAAAGTTGGGTACCTCGCACCAGCCCTGGTAAAAAAAAAAATTTCAAGATTATATTTTTTCTGATTTAAAAATTTTGTTTACGATTTTTAACTTAGAAATTCCAAAACAATTGCATTTTTGTATATTTTATTTTAATTTTTTTTAATTCTTTTTATATATAAAAAGTTTTCTTGAGAAATATAAAAAAATATTCTAAAAAGTGTAAAAAAAATTTGTTTGAGCTAACCAGATGAGTTTACGTTTAAGGCAAATTTCGTGTAAAACTGAACATTTTTATAGAAAATGGAGGTCTCTCAATTTGACCTATTTTACATCGAAATATTGACTTTATCCTTTACGTTACAAAATCCCAAATGTAAGACTGCAGCAAAAAAAAACTATATATACTCCGAATTAAAGGTGAAAATATTTTATAAGTCCTAGTCCATATGGGGACTTTATAGGCAAAAGAGCAAAAACATCCAACTTTGGGATTTATATTTTCTTATTTTGGGAATCAAAGGATTTCTCTTATCTTAATGTTGCAGAAATTTTGCTGTTTGATTTTAATTGACCAAGTACATGTGCACTGAAATTTTTATTTGTTTTAGTTAATTTATAAATAATTTATTGCATATTTTATATTTTTGGTTTCCTCAAAATGGACCGCTTTTACAATAATTTTTAGAAATTTTCGAAGTTCAGCAACAAATATTAAAATTTTGTTCTATTATTTTATTTTTTTTTTGTATATGAATAAAGATGGTGCAATTTCGTATTAAACAATCATCTCAATATCATTCTTACATGCAAAACTATGTGCCCTTAAATATTTTAACTCAGCAGTAAGATTTTTGAAATCGAAAGGGCAATTTCTGGGACCGCCAATCATCAAGTATGTGATCAATATTCCGAGTTAGTATGTGCGAATACAGTAAAAAGTGAATCCTTTTCCTTTTCGTTACTTCTTGAAAAGAATCTTTTTAAGTTTAAAATTCCAATAAAACCACAGATAATAGTCGCGAGGTACCAAATTATAGGAACTTAAAGGATAATTTACAGGTCTCTTCCTCAAAATCGGACTTATTCACCAAATTTTAATTTCAAAAAGTCTATAACGATCTTCATCGAGTGTAACTCAAATTCCGGCTTAATTTTTGATAATATAAGATCCAGAAATAACACCAAGTACATGTGCACATTTGTAAACCATACAAACCGGTTTAGTTTTCTGCAGTCTGCAGGTTTTATTGCAAATTGCTTTTACTTCATATGCAGAAATTTTGCTCATGAACAAACGCTTTCAGCCAACAAAAAAAAAAAAATGAAACTCAGCGCTGAACACAATTTTGTGATAAAATATTGAAATAGTTTTTGTCCAATCTGCGAAAGAACGACGTATGTGCTTTAATTCCTGTACCAGCAGGATTAATTATGGGAGTAGGCCAAGACTTTTGCCCAAAATGTTCCCCGTAGCGGATGAATACTTTCGTTTCAGCAGCGGTTTTGTTTTTAGTACCCAAATTTCATTGTGTTGGTATTATTGTATCACAAAGATGGTGCGTTGTATAAAATCTACCCCCAGCTCGATGGTTGGCTTGCTGAGATGGACAATTATCTGCGCCATAAATATGGCAAAGTGATCTATAATTTTCTTGAATTGATGACTGATGTTCAAATTAAGACTCATGATGACATTTCAAAGTATACTGATCATTATTGTCGAAATTTAAGGTGAGTGTGACAGATCGTTTGACGGTTAACATTTTCGTAAGTTCTTTTGGCTTTAAAAAACATGCGATATAAAGCTGAGCATTTAGAACTGGAGACTTGATGCGACTTTTCTTTAATCCACGCATACAACAATATTTATACTTTAATCGACTTACAGCTTTAAAACAAACTCAATGAAAAGTTCTTCGCATGTAAACAATCTTTATTCTCAACGTCAACCATGGAAGAGAACAAATTTTAATGCAAAAAATGTTTTGCCTTTCTGGAAATATGAATTTAAAAATAAAGGATTCTGAAAATATTTAAATCATTAAATGTGTAGGGTGCTTTCAGTCTACGTTTACGTTATTATTTCTTTAAATTAATTTTTTTAGTCTATTTTTATTTAAATTATATTTTTTTTGCCATTTTCCTTTTTGTCAATAAAATAAAATTATTTTTAAATGTGGGTTTCACTTAATTGATAATCTTGTTATAAAAATTTGTCACATATAGAGCAACGGCAAGAGCACTGATACCCTCAGCTTAGACGCACATGTTCATGATCGTATTATTTATTTTTTTATCTTTTTCCACAATCAATAGGTTAGGAAAGCAAATTCCAACAAAAAAAAATTATTTATATTTGTAATTCTAAGGATTTGTGCAATAAAAATGAATACAAAAAACAAAGATTAATTATGGAGATTTTTTAAATAAATTAAATACTTATTTTTAAATTTAATTAAAAGTAAATTTATAAAATAATGTAATAAGAATCCGGTTGCTTTAAATACTTACATTTATGTTACTCAATACATTTTTATGGAATGAGATCTTAAATAATTGAAAGTTTATTTAAAGAGACGTAAGTATAAAAACGTCTAGCGAACATTATGTTAAGGCTCGCAGGACCAATTTTTCTAAAAAAGAAAGAGAATATTTTCAACATGAAGGGAAATTTTTCACTTGCTCGTTGTGAACGTATACGTTTATAGTCAATCCTTTTTTAAGTTCTCTGTGTCTTAAATACAAGAATTTTTATAACTAATTTAACCATCCACAATTTCTGCCTTAAGTTTATTTTTACAATGGAAACAATTTAAAGTGCCTGTCCACATAGGCTGAACAATAAAAGCCATATTCATTAAAACTACTTTTCTAAAGGAACACCCTTTATATTTTTTTATTTAATTTTTCGTATTTGTTCTTGCAGAGGACAAAATTGCTTAAACTAAAACAACTTACAAAAATAAGACCCACTTACGCAAAAATCAAATTACTATTGGAACTCCCTTTAAGGTTTAAGTTTAACAAACACTGTGTCAGTCTATCATAGTTCGAAAAACAAAAACATTATTTTACAAATATGACACCCTTTAATAATTTGTTATTATAGAGGTCTTAGTAATACACCTTCTGACAAAAATTTCAAGAGTCTACCTTTTATACTTCCAGAGGTGTAAAGCTCAGTAAGGCTGACGGACATTGTACCCTTTGGGTATGGAACCCTTAAAATGATCACTTTGCACCAAAATAGAGAAATAGAACCTATCGCAAGATTCGTTTATTTATAACGAATTTCTTTCGACGCACTAATTGTGTTGGCAACGGAAAATTCGATCCTGATCCTTAAGGTCTTTTGTAACATTAAAGTAAGTTCTCTGTTTAAATTTGTAAGAAATATTAAGCAACTTGATTTATTTCAATTGAAACAGCTAAGAGTGCTATATTCGGTTATGCCGAATCTTAGATACCCTTCACCATCAATGTATATTTAGTTTAGTGAAGTAACTCTGATCAAAAAAAAATCATAGAGGTGACAGAGCATTAAAAAATAAGAAAAAAATTTACATAAAAATGCCATCGTCTCTTACGGGGTTATGCAATCTTTTTTTAATTTTAGTATTTCCTAAAAGATCCCTTTAAAAGCTTTAAAATAACATCCGTATTGATATTTAAAAATTTTTAATATTTCAGAGGTCCGTAACTCAGAAAATATGGGCGTGCGCCAATTTTTTCATCTAGTAATTTTTTCTTATTCTTATACTCTCTATCGCCCCACATATTTGTTTTTTTTCTTTAATTAGAGTTACTTCATTGTTCCAAATGATATAGAAAAATTAGAGGTAGGCGTGCTGTTTTGCCCGCTGTGTCGAAGGGCATGGACCGATTTTGCTGGTTTCCAATAGCACCTCTTTCCACTCTTTGTCTGATCGATTGGCGTATTAAAATTTTTTTAGCTGATCTAGTGCCTCGGCAAACTTGATTTCAACAGTAACACGGACGGACAGACGGACATCGCTCAACCGACTTGGCTATGCGTTAGAAATCACAACATATATACTTTATGGGGTCGGTAATGGATATTGTAGGAATTACAAACTGAATGACAAAATTAGTTATCCTCTTTTTTCACTTTTTGTAGTGAAGGGTATTAAAATAGAACATATCGCAAGGTTTGTTTATTTATGATGAATTTCTTTTGACGCACTAGGTTTATACACGTATTTATATACACATTGTTACTCGTATATACTCTTATGTATATATACACTAAAATATACACATATGTATATACACAAATATGTTTTAGTTATGACTACGAATATTCGCAATGAAAATTCGCCGTTGATCCCTAAAGTTTTTATAACATTAAAATAAGTGCTCTCTCCAAATCTGTAAAAAATGTTTAGCAACTTCAATTATTTCAATATAAAAAAATATAGCAAGCACTTCTTGTTTTTATTTTGGTAAACTTTGGTAAAAAATGTTGCCAGAACATTTTGCTGTTTATAAACATGTATCCAGAAACATTCAGTGGCATTTCATACAATAAAAATAGTAAACAGAATTTTGCCTGAAATGCGGAAACATCTTAAAATAAATACAATAATTTTAAATGTTTATACCATAAATATATAATAACAATAAGAATAAAAAATAATAATATGTTGCTCTTAGATTATGATTATCTCAACCATGTTTTTTATCAGAGTCTTGGGACTTCTAAAACAAACATTTCGCAATAGAGATTCTCCTATATAATCTGATTACAATTTATAAATTGATAGTGTGTTTTTAAACAAATAAGCAAAATATTTTATCATTTTTATTTTCTTATTTCTAAAATAAAAATCCCCTTTTTCTTGCTTTTCTGCCAAAGAAATTAATGAACATTTGTCTTGTAACAAGCCAATCAGAACATTAAAATTATTTGAACAAAAAATATTTACTTTATTAATGATTGATGTGACAATAATGTGAAATACAAATATTAACGACAACAAACTTAAAATTGACAAATGAATGACTAAATGACTAAACAAAATTGCATGAATGAATGAATAAAAAAAAAACAAAAAACGAATGAAAAAGAGTTTGAATTTGATTAGAATAAGAATTGATAATGAAAATACATACAAAATTTGTATACAAGTACAACAGAATTTGTCAGTTATTACAATTGTTTTATTAAATTCTTTATTATTGTTGTTAATTTTAAATACAAAAACAATGAAAAGAAAAAAAAACATTTCAATTTAATTATTTCACAAATATTGAAATTCAAAATGTGTGCTTGATTCCGTTTGCTTTTTGTTTTTTTTTTTTTTAACTGCAAATTGTGAAATATTACAACAACAACAACCTAAAACAAATAAATACTTCTTTGCCGTTAGCAAGGGCGTACTTAACAAAAAGATTCTAGTAAAAAGATTACAAGAGTGTAATAACGCTCATGAGTTGTTTAATTTAATTTTACATTCATTTTACGTCAATTTAAAGTTAAACAAGAAGGTTTTACGTTAAAGCGATATGACGCCAAATATCAAAACTCAACACTAAGGGCATATTGCCTTCTCCGTTTTGAGGGCAGTTTTAAAGATAAGCAAGTAATTCATCCATATTCGGCTGTGCCGAGTCTTAAATACTCTTCACCAAAAGAATTGTGTATTTAGTTTCTTATTTTTTTTTTTTTGAGGAATATTTATATCTTCGACAAAATTAAGATATTCGATATGAACTTGAATTCCTTATTTGTCACCTTGAGGCTACTTTTTATTATGTTTTCTTAAATAATGTTTTGTGGGAAAGCAAGGCTCGAACTAAGCCGAGCTTTCGTTGAAAGGAATATTCGGAAGATGTCACATGTTTAGTTTTCAGCTTCACTTGTAGAATTATAACATAAAAGATGTGTTTTTTCGCGAAGGTGGAGATTTTTGAAAAAGTTTGAAATTGTTGCTAGTTTTGAGTTTTTTTTGTGCATTTTCGGTTTTAATGATATTTCAAGTTTTTTAATGCAAATAATTTTTTTTTTTGTGGAAATTTTAAGATTTTTGGTGAATTTTTTTCGTGAAAATTAATATTTTGTAATTTTAATCGTTTAAGCTACCAATACACGACATGTTTTTTGTATCTAACTTTTTAACTGTGTGAGTCATAGAAGTGAGAAGACTTGATATTTGGTCACAAACGTAAATGAACATTTATGTCTGACATAACTATTATTTGTTAACAACAGCTGATCTTCTCCCAAATTTAATTAAAATTGTTTTTTGTTACAACTGATTATTTAAAAAATGGATTTAAAAACTAAAAGAATTTAATAGTGTAGTATTGTTTCAATTATTTCAGTAAACAACAAATAATAAAAAAAAAATAAAATTCCATTAATTAATCCGCTTTTTTCACTGCACAAATATCTATGCCGTTCGGTTTTTAAACGGCTTGTTGCCGTCTTAAAATATTTTGTGTGCGTTACGAAATTACTGAAGACTTGTCAATTTTAATTATTTTTTTTTACTCTAAAAAGAAAGATCAATTTGCGTTGAATAATAATACAGAATTTACATAATTGTTATCAAAAATTTAAACTAATTTCAGATTTTGGTCATATAAAGTATAACCTTCAGCCTGCTAATGCGCCAATGGTCAAGCGCCGTTCATTGTTTTCATACGGCATAGATTTTTGGCAATACTTTTTAGAATTATAAAAACAGCTGATATCAGATGGCTTTTCAGATCAAAATAGAAATCATTCTAAACGAAATTTTGTCAGATGACTTTTCGCATGTATTTTACAGTATCAATATTTCAACAGCCCTACACGGCATGTATGTATGTGTTTTACGGTGGGAAATTTGGCAAGTCAGTTGTAAAAAACATGTCGTGTATGGGCAACTTTAGTGAAATTGATATTTTTTCTAATCTAGAGCTTTTTTTCTTGCCGAATTTTCGGTTTTTAAACGATAATGCATTATTACATCTGAAATAACCTACAAAGTAAATCATTGTTTACAACAGTTGTTTGGGTGAGCGGCTCTGTTAAGGACGCTTTCATCCAGCGTGGCAACAAGACAGCATTTCTTCTTGTCTTTTTTCCATCTTTTGGAGGTTAAGCCGTCATAAGTATATTATACTGTCATTTGAAACAAACCAAAATAGGCAAATCCTATTATAATCTTCTCATAACCCAATGAAGCTTCGAAAACTAATAAATTCAAAAAAAATTGCAAGCAATATTCGTTTAATTGGCAAGTGAAGCTGGACTTAAAACAGCTTTTTCGATTTAAAATTTTTTGCAGGAGGAAATTATACTGCCGACATCTTCAAATATTCATGCAACTGCAGACAATATGGCGAATCACTCGATGATCAAAGCCAACTGAGAAATTAGTTTATATAGTACCCCAAGTCCCTGGTGTTCCTTACTAATCTGTTGACCATCTGTTTTTTTTTTTAAGTAGTTGACAATCTACTTTACCATATTCCTATAACTTTAATTGTAGCCTCTTTTTTCAATAATACCATCATTATGTCTGAGTTCACATTCTTTCGCTAATTGATCAGTAGGATTGTGTCCACTATGGCAAATGCTAGTTTCAGCTGGTATTGTTCTGTTATAACAGTTTACTGTCAGTATATACGCTGAGTTAAGTTTGTTATAATATAATCTTAACCTTATGGAAACCTATATAGAAGCTAAAAGTTGCTTAGTACTTGTATTCCTTAGTATTCCATGTTATCCTACAGTGGAAAGCTATTGAACTCCTTGAAGATTTTTCACTACTTTTTAATCCGTTTACTCTTTAGCTCTTTATGACTTCAATCTCTGTTATGTGGTCCGCTAGTAATAGACCCCCTAAAGCTAATTATGAATACCCAAAAAGCAACTTGAAGGTAGTTCACCATCCATTCTGATTTACGAATTTAATCTTAATTTATCTGAGCAAATTTTACAATTAGCCACTGATGCCAATAAGTTGCCACTGTTATTGCCTTAAAGTATACAACTTTGTTTAATGTTGGTTTCAATTCCTCTTAACATTGTTGCCAGAAACATTTTGCTGCTAAAAAACATGCGGCCAAAAACATTACGTGACTTCACAATATGAACGGAGTACAATTTTAGCACTAACTAACACTATTTTTTATTTATTTTGCACTTTTTTTATCCGAACTTATGACAATATATCATACGACACAACGAACATTTTACTTATATATATTTAGCAAAATCATACCTCCGTTCGAAATGAGATTATTATTTATAAAATCCATTTTTTTTTAAGAAAAGTAGAACTTCAGGCAATATTACATATTTAATTATTTTTGTAACCGTGCTACATTCTTTAGAAAAGGGATAGATGAGAGATAAGAGAGGTAGTGAAAGGAGATAGATAGAAAGTTAGTTACTTTACTTCCCGGCGAATATGCTATGAAGAAGTACCGACGAAGGAGTTTGCATGTTTAATTTAGTTCTGAATATGTTCATATTTATACCATTAAAAAGAAAAAAACATTTTTATATTTTAATTGCCGCAGGGGTTGAACCCTGGCCGACCAGGTTTGTAGTTAACGTGTTTACCACTTTGACTACAGCAGCCTTATAACCGAATATAGCGTCGTATAAAACGGTCCTCTAAGTGCAGAATACTCTGAGATATAGACAACTTGATTCCAACTATCATTCATTAATTGTAGATACCTCAAGGAGTCTTTGCAAGCATTATCACGTGTTATGCTAATCTTCAGCTCGCTATGAATTCCATCTCTCTATTTAGCCTGATAGGGATAAAGTCATTTAAGCTAGCGAATGGATATAAAGTAACAAATACAACTCAACTGACTTCCTACTTCTATAAAAGGCGTATTTCTACTTCTTCTGACTTCAAATTCCAAGTATAAAAAACTATTTGAAACAAATAGAACTGATAATATTGCGACAGTAAATTTATATTGAAAATTTGTTGTTCAAACAAATGATACTCGAAACTCAAAATAGAATCTTGAATTAAAAAAAAAAATAATAATAAAAAAGAAAAAAAAAACAGAAACAAAGAATTCAAATTCTTTACCTTTAACAGATTGTCAAACAGGCAAAAAATATTTTGCAATAAAATTGTATCTGTTCATGCAAATGTGTTTCTATTTGTATTTGAGCATGTACTCATATTTGTCTGTCTTTATTAACAATTTTTTTATTAATTTTTTATCAGATTTCATGTGATTGCTACACATGTTTCAACATGAAGAGCTTTAATTACTTTTTGTAAGTTTTTTTTTTAACTGTAGAATTTTGTTACAGTTTTTATTTCTGCATTTTTGTTATTCTGTCTATTTTACTTTTATTTAAACCGCTTTAAATACAAACAATATCAAGTTCAAGGAACTCTTTGACAACGGTATTTTGATTTTGTTTTCGTGTCGATAATATTTTTAACCAAAAACATCAAGTATCCCTTTGCCCGGAGTACCCTACACTAGCAGACGTTAACTTTAAAAAATAAATTTATAAAAAAATTTTGTTTCATATTTAAAAGGTTTTTTTCTATTAAGACCAGCACTGAAAGGATGACCCCTAACTTTACAATTCATTGTGCCAGAACTAGGAAATTAGTTTGTGGAAACAGGAGTAGAGGGAGTAGAGCTCCTGGACATTTGATTTAAATTTTTGTACATTGAAAGTGACAGGAAAGACCTCTGCAGGGAGTTAATTCCACATATTAACTGTTCGGCTAAAAAACGAATTTTCTCTGTAATGCGTAGTGCGATTGTGCGATTCAAGGGCCAATCGACCACAAAGGAATGCGCTTTTGACAAAGAGTGACATAGATAGCAAGTTTTAAAGTCCCTTAAAGAACAAGCCAATTTTTCAAGGAAATACTTACATGAATGATTCTTTAAAAGAGTCTATAGGAAAACATCGGATTTTAAGCCAAAGAGAAGGGAAAGTTTCCCGCTTTAAAAAGTTTTGTAATAAATAAAAAGCATCCTTGAAAGAAAATTCTGGTACCTTTCTCTTTCTACTCTATGTTTTTCCCAACTTTTCGCAAATTTATTATTAGCACTACTTTTTACTATAGTAATTCAGTGATTAGAGGCTTTTCTGATTTAGGTACCAGTTTTCCATGACATTCGTATGGCAATTTCGAAATATTCTTAGCTACTGCTTCTACGACTCATTTAAACTTTATCTTCTTTTAATGTCTTGGCGGTACAAGCGATAATTGTCGTTTCCGTTTCCCGCATCCAAAGATTTATGAACTAAACGATTCTCTAATTTAACACAAGTACCCCTTGTCTCGGGTACTATTCATTTCAATGAAATTCTTTCCAGATAAATCTACTTGCAGAGTCATGCCTTCACTTAAATATACTTTAGAGCTTTAGAGCAGGCGCTTTGGTTTAAGATTTTACATGTTTGAAGATCATAAGTTCAACCCCCATCAAAGGCAGGAATAGAGATAAAACAATTTGTATACGTTTTTTTTTTCAAAGAGACAAACAAATCTACCAGAGTTCTAATTATTAGGCGAAGGCACCAGAAGCGACATAACAACAATGTGTAAAAGTCGTACCAGAGTTGTTTAAGGAGAACCTGGTTTGTAAAGCAGGGGATCATGATCTAATTAGAGCTTCGAAATATTGCAGTTTGAATGAGAACGCTAATCAAAGACGTCAAATAGTTCAAGACTCTGCCAAAGCCAGCTGTTTTTTCCATTAAATATATTCTTAACACAAAGGAACCAACGGAAATATATTTTATATTACTATAAATCAATTAAAATTTACTTTCTTGGCTTTGGTTCATTTTTTAATTTAATTTAATTTTTAGGAAGAAAAATTATTTTTCATTCTGCCAGCGTCTAATTTTTCTTGTTTTCTTTGGAAAACGTTCGCATACATTTAAAAAAATATTAAATTAAAAATGAACCAAAGCCAAAAAAGTAAATTTTATTTGATTTATAATAATCCACGGTTCAATCCCTGGTTAAGAAAAAAATTAAAAAATAATTTATTTTATATTACTTTTGTGAAGTTTTTTTTCTAATCTAGTCATAACTTCTTATCTTACTGGCTACAAAGTTACAACGATTTGTATTAAATAATTAAAACTTGTGTTCAGAATAATAAATCTAGCAGCGGTGAATAGTTGAGTTGATATTCCCGCGGTTTTTTCTCTGTTCAAAATTCTAAATTTGAACTATACAACACTTAAACTTAGTACTCTTTTTAAACTCATCAATAATGTTGAGCAACTTTACTTATTTTATTGTCGCTAATGTGCAATGCGGACTTTTGGTTTTAATTTCAAGAAAATTGTTGCCAGAAACATTTCGTGACTTTTCACAATATGAAAAGAATACAACTTCAGCAACATACTTTTTTATTTTGCATTAATTTTTAACCGACTTCAAAAAAGGAAGGAGGCTATCAATTCGACTGAATGTTGTTTTTTAAAGTTGGAACCTGCAAAACTCAGTCATTTCTGAACCGATTTTGAAAAATGTTGACGCAATCATTCTCGAATATGATTTAAATTATAGTTCGCACAAAATACTGAACAGTTAATAATTTAATTGTCTGTTTTTAAGTGTTTCTCCTTTCAAAAGAATATTTCCTTGAATAATAACTGCATTAAAATAAAATATTTAAGTCTGATGATAAAACAATTAATTTTTCTTAATGGAATTTAATTATTTTTTTACTTTAAATATTAAGTGGCAAGTAGACAGTCGTTACTGTTAAATAATATTAATTTATTATTTTGGTTTTTATTATTCAGTTTCTTTCTGAAACATGAAATTTTTTAATCAAGTTTAAATTGAAATTGAATAGCATTTGCGCTACCAACGAAGCCAGTCAACTAACCTACCAAACAACCAAGCAATCGACCAGCATTCCACATTCGTAGCCATTTGAATCTTTAAAAGAAACAAAAAAAAAGTTTAAGCTTTAAAAGCAATTATTACTGTTTTAAACAAAATTATTATCATTTTTATTGACTATTTAAATGCTCAGGGATAAAAAAAATGCTAAAAATAGAAGGCAAAAATAAATAATTATTTTCAAACAACTTTTGTTTATTTCTCATTATATTGAGGAAGTACACTAACTGAGCGCACTTGATTTAAAAAAGCTTAAGTAACAAAAACTATTTTATCTAAAAATATTTGAAAAAGCTTTTCACAGAGCAACTCAAACCGTGGTAGGGGAAATATTTATATAAAATGTTTCTGATATAATTATTATGCAAATCTTTCTAAGCTCATCTTGGAGCCTTAAGACTAAATATAATTTCCATCTTTTCGTACAAATGTCAACTGTTTATATACTTTCTTAGGGCATCTCCACTAATTACTGTAGGGCATCATACGCTATAAAAATCTGAAAATCTTTTTTAACACTTTCCTACTCTGTTTCGCTTTATTTTATTTAATTTTTAAGTCAACACAAACTATAAAAAACCAAACGATTATCAAATATTTAAACAGTTTTTTTTGCCAAAAAGCTCTAGAATATAATTAAAAAAATATAAAAATTTAGATGCTTAAGAAGAAATAAAAAATTACAAAATTCTTAAAACGTGAATAAACAAAGTAAAAAGTTACGTGAAGAGAGTTGGTGTGACGGGCTCGTACCCACTTTAAATAGACCACTTTACTCGTAGATAATTCAAAAGACACATCATTGCATTGTTTGGTTGTTAATTCAGTTATCGATAGTAAATAGAACAACAATAAACACATTTGTTCAATTTACGTTTATTTGCCAAGTACTTTGGAAATAATTTACGCAAACTATTAAATCGGATTAAATACAAACACTTTTACGTATCTGTGTATACGTAAGCGATACTTCTATGGAATCTTTTCTCTATTTATATAATTTTTTTCTTTCTGTTTGGTTAATTAAATAATTATTAAAAATGAATAATTCAAATAATGTGAAATATGGAAGAACACTTTTTAACCCATTTAAAAACAGTGTAGCTAAATCTAAATCTCGATTGCTAAAAAGCTAAAACAAGATTGCGTCAAGAATAGCATTTGCAGGCAAAAATCGCTAAATAGATTATTTTAGAGCTTTAACGATGAAGATTTAGCTTTAAGCCTGGATTTCTGTTCAGTTTTTCATACGGAATGCTGTCAAACTTCAATCATAAAAAATTTTTATGAAAAAGTCATGAAAAAATGTTGTAGAAGTAGTACTCTGTTTTTACGAAGAAAAACATATGAAATGTTTCTGGCAACATTTTATTAAAGCTGTGAAATAAAGCAAAAAGGCATTATTTCATGCAGAATTGTTCAAGCAACAATTGATCATATGTATTTCACTTAAATTTCTAAAACAATGTAGAATACGTAAAACAATAAATCGTTAAATTTTTTCAAATCGCAAGATATACACTAAATTTTAAATGTAAAATTTTTTCACATGAAAAAATTAATGTTGTTCAACAATTTTCACAAATTCGAACAGAGTACCAGGCTTAAGGCTGCAGAATACTCTGTTTAAATTTGCTTAGCAACATTACTTACTTCGTTTGAATTTTTTGACAACTACCATTTAAACATTCAACATTTTCAGCTCTTTTTTAAAAATCCTCTCAAAATAACTGCAGCTTATATTATTTTAAAACAGGCAAACACTTGTTACCAGCAGCATTTTGTGTTATAGAAAACATACAGCCTTAAACATTTAGTGCTTTTTGTAAAATAAAAAAGGAGTACAACTCTGTTAGCTTTATTTTGTTATTTATTTCGCTCTATTTTTTGTCTCTAGGCTGAGACCATTTCGCAAAAAATTTTTCTGACAACAATTTTTTTCAACTGTGAAATAATAGCAGCCGCCCTTATTTCTTGTAAAAAAAACACAAACCAATGTTGTATACTTGAAGGCGATAAAAACGTTGATTATCCTCTCAATCGTGGTGCTGCCAAGCTAATTGTTGCTAAACAAGATTATCAAATTGGAAAATTTTAATGGGAGGAATGAACTAATGCAAGTGGGTTTTTTTGTGCAGAGTTTTTAAAACACGGGTTAATAGTCTATTTATAGTACGTTCGATAACATAAAAAAAGGAAACTAACGAAATAGAAAAAGTAGAAATTAATTTTAATTTTTTACATGAAATAATCAATGTTACTTAACAGTTTCCACAAATTTTTACAGGGTACCAGGCTTTTGCCATAAATGTTGCCAGATACATTTCACATGTTTATTAAATATTAAGAAAGTAATACTTTTGCAACATTATTCCATTAATATTTAATGGTAATTGGTTTTATACCATTCACCACAGAGGAACAAGGGTACATCTAAGTTTGTCATTCTGTTTGTAATTTCTACAATATCCATTTCTGAGTTCTTATGCACAGCGAAGTCGATTGAGCCATGTCCGTCTGTGTTAGTGTTGAAATCAACTTTGAGCTAGAGGAAATTTAAATACGCCAATCGATCAGACATAGTTTCAAAAATTTTGTTATTAAAGTCAGCAAAATCTGTTCATGCCCTTCGAGGCTCTGCCTCTAATTTTTCCACATCATTTAGAAAAATGAATCATCATCCAATCAAAAAATTAATAAATATATAGGGCGATAGAGAATTAAAGAAAAACAGTAAAAAGTGAAATACTTGGCGCTTGCCATAATTTTTCAAGTTATAATTTTTGAACTTTTTATAGAATAGATCGATTGTGCACCATCTTTCATAGATATTCATATGGTTATCATTTAACGCCTTTGAAGAGATCTTTCAAGAAACTTTTAACGTACGTTTTTCTTCTTCTTTTTCTCTGTAACCGCAATATTTGTTTTTTTTTTTTTTTATTAGAGTTACTTCACTAAACTAGATTTACATACCTGGTGAAGGGTATAAAGGATTCGGCATAGCCGAATACAGCACTCTTACTTGTTTTAAAACAAAGTTAGACAGCAGTTCGGGTTAAAAATTTTAATAGAATACCAAGCTTATGTGAAGGAATTGTGCCTTAAAAATAAGATATAATAAAGTTTTCAACACTAGCAAGTAAGTGTGGGTTCTAAATTAAAATAAAAGTTATCCAAATCATATTGATCAACCGAAAAACCGGGTAGGATGATTAACACAAAATAAGATCATGAGTTCAAATCCCAAAGGAACTGTAGATAGGAAGAACACGTTTTTTTTCTGTTCAAAACAAATATAATTTTTCTTACAAGCAACGTATTTAATTACCGAGCTAAAATGCAGCGAAGGATCCTCTGGTGCTTAAGGCACCTGTCTGTAAAAAAAAAAAACAAGAAAAATCCTTGCCCAAGTCTCATCAAAAGCCTTAAGGCCAGTACTCTGAATGAATCTATGTGGTAAATGTGACACATACATAAATTTTGGTGTCTATCTCGTGATTTGGACACATTTAACTTTGTTATTATTTTACAGATACTAAATTGTTTTACAAATATAAACAAACGAAACTAAACTTTTTCCTTTAAATTAATTTCCCTTTTTTATTTATAAAACATTTTTTAATTATTTGATTTATTAAATGTATTATGTTTTTTAAAAATTCCGAACGGAATTACATCTACTTGCATAATTTTATAGCTTTGAGAAAATATTGCCAGAAACATTTCAAATGTTTTTCACAACAAAAAGTAGAGTACTAATTCTGCAACATTTGTTTATTCATTTTTCATTCACATTTTTTATGTAAATAGTTTAACAGCATTTTGCATAAAAAACTATGCAAAATTTCAAGCTTAAAGCCAGGTACTCTGCTTGAATTTGTGAAAATTTCATGTGAAAAATTTGACATTTAACTGGTGGTGAATATACAGCGATTTAGAAGATAACATTTACTGAGCAAACGCTTTTCTGCATCTTTAATTTAATTTTTGTCCTTTTATTTTTTTAATTTAGACTTTTTCTATTTTTTTTTTTTTTTAAATACTTGAACACAACAAAATTAAATCAAAACAAACGGTCTGAAAAAATGATTGCCAAAAATTCCGTACAAAAAAGTGCTGCTTATGTTATTTCGTAGTTGATGAAATGAATGTTGCTAAAAACAATTTTTACTTTGAAAAACATGCTGCGAAAAACATTTCGTGACTTTTTCACAACAGCAACATTATTTTTCATTTATTTCGCAGTAATTTTTTTATGTGGTCTTTTGACAGCTTTTCGCATTAAAAATTGAGTAGAATATCAGGCTTTAAGCTTGGTACTCTGTTCGAATTTTTGGAAATTTTTGAGCATCATTGATAATTTCATATGAAAAAATTAACATTTAAAATGTGGTGTCTATCTCGCGATTTGAGAAAATTTAACGATTTATTGTTTTCAGGTATACAACATTGTTTTAGAAATGTAAGAAAAAAGCATATGATCAGCTGTTGTTAAAAAAAAATCCGCATGAAATAATAAGAATTTACTTTATTTCACAGTTTGAATAAAATTTTGCCAGAATCATTTCAATTGTTTTTCACAGTAAGACAGAATACTACTTCTGCAACATTTTTTCATAAATTTTTCATACAAATTTTTAATAAATGTAGTTTGACAGCATTCCGCATGAAAAGCTGAAGATAGTACCAGACCTTAAAAAGAAAACTACAACTTAACCGTGTGCAGTTTTCATTTCAATACAAATTTACAAAATTAAGTTATTAAGGAAAAATATTTTTTTCGAATGTCTTCCAGTTTGTTTGTTGATGTTTAGGGACAATTAATCATTTTTGAAGAATTAGCACTTTACCCTAATTTCCACAACAAAAAAATTTTGTTTTTTTTTTAACTTTAATATAATTTTTTCAAGTTTTCATCTAAAGATTCCCACGTTATAATTTGATTTTTCTTAAAAAAGTATAAAACGTTTGTCTGTTACCTTAAAAACGAAATTATCATGGATTCTTATTAATTGGAATATAAATCAAATAAATTTTTTAAAGAAAAAATTGTAATGCAAAAAAAAGTATCATTTAATATCTTGTTACTGTCATGAGCTTGTTTTTTTTTAAGTAAAATCAGGCATAAACAACCTTGTTGGCAAAATTTTTAATACCAATTTTCCGGTAAAGTAAATTCAAAGATTACTGTGCTCAGTAGTCCTAGAGTAAAACATTTTTGAAATACAGTGAAAACTCACATAAGTGGAGAGCCACCGTCGACCAAAATTTGTCCGTTGTTGGGAAGTGTCCGCCTATTTTTACTGTTTATTTAGAGCATTAAAATAAAATTCAGTTCATATCTAATTAACAAAAAAGGTTTAACGAAAAAAAAAATAATAAATTAAAATAATAATGTCTTAATTATTAAAAAGTTCATTGTAAGAGTTGCTTTAAAGGTACTAAAAGGAATATAAATTATACGCATTTGTACTTTGAAATAAAAAAGTCTTTTAAGTTTTTTGTTTTATATTTGCTTGCTTTTCTGTCGCTAAACGATTTTGAAGGCGATTTTCTAAAAACTTTTACAAATGTAAAAGCTGCAAATCAATTTTTACAAATTTCTTGACGTTGTAAAGATATTTTTAAGCATCGGTACAATTTATAACTTTATTTGGAACTGCAATCCAATTTTCTTTATCTAATTGTTCTTCTGGCTCCACTTCGTATTCAATATTCTCTAATTCAATGACAATGTTATCATCTTCTGTCATAATGTTTTTATCAATGGTAACGTATTCTACAGCATTGCCTAATCCACAGCCTTGTAAAAATGATTGAAACTCTGTTAGTGGGATATCATCATCGTCATCAAAATCCCGTGAACTGTCTACATTTTTATCTAATCCGGCCTTACGGAAGCAATTTTTAAATTGTTTCGGTGTTCACCTTATTCCACGCAGATGAGATGAAAAAACTTCGGTAGTAGAATTTGAAACTACAAGTGATGCCTTGGTCCAGGGCTGGCAAATTGACGTTGTGCTTGGAGATAACCAGATAACTTTAATGTTTTTAAGTTCAACATCTCGGCGATGAGAAGCTGTATTACCCAAAAAAAAGCTATTTTTCGTTTTTCTTTCCCCATTTTATGGTTCAATTGAAGTAGCCATTTAGTCATAATCTCTCTATTCATCCATGCCTGGTAAATTGAACGCTCTTGGTTGGGAGGGTTCGTTCTTGGGTGGGAAATTTGCTCTTAAAAATCAATTTGGTGCAACGTTATTCGAAAATTGTCCGCATAAGAGAGTTTCCACTTTTGGGAGCTTTTACTGTAATTCATTTAATTCTGAGTGTCGAGGTCGCTTGAAACAAAATGTCACACGCTTGTTGCTAAATATTAGCACTAGAGTTTTTATTCTAAACCCTTCTGACCTCTCAGGAGTAGCGCCATACATTTCTAAAGTAGGAACGAAGTTTTGAACTAAGGGGACAAATATCATGAAGTCGTATATTTAATTGAAGGAGTCAATTCCTTCAAAACAAAAATGAAAAAAAAAATTATGTGACATCCTGTATTTAAGTTGCAGCGATGTGCGTTATTTAAAAATAGACATAAGCAACACTAACATCCTCTCAAAATTCAAGCAATAACATATTGCTTGCTTCACCAACAAACAAAAATGCATGCCTGTTTAATAAAAAATTGCGTTGTGTAAATGCCGTTATATAAAACAAGACCCTTAAATTCTTTTTTAGTGTGCAATTGTTGTTCTTCTGTTTTCTTCTTGAAACTATGAAAATATGGTTGAGAGAACATGCATCCAGCCACTTTCAGAGAAGATCCTCAAATTAAAAAAAAACGCGTTTCTATTGCTAAATTTATTTAAGGAAGAAAAAAAATTGAAACTAAAAGAAGACACTATTTATGCGGTGAACTATTTTGATGCAATATTTCCACATCTCTTCTAAAGCTGCTTCGTATTTTATCACATGTTTCACTTCGCAATTCTGATTTTTTGTCATATTTCGTTTAATTTAATTTTTTGCAATTTATTTCAAATTAAATATTAAAATACAACTCTGCATGAAAGCCTTACACAGCATGTTGAACGGTTTTTACACTTCTTTCAAACATAATAAAATATAGCTTGCAACAAAAATCATCGTGTAAATTGTGGTTTGAAAACGCTTTAACCCCCGAACTTGGCACGCCTTGTTAGCCCATCGCAGTTTCATATTTTCTTAGCAAAAATTAAATAAAATTCATAAATCCCATAAATTTCATAACAATGCCATACAAAGAAGAAGACCTCATGGCTCAAATATTCGTTATTTTTTAGTTTTGCTTTTTTGTTGTTTGTAAATTTAATTTTTTATTCGACAATAAAATATTTGATATTTTAGCATTTACGTTGATTTTTTTTGGGCATAAATACATAAATAAAGTGACAATTTATAATAATAGTGTTTTATTAGTTATACATGCATGTACGAGAACGAGTATAAAATTACTTACCTCGTACACTTAAAGAAATTATATCATTTTTAATTTTGCAATAATCAAATTTAAAATAAATTCGATTTAAATTAAAAAATTTCACGAGTGTATGAAAAATGTATCTCCTTCTCATTGTGGCATTAGAAATAATGTCGTGATATCTGGCAACAACAATAATAAAAACAACATAAAATATATTTTATTAATACTGCTATTGCTATTGTATGAATGTATGTATGTATCTATGTATCTGTATCCGTCTGTCTGTTTGATGTTGTACGTAAATTGTATGATGCAGCTTGTCTGCATACAATAAATGGATAAATCATCATAACGATTTGTTTAATATTTAAAACTATTGTTATACGGCATAATTGTTTGCATAATTGTGTGTGTGTGTGTAAGTTTGAAGTAGATGTTGCACTGAAGCATTTACAGAAATTTTTTAAAGTTGTTGCAAATTCACAGAGCTGTTGAATGTCTGTCTATTGCTATTGTTTCTCTTTGGCAGTTAACGAAACGTTCGTAGTGTTCGTAAAGAAGATTTCACACGTAATTGTTCGGTTTTGGAACTTCTCTTATTACATGCTTAAATAAAAGGCCAAATGATTAAAAATGTTTTGTTTTTCAAATGCGTTTTTCGGCAGCTCTTTAAAGGAAGTATTTTTCGTAATAGATTTTATTTAAAAAGTTGTTTGTGTAAATTTAGCTATTTTTAATAATTTTAGTGATTTTTCTAAAATAAAATGTTTAATCTGATTAGGAACTTATTAAGTTTTGATTATTTGGAATTTTTTCCACGTAGATACTAAGAAAAGTAGTCAGCTTTACTTTATACAAGACACTGAACTTCAAATACGTAAATATATTGACAGTAAAATAAATATGCTGCGCATAATAAAAAGTATAGCTCTGCTGTTACGTTTTTTCAGTTGTCTGACTTTGTCTGCAAATACAGTCATGATAATTTTTTTTTATATTTTGTTCTTGTCCTATGTCTTTCTGTGGCTGTGATTAAAGTTATTCTCATGATCAACAGTTTGGTGCGGAACAGCCACAGTATGGTACGGAACCAGCTTGTCTTATTTAGCAAACATAAGTCTCTAACTAGCGCAGCCATCTAGGAAAAAATACTCTTTAACTCTTCTACACAAAAATTAGGTTCTACTTTCTATTTCTAATCGAGACTTAAATTTTTGCCTTTAAACACCTCGGATACTGAGCAGCTATGATATTTCACTTATAGTAAGATTTCGTTGGGATTTGAACTTACATTCTTCCATCTACAAAAAATTCCTTTATAAGAATTCTTGCAAAAAAACATAGACTTTAATACAAAGTAAAACTGTTTTTTTTAATTCTATTTGTCTAGAACAGTTTAAAGGTTTGACCATAAACATAAAATTACTATTGGGACACCCTTTAATTTCAAAATCCATATTATATACTTGCTGTTGTAGCGGACTTAGCAATAGAGGTTCTTCAACCATATACATAAATGAACTATTGGGGCACCCTTTAATTTTTAATAATTATAACGGTGTTAGTAATATGTTTAATTTTCAAGCGTTTATCTCTATAGATATGCCCATATAGGTAATTTTTCATCATCTATGGGGACAATCTTTATTTTTTAGTTTTATTTTTGCATAACTCTTTGTTATTGGGAGCTATAGTGATATATTTTTTTTATAATCTTCACCACAAAAAGGAGGATATATACAAGTTTGTCATTCCGTTTGTAATTTCTACAATATCTGTTTCCGACTCCACAAAATATATATACTCTGACTTCTTATGCATAGCGAAGTTGACTGAGTGATGTCCCTCTATACGTCCGTGTTTGTATTAAAATCAACTTTGCCAAGACTAAATGAGCTAGAGAAAATTAAAATACGCCAATCGATCAGACATAGTATCGAAAGAGGTGCTATTGAAAATCAGCAAGATCGGTCCATGTGCTTCCAGGCAGCGGGCAAAACAGCACGCCTATCTCTAAATTTTCAATTGCATTTGAAAGAATGAAGTAAATCTAATTAAGAAAATAAATGTATAGAGCGATAAAAATAAGAAAAGAAAACATCAAGTGAAAAATTTGGCCACATTTTCCGAGTTATGGGCCGCTGAAATTTTCATAAAATGGTTCGATTGTCAATGTGGTCAATATGGATATCATTTAAAAAATTTTCAAGAGGTCTTTTAAGAAATGCTAACTTTTTTTAAAAGTGTTCATCCCGTTAAGGGCCGGTGTCATTTTTATGTAAAATTAAAAATAGTGCTTAATTTTTTTTGTTTGTTTTTTTGATAGGAGCTACTTCGCTAAACTAGATTTACATATATGGCGAAGGGTATATAAAAACCGAGAGTGCTATACACTCTAATTCGCTTAATTTTTGATTTTTGCCGTTTACGATTCATAATACAAATTAAAAACATGTATGAGGGCACCCTTTTTTATAAATTATGAAGTTTAAGAATAACATTAATGAAAAAAAATTTAAAATCGTTTTAGAAATGACTTAGTTGTGCGGAAAAAAACATAAAAAAGCAACATTCAAAGGAATTGATAACCTCCTTCTTTTTTTGAAAACGATTAAAACCGTTTTTGTTATATTTAAGCAAAAATATGAATTGTGTTTCTATTAATTTTAAATAGAAAGATTAGTAATCTTGTATTTACTCCTTAAACCTGTGGTTAGATGTGTATAAAAATCAGACTTGAAAAAAATGCTAAAACTTGAACACATAACCTTAAAATTTCAAGCTTGAGTAAAATTAAAGATGAAATGTAGGTAATGATAAAAAAATAATTTTTTTGTGAAGATGGGTAATGTCGAATTGTTTTCGCTCGCTCTTGATAAATATGGCTCCTTTTTTGTAGACTATTTTCAGTTTTTAACATTAAAAAACGAAGGCGCCACTGCCTTGAATACTGAGCAAATCGCTGACATGGCACTTAGTTTTAAGCGAAGCTTATCTGTAATTCGATCATTTACGAATATGTTTTGACTTATTTATTTCCATAGTAACCAAAAATATAGATTGTAAAATTCTTGCTTTTCATTTATTGCTCAAAAGTTTTCTTCCTTTAAATGTCTGACATTTTTTTTTTTGTTTGTTTTTATAATTTCAGCTCAAGCACCGTAGCAGTGTGAATTATCACGAGTTCAATAAGTTTCAATTGATATTAATCCTTAAGTTTTCAGATTTGTTTTCATCATCAACGTCGTCGTCTTTATTTTTTTTTTTTTGTCAATTCTTTTCAAATAAAACAAAGCAGCCAAATACAAAGAAGAAACTTTTAATTTTAAGAAAAAAAGTTTTCATTATTTTTTAATGGTCATATTTAATTTGAATAAATTTTGTTATTTTTATGTGTGGGAAGTAGTTGTTGTGTGCATACAAAATAAAAGAGCAATTATTTTTGTTGTTATTTAAGTTTTATTATTATTTATAATGAAAATATTAACAAATAATTTACAATTTTTATAAACAAAAATATTCTTCAAAAAGTCATTTGAAAATAAATGGAGTTGAATTAAAGTTTATGATTTTTTTTTTAAATAATTATTTATTAAGATGTTCTTAATTCAGAAAACTAAATTCTTAAAAGTAAATTATTTTGCAATTTTCAAAATAAAAATATTTATTTAAATATTTTAGATACACTTGAAGAAAACTCAGGCTTCTATTTGAAACAGGCTTCTATTTGAGCTAAAGATTCGGTAAAAGTCTCGTAGAAAGTCAAGAAGTCTCGATTGAAAATTGTGAATAAGAAGTTTTCATTATCAGAACGTCTCTATAGCGTAAAATTTTGGAGACGGTTTTAGTTTTCCTTTTATGTTTTTTAATTTTACTTGTAATATTTTGTTGCGCCAGAACTAGGAACGTACGCTGTGGAAAGGAGGATAGAGAAAGTAGGGATTTGGACATTTGATTTAAATCTTTGTACTCTAAAAGTTAAACGAAACACTTTTGCATGGAGTTAATTTCAGATACGAACTGTTCAGCTAAAAAAAACAAATTCTAACTGTAATGCTTAGTGCGATTCATAGACCAATCGACCATAAAGGGACGGGTACTTGAAAAATATCCTGAGCACAAAAAGTTACGCTTTTTAAGAACAAGTTGCCTGATTTTATAAGATCACTTTCCATTGTATTAACGATTCCCCAGTGATTATTTGTGGAGTATTCCTTTCTTTACATCTTTGGAATTCTGTTCTTCGTCCACTAAGCACCCCCTATGGTACCCATTCCCCTAAGCATGTAAAAGCATTATAATGAACACAACATTAAAAACAAATTTTTAAACATTTTATTTAAGCTGTAAATGTTTAGTTTACAAATTAATTAAGTTTTAAAGCTTTTAGTACGAAAAAATATTTTTTTTATTTTTTGTTACAAAAAATATATATAAATATTTTTTATCATAATAAAATTTCTATAAATCTAAAATTTTCTATTGTAAAAATTCACATTTTTCACACACATTTTTAAAGTTTACGAATAAATCAGATTTGAAAGTTTTTAGTACAAAACTTAATTTTTTGGGCTTAAAATCGAACTTTTATAATTTTTTTTATTTATTAAACAAAGGATTCTTTGGTTCCTCTTGCTGGCTATTGGCTTCCCTAGGTCTATTTAACTTGCTGTGTGGTTAGTTGACTCCTTTGGGTTCATTGTCTACCTGTTATGGTTCACTGGATGTCAACAAAGAAACATCGTCTCCTCTAATTGTCTTTCTTTCATCAATAATGAAACATTAAAAGCATAAATCGATGGTACCCGGCTTTAAAACTTAAGTTCAAATACTCCTCTGCTATACTCATGTGAAATTTTGGTTCAATCGGCCTAGCCGTTTACAAATGGCTGAGTTATCTCTAAAATATTTAACAAAAAAAAAACTCAATTAGAAAGGAGAGAAATTGTTCTCTAACGCTTGAACGCCAGAGAAATAAATTCCTAAAAAAAGATAAATTATTTAAGTACGATTTTCAAATACGTATCCATAACTTCGTGAGCACCCCTAAACCACTCTTCTAATTAATCGCGTAATAAATATAATTTATATCGCTTAATTATAAAATCCAATTATAAATTGTTTAATTAGAATTTTTAAAACAAAACAAAAAATTCAAACACACAAACATATAATTTTAAATTCTTTTATATTGTATTGACATTAAATAATTGCAATGATACCCGTATGTGTGCGTGTGTGTGCTTGTGTTAACAAATTTGTTTTTCTATAATTAATGAATTAAATTTAAACAATAATTTTAATATAACGACTGCAAACAGCAGGGGTAGCACACTTGTTTAAGTTGTTATTGTTACATTGTTAACGAAATAATGAGAATTATTTTGCTAATTTGACGCTTCATTCTAAATTAGAAACTTTATTGATTTAATATTTTTATATACAACAGGGTATTGCAAAAAGAGGTAATATATTGTTAGAATAAACATTTTGTTGTTGATAATCCTCCTAAAAAGAACTACCACAGATCAGTCAATATTCAAATAATTTAATAAAAGTTTAATTCACAAATGTTATTCCCTTTTGATATGTATCGTGTATGGAAATCATTGGCATAGATTCGCCTTTCTGTGGAGAGCAATTTACCTCTAGATACTCTTTCAATTAAAATACTCCTTTATTAACTTAGTTGTAAAAGGTTATTTTGTTGTATCAAATAATATTAAACATCAGCCAGGTTTGTCAATTCTCCTTCGTAAATTAAAGAAAGAAGAAGAATAAAAAAACTTGGTATGAACATCAGGCCGCACATGAATTCGGCTCAATGTTCACGTTTCATCCATGTGCAACCATGGTTGGCCGAACATTTGTCTGAGCAAAGATGTTCGCTATGAAATATGACTTTTAGTATGAATTCTCAATTAGGAATTAATGCCATCAATTGAACAACAGTGTGAACACTCTCTTCCTTGTTAAAAATATTGAAACAACCCTGAAGACAAGCAGAAAATTATGCTCAGACAGAACATTAACATCAACACGTTTTCGCCACATACAAAAACATGGACAAATTAATACCGTTGTTCTGCCGGCGTTATGTGAATGTCTTGTTCAATTTGAAGGCTAGTGGATAGTGAAAGGCGAAAGTTTAAATGTCAATTTGATAATATTTTGAGTAAAAAAATCAGGTGTTTTTAAGCCCGATAGAAATCGACAAAAAATAAAAAATTAAAATTGTAAAAATATTACAAAATATAAAATTTTTAATAAACAAATTTTCAGAAAGATCATAAATAATATGAACAAAGTTGTTCTTCAAGGCATCAATTGTTGCTATTTAAGGCCACAACTCAGCATCCTACCCAATCGTACATTTAATTTACAAGATAACCTGATGGTATTCCTTCGTACATAGAAAAATTCTAAGAATAACTGTATCTAGTGGTCACACAGTCACTCAAAAAATATGCTGTGCAAATGCAACTCTTAAAAAAAAGCCGACATCAAAACAGTCAAACTTAATATTTCCTTAGGACGGTATTTATATTTTAATTATATTTGCTTAATTCACAAAACCCCTTGTATCCGTGTATACTGTGTATTGTTCAATTAAAATACAATAGTGTATGTTTGTTGTTGGAAATTTTTTTATCTAAAATTTCCATACACTAATACACTTTTATTTTGCATGTTTTTGAAAAGTTGTATTGATAATCGTGTTATCAACTACATGTGAATTCCATATCACATTGAGAAGAAGAAAATAAATAAAAGACATTTGTAATGTTTAGCATATCTAAAGTATACTTTTCGCATAAAAAAATAAAAATTTTGATTTTTTCACTCCTATTGTCCATTTTACTTCCTGAAAACCTTCTTCTGAATACTTATTTTCTTCTTCTTATTTGCTTTTTGACGTTCAATATACAAAATAAATTGATACAATAATACACTGCGTGTTCACAAGCATATAAACAGAAAGTGTATTCAATACAAACTACACCATACAAGATTTGTGAATTAAGCAATTACAATGTTGTGTTATATTCGAGAAAGATTGCATCAGGATCGTAGAACAAAATATAGCAAAAAATTCAGCAATTATGTGGTCAACCTTTATTTTGTACACTTCTTATTGCTGACACAATAAAACAAAATTTGTTTAAAATCTAAGCGTTAGTCTATAGCTGTTCAAAGGATTGGCAATATAAATGAAATTACAACCACTAGGGCACCCTTTAATTTCTAATTTTAAATATTTATACTTGTTATTGTACTTGATAAAGTAATGGACATTCTGTCTAATTTTCAAGAGTTTATCTGTAACGGTTTCAAAGATAGGGCCATATAAGTCAAATTACATCATTTATACAAACACCCTTTAATTTCTAATTTCAAGTTTATTACTTATTATAGCGGACTTAGGAATAAGGGTTCTGTGCAAACTTCAATCAACTGTCTACCACTGTTCAACAGTTTGGTCATACACATCAAATAACAGCAACTATTGTAACACCCTTTCATTTATAATTTTAAACATTTATACTTCTTTACATACCAAACAAAGAATTGGTCATTCTGTTTAATTTTTAAATGTTTGTATATAATGGTTCAAACGAAAGGCCCATAAAGGTCAATTTCCTTCAAATATGCAAACACCCTTTAATTTCTAAATTCAAATTTTATACTTTTTGTTATAGCGAAATTAGTAATGAAGGCACTTTGTAAATTTCAACTATCTCGTCTCAAACCACAAACATCAAATTACATTAACTATTTTGACACCCTTCAATTTATAATTTGGAATGTTTACACTTGTTATTATAACGGTTTTAGTAATCAACTTCCTGTCCAGTTTTCAAGCGCCAGTCTATAAGTCAATTTCCGTCACCTATGGAGACACCCTTTAATTTTTAAATTTATTTAGGTATTACTTTTTGCTATTTGAAGCTATAGAAATATGCATTTTTTAAATTTTAAAGAAGTGCGCTTTAAAAACATATATGTTGTATGGGGACACGCTTTAATTTTGAAGATGATGAATTGTTTTTCAAACAGGACCAATCTGTAAGCACAATCTATTAAGTTACAAAAAATGTTGAAAATCGCTTCAGAAATGACTGAGTTCTGCAGGCACAAACATAAAGAAAAGCAACATTCACTCGAATTGATAGCCCCCTTCTTTTTTTGAAGTCGATTAAAAAAGAAAAACTTTCTTGACTTAAGTATATCTGCATTAAATTATTTTCAAACTATTTGATTTGAAAACATCCTGCCAAAGGAAACATATTTTTTAAGCAGCGCACAATTGATTGTTTTAGTTGTTTGTTCAATGATCTCGTTTCTTATGCAACCACTCAAATATCAATCGATCTTAATCCAATGTAACTTAAATACAAATTTGCAACCAAAAAAAAAAGGAATCAATTGAATTAATAATTCTTTTAGTTTATTTAGTATTTATCTCTCTCCACTCCTTAAGAAACTTGTAAGTGGGAGTTTTTATTCTTTGGTTTTTTTTTTTGCACTGCAGTCTCTGCTGCTTGAGAAAAAATGTATTCTTCAAATTTTTTTTCATTTCATGAACTCAAATTAAAAATCATTATAATTGTTATTTTCATATTTTGTTTTTAAAATGTTTTATTTTTGTTGGGATTTATTTATAAGTTATATGGCGCTAAGCTTAATTTTTTTGTTTTTGCTTTTGCTTGGATGCCACAACAATTAGAAAAAATAAACGTTTTTATATTCACAATTACAAACACATGTGTGCATCGAATATATTCTCTAGCTGCTGATTATTTAAACAGAACCAATTAAATATAATCGATCAACGTTTTAAAAGCGCTTAGTATTTAACTAAACGACCCATTAGGAATTTTTAGCTAAAGCAAATTATTTTATGTTGATGCGGTGGAAATAAATTATAACTTCGTCTTAAAACTATGACGGTGTTATGCAATGCAGTTGTGAGGTCTTTATGTTGATTTTAAATGTCTTTTTTCTTTTTAATTTTTACTTAAATTGGGTGTTAGCTGGCATTTTCAGGAAGTGCGAATTATAATTATTCGCAGTGGGGATCCATTTATTTTTTGAGGTCTCTGCTAGGGGTACTCCCCACATCAGAATCAACTTTTGTTCAAAATAAGTCCATAATTGATGGTTAAACAAACTAATCGAAGGAGGAGTAGCCAGAGGAAAACTTGATTTATAGTATGCAGACTATGGATATCTGTTGACCTCTAGTTTAAATGTAGCCACAAAATAGAGCTTTGTACCGTGCTTGCTCTTAAAACGTCTGCTCTGCAAAATATCAGTAAAGAAGACAGACAACGATACCTTGAACGATTTGGCGAGATAAATCTGCGAGGAAATCTATTTGGGAGCAATAAAACGCTAAATCGTAATTCTGTAAATGAATGATTGCCACAGGCCCTGATATGCGATCAAATTCAAAATAATAATTTCGATGACTGACAGCTCAGTTTATGCTAAAATATAAAAAATTATATTATCCTGCCTACACTTGTGCCAAAATGTTGTTTAAACTTAAAATAGTTCTTGGTCCGCATTATGTTATTGTCTTGTCGTCAAAAATGTTAAGTTATTTGCGAAAACCAATAACTTAATTCCAGCCAAAATAACATAATCCGGTAACAAAATAGACAAATCATGATGTAGAAGTTGAAATATATAATGATTTCAAAATTAGGATAAAGGGCAGAGAATAAAGAGAAAATAAACAGAACAGTTTATTTATTATAATCACATGTTTCTGCTTTCATACGTGTTTTTCTTTACAAGTGCCCAACCGATTTCGATGATATTTAAACTTAACAACCACAGCCTCTGGCCAAGAATTCCAAATCCATTTAATTTTTTTATGTTCATAATTTTTATTGTTAAATGATTATAAATCAATTAATTTTTTTTCTTTAATTCATATGCGGGGGCTTAATAATGTTTTATTGATTATTTTTTAACTCAATAAAATTGAGTATAAATATTTTTATTTTTATAACAAAAAGAAAAAAACACGAAACATTGTTATTTGTCCATTAATAAAAGAAACAAATGTTTTTATTGTTTAAAATTAAGCGCAATAACGTGATAAAAACTATGTTTCATTATTGTTTAATTTATTTAAAATAATTTTATTTCATAATAATGACGATAGTGATCTTCGTTAACATCGTCAAGAATAATTTGGGAATTTTTTGTAATTTTCTTTTGAACTTTTTTTTTTAAATTGGAAATTGATTTTTAATGGGTTTTGATGTGTTGATTAAATGAAAATGATTTGTATATGAACTAAGTCAATTAATAAAAACTGGTGTTATCGATAAAAGCTTAATGCGGTAGTGTTACCAGCCTTTCTCTTTTTCTTTAATAACTACATAACATTTTTTAAATGGTGGTGTTTTCACAATTTAGGCGGAATAAGAGATACTGAAAATGGTTTGTTAACGAAAAAGAGGAGTAGTTTTATTGCATTATGAGTTTTTTTAATTCGTTTTTTATAAATTTTTTCTTTTTAGCCGACTTTTAAAAAAAAAAAGGACGTTATCAATTTGAGTGAATGTTGCTTTTTATGTTTGTGCCTGCAGAGCTCATTTCTGAACCGATTTTGAAAGTTTTTTGTAATTTGATAGACTAGTTAGATTAGTCGAGTCTTAAAAACAGTTGATAATCTTGAAAATTAAAGAGTGTCCCCATACAACAACAAAATTTTTATGTGTATTATGAACCGCAAATTGCACCACTTTAAAATCAAAAAAATTTGCGTAGCACTACAGCTTCCAATGGCAAAAAGTAATACAAAAATAAATCTAGAAATCAAAGGGTGTCCCATATATGACAAATATGCGCCTATATTTTGAACCATTACAGATAAGTGCTTGCAAATTAGACAGGATGTCGATTACTATGACGGTTATAAAATTCAAAATTATGCATTAAAGGGTGTCCCTATAGTTAATGTAATTTGATGTATGTGGCGAAAACTTTGAACTGTTATAGACAGACAGCTGAAATTTACAAAGAACCTGTATTGCTAAGTCCGCTATTACAACAAGTATAAAATTTGAATTTAGAAATTAAAGGGCGTTTGTATATTTGAAGTAAATTGAACTGTATGGCCCGGCCCTATCGCTTGAACTGTTATTTACAAACACTTGAAAATTGTATAGAATATCTACTTCTTTGTTTGGTATATTAAGAAGTATAAATATTTGTAATTATAAATTAAAGGGTGTTACAATGGTTGTTGTTATTTGATGTATATGACCAAACTGTTAAGCAGTTGTGGTTGTTAATTGAAGAACCTTTATTACTTAGTCCGCTACAACAGGCTGCTGCAGTCAAGGTAAGCACGTTGTCAACAAACATGATTAGCCAGGGTTCAATCCCTGAGGTAACCAAAAAATGAAAAATGTTTTTTTATGTTTAATGGTATAAACACATATTCACATCACCATCCCTTTCCTAAAGAATGTTGCACGGTTACGAAAATAAGTAAATAGTGTCTTTTTAACTATTGTAATTTGACCTATATGACCCTATCTTTGAACCGTTGTAGACAAACTCTTGAAAATTACTTTATTAAATATAATAATAAGTATAAATATTAAAAAATTAAAAATTAAAGGGTGCCCTAATAGTTGTAATTTGATGCATATGGCCAATCTTTTGAACGCTTAGAACCTAAACAAATTTTATTTTACTGTGTCAGCAATAAAAAGTGTAAAAAATAAAAGGTGACCACATAACTGCTGAATTTTCTTGTTTAATCTGTATTCATATTTTGTTCTACGACATATAAAAAATCCTGACGCAATCTTTCCTGAATACAATATAATTAATTTATAATTACCGTCCTAAAGAAATATGATTTTAAGTTCTTCTGTTTTGAAGTCTGTTTTTTTTTTTGCAAGAATCATTTTGTAAAAAAATTATTTTAATAAGAGTCCGATAACTTCATGTTCTTTTCAGTTTAAAAGCTTCGTAACGTTTTGAAAACAACCACGAGAGAAAACGTTAAGTTGGGCTTAGCGAATCTTTTCGGAATTTTAACTGCAAATATTATTTCAAGGCAAAATCTAGACGAGAATTAAACTTCAACTGCAGCAAAGTAAATCGGCATTAAACCCAGAGCAAATTCCTAGTTTCATAAGGCATAATTGTAAAATGTTTTTAGATCGAAAAATATAACAAAATCGTAAAATTGATTCGTTACACATACAGAGGGAATCTTAATGCTTTTTACGTATTTATGGGGAAAACCATCTCCTTCGTATTTAAGAACTTGCTGCTTTTTGCTTATTAAAAGTACACGCTAGACTTTCTGGCTCTCTTCTCGAAAAAATGGTGGGGAAATTAGTTAGTGGCCTAAGATATTTCTAAAATCTACTCGCATTTTTGTGTCTTCACCCTATTTGTAACAAGCTTTGTCAGAGATCATACTTTATATTCAAGTTAAGTTCAGGGGTACCGCAAGATGTCATTATTTCTCTAACGATATTTCTCAATATCCTAAAAAACCTCCTTCGCCAAATTTCTAACCCAATTTGTATCTTCAGGAAGGGCTCATAGAATCAGTCATACGAGAACTTTGACGTATTCAACTGACAAGTCAGTTAAAATACATGTTTTCTTATGAGCGTTGCCACAATCAGTACATGTTCGACAATGAAGAATACGAAAGTTGGTCAACTTTTAACGTACGTTGAATACTTTCAATTGCTGTCAATTGCTTCTTCTTCTTCTTTGTTTTTTTAACTCTTGATGTGTTTTAATTTAAAAGTGAATAAAAATAGAGAGCACACTTTGATTTAATATCCGTCTGCAAAGTATTCATTGTGCCAATCTTAACCGTCGTTACTTTGACTTCAGTTGAATACGTCAAAATACAACGTATGACGGATATGCCACATCGTTTCGATCTGGTACTTCGCAGATTAAAGTGGAATTTTCTATTCATTCGTGACCAAGCTTCAAGACATAAGTGAGACACTCAATCACGAACAGTCTGTGAATGGTTTCATGCAAGCAGCGTTGCTTAAGACGATAGTAACATCCAAAATTGTATGCTATCGCACAGACGTAGTACCGCACATGTCAAACCTTAGTGGATTTGTTGTAGCATCTCTTGATTTATAACAAGCTTTGGTTTTAGATGAATACTTCAGAGCATCTTAGCTTCTTATACATGTGAAATATTTCAGTAATCATCGAACCAAAGAAGCTCATCGGTGACAGAAGAGTATCCAATTTTTATGTCACACTGCAACATTGACGCACTGTGTAACAGAGCACTCGCTTTTAAATACTGAAGATTTCTGCCTACAAAATTTTCTTTATTAAGAGCAGACCTTTTTTTGGTCGATGATGATCACAAAGCGCAATTTGCATGATGGTTATCACAAAGCGCAATTTGCATGATAAATAATTTTTTGGAGTGATCGATCCTGTCAATTTCAATGAGTGACAGCTCAAATCTACTCTTTTCCAAGTTGTGGCACAATGGATTACTTGCATTAGGGTCGCTCCTTGAGGGCCGTTCCACGCACATAAAACTCACTACTAGACAGTTAGATATCACTTAAATTAACATAACAATTCGGGACTGGAAGATGTAGGTAAAAAGATTAGCCATCTGACCCATCTACGTGGAACCTAAGCCAATTCATAACGAATAAAAATTTATATGGAAAAACACTGGTTTGCAGCTGTTAAGTATGTTTTTTAATCGCAGTGCAAAATAATTTGTTGAAAATAAAAACCGTTAGAAATTTTTATATTTAATTATATGAGTTATAAAGTCAATTACAAAATTAATTGAAACCAATTTTTAATTTCAGCAAATTTTTAATTAAAAAAATATTGAGATATTAGTTCTTTCTGTGCACAGCAAGTTAAAGTTCAAGCAGAATAAAATAAAAAAAATATTAATGTTTGGATTACCTTCTTATTGCTTTTTTATTTTTTTGTTTTGTTTTTTTTTTTTTTTTTAATGAAATCACAAAAAATTAACAAAAACCTATGAAATTTTATAGTCCACCTTAAAAAATAATTTTAAAGATTTTTTCATAGTTTGATAATTTTCGTTACGTTAAGCAATCTGTTGTCTATTTTCATTAATTTAATTACTTTTTTTCTGTTCAAACGAATACATGGTTTTTATGGCAACATAAGACAAGAAAACGCCAATATCATGACAAAATTGTTGATATTTTTGTTTTTGTTTTTCGTTCAGGTTTTTAGCATTTGGTCATGTTAACATCTTATCTCCGCATTATTTTTGTTTTTACTAAACATGGACATTACTGAATGACTGACTTACATACTTTAGTATTGACTGACTGATGAGAATTAAAGTACTAAGTGACTTGGTATCGTATCGAAACGTATCGCATGAATGAACAAATGTGTATTTACAGCCTGCCGCCTGTCGTTGTTTGCTGCTGCTGATAAATCCTACAATCTTTTGTACCTTTTTTTTAATAAACACAAGCGAGACTCTAGCGATTAAAATCGTATGAATAAGTGTAGAATAAGTGTCCAAAGGTTTGACTGTTTGTTTTTACTTTATGTAGGTACTTGCTTACACTTACACACATGCTCATGCATGTTACCATTTAGTCAAGTTCTTACACTCAAAGAAAAATCTTTGAAATATTTTACTTTTATTATCTCTGCTCCACAAGAAAGTCATCATCATCAAGAGAAAAAAGTTTCAAAAAAAGAGTAATAATTAAATATTATGCTGCAATTAACGACTTTATTGTTGGCCGGCGAAAATTTAAATTGATTGCTTGGAAAAATAAGTATGAGAGTGCAAAATCATCTAGACCACTTCGGTCAAAGGCTAGCCACAAGCAGTTGCTATGACATTCAAACTTCTCAACTGAAAAAAATTTAATCCTTAGAAGCATAAAAATTAGGATGGTTTACTGCAACTACTGAGCAGTGTAAAACACAAAATTATGTAGGTTTTTGTTATATAATTTAGTTCTATTAATGTTGGAGGGATATGGAAGCAAAGCGCTACCTAAGCGGTCCTTTTTCGACCCCTTTTTTCTCAATGATTTTAGATAACAAATTCCTATTTTATAGCAACTCCACCCTCATTGATTAACGTGCTACCACCAGCTTTTACTTTTAACCTTAGTGATTTCAGACGCTCAACTGATAACTGTCGATATTTTTCCTCATCACGAAGTCCCTAGTAAACCATTTGTCCAAGGTCTAGATCCTCCATAGCATTCACATTCAGCAATTTTCTGCTCGTAGTTCTAATTGTTATGCCAACCAGTGCCAGCCGTTCATACACAATTTATTCAACCGTGTTAGCCCTTTCCAGGGACAGTCTACAAGCATCATATTTCCCGACCACCATCTTGGCCCGATGATACTTGAAATTTTCATGACCTGTTACTAAAATAGTTATCGAGTTAAAAAAACTTCTTTCATATCTGAGCACCATTCGAGCCTGTCTCAATGTAGTAGCCCCCCTGGATCACTGTGAAAGCTCTGGGTTCTGATCCCCAGAAAATCATAGCAAATTCCTTTTTCGCTAATCCATCTGTTGCTTTATTCCCAACTGTACCTTTGTAAACATTGTTCATTTAAGTGACCATTTATTTTAGTTCAAAGTTCACAAAAAAATTGTTTTACTTTTAGAATTAAAGCTCTTTTAGCTTAGAGTTCTTGAATATCAAATTATCATTTAATTCAAATGTTCTTTCGGAATTTTGCTAAAATCTAAACGAAAAAACTAACTAATCCTTGCCTTTATTTTATTATTTTAAAATAATCAAAAATTCGTTAATGAACAGTGAGTCAAGTACTAATGGCCCACCACGAAATAAGTCAGTATTTTTCTTAATATTCAGAATAAAAGAGGAAAAAACAAAATATATTCTTGTTTAAAACAAAGTTATTTGGTATTCAATATAGGAGAAAAGGGTATATCATTATGTTTGTAATTTCTACAATATCTATTTCCGACCCCACTAAGTATATATATATTCTGAGTCCTAAGACGATGTCCGTCTATCCTTCCATTTTAGGGTTGAAATCTACTTTGTCAAGGCACTAGACGAGCTAGAGAAAATTTAAATACCCCAACCGATCAGACACAGTTTCTAAAAATTTTCTATCGAAAATCAGCAACATCGGTTTATGTCCTTCGAGGCAACGGGCAAAACACAACACTTGCCTCTAATTTTTTATATCATTTGGAACAAGAAAGTAAAACCAATAAAAAAACCAAATGTATGGGGCGATAGAGAATTAAAAAATAAGAAAAAACATCGAGAAAAGAAATTGGCGTTCGCCCATATTTTTTGAGTTATGGGTCACTGAGCTTTTCATAGAAAAGTACGACTGTGCACCATTATTTTGAAATATCAACATGGGTATCATTTAAAAGCTCTTGAAGAGATCTTTCAGGAAATGCTAAGATTTTTTAAAAGTGCTTAACCCATTAAGAGCCGGTATTACTTGTTTTGTTAATTATTTAGTAAATTTTTCATCGAAAAAAAAGCAGCTAAAATTTCATTCAAGTCACAATAAAAAGAGCCCAGCATATAAAACACAATAATACAGACTTTACTGACATGATTTTTTGAGTGTAGCATAGTTCACACACATCCATTTACAACACACAGTGCATATTTGCTTGGTTGGCAGCAGGCAATTAAGCAAACATTCCTCTGGCTGTAGGACTTTAGAATTTATTTTGTGTTGATGTTGTGTTTTAGTTGTTTAATTTTCGTTTGTTTATTTAAGTTCTTTAAATTGCACTTCAAATTTGTGCTAGACCATCAAGTTGCAATTTTTCGATGACCAACCAACCAACCATTCATTTACTAGCAGCCACACTTTGTATTCGTCCTCATTTTTGTTGTTGTTTAAACTTCTTCTGCCCATTTTAGTTGGCCGTTAAAAAGCACTACTAGTCGATAGTGTTTTATTTATTTACTTTTATTTTTTTTTTTTTTTATTATTCTTTTATTCCAAGGAATTTTTAATGTGGGGAGTAGAAGTTTTATAGTTTCATGTTATGTTTTGTTTGCACTTTGTTGTTGGTTTTTTGTTGTTTGTTTATGGCTGTAGCCGGAGCTACATATATGAACACATACTTATAATATTTGCGGCAGTTAAAATATAATTTAAGGTTTTGTATGGCTGTTTGTAGCTGTTGTTTTCTCAACTTTGGGTGATGCATGACTCACTTAAATTGAACAACACCGTGTTGTTACAATGAATATAGTGAGACGTGGTGTTTTATACAGTTCTAAATGATTGGTCAAGGGCTAAACTGCAACTACAATGAAAGGTACAACACAATTTATTTTATTTTGCTTTTTTATTTATTTATTTATTTATTGTTTTTTTTTAACAAACAAATTCTTATGCCAGACATTGACGCCGTCAACGTCAACAAACGACCGCCACTGTTGCAAAAAAACGGAGAATTAATAAATAATAAAAAACCAATACGTGTGAATGTTTCATGCTACTCTTCCTCTTCAATAGTATTAATTCTTTGGTGAATATTTTTTTATTAAAGATTTATTTTAAATTTGTTTGAAATTTCTTTCTTCAGTTAGTTACGACATTAAGATGAAGTTTAGGCTACAAGACCAGTGTAGCGTGATTCAGGCTGAAATCTCAACCATTAAAAGGGCAGTTGGCTGAATGAGGTACCACAGGGTATATGGAGAGTATATCCGATCTGTTCTAATAGCAAGGCCGCGACAAATTCCTTAACGGGTGTCTACACGACATCCAGATTGGTCCGTGAATGCCGGACAACTCTAGATGACATGGCGGGACATTCTAACCTGGAACTATTCTGGGAGCCGGCACACTCGGGCATACCCGGAAACATAGTTGCGGACGAACTCGCTAGATCTGGAACTAGGCTGAGAGACCGGGAGATAGATCCACTGGGGGGAGTCCCGTTAAGCTGCCGCGCAGACTAGATGTTCTGACGAGGTCACCTGCATGGTTTTGAGGACAATATAGCCTTAATATGATAGCAGGAGATCTGCAAATCTGCTGAGATTTCCCCGGGGAGAGTTGGACACACTGGTGGCTGTGCTGACAGGGCACTGTATTATCGGTACTCATGCTAGGACACTGAATCTTCCATACCATGACTTCTGTAGAAATTGTCAGGATAAGGAAGAGGAAAAAACAGCAGAGCATTTGCTCTGCTATTGTCCAGTTTTTTTGGGAACAGAGCGGCTCTTTTTGGCAGTTCGAGACTTCATGATCTTGAAGACCTATCGATCTGTGGCGTTGTTAAAACTAACTCGTTTATCGGTTCTTGGGGGTGGTTTGGGGATAGATCTTGATGGTAATATAGGGGGACCTGAATTGATCCTTTACATCCCTTTTTAGACAACACAACGAAACCATTTAGGACCCAAGTGATTCGGTTCTCTCATACCGACAGCCTATGAAACCTAACCTAATCTAGTAACGACGTTTAACAAATCGGGAAATTCCGCTCACATAAATTACCATGACGCATAGTATTCAGGTCGCCCGAATACGGGTTATTGAAACGAGAGATTTATAGCCTTTTTACACTTGTTCACATCTTTCATCAATTTGCCAAGGTGTAACATCTTCCCCATAAAAAATACACAGGGCTAAAAATAAACATTTTTCCAAGATGTTTCTTTCTCATTTCGTTCCAAAAGAGCGAGCATAATATATTTTACAGGAGTGTAAGGAAAAGCTATTTGTTACTTTCGCTCACTTTTAAATGACTATTTGGAAGGATTCAACTAAAATTCGAATTGATTCTGCTTTGTATCCTAATTATTGATCCATCACAACAAAAATTAACAAATTTATAGGTTAAATTGTAACAAAGAGAGTCATTCGAGCAACAATGTCATGGCAATAATTTTACATACAGGGTTTCATATAAAGCTATTATTTAAAAAGAGAAATCAATACTTGTGAATTCTACAAACAGCTGACGAATATATATGAAGCTGAAGAGTATTGTCGGCACAGAAGAGTATTGTCTCCATAACAAAAAACTACTGACTGTCTGTTCTATAAACTTTGGCGGCTTCTAAGAGTTTCAAAACCTTTAGAAAATTTGTCGAATGAAGAAATCATCCCTGAGAAGTCCACCTTTTTTTCAAGACACGATGTATAAGTCATAAAATTTGAAACGCTTTATTACTTACTGGAATAATTCTTACGTTTATATATTATTAATAAGTGTCATTTCATTCGATTTAAAAGAAATACAGAAAAAAGTCCATGGGAAACAATTTGATGTTGAAATTGCACAACTTTGCCCCCACAAGTTATCTTGGTTGAGATAAAACTTTTTCGGCTAAATAATGTATTTTTTTTCTTGATTTCTTTCCTGATCAATACGATTAAAATTTTGCATTTATTTTATGTCTCATTTCCCCCCTCTTCAAACCATTACACTAATCGTTGTTTCATTTCTGCTTTCTCTTTGCTTGATTAAATAATTATTCTTAAGTAAAGAATTTAAAATTTAATTTGAAATTTTAAATTTGGATGAAATTAAACCCTGGTGTAGAAATGCCTTGCTTTAGGTGTTTTTCATTTCTTTCTAAAACCTCACAGGTAGAAATTGGTTTTCGCAAACAACTATCTCCGCCCCATTCTCCGCTTTTTTTTTTTTGCCGAGACATAAAAACCTCCTTTCGCCAAAGGCATTATTTGCCTAAAAACACGTTTCTTTACAACACGCTAAAAAAACCTGCAAATGATATTGCAAGAATTGCCCTTGTTATTGTAAGAAATGTCCTTGATATTTTGGCCGCAGTAGAATACCTAGGAGCCGGCGTAAAACCTGAAAGAGACAGATTATAGCCGAACTAGAAAACTGCAAAAAAAGTTCAAACGGATGAAAATTATAAGCGTAACTGGGTAAGTTTTGGTTGTATTGCTGACAAATTTCAATTTATAAATCGGTCCATAAATCGTAAGTCCCAATTCGCACGATGCAAGAAAATAAGACTGCTTATTTTCATTTTCTTCTTTGAACTTTCATTATTGTTCGCACAGTACAAGTCTTATTGCTTAAATTGTTCAGATTTTTGCATGAATGTACACACACACATCTGTGTTTTTTGACATTACAAATATGGAAGCAAACCGAATTGCAAGTACAAGCAAGTCTGTACTCATTTAATTTTACCTCACCCCGTTGCCGACAACCTAATCAGCTCAGCTTAAATACTTGCATCGTGCGAATTGGGACTAAATGTGTATCAATTTGAATTTTTCTTACGCACAAGGTATTTTGCTTTAAGGTATAGTGGCGCCATCTATCTAAGGGATTAAAAGTTAAAATTTTAAATTAAAGATTGTCGACAATTCTTTAAAAACTACATATTTATTCCCGCCATTTAATACTATCTTTTTCTTTAACTGCTTAAAGAAATAATGGCCGCTCGCCTCAATTAAAATTTTTGAATGGTTCATCAGCGAGTAGAGCGTATGTTGTTCAAATTAAAATTTTGTAAAAATGTCGATCACTGCTTGCTTTACAATACTCGATTTTAATATTTCATAATTTTTGCTTCTTTGAACTTAAGGAATTATGTATGTTCGTCCAGTTGTGTGTGAAAAAACCAAGTTTGTTATTAGTTTTTGGGTTCACTAATGGTTGTTTTTTTGGCATTTCCGATACACACATTTCTTGTATTTTACTACGTTTGTTAGGTCGTTACTTTTTTCGCTTGTATCCTTCACTCTGTTTACATCACTGTCTGTATTATAGCCGTTTTTATACCCTTCACCACAAAAAGTGGAAAAAGGGTATAACAAAATTTATCGTTTCGTTTGTAATTCTTACAATATCCATTTCCGACCCATAAAGTATTTATATTCCGAAATCTTATGCAATTAGGTGATGTCCGTCTGTCCGTTCGTGTTAGTGTTGAAATCAAGTTTGCCAAGGCACTGGATGAGCTAGAAAAAATTTTAATTTGACAATCGATCAGACATAGTTTCGAAAAAGTTGCTATTGAAAATCAGCACGACAAGTGCCTGTCCCACGAAGCAGTAGGCTTAACACCACGCCTACCTCTAACTTTTCTATATCATTTGGAACAATAAAGTAACTCCAATCTAAAAAACCAAAATATGGAGTAATTGCGAAATAAGGAATTAGAAAAAAACGTCAAGTGAAAAAATTGACGCTCGACTTTATTTTCCAAGTAACGGGTCTCTGAAATTTTCATAAAAAAATCGATTGTCAATATGGGTATCATTTAGAAGATTTTGAAGAGATCTTTTAGAAAATACTAATAATACTTAGTCCATTAAGAGCCGATGACATTTTTATATAAAATTATATATCGTATTTAATTTTTTTTTTTCTATTTTTTAATTCTCCGTCGCCGCAATATTAGCTTTTTTTGATAGGAGTTACTTCGCTAAACTAGCTTTACATACATGGTGAAGGGTACATAATATTCTGTATAGCCGAATATAGCACTCTTACTTTTTTTTTTTTTTTTGTTTTTTTGTTGCTGATGTTGTTATTGTGGGATCATGATGCAAATACGACTATTAGCTAAAAGTCGTCACATAATAATATAACAAAAACAACAGCTATAATAACAACCGACAATGGCAATCGAAACGCAGCATACAACACCAACAATTTTCGATTTAGTCATCTTTACTTTGTTGTTGACAAAGTGTGAACAAAACTGAAATGCAAAATTTGCTTGATTGGTTGTTGTTGTTGCTTAACTCTGACTTTCTCGTTAATTTGTAAGAATGATCGCTTAAATACACGTTCAGACACTCAGCTAAATGCAAAATAAATATATTTTTAATAAAGAAATATTAAAAGGTAACTGTTGTGAGAAATGTGAGAGTTTTGGGTTAACAACACAATTATAGCAAATAATTTCATAAATACAATTTGATGTAAACTAATTGCTGTCAGCATAATATTAAATTCAGTTAAAATTTTACTGTTGTAAATCATTATTTTTTATCAATTCGGTTGAATGTTGTTTTTTTTTTTTTTGAACTTGCAGAACTTAGTCATTTCTGAACCGATTTTGGAATTTTTTTGTAATTTGATAGATTATGCTTACAGATTGGTCCCGTTTTAAAAACATTTCATAATCTTAAAAATTAAGGGGTATCCCCATTAAACATACATGTTTCCTAAGTGTAATTAAAAAAAATAATCTAAGAATTAAAGGGTTTCTCCAAAGGTGACGTGTATTGACTCATATGCGCCTCTATAGCTGAAATTTACAAGAAACTGCTAGAACAACAAGTATAAAATTATAATTAAGAAATTAAAGGGTGTTCCTTTATTTGAAGTAAATTGACCCCATTGTTTGAACCGTTACATACAAACTACTTTAAATATTTAATAAGAAGTGTAAATATTCAAAATTATAAATTAAAAGGTGTTACAATAGTTGCTCTAATTTGATATGTATGACCAAACTGTTGAACAGTTGTAGACAGTTGATTGAATTTTGCACACAACCTTAATTCCTAAGTACGCTATAACAAGTAGCAAACTTGAAATTAGAAATAAAGGGTGATGTAATTTGACCTATATGGCCCTGTCTTTAAAACTATTACAGACAAACTCTTGAAAATTTGACAGAATGTCCATTACTATATCAAGTATAATAACAAGTATAAATATTTAAAATTAGATATTAAAGGGTGCCCTAATGGTTGTAATTTAATATATACGGCCAATCTTTTGAACTAACGCCTAGAATTTAAACAATTTTTTTTTAGTGTTTAAGCACTTAAAAGTGTAAAAAATAAAGGGTGACCACAAAACTGCTGAATTTTCATACTCAATCTGCATTCGTATTTTGTACTACGACGTATAAAAAATCCTGACGCAATCCTTCTTGAACATAAAAGAATATAATTGATGTATAATTACCGTCCTAAAGAAATATGATTTTAAGTTTGTCTGTTTTAATGTCGGTTTTTTTTTTTTTTTTGTTTTTTGTAAGAATTATTTTCTTAAGTATATAAAAAAGAAAAATGAAAAATTGTAAAATTGTGTATGCAAATACATTAAAAGACAAAAAAACTTATTATAGAAATTTAATATTATCGTTTTTAATTATGGGAAATGCTCAAATGTTAAGGACTTAAAAACCTCTATAAATAATAAATGCTTTGAAACACAGTTACATGTAAATAAAAATCAACTTCTGTGGAATTTTAATTTACTAAGGTAGTTAATTCGGAAAACTCTTAAGGCCCAACTATAATGTGCATAAGCTAGCTTGAGCTTATGTCAAAAACCCAACGAAAAGCCTGTCAAATGCTTATGTAATTGGTATTAAGTTAATTGGATTTATTCCGCCAGTAAATAAAATACTGTTGTCATACCTTTCGGTGAAGACCGTCGTCACTGGCTGTTTATTTAGTACGATTGGCGAGCGCTTTCGATGTAAAGACATCATTTTCAAGCCGCGTTTTGATTAGTACTGTACTGTACTACTGTACTAATCAAAACGCGGCTTGAAAATGATGTCTTTACATCGAAAGCTCTCGCCAATCGTACTAAATAAACAGCCAGTGACGACGGTCTTCACCGAAAGGTATGACAACAGATTATGTAATTCTTTGAAGAATTTTTTGTGGCTACAATGTACTTACATATAATAATAATAATATTTTTATTGAGACTTTCCAATTCGATTACAATTTTCTTGTATATTTTTTTTTTTACAATGTACTTGATCATATTAGAACTATATTGGTCTTATTCTAATTTCAATGAATCAGAATACTCTACGTGTTAAAAATGAAATGGTATAAATAGTTAATAACATTACAATTATTTGCGATACGCGAAGACTTGCTCATTGTCTTTAAACTATTGCTTGCAGAGAAAATCTGCGTAGACAGATAACAAAACAAAATAAATAAACAAAATTACCTAAAACTAAATAACAAAACACAAAACGAACGTTCGTGTGGAATATCCGCGAACAGTGAAAATTCATTAATAATCTGATTTATATAGTAAATATAAATGTATAAACGCACACAGCTTTTATTCTAAATGAAATGGAAATTTTCATTGTAGAAAAAAGAACTGTAAGTTAATATCGCAGTTGACTTTGTTTAAATTTGCTAATAATAATTATATAATATATATATATATATATATATATATATATATATATATATATATATATATATATATATATATTTATCAGGTACAATGTGATTAACCCCTATGGGTACCTGGGTTGGATTTTTTATAAAAAGCTGGCGGAGAATAAGGATCTGGATCGTTGTCATAGTTTTCGCACAGGATACCCACTGGCGACAGGTAAGATGACTCAGTCCATGTATGCTCTACTTCTGAGTTAAAGATGTCAATCATCAGAGAATTGTCATGTTCAGCAAGCTCTTCTACAAATTTTTTCTGTAGAGAAAAGACATATCTGCAGAATGGTTTGACATTCGATTTTTTGTAGACATACTCGTTTGAGAACCTCTTAGTTGTATTTTGATAATGTTTCCCAATGCATTTTCTAAGAATTTTGCGTTCGAAGATTTCCACTTCTTTTGTAACTATTGGTGAAATAGAAAACCAGATGGGAAATCCGTAGCTTAGGACTGAGCGGATTGCTGTTTTGTAAAGGAGCAGTTTTGTTTCCTGAGGGAAATATTTATTGCACATGAGACTGTTTAACGTGGCTGAAACTCTTTTTGCTTTTTGCAATGTTGTCCTTCCATGGCTGTTAAATTTCATTAACTTGTCAAAACTTATTCCTAGGTATTTTATTTGATGTTTAAAGGGAATCTCTATTCCATCAAGAGTTAGTTGGAGACATTTACTTTGAGGCACGACGTATCTTGCACAGTTTCCGGACGAGTTTCTGATGCATATGGCCTCAGATTTAGCAGCATTGATGTTGATTCCCCATTGTTTATAATAAGAGCTTATGAGGCCAAGATGGAAAGCAGCATTGTTTAGGGCAGATTTTGGAGACAGGTTGTGGGAATATATCAAACAGTCATCAGCGTAAAGAAGTGCTGTTGAATTATTCGAAGTATGTGGAAAGTCATGAAGGAAAAGATTAAATATATAAGGTGCTAATACACTGCCCTGCGGCACACCACTATTTACAAAACCAAATTCTGAGGAGGATCCATTTATTTGCACCTGAAATCTACGATCACACAGGTAACTCTGAAAAATTTTTGACTAGGTATGGGTCGGTGCCCAAATTGACTAGCTTATAAAGGATACCCTTGTGACATGCTGAGTCAAATGCTCTTTGAATATCTAGGGAGATTGCGACGGTGCAAGTTTTGTTGCGAAGATTGTGAGTTACGTCGCTGTGAAACTTCAGTAATGCATGGTTGGTTGAATGTTGTTTTTTAAATCCAAATTGCATTGGTGATATAGGATCAATTATAAAGCCTTTTTCCAATTTTTCTTTTAGGACGTGTTCAAGTACTTTTCCCAAGTTCGACAGCAGAGATATTGGCCTAAAGTCTACAGGTGTTGAGCTGCTAGCTTTTTTCCTAATAGGGACGATGCGCGCAGACTTCCAAACACGGGGAAAGTATCCATTATTAATGCAATTATTGAAAATAATAGTTAGAAAATTTATGGCTATATCTGGAAATTTATTCATTATGTAATTTGATATACCATCAATACCGCTTGATTTTTTTGATTAACATTTTGAATTATTTGTTTTACAGCTTCCACATCCGTAAAGTGGTATTTATCTGGATTTTCTAGGGCATTGAAGGAATCATCAAACGTATAAATATGGTTAGTGATAGATTCCAGGTATGATGATACACGACTGGAGAGGTCTCTCACTGGATGTTCTGGAACATTTTCTTGAAAAATAGCGCTATATAATCGCGAAAAATTGTTGATATTTCTGAGCTACTGGTTACCATAGTAAAATTGTGATATATTTGGTGGCAAAATGGAGATTTTTTCTTCCTTGTAATTTGGTAAACTTTTTTAAATGCTGACGGGCCAGGTTTTATATTCTTAAGTTTATTATTAAATCGTTTCGCATTTTCTAGATTAACTAATTCTTTTATAATGTTTTTTAGAAGTTGTATTTGCTTTGAAAGTATCAAATACTCACTATTTTGTCTATTTCCAGTCCGATGAAAGATATTTTTTAATTGCTTTTGCCATTGATGTTTAATTTTGTAAATTTTTTTAATATTTTCAGTCAAAGGATATTTTTGATCAGAGATTTCAATTCTCTGTGAGTGATTAGTGTGAATGGAATCGAACGTAACATTAAAGTCGTTGATAAAATTTTCAATTTCGTTCTTTGAAAGATTTTTATTTGCAGGTGGTATTATTTGCAAACAGGCAGAATTCATATCACTTCTAAATTCAACCCAGTTGGTGTTTTCATAGGATAAAAATACATTTGGTCTGTTGAGAATTAAAGTTGCCGGATCAAGATTTACGATTAATTTAAGTGGGAAGTGATCTGAAAAAGTAGGCAGGCTTGATATTGGGGTGTTATTGGTTACGAGCTCGGGGCTTAGAAGAAAATGATACAAAAACGAGGCACCGTTTAGATATGAAGGAGTAGTATCACATATTCGTATGATATCTAATGAGTTGTCCAAGAGCCAATTGCGTAGACACTTCCCATTTGGATTATCGGAGTGGTCACCCCAAACTGTATTTTTTGCATTCAGATCTCCACCTAGTATGAGTCCATTAAAATTTGTGGATTGTTGTAAGATTCTATCAAGAATTTGATAGAATAACGATGGGTCGAAGTTGCTTGGAATGTATAAGGAGCCAATCAAGAACTTTTTAATTACATTATTAATTTTTGTTTCGATTTGAGCAAAAATGCTGTTTATTCCAATATCAATGTTGTTAGCACGTTTATATTGAATTGTATTTTTTACTAAAATGGCAACTCCTATCTTGGAATAATCATATCCAGCAATTTTAATTTTTTGATTTTTTTTGAGATGGCATTCCTGTATAAAGGCAATATCAATGTTGTTACTGTGCAGTGTATTTGCTAGATCTATCTGCCGAGACAAATCGATAAGTGAAGAAACGTTGAAAGTTAGAAAGTTAATAGATCTATGGCCCATATGAACTTTTAACTTTATTTAGAAGCCGCAAAAATTCATTTTTGGCCTCATTTCTTGGCATATTATGATAGTTGTTAAGAAAGATATTGATCTCTTGTTCAAGAGACAATTCCTCAGCTTCTAGAAAGAGGTTGGATAACCTTAAGAACTCATTTATGAAAGATGGTTTCTGCGTTTGAGTATTCTGCTGATTAAATAAGATTGCAAAAGATTTACCAGGTGAAATTAACGAAGATGTTATAGAGCGCTTGACATTTCTACTGATAGCTTCTTTTGTTTCAAGAGCCTTGCGGATTCTTTCCTTACGGTTCTGAACATATTTCTTAAAAATGGGACAGCCTTTCCAGTTTGCTGTGTGTCCCTTTTCCTTACAATTTACACAATAGGGGTCTGTGAGATCACTCTTACTTCATTTACATTCACCTGGTAGGTGCTTTTGATCACATTTCACACAGTTGTATTGAGAACCGCAGTTTTTTGCTACGTGGCCCCATCGTTGACATCGGTAACATTGAGATTCTGTGGAATTTCTCTTAGGGGTTTCCCATGTAATGGTTTGGTGTAGTATGTGTTTAACTGAAGAAACATCGCTAAGGGCTTTACCAGGCTTAAGCGTTACTAACAAGAGACCTGTTTCAAAATTCAATTTCAATGAGTATGGGGTTGTGAATTTTGCAACTTTTGCTACCACGTCTGGTATGCACTCATCAAGAGCCGTTTTAACTTTATCAGTTTCTATGCCATTATACAGACCTCTTAGAACAAGTGAGACTTGTTTCATTTCTTTAGGGGTGAATGAATATGCTTGGACAGACTGTTCACGTAATGTCTGCAACATTGATGAGTGCGCTAATGGATCTGCAAAATAAAGCTTACTTTTAGTACTGCTAACTTTTTTTATTTTGAAAATAACATTGGGTGCCTTTGCCTGAAGTTGTTCAACGATACTTTTAATATTAATATTATAGAGAAAAATTGGAGGGCAGAATGATTTATTATCCCCTTGTGTTAATTGAACATAGAGGCTACTGTCTTGTTTTGGCTTTTGTGGACGGATGGCGGGTGGAACATTTTCAACCTCTAATCCAGCAAACATCGCAAATCTGTTTTGGTTGTTGGGATCATACCTCAAATTTGTCAAGTCAATGTTTGTTGACGATGCAATTCCCTCTAAACGTAACCTTTTAGGTATGTTGGTCGCGCCATTTGCAGTATCTGGCGGTCGTTGTTGAATTATTGACGATGTATTCTCATCCATAATGGAAATTTATCTAGGGTACCATGAAGCAAAAAACTGCCGCTGAGATACCCGTAGAATCCGTTTTGGGTATTTAAGAAATTTAATTTTATAATTATAAAGAATTTAATTTGTAGACAAAAGAAAAACACGTCCGAACAGTTTCCTTACTTTCGCGCCAAAAAACGTACTTACATATATTTAAAAACTAATTTGCCACAGTTGCACATTTATGTTTAAATCGTAAATAAAATTTGTAAGAAAAAAGGCTTCGAAATAATATATACATATATTTAATAGCATTGATCTAAATAAATGTATTTTCTTTTACTTATATTCAAAAAGATTCGTTAAAAAATGGCATTTTTTTTTTTTTTTGTTTATGTATTTTTGGCCAAAAGTGCCAAAAGATGCAACGATGTGCATGATTTAATTCGAAAGCAATTAAAAAATAAGTTTTATAGCGAATTGTTATAAGAAAATGCGTCCTTTCTTCATATAAACACTTTTTTTCTACATTTTCTATTATATTAAAAAAAATTCTTTTTCACTGTTGCTTTCCATTGCAATTTTTTCTTTATCAATTTATGCATGTGTACACCAAGCGCAATCAGCTGTTTCGGTACGGAATGTGCGATCAGTTTCGTACATTGCATAAGCAAATGACATTTGACGAAACTTGACGAAAAGTTCTCTCAAGTAGATTATAGTTTACCACATTTGATTTGTATGTATTTCCACAGTTGTATAAGTTTGCAAAAGCTAGTATATGCACATTATAGTTGGGCCTTTACTTTACAACTGAATTTTTAAAAGTTATAATTAGCATTTTTTTATATAAAAAGAGTTAAAAGATTTATTTCTGTGTAATTTAATATTTGTGGTACAATACATTTCTATTTCATTTATATTTTTATAAGTTTATTAAACAAATTACACATATTTTGTTTAATATTTCCAAAATATTTTTTTTTTCTTTTTTGTATCTGGGGCAACGCAAATTTTATTGTTTACAAAAAAATATATTTCTAATAACTCCGGCAAACGTCAAAGCTTTTGAAGTGGAACTTTCTTCTATTGTTTTATCATGAGTAAGAGTGTTATATTCGACTATGCCGAATCTTATATATCCTTTACCAGAGGGGGAACCAGTCCCCCGGTATGCAGACACTAAATCTGGACAGACACGTTGGGTACTTGTCGAAGGGCTGACCAGTGCTTTTAGTTATACTGGAGCCACAGGAATTGGTGGCCCATCTCTGTAGCCGGTTATTGGTGAGGTCCCTTCGGGGTACATGTGGTGGCTGTTAGTAAAAGTTCGGTGTCCGCAGGAGGTGTGGTGCTGTGGTTACACTCTCAACAGACGGAGTTGGATAGTCTCCAACCCTCTAGCAAGGGGAAAAACATGGTCCTGCGAGCTACGTTTTTCAAATTTCAACTCTGTTGACAACGCCTGCAGGGGCGCTAGTCTACTCTTTATGTTTCATTCAGTGGTAAAACCACAGTCAGCTTATGGCCACATGGCTAGATATCGGCTCAAATCTTGATAACGTATACCCTTCACCATATGCGTAAATCTAGTTCAGTTAAAAAAACTCCAGTAAAAAAAATAAATATTGGGTTGACAAAGAATTAAAACAAGACAAAAAAATTAAGTACTTTATAAACTTTTAGATAAAAATGTCACGGGCTCTTAATGGGTTAAGCGTATTTTACATATAATTCATGATCAGTATGGTGAGAAAACAAAACGAAACACAATTTTTACAAACGTGAAAATTGTTTTCTCTCTATTTATGTTCACTATTTGAAATCATGTCATGTTATAATTGTTGGCAAATAAATCAGATTTTAAAATAAATTGTGATTTATTACAGAACAAATGTGACAAGGATACACCTTAATTGTGACACTAAAGAATTACAGCACTGATTGACTGACAGGGCAATGGAGAAACCCATCTGTTTAGAATAGAAAAATTCTATTTAAAATAAAACAAAAAAAAATAAATGTAAATCTTATATTTTTATTCACTCGTTTGTAAATGAATATTGAATTAAAAACCCCAGCCCTAGTTTATTGAAATGATTCGATTAATACGAAATCAACACCAGCCCTAAATGCAGGACCTTAGAGCAGTGAAATCGTTTGTGGTATATTTGTAAAGCTGCTTACACTTACGTTAAATATTTTTAAAAACAAAGAAGACTTTCGAAATATTTCTTTTAAAAAGCAATTGGCTTAAGAAATCATTAGGAAAAAATGCCATCAAAATTTATTTAATAAGATATAAATTATTCGTAACTTTTCTTGCCGGAGCATTCAATGAAAAAATAAATTTACGGCAAAACTATTTTTTTAATTTTGTGAAAATTTTCAAAGTCTTAAATAAGTGGTAAGCTGTCGCAAATTTATTTTCAAATTTGTTGCATTAATTTTTTTTTTATATAAGTCTGTTCAGTCCAATAAAATACAATGAATTGGCCTTGTTAAATGTACCTTGAATAATTTCATAATTTTTTAAGTCAAACTCCACACATAAGAAATTTGTTGTAGTTTTTGATACACGATATTTGATAAAAGAAATTTCAGAGCAATTCAAAATCAATTGTATTTATAATGTCATCTATTATGGTTGACTTCCTAAATGTATTAATACAAAGTTTATATACAGTATTGCTGCTGTATTTAACTCTTACAAAGTTGCGACACAAAGCATCAATTTAGAAAATGATGCGCTAGTTGCTCGGTTGCAACGTTTCTAATACTTGTTTGCGACATTTTGGAATGGTATGCATTGTAAAAATTTGGTATCAGGGCATTATGAAACACAATACATTGTACGAATACAAAGCAACTGACGTTTTGGAAGTCAGCCTATTAGTTCGCCTTGTTTGTCCATAATTGTTAAAAAAAAAAAATTTTAAGTAACAAATTCATTAACATTTCTGCTTCGGCATATATTCTTCACTCTATATATTTACACGTGCAATTCATGCAAATCAGGCGCCAACTTGATTTTCTGTGATCACATTTTACTGGGTGAAAAAAGGTGTAAGAAGAAATATTATTTAAAACATAAATCATCTATAAACATTGTGTCTGGTGAAAAAAAACGGCAGCAAATGTCATTACACTTGTTTTCAATTTGTTTATTAGACTGCAATCGCAACATATGTTGCTTACAATTTGATTTTTATCATTTGAATTGTCAATTTAATGTGTCACATCGATCTTGTTTAACATTTTCAATGCGAACATAATTAATATAAGAAAACAGAAATACATAAATAAAAAAACTGTTGAATTAAAAACAATCGCTAAATTTTCGGATTCTCATTAACATGCCTCGTTAAAACTTGTATTCATAAGTTTTAAACAAAAAAAAATTATTTTTTTTAAGCAGATTTCAAAACTTCAAAGAACTACTCGCACTATAAAACATTGTAACTCTGACTTTATTTTAATATGCAACAATTGTTGCTAACTTGGTTATTGCTGCTGTTGCTTCTTGTTGTAATTGTTTGTATGGAATCGTTATGTTTTTATTTATTTATTTGTTACTCGCAACAGGTAGCATGAAAACAAATGTCTGCCTAACAAGTTGGGGAAGGCAACCCATCAAAAAGTGTTTTTATAAATTAACTTTACAAATTTGAACAGAGTACCCAGCTCTTAACATTATTTAGCGACTTTACTTATATCTAATATAATACCGCGATTCAGAAGAAAAAAATATTGTTTGTTTTTTGCCCTTAAAGCCTGGTACTCTGTTCATTTTTTCGTGCGGAATGCTGTCAAACTACATTTATAAAAAATTTGTATGAAAAAGTCGTGAAAAAATGCTGCAGAAGTAGTACTCTGTTTTTACTGAGGAAAAACATATGAAATGTTTCTAGCAACATTTTATCAAAGCTGTGAAATAAAGCAAAAAGGCATTATTTTGATGTGGAATTTCTTAAACAACAGCTGATCATATGCTTTTTGCTTACATTTCTGAAACAATTTAGTATACGTAAAAAAAATAAAACGTTAAATTTTTCCAAATCGCGAGAAAGACACCACATTTTAAATGTCAAATTTTCCACATGAAATAATCAATGTTGCTCAACAATTTTCACAACTTTGAACAGAGTACCAGGCTTAAGAATGCAACATTATATGCTGTTAGTTGCGATTCCACGCGATAAAAGTGCAGCTCACACTATTTTGGAGATTGCAAAATATGTTGCCAGAAACATTTTGCAATTGGAAAAAAATGCTGCCATTTCTTAATTTTTCTAAAATAGCTTTAGCAACATTACCTTCTACGTTTTTTTAACAAATATTTTTTATAAAAACATTTGCTCCAAATGCTCAAATTCAATTTAAAACACTTGCTTTGTTGAGAAATTCTTCGAAGTATTACAGCCCTTTAAGATGGCTTTTAAGAGCTTAAGATCAAGCTTATAAAAACAATGTTGCAGACAAAGCTTATATTTATTTAGTAATGTCTTTAACAACTTATTGCAGAAAGTGACACAAAAAGTTGCAGTTACAATACAAACATGCCCTCGGCTGTCCACTTTTACACAATAAGGCTTTTGTTTTCCCACACCTAAAGACTTTAAGATTCATTAAACATTTCTATATATTCAACATTTATTTCTTGGCCTACCTTCACCATAACATACACCTGCATTCGTATTTATGCCGGTGTATATGTATTGAAATATGTGTATTTCTAGCACTACTTGAAATTCCACAGGGCAATTGTTAGTGGGCGCTTAAGCTACATTCCTCAAATAGTTTCACATTCATATTGAGTACGCGCGCAAACCGATTTTGTTTTAAACATAAAAAAATCACTTATAAACACGTAAATGAAGTGGGAATGAGGTGTTTGGACATTAATAAAATAAATAATTGAAATCAAAATTATTATTAATGTTTGTAATTGCGTTGCCTTTTACCTACGTACGCACTTCAATACAAAAAAGTATAAAAATAATTAAATATTTGTACAGGTTTAGAAAGAATAAACAACAGCTTTTAAGGAAAATATACATGAATGGGTATTATTAATAAACATACAAATGTTCATAAGTACATAAATATAAATAAATACATATAAACGTTCAACTTAACTTCCTTTCACCAGAAAATTTTTTGAGAAAACATGATTTTTAAAACATCAATATTTTGAAGACTTTTTTTAACCGACTTCAAAAAAAGAAGGAGGTTATCAATTCGACTGAATGTTGCTTTTTTATGTTTGTGCCTGCAGAACTCAATCATTTCTAAATCGATTTGGAAAATTTTTGATCTCGTTTTAAAGACAGTTCATTATCTTAAAAAGTAAAGGGTGTCCCCATACGACATCCATGTTTTTAAGTGTATTATGAACCGTAAAGCGGACTTCTTTAAAATTAAAAAAAATGTGCATCACTATAGCTTCCAATATAAAAAAAACTACAAAAGCAAATTTAAAAATTAAAGGGTGTCTCCATAAATCACGTAAATTGACTCATATGCGCCTCCCTAACGCTTAGAATTTAAACAGATTTTGTTTTACTATATCAGCAATAAAAAGTGTAAAAAATAAAGGATGGCCACATAACTGCAGAATTTTCTTGCTTAATCTGCCTTTATATTTTGTTCTACGACATTTAAAAAATCCTGAAACAATCTTTCTAGAATATAATAAAATATAATTAATGTCCTTACTATCACTGACTTAAAATAATATTTCTGATTTTAAGTTTGTCTGTTTTGAAATCGGGTTTTTGCGCAAGAATCGAGCAATATCATTATTTCCTCCGAATTGTCAACAACTCTTAATAGAATTTATTGTTACGAGAAATAAGATTTAAAGTCTTTAGAAATCGATAACAAGAAAGCTAATGTTACCTTAACAATATGATCGATTATTCCTCAAAATAAGTTGTCTGCTCTACCACTAACAAGAGTGATGTGCGTGAATATAATAAAATAAAAAGTTAGCTTACCGCGGTGCTTGAGTGTTCGACAAGGAGACGATCATGAGTTCGATCCCCAAACACAGCTTTGTATTCAAAATAGATTTTGCTTATGAGTAGCAGGGATGGGAAATATTATTAAAAATGTAAATAAATTAAAAAGAGTAGCTCTAACCTCCCGAAATCTCGTTTAGAAAGACATAACAAAAAAAAAGATGCAACAGGATATTATGAGTTCAAGTTTTTCCGAATATCTTTGCTAAACAAGAAATCGTGTAGTCTGAACTGTTATGTTTATTAAACAGCAGATCGTGGGAACGAATCTAGCCAAAGCCACTCAGAAGGTTTCGCTGTTAAAGGGCACCCGTTTGCTAAATAAAACGCTAAGTATGTTAAACCTTGCCCGAGTCGCGACTCTTATCTGAATTTAATTTAGAGCAGGATACTAACAAATTTGATTATAAAAGTTCACAATGCTGTCAAGGATATTTGCGTAAGTATAAATCCCTATTAACTATCTCAAATCAATCACATGCTTAGTAGTCCCTGTCCTAAAGTACATTACTTGTTTATAACCCTCGCCACAAAAAGTGAAAAAAGAGTATAACTAAGTTTGTCATTCCGTTTGTAATTTCTACAATATCCATTTCCGACCCCATAAAGTTCTGAGTTTCTATGTATAGCGTAATCGATTGAGCAATGTTCGTCTCCCCGTCTGTGTTAGTGTTGAAATTAACTCTGCAAAGGCACTGGATAATCTAGAGAAAATTTAAATACGCCAATCGATCAGACATAGTGTCGAAAGAGGTGCTGTTGGAAATCAGCACGATCGGTCCATGTCCTTCAGCGCAGCAGGCAAAATACCACGCCTATCTCTAATTTTTCTATAACATTTGGAACAATGAAGTAACTTTAATAAAAAAAAGAAATATATGGGTCGATAGAGAATCAAAAAAGAAAAAAAATTTCAGATCGCCAAATTTATCCGAGTTATTGGCTTCTGAATTTTTAAATTTTTTTAAATAAAAATATTGGTATCATTTTAAAGCCTTTAAAGAGATCTTTAAAGACATACTAAAATTATTTATAAACGCTTCTTGACGTAGCTCAGCTCATTATTCAGAGATACAACAAGCATCAAGATATTAATTATTAATGTTTGAAAAACTGTAACCTATGACACCTCCTCTTCACCATACTTAGCAACAAAATGTCTTCATTATTTAGTTATTCAAAAGGCTACAAAATATCCACATGTTACGGAAATTTTACGCGACGACTTTTATGTGGACGATTGCATCAGTGGGGCTGACTCAATCAGTACAGCATTAAAGTAACAAAGGCAATTGAGCTCTCTTCTAAGAGGTGCTGGTTTTAAGCATTGGAAATAGTGTTTAAAGCGCTTAAAGACCGGGAGATCTAATTGGACTTATAATACAACTCAGGTTGCTCGAATTAAAACATATCGGATTAATATGACTACCAAGGTCCTTTTAGTTATGTGGACGATCACAAAAGCCAACGGCTAAAGGTGTGACAAAAAGAACAGTCAACTCAGAACTTATCAATATGTTTGATTCGTTAGGGCTTTTTGGGCCAGAAGTCGTACAAACCAAGATATTTTTGCAGTAGCTGTGACAACTACTATTTTCGGAGGATAAAGAATTACCTATCCATCTGCAGAACGAAACATGGAACTGTTAAGCAAATTTAAGATCGACAGATTCGTACTAAAACCGGTAAAATGCCAATTCACACGTTTGTAAATGCCTCTGAACGAACTTATGGAGTAGCAGTCTACATTCGCTAAACTTACAAAGACAAAACTTTATTAAGGAGATTGATATGTTCCAAGTCCCGGATAGCACCCATTAAAGAACAAACGTTGTCTGGGATGAATTATGCGCCACGGTACTTCGCGTAGAGCTAACGAACAGAGTAAAGCAAGATCTTCGCCTACAAAATGCCGCAAGCTTTTTTTGGCCAGATTCAAAAATTGTTTTTACATGAATAAATTCATCAACAGCATCCTACCACACATTTGTAGAAGGCAGGATAGCAAAATTTCAAAGTTTAAGCGATTCAAATCAACGAAGACATGTCAGCTCTGAACAAAACCCAGAGGACGCAATATCTCAAGATTTTATGTTCGCCTATTTCTTTCGGAACAAAAAAATTTAAATGACTTACAAAATTACGAAGAGTCGTTTAACCATCGAAATTCGTTCAAAACTCCTCAACACACAATCGGGTATGTATTGAGCTTTAAAAAATTCTAAAACTACAAAAATTTATCGTCCAACGAAAAAGCCACTCGACGCATACGAAATAGAAGAAGTTGTGAACATTATCATCAAGATTTTTCAAGCTACGGAATTCGGTGAAGAATTGGATCAAGTCATTTGGCCTCATTAAATCCATTCTTGGATGAGCATTAGATAGTGCGCGTGAGTGCATTTTGGAAATGTAAATCCCCGAACTTACTCTTTTGGTTACATAATATTGTTTCTCACGTGTTTGGAGTGTAGTAAACAAAGCCTTAAAATTGGACCCAGGCAACGCCGGGTACAATAAGCTAGTCATTCCCACGACAATTGTATCTTCGCTACGGAACGACCCGAGTCTTTCTCGGCCAAAGAATGCAACCCAGCAACAGCTATAAAAGCCGAAAGTTTTTTCCTTAGGAAAGAACTCTCGTCAGCTGCAGAGCTGTTACAACAACAACAACATCAAGCTGGTATCATATTAAAAGCAAAATGAAATATTCCGATGGCATAAAAAATTCCATTGTTAACACGACTATAAAACTTGCTGAAATTTTAAAACAAAATTGAAAAAAATGGCATGGAAAAATGGTATAGTATAAGTCTGGACTAAATGTGAAAATAAAAAATGAATTAAAATTTAAATGAATTAAATGAATTAACATTTACTTTTTTCCGCTTAGTTTAGAAGGAAGCAAAATCAACAAATGTGCAAGACGAGTTGCAGAGAGAACAACGAAGAAATGCTTAAATTTGTGTGTGGACTTCGTCTTACCAAATTAATATTGATAAGTTCGTTATATAGATGATGTTTACAATAGGTCTGTTCAGTAACTTTACTAGCAAAAACTAGCAGCGAGAGAGTAAAACAGAAATTTCTTAAATTATTCTCACAATTGTAAAAAAGTAAATGAACGTTTTACCAGCAAAATTAGTACGGCATGACCATTAAATAGTACCTTTTTTGAGAGAATGTAGTAGAGTGCATATATGTATAAAACAAAGACCACCAAAAGCCAGAAAGCTGGTAACCACACGAAAAAATTTAAAATAATATTCAATGTAGCCGAATAGCAAAAATAAATACATAAAATGTTTTAAATTTTTATTTTTAATTTATAGGTAGGGCCTGTTCGTAAATGCATCACTGCACTGCACTGCATATGATGCGCAGTACGTTCGTAAATGCAAAAAGTGGCAGAACTGCAAATTTCATTTGTTCGTAAATGCATCACTCAAGTGTGGCGATTTTAATGACTGGGGCCATTATATCAACGCCCACAAAGGCACTTTTTGCCTTGTGGGTGCCGCCCCCTTGACCCGTGGATCTTCAGGCGCTGAGGACGGCAGACTGAATGTTATAGGCGCATGGAACCATAAATCATGGAGACATGCTAGCCTACTACGGATCACGGATGTTATTCCTGATCTTATGGATTACCGCACCCCAGAACCCTCCCTCACAAGGAGATCTCTTTTTTACCTGACAGAGGACCACTCTCTTCCATCCCGAGCACTCTGTGTGTACACGGATGGCTCCAAGAGAGGGACGAGAGTTGGGTGTGGGGTATATATTGAGGAATTTGGGATAAGGATGATTTTCAGACTTCCAAATGAGTGTAGTGTTTAACAGGCGGAAATATCTGCTATTAGAAAGGCGGTTTGCTGGTTGAGGTACTATAACATATCCAACAGGGATATTTTCAGCTGTACCGACAGTAAAGCCGAAATTACGTCCCTCAAAGGTGTGTTCACCACATCTAAACTTGTCTCTAAATGCCGGACATCCCTTAACAGGATGGCGGAGGTTTCGACAGTCACCCTAAAGTGGGTAAGGGGACATGGGACCGCTTTAGGAAGCCTCGTTGCCGATGAACTAGCGAAGAGGGTGACAATGCTCGACGAGGGTGACATTGACATTTTCTGTAGCATACCCCTCTCTGCTTGCGGACAGCGCATTGACGCTGCTATCTACGAACTGGCCCAGACCAGATGGTCTAACGAGTCGACATGTTCGACCGCCTCTGTCAATGCTCTGCGCTGGGGTGTATACGGCTGAGATATCTTGGTCAGCGGTACTATAAGAACCTTTCTGATATATCAATGGGTCCAGGTAGGATAAGTTCCTTTTTAAGGTACTGTGGGTGGTTTAGCGGCCCACAACCGGACACCGTGACTCATTCAGGGGATGAGCGCACACTTTCGTCGACTGGTCTAACTTAGCAGACTCTTCTCTGCATTTTCCTCGGGCCTTCTCCGCATTCTCGGACCCGCGGTTCTTTTTTCTCTCCTTTTTTTTGCCCTTCTTATCTCTTCTCTCTCTGTTTCTTCTTCTCTCTCCCTTCTAACAGCAGGTAACACAAAGGAACCAATCAGTGGACCCAAGTGGGATGTGGCAACACGGCCGCCTGCCTGACTTAACCTAACCTATCACTCAAGTATATTATGCGCAAATAAAATCAAAAGCTAATCATAAAAATGGCTGATACAATGATAACATATTATTATTATGATTTAGATGTAAAAATATTTATATTAAAAATAATTTTAACTTCACACATGTGTATAACTTATTTATAATTAAACATAATAATTGTACTACTCTTCTCTAACTTGTATTGAACAGAAGAATATTGCATTGAATGTTTTATCACTGGCTTGCTTACTTTTCATTCTAAAAAAAATACAAACACCTGCAAAGCTCGAAGAATCGAAGCCAAATTTCTGCTGTTTAACATTTTTGTGTTGTATTATTTTTATATTATATTTTTATATTATTTGTATATTCAAATACTTAAATTTTCTTCAATGTTACAATGTTCTTTTATCCGACATTTTTTAAGGAAGTTATTTTGTAAACAAAAGTTGATTACACCTGTTTGACAAATGCTTGCAAGTAAAAAATTTAATAGCCAAAACTTGCAGCAAAGTTTTTTCCCTCTCAATATTTACGCTCTTTTTTCACTCTCTACTTGCAAGTTTTTTGAGTACGTGAACACGTTCTAGTAACAATTTTTAGTTACTGAACAGACCTAATGTACACAACTTAAGGAGGACAGATGAGAATAGTGCTGAAGGATGTAGCGATCCAGAAAATGCGACACCACATGCTGCAAGTAATTGTAATAATTGTAAATTTTTCTTTCTAAAAATTTTCAGAAATCAAACTTAAAAATGAAACTAAGCCAAAAAAGTAAATTTTAATTTATTTATAATATCCGCGATTCAAATCCTGATTGGGAAAAAATAAAAATATATTAAGGTAATATTGCAATTGGCGATTGTTAGTTATAAATCTAATTTTTCAAAAAGGCTGTTTTGATAAATGATAATTAGTTTGATTCCAATACATTTAACTTTTCTAAATAAAAAAAAAAATACACTGTGTAAAAGGAATATAATTTTCATGTTATTAATTTTCATTTAATTTATTTTAATTTTACCTTAATATTATTTTCTAAACGCTTTAGAAATTTCAGTAAAAATTTTTGTGCTGACGCAAAGTAAGTAAAGCATTTTTGTCACAAAAATTTGGTCAAATATATATGTCTTACCTTTCTCAGAAAAAAATGGTACATTATGGGGACATATTTTTGATTTCGTGTAATAAGATCAGCTAGCTGGGGTGTTAGGTGACTTCAAATCCCAGACATCAAGTTTTACACCTGTCTGACTTAAAACTAATGAATTATTAAAATTATCAAATATAGATCTATTTACAAAAAGTGTTAAGATTTATTTTATGCATAGTTTTTTTAAGATTCTGCGATCAAAAACAAAAAAATTTGTTTTAAAAAACAATTATTTTTGAATTAATTGTAATTAATAATCAGAAGATTTCATTAAAATTTTATTACCATTAGTAAAAAAAATTATAATTAAAATAAAATCATTAGCATTAAATGGTAGTTAAAACTCTTTAATTGTCATTATCTCAAACAATGCCAATGAAATTTCAATGGTAGTGAAAAGATCCCAAGTAGGATGTACATTTAGTTTAAGATAAATTTTTTGCAATTTCATCCCTGATAGAAATTGCATTTTCTATATTCGGTGCTTTTATTATATTTTCCTCATCTTCGTCTACATCTTCGAAAGTTGTATCAGAAGACAACCAATAGTTTTTGTGCGTAATGCAAATGTTATGCAAAATACAACAGCTTATAACAATTTTACTGGCTTTTTCGGGGGTGTATTGCAAGCCCGTGGTGGAGACTAAACATTTGAAACGATTTTTCAAAATATCGAAGCAGTTTTTTATTATTTTTCTTGCTTCGAAATGTTTTTCATTAAACTTATGTTCATAATTTTTTGTTGGATTTTTATAAGGAATCATCAGATAAGGCTGCAGCTTGTAAGCAGAATCACCTTTTAAGAAAAAATCATATTAATTATGTGGTTTAGAGACGAAAATAAAATCTAAAATCATCATCAAAAAAAAACACGCACCAATAAGCCAAGTATCTGTTTTGCCTAGAGACTGTTTCATTTTAAAGTAATTATCCGCAGAGCTTTGGTCCCAGACGTAGGCATCATGATAAGATCCCGGCTGATTGGCGTCTACATATTTTATAATCATATCATGATCACAAATCTTAAATGGATTGGATGAATTTTAAATCCTGATTTATTATAAACATAATTTCATACCCACCATCATTACATTCAGGCTACAAAATTCGTTTCGGTTATGGTAAAGATGTTTAACCTCTTTGGCTGGTGTCTTTATTTGTATATGAGTGTTGTCGACACAACCTATTATGCCAGGTATTCCCGTAATTGTGTAAAAATGTTCTTTAACGATATTTTCCTCTTGTAGGTCCTGTTCTAACTTTATCCATTTCCCATACAAGTGTTCCTCAAAAATATCTAACATTTCGTTTATTACCCTTGACTTTTGCGATTTTGAAATGCTTAAATCATATTCTTGGCTAATAGTTGCATGTTGTCCACCCGTCGCTAAAAATGCTAAAAATATCGCCAATTTAATCGGTGCTGGAGTGTGTGTAGATCGATAGGTAACTTTTAGCTTTGGTTTTATTTCTTTAAGTAGCACAGAAAAAACTTCTTTGCTGACTCGAAAAGCTCTTATGAATCTAAAACAAAAAGAAAAAAAGAAGACAATCTTTAAAAGTTCAAATGAAAATGTTAATAAATAATCATACTTATCATCTGGCAAGCTGAAGACTTTTGGTGCATGGCGCAAATTGCAAAAATGTAAAAGATTATCTTTGCTGTCAACACTTGAATCCGCAGAATTCTTATGTGATGTTTCGGTTGCAAGAAGACTTTGTGTTAAGGACAAAGCTATTTCCTCTCTTATTGAACTTGACACCGTAAATTCATCATTAGAAGTATTAGTGATATCATCATCATTAAAATCGATATTATCATTATCATTGTCGTCAACAATATCAGTATCATTGACCCAAGTGTCGTTGTGCGCAATACAAATATTATGGAGTATACAGCAGGTAATAATAACTTTGGCTGCTTTCTCCGGACTATAGTACAATCCTTTCGGTGTTATTAAGCAACTAAAGCGGGTTTTTAAAATATTGAGACATTGTTTTATAACATCTATTGCTTTGTATAGTTTTTCATTAAATAACTTTTGATACTCTTCTTCTGGCTTTTTATAAGGGGTCATCAAATATGGCAGCAATTTGTAACCTAAGTCGCCTGTTAAAAAAATATAGCACTGTTTCACGTTTGATTGATATTAAAAATTCCAAATAAATTTCCATTTTAAATATAAATTTTTGATTACAAATTTTATTCCGTGGATTTTATAAACCTCTTTAAGGTTTTATTTACTTTGTATTGTTTTCCTTGTGAGCACAAACTGTACATTAAATTAAACGTATGCCGCCAAAAAAGAAAACAATAAAAACAAAATTAAAACGTTTTCAAAAAAAAAAAAAAAAAAAAAAAAAAAAAAAGTTTTGTTTATGTTCATACACTGATTAGTAATAGGTCTGTTGAGTAACTAAAAATTGTTACTAGAAAGTGCTAAAGTACTCGAAAAACTTGCCAGGAGAGAATGAAAAATGAAAAAATTTTACTGGTTTTTACATTTGTTTATAAAATTATTTTTTTTTAACAATAGGTCTGCTCAGTAACTAAAAATTTTTACTAATTGTTGCTCAGATTCTCGAAAAACTTGCAATGAGAAAATGAAAAATGAGTGTAAAAATGTGTGAGAGAAAAATTTTTTGCAAGTTTTTGCTTGCAAAAATTAGTCAAACAGCTGATTCTTAATTTTGTTTACAAAATTATTTTTGTAATATTGAAGAAAATGCAAGAATATCACAATTAAGAAATTATTAAAATAATATTATTATAATTAGTATTATTTTCAAATTTTCCTCATGGTTAACATCAGTTTACTGGCTTATCGAGGTCTATTGTTTTGTTCTTACATATCATTCGTAAAGCGTTCATTTACTTTTTCAGATTTTGAAGAATAATTTTTAAAAGCAGAGCTGAAAGGATTATAATAGAAGCAGCATGAAATGAATTATTGGTAAAAACTCTTCGCTAAGCTTGGCATAACCTAATTCAAAATAATTTTTAGATTTATGATATGAATGATATGATATTGATGGAAGATACAATTGGTTTATTTTTTTATTGGTTTATTTTTACTTTACTTTTTTTAAATGTTAACAAAACCAAAATCACCTACAAATTTATGCGGACGTTTTTCAAAGAAAATAGGAAAATTAGACTTCACCAGAATGTAATGCTACATAAATTTTCTGGATCGCTACATCCTTCATTAGCATATTCTTCGCATTTATTTACCTTCAGTTGTGTACATTGTAAACATCACCTATTTAACCAACTAACTTTGTAAATAAGAATACGGGGATTATCCATAATTCCACACACAACCCAAAGCATTTTATCGTTGTTCTCTCTGTTATTCGTCTCGTGCATTTCTTTGCTTTGAACTAACCTTCGTAATGCTATTTTATTTCGTTTTTAATTATTCATACTTGTTTTCTCACATTAATATATGTAGATGTTGTTTCAATATCGTATTGTTATTATTGAACTTTAACCAAAAATTAATTTAATTCTTTTTTATTAACATAAAACAGTTTAAATAATAATTATATCTTGAATAATTTTAAATGAAGCTAAGTAGTACTTACCAACAATCCAAGTATTACATTTTTTATTATTATAATTTGTTCTAAAATAATTATCTGCCCTACTGTAGTCCCAAACGTAGGCATCATTATAACTTCCCGGATTGTTACCATCCACATATTTTATAACCATATTATGGTCGCATATCTAAAATAATGAAGTTTAAGTAAATTTCGATACAGATCTTTTTTTTTACCCACCATCATCACATTTAAACTAGTAAAACCTTTACGATTGTTGTAAAGATGCTTAGCCTTTCTGTCTGGTGATTTGATTCGTACGTGCGTATTGTCGACACATCCGACAATGCCAGGAATTCCTAAACTTTTGTAAAAATTCAGTTTTGTCAAGTTTTCCTCCTCTTTACTTTGATCTAATATCACCCACTTTGAGTACAAGTGTTGTTCAAAGATATCTAAGATTTCACAAATAGATTTGGATACTTGGCACTTACTCATGGCCGAAGAATGTTCATGATCAACGGTTGCTACACCAGTTGCAATGAACGACAAAAATTTCGCCAGTTTAATTGGTGCTGGAATGTGTGAACTTCTAAATGTAGGCTGCATATGTGGTGTAATTTCTTCGAGTATCATGGAAAACACCTCTTTGCTAATCCTAAAGTTACGAAGGAATCTGAAAAGAAATGTGTTCATATTTATATAAGAAACTTTTAAGTTACAAAACTTACTGTTCCTTTGGGAGCTCCAAAACATTTGTGGCATCGCGCAATATTTTGAATTGCAAGTGTGAATTGTTGCTGTTGTGGAATTGCAATTTTTGTTGGGTATCATGACTGTTTTGAGCTAATTTTTTATAATACACAGACTGCGGTAAAAATGAAGTATCTTCGCTATCACTTTCACTTGAATCTGTAAAAAACAAGGCAACTGATGCAAACATTTAAAATCTATTTTGTATTAAAGAATTTGTTTACAAATAAAATATTTTTTCTTTCTCCGGCTTTTAGACTTGGCACTACAAAATATTTATTTCAAGATTGCCATATCCAACAAAATACGATTAGCGATTTTTAAATTTTTCAGAAAATCGGTATTATAACGATTTAAAATAAAAAACGCATATCGTTAAAAATACACGATAAGAACTTGAAATGGCAAAATAATTACTCCTAAATCGCATTTGCTAGAATTTTTGAAGGCTTTGTAATACAAGTTTATAGTGAGACGAGCTGGTGCAGCTTTTTACAGTTAAACTTTAAGATAAAAATCTTCAGGAATTTGCTTCGTTTGCACGCTTGTCAGAACATGGAAGATTACAGGGAGAGGGTATTTATGTGATAAATTTGATTTTATTTAAAATTTTTTCTGTGTGCCTGGACTTAATGTTGCCAAACTTATACGCTGTATTAAAAATACCCACCTTTTAGTATTTATTTATTTATTTTATAAATCAATTTATAAAATAAGCAAAGGCCCCGGGAAACTAGACCATATGCGCACAAGAAAGAAACGTACTATTTTAATATTTAGTAATTATATACTACGTAAATGATTTTAAATTATACATATAGAACTATCTAAACATCTTGAATATCATGCTTTCGAAGACTATGCTTTATATGAGCTGAAAACTTGCAAGTCGTACAGTCCATTATTTCCTCCAGCTAACCTTTTAAGTTTTTTTATCCGTATTTGCCAAACCATATTGTGATAAACAATGCTTGACAGTTAGCAACTTCTATTAAACTTCCTTCACTTTCCTGAAGTTCAATACAATGCCCAACAACAATATTTCATACGCCAACTGATTAGAAACAAGTAAGAGTGCTATATTCGGCTATGCCAAATCTTATATGACATTTGCCATTTATCTAAAATCTAGTAAAAAAAAAAATTATAGAGACGACAGAGAACTAAGAAATTCAAAAAAAGAGGCACATAAAAATGCCATTAATGGATGAAGCATTTTAAAAAAATTTTAGTATTTACTTAAAGATCTCTTCAGAGTACCGTAACTCGGAAATATGGGCGAGCGCCAATTTTTTCACATTATGTTTTTTTGATTGCAGTTTCTTCATTGTTCCATATGATATGGAAAAATTAGAGGCAAGCGTGGCGTTTTGTCCGCTTTGTCGAAGTACATGGACCGATCTAGGTGATTTCTAATAGCACCTCCTACGACACTTCGCTGGCAAACGGTCTTCGCTCAATCTACTTCGCAATAAGAAACAGCAGTTTAAAATTAATTAACTATATTGTTATGTTTTTTTCTGTTAGGCAACCGTGTAGATTTGTTTTGATTGCAAATACCACTGTGGCACATTATAATTTGTCTATTTGTTACTCTGTTTTTTGGGCATTATTGCTTAGGCATATTTCTTATGTATTAAAGCAAACAATCTACTTCACCAAACATTTTTTGTTCAATTCTTTTCCACAAAAAAACAAATTACTAATTTGATTACAAAAGGTTAAAATTTCTAGATAGATTAACAGGAATAAGTAATTTGAATAAATCTAACGTACAAAGCATACCAAATGAAAAATGTTCTTTTTCTGGTCTAAAGTTTAACAAAATTTTAAGTAAATGCCCAATTGTTAGCCCCTTGAAGTTTTCTCCAAATCCTCAAAATGATGCACTAAAATCATTAAGCACAAGAGTCCACGCCCTTTTTTATATTCTTTAATATTCAAAGATGGGCTACATACAATAGCACATAAACAAATACCAAGTTTAAGGAAAACAAATTTTTGCGGCATTACACCAACTAAAGCTTTTTGTAGTTGTTACGTAAAACTTAATCCTGATATTAAATCTAGTTGCTTAAACAGTCCTTAGTTCTCATTTCAATATGGAATATTCTTTTAAATAACAATTCACCAATCATCTCGCGGCACTCTATATGTTTCATTGTTACTCCTTATAATATTAACACCTACACCATAATATGGTATAATATAATGGGAACCATCTGCCGGCCGAACAATTTGTAAAGCAATCAATATAATATCAACCAGTTGTCCAATAAAGAAGCCACCCAAGGTGCAAGCTTTTAGCAGTCCCATGCCATAGTAGCCTAAATAGAAACGATCTAAGCCAAACATGCCAGTAAAAACGGAAAGTAATAGCACTGTATCCAAGTGGTAGCCATTTCTGAAAAGAAAAAACATTTTAAAGTTGCAAGTTATACCTGCCACGAACAATTAAACCTACGTCCATTTGCATGGCAATTCCTTGGTAAATGTATTGTTGTTAGTGCCTATGCATTCTATACCATCTGCAGCCACACACCACACTAAAACCAGAAATAATATATTTAAAAATGTTTTCTTAAAGAGGTTTACAAAAATATTACCTTTTGCCACTCCTGACTGTTGACAACCAAAGAATTGTTGAGTCTTTGGATCAATTTGTTTTCTACCAGGATCCGGGCACAAATACTGTCCCATTAATAAAGTGGTACAGTCGTAGGATGCACCAGCAACTAATGAAATTATTAAAAATATTATAAACAATGATTTTATCATCATAAAAAAAAATTATTATTTTTGTTTGGTATTTTTTTTTCTTGAAACTGTGAGCAAGGTTTTACAAGATTGCCACCTTTTGAGTATTACAAAAGATAGAAAAGAAAAGAACAAAACTCCCAGCGTTATTTTTAAACAAGTAATTGCAATTTAAAAAATAAAGTTCATGTAGAAAATAAAGTGATATTTTTTGTAACCAAGTTTATGCTTAAATAAAGATTAGAGCTAACGCAGTAATTTTCAAATTTTTTATTTATTTTATTTAGCTGATAATTCTTAGAAAGCTGAACTGAATATTTTAATTTTTGGCTGGAAATTTTAAATTGCTGGGCTTAAGCAGAATTAGTCTTTACTTTCCGTTCCGTGACGAATCAGGTGATCTGTTCCTGTTAAATAGAAAATACGTATGTATTGTTTGTTATTACTTTGACGTTCTGTTCCGTTTCGTTCGAATCAGTAGACAGTAGAAAATACAATTCAACGTTAAGTTACTTGGAAGTTGTTTGGTAGTGTGAATGCAAAATTGTAAACAAACCATTTTTGTCATTGTAATACTAGTTTATTTTTTGTTGTGTTGTGTATTGTGCTTTCTTTGTTTATTATAAACAGCTGATATGTTGTTACAGAAAAACTAATTACAACAATTTAAAAAGCAGAACGGCACGGAACAGAACAGCAAGAGAAAGTTAAGACTAATTAGGCCTTTAGATTTTAAAATGCTTTATATACAATTACAATTTTGGTTCTGCACATATACCTAATATGAGATTTAAATAATTTAAAATCTCTTCAAAAAAAAAACTGTAAATAAGTATATAAATATATATAAACCCCAATTTCAACCAGGTTTTGAACTTTTGTAATAATAACTTATTAGAGTGGTAGCCAAGGTACATTTATTTTATTAGGTACTGGCGTCTCTACAATAAATATAACATTGCAAAAGCTACATAGCTATTAATTGTTGCTTTGCACATTGATATGTAAAAAAGGGAGGAAAATATATTTGCAAAATGTTAACATTCTTGACGTTTCGAACTACAAAGCAGCAATAAAAAGTTGTTCATTTTTCAATAGTAGCAAGGAAAAACTCTAGTTGCCCAGAAGACAATTCTTATAAAAATAAATGTAATATGCTGGTAGCCCTCACATTTAACATTCCAACTGTAGATTGTCTGTTAAAAGGAAAACAGAACTGTTAAATTTACAGTGTTTGATCAAACTTAATGAACAATAAATAATTTTACCGTGGTGTGGTGCATTAATACAAATATTGTCATTTTATATTATTTCGTAGGTTGCATTAATAGTTTGCTTTACTCATAAAGAAATTCTATGTAAAATAGCAATTTAAACTTTCTTATCACTAAACAGTTTTTATCTGTAACAGAAATGGACTTCTGGGCTTTATAGGAGGACAAAGGAGGTAATTATTTGTGGAAGTAATTTTAATTGTTGTAAAAATTCATTATTAATTTTAGAACAATTCGTATTAAAATTACTAAAACTAGATAATGTTGTTAAAAATACGTCACGCTTTGTTGGAGGTGACCAATCATCCGAATGCCAAACAGTCTGCAATAATAATCAACAATGAAATTATTATTACCTCTGGTTGCATTTTGCAACCCTACATTAGGCCCATGTTACCCTTTGTGGCGGACAGAACTAATGAAAATGTTTGCGCCAGCACAAAAATCATACACAAACTTCAGCAATGTAAATTGGTAAATGCACAGGACGACCAAAGTGAAGAAGCCAAACATTTAAATTCTTTGAGCTATCAGGTCACATTTGATCGTCGTAAATTGCCAGCTGCTAGAACAGAACGTAATGCGAACGTACCTCATATTTTAACACGATACCGAGCCAAACTTCTTTACGTGTTTAGTTCCCAGGATATATCAAGAAATTTGCATAAAATGTTGTACTCCACAACAATTGCTAAGTGTAATAATGAGGTTCTGTTAACCTCCTTTTTAATACTAACAATGCGTCCAGCCAAAACTAGTAAATCACCAGAACGATTTGAACGATTTTTGGAACATATTGCACATTACTTAAGATATAGATATCCCGTTAGGCCTTTAGATGATGTTCTTACAATGTGTTCACCTTTTGGTATGGAAAATTTTTACAAAACAATAAGTATTGGCAAGATATCTAATGTTATTGGAAAAGATGGTTCCCTATTTGTATTGTCCAATAATCTGCCGCTGGGCTGTGAGGGTTCAGCTGTTTTTAATAATAAACTGTATACGTAAAACTTAAGGAATTGGAACGAGATATTGAGTGTTTTTTTTTACAGACGTTTAATTGGTCTCATCATCTGTACGGCCTTTCAGCGCAACAATGAAAATATTCAAATGACCATTGCCGCCAACTTTGCCCATCTTTTAAGAGATTTTATGAATCAGTTGGGAGTAAAAATAACAACTATCATGTTGCCTAGGGAGCCTTCAAATTTTGCTTGTAATATCAAAGAAATTTTATGAAAAGCGGCTAACAAAATTTTTATGATTTTGTTTTTTTTTTATTTAAGGGGAGCGTACATTGGTAGTAATTGAAGTTAACGGAAGCCAAGGCACTGGAACACTTGTTAAAGTTCAGAATAAAAAATTTATACTGACCTGTTCTCATGTCGTATTTCAGGTAAATAATTTATCCGCAGCAAACTTGTTTTTTTCTTTTAATATAAATTGGAAATGAACTCTGGATAGAATGTTATATATCAACTGAATTCAGAATGAAGGTCCAAAATAACTCGCTGTATTTATAAAAATTTTTAATTTGCGGGAAAAAACTTTATTGAATTATATTATTTCTTAGGTGAATTCTAAAGTGATTTGTCGTAGTGTCGATGGCGAATTTGAAGCAGATGTTCTTTGGCGTAATCCCCACTACGATACGGCATTTGATGTGGCCCTACTTTCCGCACCCGACGCCATACCTGAACGGTATTGTGTACGTTTAGCTCAATCAAAACCGTCTTTGGGTCAGACGATTTACAATGCTGGTTTTCCTTATTTTGTTAATTTTAATTTGAAATACGATTTCAATCCTTCTATTTTCCAAGGACGAATAATCAAATATACACCAGCTGTTATTATGTCCGATGGCTGTGTACAGGCAGGCCAAAGTGGTGGTCCCATGTTTGATGAGCACGGTTGCATCATGGGCATTTGTGTTTCAAACATTAGAATGGATAATATTGTTTATCCAAATATTAATAGTGCGGTGCCTATTATAACAATACGTTCTATTTTGGAGGACTATGCTAAAACAAATGGTGAGATTTTTATATTTTGTTTATATGTGTATGCAAATGGAAGTAAAAAATAACTACATGTTTTTTTTAATAACTATAAAGATTTTTGATACAATTGATTATCTGAATATTTTGTATTTTTTATTTTTTTTTTTTTTAGATTTATGCATTTTAAATAATTTAGTGGCTAATCAAGACATACAACGAGTTTGGTCTTTAACTCCTCCTCCCATAATTAGTAAATTGTAATTATTATTTTTAAGATCAATTGGTTTTAGTTTAATAAATTTTTTTACGCTTGGCCTTAATTTTTTAATTGCTAAATGTTTTATTTATGAAAAGTTATACAAAACTTTTGAAATACTCTCGAATTCCTCTATTATAAAACAAAGGGATCAATTAATGGACCCAAGTGGGCTGTGGCAACACGGCTGCCTGCCTGACATATTAAAGGAATACAAACAAATTCTTTATATAAAAAGACCTGTACTAAAATCACTTTTATAGCAAAGTGATTTCTAATCACAACAGAGTTTTATGTGTACAGGAAACTATTGTTTTAAGGATTTTAATTTTAATAATTCTTTAAGTTATTGTAGGAATAAAAAATCAAAAATCAAAAAAAATATATAATTTTAAATAAAAATGTCATCGGCTTTTAATAGGTTAAGAATTTTTAAAAATTTTAGTTTTTCCTGAAAGATCTCTTCAAAAGACTTTAAATGGTGATACTCATATCTTCAAAATAGTGTAAACAATCGTTCTTTTCTATAAAAAGTTCAGAGTTCCATTACTCGGAAAATATGGGCGAGCGCTAAGGAGAATGACCGATCTGGCTCATTTTCAATAGCAAAATTTTCGTAACTATGACTGAATGATTGTCGTGTTAAATTTTTTTTTTAGCTGATCTAGTACCTTTGGCTAAATTGATTTCAACTCAAACACGGACGGACAGACGAACATCCTTCAATCGACTTCGCTATGTATAACCTTTTTCCATCTGTGGTGAAATAATAAATAAAAAGCACATTTTTAAAGACACTTTGTGCAAACGTTATTCTTTCATAAATACGAAGAAATATAATCACTTCCAAAATTACCGGACTTACAGACAGACCCATATTCGCAGTTTCCTCGAATTTATGCCGCTTTTTGCAAATAGCTTGCGTATGTTGCTACACTTTCGAAAATCTACTAAAAACTAAGGTATGTCATTTTATAATTTCTTATTTTTGGAAAAATTTTTAGGGCTTTAATTCTTTAATTTATGGGTTCAAAAATATTTATCAGAAAACTCTACAAGACACTAAATAATAAATCAAAACTTTAAATTATTAACTATTTATTGGATTTTACTAAACAAGTTTGATTGATTCGGGGGTAAAATTAAGTTTCTTTCAGTTTTTTCTATATTTAAAAATGACTGTCAAACTTCGGAGATGATTTGCTATCCATAACTAACAGATCAAGCTTCTTAGAAATTGAAGGTACTGACTACGCATTTGCTTCATCTTTACTTAGAGACGATATCAATATTAAAGAATCTTAAATGCGCTGAGAGGTCTCAGTATTTTGAAACTGTGTAGAAAAAACATATTTAACTGATACTGCTTTTGATATTCTTAATTGTATAAAAAATGATATACAAATCTCATACCTGGGGCAGTCCTTCGACGTCTATTTCCGAGCTAAATAGTTTTTGTGTGAAGATTAAAATAGAAAGTCCACCACTTATATTTCCCAGTACTGATTCAAATAAACAAAAACTGCAATTAAATTGTTTGCTGTATATTATATATTATTATGTTGCAACAAAGGCTTCTTAAATCGATAAACATATTTAAATTAAATGATATTTATTTATTAATTAAACAAGAAATCCCTTAACAAAATTCAAAACAAAAAAAAAAGAATGTTAACTTTTAATTTTTATCGACGCAATCATTAACATGACTCAACAAAAAAGTTAAGGATTTAAACGATTTATTACAAATAGGACACATATGCATTGCTTCTGGTGGCTGGGCAGTAGATGGCGAAGGTAAAACCTAAAAAGCATTATAAAATGTGAAGTAAATTTAATTTAAATAGTTTTAACACAAACTAACATCTCTTACCCTTATGGGTCTTTGGGGATTATTGAAATATGTTTGAGCAGCAGCTGAAGCGGCAGTAATTTGCATTTGGTTGACTGAAGCTGCCGATAACCTTTTTTGAAAAGCATCTGCTTGCTTTTGATGTTCTTCAATGAGCTCTTGATTTCTTTTCTGCAATGAGCGTAAGTCTTGCAAAATTTGTTGTTTTTCTTTGAGAACTGTTTCACGACTTTCTTTTTCCATTTCAAAATCTGCTCGATGCACTAAATTTTGTGTTTCTAGTAATAAAATACGTTCCTTTTGTTCTTCATATGCAAGTTGTAACGTTTTTAAAGAGTCTTCTAATGTTTTTATTTGTTGTTGTTTTTCTATATTAACTGCTGTAAGTTGTTCAATTTCAGTGCGATTTTTCTTAATTAATTCCTCGGCCGCCGCTAAATTAACACCAAGGCAATTCAATTGATCTAAATACTGTTTTTCAACATCTTTAAGGTCTAAATTTGAAGCCAAAATTTCGGATAATTGTGTTTGTAGTTCTTTTATCTTAACTTCATGTTCACGATGTGTTATAAAATATTTATTAAACTGTTCATTTTTTGGATCGTCTTGCTTATGTGGCACAAATTCAAAGGAAGCCTTGAAAAATTATGATCACACAAAGAATCTTTATTAACATGTTCTTAAAAGAAGAATTAGAATAAATTTGATTTACCAACTGCTGTTGTTCCAGTTTAATAATTTGAGCCCTCATATTCTCCAATAAAGCGGTTTTTTCGGATAATTCCTGCACATTTTCTTCACGGTCCTGTTTACGTGCGATTTCTAAAGCCTCTATTTGCATCTTAAAATTACTTTCTAATTCTTTATTTTGTTTGCGCAACTTTTAGGAATAGAAAATAAATAAATTATAGTATTTATTAATAATATTAAGATAAACGATAAGTTTAGATTTTACGTAATTTACAAAATCATTAATCATTGAAAAGCTTAACATAACTGTAGCAAAAAAGTTTAAACTTTAAAATTGCGTCTGCTGAAATAAAACAGATCTGAATAATTTGTTTCCTCCACCACTAACAAGTAGTGTTCGCTTGTGTATGCCTGTGACACACTTGCTTTAAACAAATGTAGAGCAGCTGCATGATCGTTTTCTGTTCTTAGCATCGATTCTACATCAATTGCAGGCGAAAATACCACGCTACAGTAGGGTTCTTTTTCCAGCATCACGAAGTGCAGTTTTTTTTAGCCAGCCCATCAGCCAATAAGTTACCACTTGTACTCTCGCGTCTTTTTGCCCAAGTAAGGGTGTTTGTTCAAAACTCCGCCATCCCACTATAGGTTGTCTTGACATTTCTGAACAAGGTTTGATGTAAAGTAAACATCAAGAAGAGATCTTGCCGTTTTGCAGTTAACACACTCAAATATAATAATACTACACTACGTGTAAATTGGCCTTGAAGGCTTCCTTCTATTGATATCAAATTGAAATAAATAAATAATTATTCCTATTCGAAATTCCACTATGAGTGGCCTTCTTTTTAGCGGATACTTATTATTTAGCAATAATTAAATGCAGCGAAAGGAAGTTTCCTTTTTAGAAAAAATTAATTAATCAGTTTAAAGTTTTGAAACCAAAAGTTGGTCACACCTTTAACTTGTAAAACGTTTCCTACATTTTTGTATTTTTTTATTTTATAAATTATAACTAAGCGGTTTAGAAATCGGAATCAGTAGTTTTTGTATAGCGCGAATATGAATATATTTGCATTTTTGTTAATTTGTATTGCAACACAATGGTCACATTCAAAGTGGGACAGTTTAATTTTTGGCACATGCAATCACTTTTTTCGGCCTTAAATCTGAATTTTATAATATCTCATATTGTTTAAAATTTTATTACGAAAAATTGTATGAAATAAAAAATGAAAGTGTTGGTGCTGAAATAGTCCGCACAATATTTAGAAGAAATAATTTACAATGAAAGTCTTGCCACTGAAAGCCATTAATATTAGAGAAAAACCACAAACTGAAATACGCTTTCGCTCAAGAGTATGCAAATAAAGGTGCGTCATTTCTGGTGAAAAATAAAAGCTGTTGTTGTAAGTTTTTCCGATTTTTTCGATGCTTTTATTATCTTCTTAGGTTATTTATACAGACGAAACAAAAATAAGCCTCTTTGGACCAGATGGAAAAAGATGCGCTTGGAGAAAACCTCCTACTGAACAGTCAAGTATAGTGGTGGTTCTCTTATGATATGGAGTTCTATATTAGCGGCTGGAGTTGAGAAAATACATTTTATAAATGGAAATATGGACTTAAAGTATTATATAAACATTTTAAAAGAAAACGTTAGCGAAAGTGCCGAAATCCCAGGCATAAACAATAACTTCGTGTTTTACCAAGACAGTGATTCCCAACATAAATCTGTGAATGCACGAAATTGGTTTTTTTATTTTTTTGTTGCCCAAAATTAATGAAGAGTCCTCTCCAGTCTACATGCTTGAATGTTAAAGAGCATATGCCCACATATTTATAAAAAAAAGAGTATCTAAGCGGAGGCCAAAAAGTATTGCCGCGTCGAAGGAAGCGGTAACAGAAGAGTCGTACAATATTGAACCAGATTTTAGCAAACATTTGATGAAAAGTATACCGCAACGTCTTCAAGCTGTAATTGTCAGCAAAGAAAAGTCAACCAAGCATTGAAAATTAATTTAACAAGAAATAAAAATACGAAGACTGTAATGTCCCACTTTAAGTGTGAGCATCGATGAATTGCATTAAAAAATCGTTAGTATTGCAATATTTTAATGCAATGACTGAATTGTTTTTTTATGTTTTTGTTATTGTCGATGTGAGAGAACATAATTTTCAAGCCGCGTTTTAATTAGTCCATTATTTTGTTTTACAAAAATGGCAACCAAATTTTTTCTCTGAGTCACACTTTAAGTGTGATTAGCTTTATATTTCAATTTTATATCCTGCAGTAATAGCTACTATCAGGAAGATTTTTCTCTCTTCCATAGTTTATATTCTATTTTTTAGCAATCATTTACTTAAGTTGCAGAATATAATTACCTCTTCAATTTCGTCCTTACACTTATCTAATTGTTCTTTGTATTGTTCCTCTATTGTTTTTATTTTGTCCTTCCATTGTAAAGAATTGTAGTAGAATTGTTTCATTGTATTATTGGCCTTTTTTATTGTCGCTTAAAAATCAAAAGAAAATGAAAAATTAATTATTTAATTAAACATTAATTCGATACATACTTTTTAGCTGGGTGTACTCGGTGACCATGTTCTGTAATTTAACCACATCTTCTGGACAAGCCTCCATGGAAATACTTGGAAACTGCGAATATACGCTGGTCTATAAACAAACAAATAAAAAAGTATTAAAAAACAATTATGAAAAAGATGTATGGGATTTTCATAACAAGCAAAGTTAAATCAAAATTATTTGGGTTATTATTTCATATTGCTCATATGATTTTTTTTTTTTTAGCTAAAAGGCATTTTGTTTAAAATGTGAGTGAGTCAGTCTGTTTATTTATGCGGATGACATTTTGGCAGCAGCAAATAGATAAAAGTGGACTGTGAAAACACAGCTGCCTGTTAAACCTTGTAGCTGCATTCTTCACACCTTGTATTGGAAATGTAAATAATAGTCATGTTAACAGCAAGATACTGAGAAATATTGGGGCACCTTTTAATAAATAATTTTGAATATTTATGCTTGTCACTACTATATTCTGTCACATTTTTAGGCGTCTATAACGGTTCAAAAGATATGCCCATATAGGTTAATTTACATCACCTATTGGGACACCCTTTAATTTTTAGATTTATTTTTGTTTTACTTTTTTGCTATTTAGAGCTTTAGTAATATGCAGCCTTTTTAATTTTAAAGTCGTGCACTTTACGTGTTTGAAGATAAAGTCATTAGTTTTTCATAACTAATTTCAGAAATTTAAAATTTAGAGTTGGCCATTTGCAGCAAAGGCTCGATACAATATGGTGCATTCCTAGGCAGCGAAATGGATAGTCGCACTAAAAACATCTTATTTTTATGGATTCAAAATTAAAAAAAAAAAAAAAAAACATAAGTAAAGTGAAGAAATTTCCGGTCGCCCAATGTATCTAGACAATACTGGAATCATTTAAAAGCTTTTAAAGATATCTTTCACGAGGTGCCATATATTTAATATTTGTTTACCGTTTAAAAGAGCACATGGCGTCCAGTTATCAAGGGACATTTATTATTTTATAAATTTTCTTATAAATAACTGTTCTAAACATAAGTTTCTTTAGTTGGAAATTATTTTTAATACTAAACCTACCAGAATATCCGCTTTTTGAGACTTTAATTGAAATTGTTAAATTTCATGTTTTTAATTTTCATGAACTTCCTGTTCGTTTCTTTTCCTATAAAATACAGCTGTTTATTTTTCAATATAAATTTCTTTTCTTCTTTCGTTTTTCCTGATATGTACCCTACCATTGTCTATACTGACCGGACTTTTGACCGTAAGAATATATATGAAATTTTATGAAGGTATCTGCATTAAAATGTCAAACACAAAAACGGTTGTTTTCTAAGAAAATGTTATTCAATTGTGTTTTAGAAAAATACCATGTGCTTACAGTTTTAAGTTGGTACAGAGCGACTGCTGGTTACTCACGAGGTGAAGAAGAATAGCGATCATTAGATTACTGGATCTATACTCAACCAAGGCGAAATATTTTTTGACGTGATTAGTTAGTTCTATTTGTAATAATAAAATAGGCTACAAACTTTGGGTAGGTAGTAAAAAATTTTTGCATTTCATTGGTGAATTATTCAAAAACACAGTCAAAAAACTAGCTTTAAAATGTCAATGCACAAAAAAAATGTTAAAAGAAATAAATATATAAATACGAAGCTATGCTCTGAAGTAGATGAAGAAGAAAATTCTGGAAGTAAAAATAGTATACATGATCCATTAGACAGACTCTGAGCTATTCGGTACGGATAATGAGAAACAGAACATTGTGAACACGCGTAGGGAACAAAAAGGAAAAAGAATGAGATTGTTCTGTAGTTTCGAAGATGAATATTAAGAAAATGAAGAAAACTTTAGTTGGTGGAACTGTTTGGCTAAAAATCCAGCAAGGTTTTGGACTTGGAAGACTTCTATTTCATATAATTTTAGAGAAATATCAGGGCCAACGGGATATGCGAAACGCAGCATTATAAAGGGCAAAGTAACGAGTGCATCATCATTGAATCGTATAAGAATGGAGTATAATTTCTGAATGAAAAAAAATGTGTCGAATTGGACATTAAAAAAAAAAAAAAACAATAAGACCATAAACATTTTTTTACATGTAAAAAATATAATTATGGAAAATGTTTACGGGAAAGACCTTTCATCTGTAAAAAGTGCGACAACAAATAAGTTTTAGTTTGAAATTACAAAGTAACATACATACACATACATATACATATATATACATATATATATATATATATATATATATATATATATATATATATATATATATATATATATATATATATATATAAATGTGTGAACATATTTTTTACATATATGTACATTTGTATGAACGTACCTTTAAAACATCTGAATTCACTTCTCCCATTATAAAGCTTGTTGCCAAACTGCCGTTATTTGACGAAGAAGACGATGTTGATTTGCTAGTAGTAATCGATTTGTTTTCCCCCAAAGTTTTTAGATTCAATAATGCATTAGAATTTTCTGCTACATTTTTTGTTTCCTCATGTTGCTCCAAAGGAGATTTCAAAGCACAATCCTCGAAACTAAGTGCCATCAAATTATTTTCTAGTTGAACAGCATCTGATCTACTCCATAATTTCTTGCCAGCAATTTCTTTTTCTTTGTCTATAGATTCTCTTGTCTCTGTTACCGATCTCATCGCAGGATCATCCTTTTGTGTTAACTGGTTAGAATTTGGTTGTGATTTTAAAGAGCTATTCACAACAGTTTCAGCCATTTCTGGTTGTATAAGATTATGGTTTGTTGTTTGTGTTATTTCCTGGGCGTTTTTTAAATCAGTTATTTGACTATTTTTTAAAGATGTAAATCGAGTTCCAGGTGTGTCTGATTTTAAAAACGAACCCATCGAATGATTATGGGTCGCCAGGCCATAATTTTCCATTGATGACATAGGGGATGAACCCAATATAACAAATGACTCTTCGTCAGACATTATTAAATAAAATGTTTTTTTGTTCCTCAGCGATTTCTTAAATAACGCCAATAGCAACAAAATTTTAAATTAAATCGGTAAAAGGTTTTCCTGGGGGTTACCCTCTTTATTTTACAATATTACTAGTCTCTAGTTTTTACTTTTATTTCGTCACAATTTCGTTAAAATGAATCAATAATTTTTCCTGAATCCTGTTTTAAGTTTACTTGGTTACATGATATTCTTTCACAAAGTTTAAACAAATGTAAATTCCTTAATTATACGCTAGAGAATTCTTATAAATTGTTGAAATAATATTAATCTATTGAAATTTGTACATGCGTAACTCAATTTTGTTTTTCTGATGCAAATACCCGACAACGAGAAGTTATTACACTCTTTTTTGAATATTAAACAAAACAAAGAAAGAAAAATAATCACTTGTTGAGTTGCCAGAGTAGGATTTTTTTAATCAAGGGGTTCAGAACAAATACACAATTTAAAGTGTATTTAAAACAAGCAAATAAATATCCATGTTGGTTAAATTGATTGCAAAGCGAATTAATACAGATGATTGCACGGCTACAACAATGCAACAACACAAAAAACAACAGGGAATTTGTTGCTACAAAATTTATGTATGTAGTATGTAGTCAAAAGAAAAAATTAAAAAAAAGCAAACATAAGAAATTGGAAAAATATAGACAAAAATTTTTTTAATTTTTTTTACAGGAATTCGGCGGTGATGCATTATGCAAGAAATGCACGTTGCGATCTGTTGTACAACTTGAGAAGGATGTACAACAGATTGCAATATTTGTGGTGTAGTTGTATGAAGTTGCGTGTTGGTTGTACAAAAGGTAAAGATGTTTTGATTTTTTTTTGGCAACGTTAGTGGACATGTTGCACAACATTATTCTATTTTATTTTCATTTTCGTAGTGACAACATAGCAAAACACAGCGCAAAAGTAATCTATACATTTAAAGAAAATTGATATATGAATTAAAATGGAGGATTTAGATGAAATTTGAGCAATGTTTTTAAAAGTTTGTTGTTAGAATATTTTTTTTTTTTTATTAACCAATTCTTTGACCACTTTTACTTTCTTCTTAACTTTTGTTTGCATTCTTCTTCTTCTTGCTCAAACACTTCATCGATTACAACATACGAAACAATATCGGATTACATCTTTACTGTAATGACTTCTATATAAAACAAACCCAACTTTATTACTAGCAAAGTTGCACAACATGTCGAAACGAGTAGGCTTGCATTATATCTAAGGGTCTTAAAAAAACTGGAGAAAATATGTTGAAGAGCAAGATGAAATAGTAACGGAAACAAATAAGAAACTAAAAACAATTTTAAACTTAATGCGATGCTCACCCACCTACTTGAAAACCTTTATTCTATCAACGTGCGGAATAGTATCAAAATTCTAAAGGCCGGGGCACATAGAATCCGTCATACGTTAAACTTTGACGAATTCAACTGACAAGTCAGTTAAAATATGTGTTTTCTTATGAGCGTTGTCACAATCAATACGGAACCGTCAACACAAAGTACGAAAGTTGGTCAACTTTTAACTTTTGACGTATGTTGAATACTTTGACAACTATCAACTGCTTCTTCTTCTCTGTTTTCTTTTAATTCTTGCTGTGTTTCAGTTGTGTTTTGTGATTTTAATAAAGCAATTTTGGTGGCAAACAATAAAATACAAATTTAATTAAATTAGCAAGTAAATAAAATACAAATTAAATTTAAAAGTGAATAAAAATAGAGAGCAAACTTTGATTTAATATCCGTCAGCAAAGTATTCATTGTGCCAACCACATCCGTCGTTACTTTGACTTTAAGGCCGGGGCACATAGAATCCGTCTTACGTTAAACTTTGACAAATTCAACTGACAAGTAAGTTAAAATACATGTTTTCTTATGAGCGTTGTCACAATCAGTACGTGGCCGTCAACGCAAAGTACGAAAGTTGGTCAACTTTTAACTTTTGAATACTTTGACAAATATCAACTGCTTCTTCTTCTCTGTTTTCTTTTAACTCTTGCTGTGTTTCAATTGTGTTTTGTGATTTTAATAAAACAATTTTGGTGCCAAACAATAAAATACAAATTTAATTAATTTAAAAAGTAAATAATATACAAATTAAATTTAAAAGTGAATAAAAATAGAGAGCAAGCTTTGGTTTAACATCCGTCAGCAAAGTATTCATTGTGCCAACCTCATCCGTCGTTACTTTGACTTTTGTTGAATTTGTCAAAGTTTAACGTATGACGGATTCTATGTGCCCCGGTCTTTAGTTGCATTTGTCAAAGTGCAACGTATGACGGATTCTATGTGCCCCGGCCTTAAACAAGCTACTGGCATAAATTACGTTCTGATTCAACATTGCTTACAGCCAGAATTCTTCTTGTATGGCTATAAGATCTTGTGTATTGTTACTTTTCTACAAGTGAGTTTTTCTCTTTCTATAGCAGCATACGAAACTTGGAGGGAACACAAGAGAAAACGTTTTGAACTTGAAAGGTCTCCTAAACGATTTTTCCATAAGCAGACATTTACGAGAAAAATAGTAAATGAACGAAATGTTCCCCAGTGTATATTGTGCTAGGAAACACGTAATAATTCTAGTCTAACGGCTTGTGGCCACTTGTTTCGTTATAGCTGTATTTTGGATTGGTTTGACGAAAGCGATGAATGCCCTTTCCATTCTCCGCATTCCATTTCTAATTTTCTTAAAATTGAATTTTTAAAATGTGATTGTGTTCCACACAAATCTTTTAAGGAATTTAAATATTTAATTTTTTATTAGAAATCAAAACATATTAAAATTTTGTTTAATAAATAATTTTTTTTAATAAATAATTTTTTTTTTTAATAAATAATTTTTTTTAATAAATATTTTTTTTTTAATAAATAATTTTTTTCGCGCGTTCACCTGTATTAATTCGCCTTGAATTGATTGCATTTTTTATTTGCAAAACTGCTCATCTTTATATTGTATAAGGCAAGGCGAATAAATTACCAGGTGGCAGCGTAGGCGAATTCAGTATTTTTTTGCTGGTATACACGACTTTCAAACTCCATATATAAAAAAATATGCTTACATTTTTTTATATATGGAGTTTGATAGTCGTGTATACTAGCAAAAAATAATGAATTCGCCTACGCTGCCACCTGGTAATTTTTTCGCCTTGGTATAAGGCAAGGTACATTAATTTTAATAACACAATGCTCCAATACAAATACAATATTGCAAAAATAACATGGCATTTTATTGTTACCAAGGCGAATCAATTACCAGGTGGCAGCGTAAGCGAATTCAGTATTTTTTGCTGATATACACGACTGTAAAACTTCATATATATATATACATAAAATATACACATATTTTTTATATATAGAGTTTGACAATGGTGTATACCAGCAAAAAATACTGAATTCGCTTACGCTGCCACCTGGTAATTGATTCGCCTTGTATCTGCCATTAATTCGCTATGGTTATACTAATAACCCAAGGCGAATTTATAACAAGTATACTCACGGCAACAATGAATAAAACACTGCGAATAAAAATTTACATATTGTTTTTGTACAAATCGTTTTCGGCTCTCAAAAACAAAGAAGTACAATAGGAGATTAAAACTTTTAAAATTCGAAAAAGAAAAAATCACTAGCGCAAAAATAGTAAAGGTAGCCATAAACTTGTAATATAATTGTGCAATAATTGATATTGTACAATAAAATTGCCAATGTGTATATTATATTAGCACTTTGCACAATATACTATATTAAAAAATAAAAAGCCTTTTGATTCAAATTGCGCAAAAAACAATATTTTGTAATGTGTTGACAATATTGTACAATGAAAATTGTCACTAAACATTATTTAAATTATTTAATGCCAAATTAATATTTTTAATCTGAAATAACAATCTAAATAGTTTTGTTAACTTTTTATACACGTACATACATATGTACAGTTTGTACAAAAAAGTCTTTGGACAGAGAGAAAAATAAAAAAACTTCAAAAGATGCAATGATTTCTATTAAAAATACGTAAATTTTTTAATTTATTTCGAACAGAATTTAATAAATATATTTTTTGCTAATATAATATATGAAAAAAATTTATAACAGAATTTTAAAAAATAAAAATAGTTTAATTTCTGTACTGTAAAAAAAGGTTTGCACACTTGATGAAACTTTCAGTCTGATGTAAATTTTAAAATGTTTTTTTTCTAATATTTTGTGTGTCCACCTCGAGCATCAATTACCGCTTGCATACGTCTTCCCAACGATTAAATTAGCTTTGGAATATTATGTTCTAACGGTATTTTTTCCCACTCTTCTTTTATGAACCGTATCAAATCATTCTTGTTCGTTGGCGATCTTTTTCCTACTTTTTTCCTTAGATGAACCCACAAATTTTCGATAGGGTTTATATCCGGACTTTGGGCAGGAGTATCAATAACTTTGGTACAGTTGTATTTTAACTAGGACCTACTTAAATAAAATTTATGCTTTGGATCATTATCTTGATAGTATTTGTATCCTAATTTATTCAGATTATATGGATCTATAAAACCAAACATTTCGGCGATTTTCATGGCAGATTTGCCTTTGTAGTGATTAAAAAAGACTAATTGAATAATATTTTTTGAAGCACGTTTTCCTGGCGTTTTTTATATTCAAATATGCAGTTATTTGTTGCATTAAGAACGATCACTTTATTACTAAGCCTTTGTTTACCTCTTTTACATTCCATTTATGAAAACCCCAAATGCAGAAAAATTTTGCATTTTTATCTCTTTTCAATTGCCTTCATTCAATATGCAAAGATTTTTTTTACACTTCTTGTACTAAGTTAATTTCTTTTTTGTTATTGTTGTTGTAATGTGTATGTTTATTTGAAAATTATTCGCGCCTTACAGTCGCAAACAGGTACCGTAATAGGATGTGTGCAATTAAAAAACAGTATGTAAATGTTTTTTTGTATATGAAAATCCAAAAAAAAATTGCCCCATTTTTATACCCTCCACCACAAAAAGTGAAAAAGGAAGGGGAATATATAAGTTTGTCATTACGTGTGTAATTTCTACAATATTCATTTTTGACCACAAAATGTATATACATATATTCTAAATGCTTATGCATAGCGAAGTCGATTGAGCGTTGTCCGTCTGTCCGTTCGTGTTAATAAAAAGTGCGAAATCAAGTTTGCCTCGGCAGAAAAAAAAAAGATAAATACGTCAATCGATCGGACATAGTGTCGAAAGAGGTGCTATTGGAATATCACACTCTTACTTTTTTGCTTTAAAATACTGAGAAACTCAAGGCGAATCAATACTATGTGGTCGCAATGGCGAATTCATTAATTTTCGTCAAAACCTGAAATGTCAAAATCCATATATATAAGAAATGCGTATAATTTTTTCATATAATTAATTCGATATCGAGACCAACTAGTTTTATTTTGCCATGAATAAAATTTTTGAGTAGTGTGGATCATAACGACAATAATTAAAGCAATAAAGTACTCAATATCATTGCCTTAAAACAAGGAGAATCAAATGCCAGGTGGTCACGATGGCAAATACATTAATTTTCGCCAAATTACAAAATGTCAAAACACCGCATAAAATAATATTATACATATTTTTTATATATGTATGAATTTTGTATAATGAATTCGCCATCGCGACCACCTAGTAATTGATTTGTCTCGATAGTAACTTGGGTAACCAGGACCACCTATTATAATTTCGCCTTGATCAATTGCAATAAGACTTCGGCGATTATAAAGAAGACAAGGGTTTTCGATGGATTGCCCAAATAAACCCGACTGAATTCAGTATAAGTTATGATACTGCCCGTTTCAGTACTATACAAGCCTCTGTAAATATAATCCGAATACTTTGTTAACTTAACCGCCAGAAGCCGATTATTTTCGACTGATTTGCAGTATTAGCTCAACCGCTATAAGCCGATTACCCACGAGTGATCAATGTATCATCAGAGCTTTCAGTGGTTTTGCCGAAGTAAATAATTTTAGGTTATCAAAGTAAATAAAAGTTTATGAATTGAGTTACAACTAAAGGATTGTGGATCTGTCAACCCTGGAGAACACTGACCTACCTCCGCCGACGGCACTTTATAAAGATGTTCCGTCTGATCAAAGAAATCGTACATACAATTCTAAAACAATAACAACAATTTTATTTTAGACTTCAAATCTAATAACAATAATATTAGAACTAATATACTTAAATACGGGCTTATAATTAACCGCCTCTTCTAGCATACGAAGCACGATAACGAAAAACTGGTCTAAATACATTCACCTCAGCCAATTCCATATCATAGTTTTCGTCAGCAAATTCGTTGGGCTTTTCTTTTAATGAGTTTTCAGCTATTGAAGACAAATCTCTCTTGTACAAATTTCTTAACGATGGAAAAGTTGCATGATATACGGAAAATTCATTTGGCTCAATGTAAAGAGGTGCTGTGTAAGTGAGAGACGCTGTTGTAAGCAGGACTAGAAAAGCAATTATTGATTCAGAATACATGCTGTGAAATAAAACATTTAGAATAATCGGAAAAAATAAAAATCTGATAATGTCGAAAATTTAAGCTGACATACATATTTTATCTACTTTACTTATTTTTACTATTTTAAATTTTGTATTGTATCAAATTTTTAATCAATAATATTCTTGCTCACCTTTATTTTATGACACTTAAAAATCGATAGACTTTCTTTCATTAAATCATTTAGGGAAATGTTCGATTTTTGCAAATTTCATTTAGCTTTTATATGCTAACTACAAAATAATAACTGAATGTTATTGCAAAAATAAAAACTTACGAGTAACACTTTCTGACAGAGTGAAATCAGATGCTGTTTCAGGAACACGCACTTTTTGTCATGCTTCTAATAAAAGGTGCTAATTAATTGAAATGAAAAGAAAAACAATTGAAATTATTTTTGTCCAAAACAAATTTAAATATGTATATACATATGTACATACCCACATCTACATTCATACATATGTATTTAAACAAAGCCGCTTTACCTTTTATTTAATTGTTTTCTCAATTTTTAAGAAACAATTTTTCAGGTTGTTAAGAATTAAAGCGGTTATCCTCAATCTTTTGGATTTAGTTTAATACAAAATTGTAAAACATGCATAGTTTTTTATCAGAAGAACAAATTATTCAAGCTTCAGGAATTGAAGCTGCTGTTGAAGGCGCCTATAGCATTAAGGCATTTGGTAAGCCGCTGTGTCGGACAATGATAGAGGATCGGTTTTGTTTCGTATTTGTCTTCGGCTACGCATGACACTTTCATATTCTTCATCAGTTGAAGACAGTCAATTGAATCAATTACTTCAAAATGTAAGTAATTAAAAATGAAAAAATATTTAAGTTTTAAGAGTTTTACGTTTACTTACCTTTCTTTTATTATCAGGGGTGTCATAGAAAACGATATTATTGGAATTGGATTTGAAACCGACAAAAAAATCTTGTTGGTGTCATGCAATCCAATGTTATCGGTTTTGTGTTCGAACTTGAATTTCTATCGGTTTTAGGTGCCACAGAAACCAATGTTATCGGTTTGTTATTAAAAATTAACCAAGCAGCAAACAGCTGTCGGTTTTTTATTTTTGTAAACAAATTAAAAAAGTTCACGGCCATTTTCATTTAATTCTGTTTTTTTTTTGGATATTTAAAAAAAATATAAGTACGGATGTATGTTAATTGAATTTATTTACTTAAAAAAGACAATTTTTTCATAAATTTTTATTCTTCAACAGGGGAAAGCATAACAACTTTACGCAAAACTCCATAATTATAGAGTTTATGGAAAAATATCCAGATATAGCGCACGGATTTACAAAGCGGGATAAGCCGGCTGTGGATGATTTTTGGCAACAACTGACAGAGTCACTAAACAGCGCAGGTCCACCGCAAAAAGATGTGAGTGGTTGGAAAAAGAGACGTAAAAGCTGTGTAGCAAACATTACTCTTGTAAAATTGTGTTGCTTAAGCCTTTGCAGACATGGACTGAATGGAAAAACGATGTTAAAAGAAAACTCGCCCAAAATAAAGTAGAGTCTAGAGCAACCGGTGGTGGGCCGTTTTCGAAGCATCAACTAACGAGCAGCGACGAAGCAGTTATACGCATTTGCAGCATTGCGCATTCGGTGGAAGGTGTTTCTGGCATTGATATTGGTTTTAATGACAGCATCGATGATGGGAAAGAGGAGGAAATGCCGTCAACGTCATCAAAACGTTCACCGTCTCCACTGTTGTCAAAAAGTACCCCTAAAAGGCTCAAAACAGAAAGCACGGCTGAGCGAATAAAAAAGTTTTTAGACGACGACAGTGAAAGAAAAGCGGAACTTAGTGAAAAGTTGGACGAACTTATTAAAATTGAAAAAGAAAATGCCAGCAGCTTACGACGGGCTTATAGGGCGTTAGAAAAGGGACAAGAGTCTATAACAAATGCAGTCGAGGGATTTAAAAATGAATTTGTGCGGGTGAACATTGGAATTTTGAAAACAATGCAGGAAAAAAATGAAATAAAAAAAAAACAATTGGATCTCGAGATACAAAAATTTGAATACCAAAAGAAAAAAAAACATGTGATTTTTTAATTATTTTTCAACAAAGTGCCCTAGTTATCAATTTTTTTGTTACAAACTTACAACGTACTTTTTTTTACAAAATTGTAAGACTGAATTTTTAATTTGCTTTTGTTTTTTTTTTAGTAAATGTTGTTTTATTTTTGAACATGACTTGTTTTTTTAATTTTGATACAAGGTATTAGCTATTTCATTTCTAATCCTCTGACCTTCGCTTTGTAAGATGTGTTTGATGGCAATAATACATCATCTTCAGTGTCATTTTGTGGTAAAATTATGTCAGTGTCATTGTTTTGTACATTGTAGTTTCTACATATATTGTGCAGAGCACAGCAAGTATTGATGATTTTAACAACCTTCTCTGGATGATAATGTAAGGTGCTCATCAAGCAGCGAAACCGGCTTTTCAGTACGCCTTTTGTTCTTTCCAAAATATTACGAGCCGATGAATGAGCCATGTTCAATTTATATTCTTTAGAGTTGTAGGATGAATCTCTGTACAGCGTTAGTAAAAAAGGCTCAATTCCATACCCACCATCGCCCAATAGTATGGAAGATCGTTCTCCTGACTCATACATCTAAATAAAATGATATCTGGCTCTAAAAATGTTTCATATAAATGCATCATGACTAGAGCCGGGATACCGTGCATCTACTGCTCGTATTTTCATATCATGATCACAGATCTGAATAAAAATATATAAAAGGGATAAAATATTAGTTATTAGTTTTTTACTTAAAAATTACTTACAATCATGGTATTCATTCTGAAATATCCCTTGCGGTTATAAAATAAATGATCGTTACAGCTGGGCTTTATGATTTTTAAATGAGTCCCATCGATGCAACCAACGACTGAAGGAATTTTGTATTTATTGTAATAATAGTCCCTTGATTTGTGCTTTTCGGTAGTTTCCATTTCCAGTTGCACCCATTGTGGACAAATAAACCACTCTATAGCATTTAGCACATCATCTAAAATAGTTGACACTGTACTTCTACCCAAGCATATGCTAGAGTCCTTGCCAACAGCTCTTTGATACGACCCTTCTTCTAAAAACCGCAAAGAAGCTGCAAGCTGCAGTAAAGGCGGAATCTTAGAACGGGTAAGATGTTCTTTAATTGTGTTGAGTACCACACAAAAAGCGTCTTTATTTAACCGGTAACAACCTACAAATCTGCAAAGCAGATTTAAGTATGTTTGTATATAAAGTATAAGAGGACTACTTACGTTGTCTCCGGCAGCTCAAGGGGATTGCTATAGTCACGTAAAATTTTTCTTTTTACCTTTTCTGAACGCTCTTCCTCTAATAGTAAAAATGCAAGAACAGCAGCGGCCATTTCATTTATTTACTTATAAATTTCTTTTATTTCGTCAATTAAATTAATTAAACACAAAATTTTTATACTTTATATTGATAAAACCACAAATTTTTAATATTTTTAATAAACACAGTTTGTATTTGACAAAAAAAAATAAAACTAAAATGTAAACATTTACATAAACATTCAAAATAGCTGATTTGAACATCGGTTTTATTTGCATTCGAAAATAACAAAACCGACTTGGTTTCATGACACCAAATGAAACCAATATTGTTTTGCAAAACCGACAATTAGTTAAACCAACTTGGATTCTATGACACCCCTGTATATCTTTGTTTACATTTAATAAAAATCATGTTTTTATTCTATCACAAAGCAAAAAAATCTTTTACGAAACCTCACTCGATCACGAATGCGACGTTTGGCCCCTGGTAAGTGTTAAGCAAATTACAAGCAAACGGTCTAATGTGGATGATGCGTTGTATTTAATCGAGTTCGACAGACAACATGTTTCAAAACGTGAAATAATGAACAAAAGGTATTTTTGTAATATATCTGGTTTTTGGAAAAGAAAATTTCAGGGAAATGATGGCACTACTCAAAATGCCAAATGTTCAATGCATGGTCACGGTGCTAAGAACTGCAACCGAGCTCGGCGTTTGCAGGTAATCACGATTTTTCTGTTTGCACATTAAACAAAAGAACTCAAGATGGAAGCGTAGTGTACAAATGTTTTAACTGTCTTAAAAAGAATCTAAGAAACTTTAACCTAGGGCTGATGACCCAAGTGCCCTTGTCGCAAAGAATATTTAGAAATACGTCTGCGTTTAACGGCCAAAACTGGAAGGTCTAATAAGCGACAATATTATAAAAGTTTTAACGCGGATGATGCAAACTTTTCTTACTTATGATCATCAAGGAAATATTTGTGATTCCAGCTTTTGCAATAAAAACTCTGTACTCTGAAGCTTCGAAAAGCAAACCCCTTGTACACAACGACGATGATTCTTCCAACGCAACGCTACTGGAATTATTCTTTGACGCAAATGTAGGTTATTGGGTATGATCCTTAAACATGCCGTATAACTCAACAGGTACCCAAAATACATACTTATTTTATGCACTGGAATGCTTTATTTAAACAACAAAACTTTTGTTAAATTGCATCATAAACTTCAACTTGGAGACTACAAAATACTTGTATACCGAGAAGTCCGACTAACTCACGGAGCTGTAAGAAGTAATAAAAAATATATTGTTGACAATATCTCTTTACAAGTGTCTACAATTTTTAAGTCTGACTTAAGTTTACTTACTAATACCTTAAATTATTTTGTATTTGGTGATTTAACGCCCGTTACATCCATTTAAAGTGTGTTTTAAACCAGAGATAAATAACTTTTAAACAACTCTGCTGGTAAGATACTTTACGAACCATAGAGCAATAATACCAGGTGAATGCATTAGCTTTTACGAGTATTTTGTTTTTGTAAAATCTTGTTGAGCTGTCAAAATATCTGGCAATATGTGTGTATGTATTTCAATATATTTTTAGTGGCTTTCTTTTTTTTCACAAATACATGCTCACATATTGCCAGAAGTTTTTGACAGCTCAATAAGATTTTTCAAAAACAAAATACACGTAAAAGCTAAACCATATGTATCTAATATCTACATATACATATACAGATCTGGTAAAAAGTCTGTCACACACATACACTTTTTGCACACAGTATCATACTTTTTGAGAACACATGCAATTTTTAACAGATCGTACGACTGAGTAGGATAGTCAATCCTGGCCTTAAGTTAGGCCCCTTTCAGATTAGGCAAGTTTACTTGCGCAAGTATAATTTTCACTTTTGTTTAAACTTGCTTTTATGTTCACATTCAGCAACTTTGTTGAGCAAGTTTCATTTTCTTATGCTCGAATTTTCAGACGTTTTGTTTTTTTTTTCTGTATTCATTGTAATTGCGAAAGAAAGCAAAAGCAGAATTGCAAAGTACAAGCAAGTCGCTACTCAAATATCGGCAAGTCTTTCCCCTTCAAGCCGACCTTTCCTCTCACACCCACAAACACAAGCTTTGCGCAAGTAAACTTGCCTAATCTGAAAGGGGCCTTACGAGTTTACTAGGGTGTCAGACGATCAAGTTTTCATTCAAGTTTTAAAATTTCTCTCATTTTTTAACCAATACACTCACACTTTAAAAACTTGCTGAGAATTTGCTTTCAAGTTTTCGCTCAATTGAGTCTTTCAAATTACATTCAAGAAAACAGCTGATTGAAGTGTTTCCCTCCAAATTTGCATTAAAAATTCTGCAATTAGTGTTTTCTTGACATCTTGCTCAAAAACTTGCTTTGAAATTGCGTGCAGCCTACGTCACAGCTTTCAATTTTTGTGAATTTCGACAAGCAGTATGTGTAAATTTCTTGAAAGAAAATTGAACAAAAACTTGATCGTGTGACTGCACCGTTAGGAAAAATTTTTAAAGCGAATTTGATCACTTTCGCTATTAGTTTTAGCAAGGCGCCTTGAGTTTTACCTAGCATTACATTTGCTATAAATAATATTGATTGGCAACACCATTAAGTTCTCAATTCGCTTTGGTTGAAACGTTTCGAACAGCTGTTTATTAAAATTTAGCTAAAAATGTCAATTCTTGTTTATAAGTATGTTTGTATGGCTTTATGCTTTGTGGTTTGCATACTTAAAACTTATTAATATTTTGTGAAAGAATTTGCTTTATTATAATTTAGTGCATAATTATTAAATGGCTTTTTTCGTTTTATCAAAATAGTCATTTGTATTTTACTGTATGCAGTTAAAAAGTGTAAGTTCTTTAAAATTCTTGTTTAAGCAGTCCTATTAGAAATTTTTTATGTTAAACGGCGGTGGTTAAGACTTTGACTTTATTACCTGTAATACCCTAAAAACTGCTTAATTAATGAGAAAAAATGTTTTTGCTTTTATATTTCAGGAGAAGCTAACAAAAATTTGTGTAAAGTTTTGGAGTTTTGAACAGCTGCAAGCTTTTTCAAAGCGAACTTTAAATCTGTCAATCAAAGTTAAAATATACTTCAATTGATAAATTTTTTGAAAACTAATAATTCGAACCTATGTCGGTTGCAGTAAAGCGTAAACGTGGTCGTCCACGCTTGGATGAGCCAAGAGAAATAAAAGATTTTGATAACAATCTTATACAGGAATTTAAAAAATATCCGGTTTTTTATGATCGACAACATCCTCAACACCGCAACCGGGAGTACACAGATCGGATTTGGCAACGAATTGCACAAAATTTTAATGTATCTCGTAAGTATCTACAAGCTGATAAAATATTTCAAAACACACTTTTTCAACAAACAGCCTCTTCTAGCAAATCTTGTGAAGACTCGAATGTTGCAACTTCGTAATCGATTTAATCTGGAAAAAAGACGCGTAGAAGCAATGAAAGACCATCATAACTCTTCCGCTACATCGCAATGGTCGCTATATGAAAGACTATCATTTCTAAGTGATTACGTTAAAACTCGTCGACCGTATTCTCTGGCAACAAACCACAATTCTAAGGCTATTTCCACAGCTTCTTCAAGTAATGGTGAAGAAGAAGATGTCGATGATGAGATTAATGGAACTAAATCTCAAGATAATCCTTTTAATTCCAACCAAATAACGTAATTTTTTGTAAAAACATTTTTCTAATAACTAATAACTATAATCTATTAAGTAGTGAACCAAACGGCGATGACTATTCTGCAAATCAAAACCATTTTTCAACTGAAGGCGCAGCGCCACAAGAAGTATATCGAACGGTACTTCAACCGACGAAAGCAGACAAAGAGTTTGGAGCCAAATATAAAGCATTTGGCGAGTTTTTAGCGTCTTCACTTATAGAGATGAATGAAATGCAAGCATTAAATTTGGTAGAAAAGTTCACAATGGATCTTGTTAAATACTTAAAAAATGAGGACACAAAAAGACTTATCAATATGTCACGAGGTAGCAATACTGACGGAGAAGATGAAAACAATTCTGCTCTTTACTAAAATACATACATTCTTTAGTTTAAACTTGTGTTTGTATGTATATTGTTACATATAAAATGTATTCGTACCTTATTTTTTTACATGTTTTTTATTGGCATTATTTGGAAATACATAATTACAATGACAAAAGGCTTGAAAAATATCTTATGCCGCTGATTTTTTTTATATATCAGTTTACACCTATAGTCAGGCGATCGATTTTGTTTTACTTTTTAAGATTCCTGAAATTCAAAATGGTAACATTGGCTAAACTAAATAAGGATACAAGCGAGAGGTATTTTAAAACACGCAAAAAATAAATTTAAAATAAAGGAAATCAATTCCACTTTGGAATTAAAGTAGTTTCATTATGAATTTTTTTTTTCTTTTTTTGAAGAACCAATTTTCTAAACTGAAACCACTTTCGAACGTAATTGACTTCTGTTGACATCTTGAAGTATATATGATTATCATTTTTTAAATGCTAATTATAATTAAATATTAAGAAATATTTTCTTTAACAATTCCCGAAGATTTTCGTCTATTTTGTCGGAAGAAAAATTGCTTTTAGATGCTACTTAAACTCGCCTCATAAGTTTCACATCTATTGAAGATATTGCAAACTCGAAAGCTTAACGTTATGTAGCGATTGCAGAACAAATCATGAAAATCAAAATCTACACTAATGATGGCATAATATAGTCTAGACCCAGAACTAATAGAATCTATTTTTAGGTTTTAGTAAACTAAAGGGCGGCTTACATGGTAACAGAAGTCTTACGACGTCAAATTTTTGTGCAGAATATTACCAGTGGAATCGTCTAAACTAAATATGCTATGAACCTGCTCAAATTGAGAGCAAATACGGATGAAAATTTGACAGTCGTATGACTCTCTTTGGTTTTTAGAAATTTTCAAAAGACAATTACGAATCATTAGATCAGGGATGCATTTTTCTGCAAACCGCCCAAAAACCTGTGTATAACAATTGTGTAAACGCGAAAAAATCTGTCGTAAGATTTTTACTCTCAATTTAAAAAAACGGATTGAATTTCTTATTATTTTCTCTTGGATTTTACGTACGTAAAGTCGTACCGTCTAAACCGCCCTTAACTGGTATTTTAATATTAAGTTCTGTTTTTTTAATCCAGACGAAAAATAAGTTTTGTAAATTTGTATAGAGTATGGAATACAAAAGAAGCACTCTTAATTTACAAATTCGCTCAGGTTTTTTAAAACTAAAAAGTTTGTTGAAAATAGAAAAACGACGATTTTTATCGTAGAGTTGTAGTAAAAACTTGGCACCACTAAAACTTTGGTCTTCAAAGACGATGCTGCCTGTACAAGAGAATATTTCTTCGTCTTCTCTTTCCGCAAGCTAAGCGTTTTTGTTTTCTTGTTCTACAATATTCAATTTTCACCAGGGATTTTCATTTTTTGCTACTACACCAGGATTGCACACCTTTTGTAAATTTTAAGTGACTAAATACTGCGGCATAAGAGGCCTGTGGTAGACAGTCGAACATATAAAGGACATTTATAGGATAACGTTTTTATCGAATTTCTAAATAATGTCTTGTGTAAAATTTTTTCAATAACTAATAACAATTTGAACATCCTGTTTCCAAAAAGAGTAAAATCAATTTTTGAAGAAGTGACCACAAACATTTCTTTAATAACGTTAATTCTAAAATTTATTTTTTAGAATATTAATATTTTCAAATAATAATTTGTGCTACAAAATAAATATTTTTACTAAATAAAATTTATAAAACTAATGAGATTTAAATATGTATGTTAATTAAACTTTGTTTTTTTTTTAACTTAAATACAATTTTAGAAAACAAAAAACAATTGGAAACGTTTAATAAATATTTTAAAAACTAACTTAAAAATATATTTTTTAATTATGGGTTGTTCAAATAAATTTTCTAACGTTTAATTTATTCCAAAATAGTTTTACGTTAAAATGTTTTAAATGATAAATTTATAATTTTGTAGTTTTACTTAATTTAACATTTAAATATTTTTTTTATTTTTTTTTTGCTAAAATTTTAGCATTTGTATACAATTAAATAAAGAGAACTAAACCCAAGCATGCTCTCTAACGCTTTATTTTGATTATTTTTAAATTTGTTTGATAACTTTATTATGTGTATTTTTTTTAAGAGAGACAGACACGCATGCACGCATGCAAATTATTCTTTTGTTAATTTTATTTGAAAGCATTAGCATCACTTTATAGTCAGCCATCCCATACACTTAACACAGCAGATTTACGCTTAGTAAATAAGCGATAAAGGAAATCCGTTTGACCGAATAATTGTTGTTTCATCATAAATTTATGGGCTAATCTTTTGTACCAAACGAAAACATGTATGACACACTGGCACCGGTTTACCACTATCCAAACCGGACAAGGGTATGTTTTTGTCTATGCAACGTTCACAGAAAATATCTCCACATCTCCAACAATGTGTTTTCTTGCTAAATTGATCGAATGGTGTTGAGCAAGAGCAAGCGGTTACATTACGCATTGACTTCCAATCTAGGGCCACCGAATTAATCTCGTCTTGCAACGTAGTTGGATCGACTTCATCAGAGAGCTGAAAAAAATATATATATAAAAAACAATTTTATATTTCAAAAACATTAAATACGATTCTGTTAATTTGATTTTAATCACACAAAATGGATCGAGAATATATAGTGGTAAATCAACAATGTTCCTATTTTTAACAAATTTTGTCTATTTAAAAAAAATATTTACATATATTGTTAGGAAACTAAAATTTAGCAACCCTTTACATATCTCTAATAACAAAATCTTGTGTTAGTGTTGCCCGTGTCTTGTGGTAAACAGAGCTGAACAAGTTATTACTTCCATCACTAACAAAGTGTGGTGTGTGTGAATGGAGTCAAAAGAAAAGTAACAGATATTCTAATTGTGGTAGTTCTTTTCTAAAAACATTTAACATTCATGCTAAATAGATTGTGGCCTATGACATTTTATGACAATAATCGCAGATTTCATCTACTATCCGATGACGAAGACGCAATGAAAAAGCAAAGAATTCCAGCACCACCCCAAGATGTCAAGTTGGTGTCATACACAAACGACTGTACTGTCTGCTCATCTGTTGTTAAAATTAACGACATAAATGCCAAAATCTCACAATACTTGTCCACCATCTCAGCAGATTATACCTTTTCACTTCGTGGACTTAAGAATTAAGGACGGAATTGGACATCTCTGTCAAGGGCCGATGTATTCCTACGGTTCAAAACCCAAAAATTCTAGGCGTAGTCTTCGACAGCCTCCTTCACTTCTTATCTCACGTCACTTATATCCACCACAAAGTGAAAACTCGGAACAAGGTTCTTAAAGCTCTCGCTGACACCTCTTGGGGAATAACTTAGGAGACCAACGTACAAAGCAATTAATCGCGCTATCCCTTACTATGCTGCCCCGATATGGACCTCGTGCCTTATCGACACCAAATAGCGAGTTTTAAAAACTACACAGAATAATGCATTAAGAATCGCTTCCGGATGTGTTAAGATAACAAAAGTGGATCATCTACATGAGACCAGGATGCTTTCTGTCAGACTGCACAATGAACTACTGACTAAACAATCCTGGTGGCATGTCACCCTGATAGCTCGAGATCTAAATCCTCGACACATTCGACAGGACTTCAGACGTTATCGTAATGACATTCTAACTATGACAAACCGAATGGCCATTGCGGATACCAAGATACTCTTGCATTAGCAGGCGGTCTCAAGGAGCTATGAACGATTTTTGAAAATGAGAGGCATTTACCCAGACAAACATTATTCTCAACAGTCCCTGGCACTTTAAATTGTTGCCCTGCCTGCCACCAAAATAAATGTCACAATAGGTCTCCGAATTTGCGCCCTATAGACCCATGGATAAGACCGATTGAAATTGCGCAATTTCTCCAGCTGCAAGAAACATCTGATGGCATACACACTCATTCTGAAATTTCATATCTTTTTAGGGAAAAGCTCTAGACTAAAGCACAGCTTTTACAACAACAACAAATTAAAGTGGATTCTAACTTTAGCTTCAGTAATGCAATCGGTGTCTTCGATGAAAACTTTATACATTAAAAAACGTCAATCGGCACAAAACTAATGCATTGAGCAAGATAGCATATTATGAAGAGGTGTTGAAGGTGTTTGGAAAGCTCTATGGGAACTTTTACACTCACAAGGTAAAATAATAACAAAATAAACGAGTTCAAAAGTACTGTAAGTGTGAAAAACAACGCTTTATCTAATTGAATTTCATAAGTAGCACTTTTCAAACTTCGATACGTTAGTTGTTTTTGGAAATCAGTCGGTTTTAAAATTGAGTAGTCGATTTATAATAGTAAAGTTTAACATTTTTAAAATAAAACGCTATATATAATAAAAAAAAGTTAGGAAACCTACCGACAAACTAGCAAAGGACATCCCACCTCCACTGCTGTTTACACCTTCACCACCGCCACCGGATGGTTTTAACGGATGATCATCATCCGCTGAGGATAATTCACTCATCTTTTTGTCATAATTATATCTAAAAAAAAAACAACAGAACACACGATAAAAAAAGATTTTTTGAAACTAAAAAAATTAATAATAAAAACAAAACCTACTTGTTGTCATTAGTATCAGTGGTATTTGGAGCTTCTTTGGTAGCAGATTTGGTAGAAGTAGCATCTTGTAGTTTTTTAGCAGACTTAGAGATATAATTTTTAAAGCTTGCAATGCGCTATAAATCACAAACAAAAACTAAACTTTAAAGTAAATAAAATATATAATTTAAAAATGTAATTCACCTTAGTTAAATGTTGCACATGATCTTCTAAGGATGTTGCATGATCCTTGCTGGCCAATAGTAAGTCGCCTAAAGGTTCTCGCGGATGAACACCGCTTTCAAAACGACTATACATGCCACGCCAAAACCTGAAATGCATTGTTATTATTAACATTAACATTTTCATTTTATTTTTCATTCCAAGAAAACTCACTTAATGCATTGAGGTGCCAAATTAGCCTTAATTGTTTCATCGACATTTGGTTTGTATAATGGATTTATATACTCGTTCATATGATTGGCCATATAGCCCCATAATGAATATGTTCTTTCGGCTAATTTCAAGTCCAAACGATCTTTTTCACAGTTGCCTACAAAAGTACCATATTGACACGAATGCACATGATCGTGTAGTATAAGAAGAAAACGTTCGTTGAATTCAAAAGCATCACTACGTTGCGACATCAATTGCCAAGTGCAGTCAAGAAACTGTGTAAAGATGGGTGATATTTCACGTGCATCATTTTGTATATGACCACAACGATCACTAAATTTGTGACCAAAAGCCAACCAGTCTTTTTCAATCAAAGCCTGTAAATATAAATTATAAATTTTTCAAAATAAATGAAAATATTTAATTATATTTAATGCAACATTACCTGAAAACCTTTAATAGTTCGATAGTATGGATCTAACATTAATGAAGCCAATGAGCACACTTGTGCTGTGCGATCCCAACCATCAGAACAGTGAACAACGACCGATACTCCCTCATCAACAACGTTTGAAATGAAACTGTAATAAATTATTTGAATATTTTTTAGATCGAAAAATGGCATAATAAACGAAAAGTTTTAATGTAATAACATGGTTAGGTAAACCTGATCCTAAGAGTGGTCCTCAAATTATTGTCTTTTTTATCACAGAGTAGGTTTAAAGCGGACAACAAGAAAAAATATTTGATAAGGACAATAAAGGCGATCAAGGTAAAAACGATCCACACTTTGCAACTTTATTTGTGTTTTTTTATTTAGGAAAAGACGAATAAAATGGCTTCACTATTTTATATACTTTCAATTCTCTTTTTTTTGTTGTCAATAAAAATAAAACTGAGAAAACAATTTTTATTTTTATGAAAATCGCATGACAAAATGCTAACTAAACGGGTACTTAAGGTCGTATTATAATGTCCTACAAAATTTTACGTTGCATTCTTGTAGAATTTGTTCCACTCAGAAAAACCACAATAAAATGTGTGTTAAGATGCCAAAACGATTGAAATGGAAAGAATGAAATGTATCGCAAAGTAACGACCAGGCACTAGTCATAACTAAATTTACTATTGTAAATAGTTCCAGAATCTTACATATAATTTATTTTTGAGGAATTGAGATTAAATATTTTTTTTGGATTTATGTTTAAAGCACTTCATAAATTAACCCCAAATTCAATTAATATAACACGTAGATAGACTACATCGTTAATTTGCATTAGCAGCCCTTATTGAAATTAACTTTTGATTTATCCCATTCCAATGTGAATTAAATTTATCGTAGTAAATGCACAAAGTCAAAATGAATTTATATTGAATTTAGCTATTTCAATATGGCAGCACCGTCGATAATCCCCAAGCGGTTGTCAAAATGTTTACTTTCAAAAATTAAAATGGATTAAAAGGCAGAAAAGGTACGTTATTTTAATTGTTCATAGTAAAATAAAAAATTAAAATCAAAATGGATTTTTTTATATTATAAGATTTCCACTTCTTACTTTCAAATAAATACTGGTTTTTTACCAACAGCAAAGCTGCTAACCGTACTTTCTGTCTTCTATCCAATTGATCGTAATGTTAATTATTACTAAATGCAAAAACTGTCGTCTATAAGAGTAAAATTTTAATTCACATTTGTTAGCTCTTAATTCAAATTCATTCTGTTATCTGTCACGCTTAAATATTAGTTCGCAATAATTATTTCAGAAATTAAATTTAATAAAAAAAAAAAACAAGTAAGAATGTCATCGGCTTTTAATGGGTTTAGCACTTTTCAAAAATTTTAGCATTTTCTTAAAGATCTCTTCAAAAGCTTTTAATGATACCCATATTGATACTTTAAAAATTTTGAAAATTTCAGAGGTCCGTAACTCGGGAAATATGGACGAGTTCCAATTTTTTCATCTGATGTTTTTTTTTCTTATTTTTTAATTCTCAATCGCCCCATATATTTGTTTGATTGGAGTTACTTCATTGGTTTAAATTATATAGAAACATTAGAGGTAGGCGTGGTGTTTTGCCCGCGGCGTCGAAGGGCATGTATCAATATTGCTGATTTACAATAGCACCTCTTTTAACACTTTGTCTGATCGATTAGCGTATTTAAATTTTTTCATCGCTCAATCAACTTCGCTATGCATAAAAAATCAGAATATATATACTTTATGGGGTCGGAAATGGATATTATAGAAATTACAAAAGGAATGACAAAATTCGTTATACCCTTTTTTCACTTTTTGTGGTGAAGGGTGTAAAAATAGAAAGAAAAAAATTTAATAGTTTTAAATTAAATTGTCATCGGCTCGTAATGGGTTAAGCATTTTTTTAGTTTTTGATATTTCCTAAAAGATATCTTTGAAACCTTTATATGATACTAATATCGATTTCTCAAAAAGTATGGTGCACAAACGTACTTTTTTATGAAAAGTTCAGAAACCCATAACTCTGGTATAATAAAAATAACTTCTTGAAAGTCTTTTAGAAACCAAACGTCTTAAAAAAAACTTTAAGCTGAATAATAACAATTTGTAAAATATAATAAAATATAAGTTACACAATTGTATACCTCGATGTATCCAATATAGAGCGTATATGCTTAAGCCAACCTGATGACTCGAGAGCATTCAAAAATCCACTCATAGTTGGTGTCTTCTGTTCACAAGCCTCGATTAATTTTTGCAAGCTGGTTCGTTGTGTGTGAATATTTTCGATACCGAGAAAATGAAATTTAATATTCTCATAAAATGCTTCATTTTCATAGCCTTTGCCAGCTGCACGATTAGCTAAAGCATTTATCTGAAAATCAACAAAAAACATTAAATAACAACAAAAACTATTAAAATAACAAGAAAAAGAGAACTATAAAATTCTGCATTACACAAAATATAATGTAAAATTTGTATAACAAGAAATATTTATGGAGAACACAAATACACAAACACACACAAAATATTTTAAGAATGTAAGTAAAAAAAAAATGAAAAATATCTTATTCATGTTTGAGTAGTTTTGAAGTAGTTTTTTAGATTGATTTTCTCAGTTTTTTCCTGTTTTTATAGTTTCACTTTTTTTTCTGTTAAAGCAATAATGATTTTTTCGTTCTATTTCCCCGATTAAACTTACTCTTGGTCTGGTATCCACAACACACATGTAGTCGGAGTTTGGATTTGTTTTACGTATAGTTTCCAGCATCTGTTCATCCTCTAAACAACGTGCACTAAAACCCGACAGTGGTTGACTGCAACGGCAAATGGAAGCCTGTTGGGGAAACAAAACGAATTATTATAAAATGAAAATTATATTTTAATTTTTATAAACAATTGTATCTCAACTACAAATATGTAAAAATATTAAGTTGTAAATATGTATACATTGTTGCTTCAAAAAGTGTTTGAATATTTAAACAAATTTTTGTTCCATAAACAGAATATCGTTTCAAGTGAAAATCATTTCTCATTTGAATGTATAAAAAAAAACTAGTTATAGGGATATATTCGGCTATGCCGAATCTTATATACCCTTCACCATGTATGTAAATCTTGTTTAGTGAAGTAGCTCCTATCGAAAAAAAAACAAATATTGCGGTGAAAGAGAATTAAAAATAAGAAAAAATCAGTACGATGTATAATTTTACATAAAATATCATCTGCTCTTAATGGGTTCAGCATTTTTAAAAAATTTTAGTATTTCCTAAAAGATCTCTTCACATGCTTCTAAGTGATACCCATATTGATATTTTAAAAAATTTTAAAATTTCAGAGGTCCGTAATTCGGAAAATATGGACTAGCACCAATTTCTTCTTTTCTTATTTTTTAATTCTATATTGCTTCATATTTTTGTTTTTTTTTTGTTGGCAGGCGTGGTGTTAAGCCCACTGCCTCGAGGGACATGGACCGATCTTGCTGATTTTCAATAGCACATCTTATGATACTATGTCAATAGATTGGCGTATTTAATTTTTTTCTAGCTTATCTTGTGCCCTCGAAAAGTTGATTTCAACACTAACACAGACGGACAGACGGATAGATGGACATTGCTCAATCGATTTCGCTATGCATAAGGACACAGAATTTATATACTTTATGGGGTCGGAAATGGGTATTGAAGAAGTAACAAACGGAATGACAGACTTCGATATATTCTTTTTCCACTTTTTGTGGTGAAGGGTATAAAAAACATAGCGCTCAGCATCTTGCAGAGTTAACAGACTTTTTTTAGTCTAATCGCCAAATTGAATTATTTTTTGCCATATTTGTAAATATTTTCACTTCTGCAGGTGGTTCAAATGTTTGGCAATAAATAAAATTATTTTTAACGCGTATTAATTCTTTTTAATTTATTCATGCAACCCTATCTCAGAAATATCGGATAAGTTTTTGATTCTACTTATTTCAAGTGCCGGTTATAGAGGTACTACAGGGCAGAGGGGATATGTAGAAGACTCATTTTTCTTCTTATAGAGACAGCATCTTTAAATATCATTCCGCTTGCATGGGTTCCTAAATTGCAGTGCATAATGATCATAACCGCCTAGTCGTCCATCCACGATCTAACCTAGGAGAGATGAACAGTGCACCCAGGCATCTGGTCCAGACCATCAATTCGCCGAATTTAGGCTGAAATATCAACTTCCGTGCTAACGGCTGAGGTGTCTCCTTTCGATAGTCCATCGGCCATCTGGTTATCTCATATACTCCACTGAACCTTTATCCTCGTTCAGTTAAATTATGAAAACTTTCTTGATACTATAATATAAATTACAAAACCTCGAAAAATTCGAAAAACATATAAAATTTCCTCCGATCCAAAGATTACAAGGGCCTTTTCAGGTACTCCATTGCAGTTGCGAAATGGATAATGATTTATTGCCTCTGTCCACTCTGTAGCTTAAAAAACAGCAGAATGATTTTTGAAATTGAAAAAGTATTTTTGAAAATAAAAAATAAAAGATTTGAGGAAGAGTGTCAGCTGTGGGGTCCAATCTATCAAGTCTATGGCCAAAGTTATAAAAAGACAAGAAATTTCATTGAAATCGTTTGGTCGCTTGAGCGAAAGAAAACAGTAACACATGATTCTTTTTAAGCAAATTGCTGATTTTTCGCATTTCCTTTCCTATAGATGCGTGTTTTAAGGCAGGCTAAAATGTTGGTCTACTTATGTTTCAAATTTCGCTCAAATCGCTTATGCCGTTTAACAATGCCCATTTTGATATTCTCCTACCTTTAGGGTCAAGTTTTGAAGCAGCATTTTTGATTAAGTTATTATTTAATACTCACTTTATTGGAATGTAAATATGTTAATGCTGGCAATCTTCCTTTAGAACGAAAACGTGAACTACCAATTAACATGGCCGTATTAGCTTCTTGTGGAACATAGATTTGCCTCGGATAAGTATCACACAGTTCATAATTTGTATTTAAATTGCACAAAGTCCAAGTGTCATTGGGAACACGCATGCGCTTAAATTCATTCTCCAATTTAAAAAACTCCCAGCCAGCATCTTTGGGAAAATCATCTTTGGCGGGTTGATAATTGAAGCAATATAATTTGTTAATGGAAACTGTAATTAAATAAATATTTAATTATGTTCAGTATAAATAATATGAAATATTAATTACCTGGTTGGTATAATTTTAAAAGAGATGTATAAACATCATGACATTCCGAATCTTTAGGTATGACAAAAGTCACAGAAAGAAAAGTTTTGCAACGTATTAATAATGGTGATCCTGTGGTGGTCAATGGTAACTTTTCGATGTTTGCAATATGCATTTGTGGTATCTAAAACGAATTTATTTTTATTAAAATAAAATTTATTTTCATTTTCGAACTTTTATATTTTGTGAAATAAAAAAAAATATAGAAAAATTAACGTGTAATTATTTTTCGCTTTTATTGAATATTAATACGCGTGTAAGCCACTATTGAAAAATTCTTTGAATATAAATAAAACTTTATATTTAAAAAAAGAATTAAATTCCTAAATGTTGATGAGGGAAATAACTTTTTTTAGGTTGCAACATTTTAAGCTGATATCAAAGAAATGTTTTATTTAGTTGAATGCGCTGTTTCTATAGAGCTTTGTGGCTATTAATCTTGTATACGGTATGTCTTTTACCGAACTGGACTCACATACAGTTAATAGAGGAGAGAAGAAGATATATAAAGTGATTCTGCGGTAGGCGTGGTGTTATTCACGCTCCCTCCAACAACACAGACCGGTTTTGCTGGCTTCCAATAGCAGCTCTTTCGACACTATGTCTGATCTCGGCGTTTTCAAATTAAAAAGAAGGATTGTGGTGTGTACTTAAATCCCACGGAGACTTATTAAGGAAAAATAATTGTTGTTGAGTAGCGACAGTAAACGTGTTGTAAAAAGGCAAATAAATAACAAACAGCATTTCAGTTCACATATCACCGCAGTCTCGAGAGGAAAAAAATACTATAGATGTGTAGCCTCCTAACATTAGAACAACAAATGAGAAGGTGCTGTATAATAAAACAAAAAAAAAAAAAAAATCCATTCGAAATCTCTCTTAGTAAAAAAGAAAAGTTTTAACATAGGAGTTGCGGAAGTTATGCCTAAATAGGTTAAAGGGTCTGGTTGGTCTTACCGAAACCTCAAAGTGTTAATTTAAGCGCTTGTCAACACTGGCCCACTTAACAAGAGTATTATAACTTAGATGATGCTTTATTTTGTTAAAGCGCGTTTTTATTAAATAAGGGATCGGAAATATAAATTTATATAGAACCAAGGAGTACAAAGCATAAAAAATAATTATATGCTTTTACAATCAAAAGACCCCTTCGTTTGAATAGTGAAATAATAAACGTAACAATTAGCCGGAAGATTTGGTGCTTTGGATTCCATTCGTTTTTCTCAATATGAAATACATAAATTATTAAAACATGCTTTATGTATAAAACGTGGCATAGTCTTAGGCGTTTTTAATTTTTAATGCTCTGTATTCTTTTTATTTGTGTGCTGCCAATTAGAAGAGTTAAATAAAACGCACTCAAAACAAAGATGTGGCAACGCGTAAGAAACGATTTTCATACATAAAATGTTGATTTTACTTTTGAATTGACTAAAAGTACGGTCAGATTAGTCAAATATTTGAATAACTTAAAAAGAATACGTGTCAGGAAAGATTGAATAAACATTTGTAAAAATTGTGGTTACGCTTTTTTGGTCAAATATTTTACAAATCTTACCGCACTTTAAGAAATTTACGCAATAAATAAATTAAAATTATTTAATTGTAAACTTATTTTGAATGAATAAAAAACTTTTTATTAACAACAAATTTTAATTTAGTTTAAGGTCGGGATTTGAATTTTGTAAACTCTGAAGAGAAAAGTTTTTTGAACGTGTGGCATGATATTCCATCCTGATTGAATATGTAGTTGATGTGTGTAATTCTGCTGAGTTCAAATATGTACGGATTACAGTTCATTGTGTTACTTATTGGTTTTTTCAATTTTTTTTGAGGGATACTGTATAACTCAGTGTTGCATTTTTTATATTCGCAACTGTAGTTTGCATTGTACAAGTCCTAGTTTATTTATATTTGACATTTTACATTTTAGTTGAACAAAGGAAAGTGTGGAAGTACGTTTGTGTGTGCATGCATTTGCCTGCTATTTTCAATAACCGTAGCGTCGATTTGTAAATAATCCGTAGTGTGGAAGAGATTATGAAATGAACATAAAATTAGTTTTACTTTCGTATACTAAAAGCTATTGATTTACTGGAATGTAATGGGTTCATAGCCAATACCAACCTAAGCGTTTTTTTATATGATTTCACATTTCTTTTGTTTTAATTTGTTTTATTTATTGATTTTATCCATATAGAAATACAAAGCCAACAAAACGTTTTGTTTATTTAAAACAATTACACAATTAAACATTTTTTATTTACTTACATATTTACAGATGTAAATATGTATGTTTATCAACATTAATCTGTGCTTGATATCGACCGTTTTTAAATTTTGGTACCGATACTGACGATTAGGAAATTTTACAAAACAAAATTGTTAACTAGCAGTGAGTAATTAGTTTTATTAAAAATAATTTTTAAGTTCTTTAAAACTAGAATAGAGTAAGACTTTCTAAGTTTGCCGTCAATTACTGTTAGTAAATGTGCATTGTCAAGCGAAATCCCAGAGAATAAGAAAGGGGTAGGACGGGGGACCTACGTAATAGGTAGTAAGGCGTTTCTTATTCTTTACGTTTACTTGTTATTTTAAAACTACTTCTGAATTTTAAACAAATATTGCCTCCAATGTAGAGCTTTATTGCGCAGGTAAACTTGTATTAATACTGACAAGACAGGTATCTAAGTCCAAATACCACAGATGAAGCTTCATCCTGATACCGTAACCCTGGCATATGCTAGCCTTACACACAATAAGTTATTTTTCTTCACTTAATTAGCCAGCATGCCTATCAAAGACAAAACCGACTAAGCGTCCGTTTCCGAAAATAATACAGGTTTATTTACGTCACTACGATCAGTAAATGAACTTTTAACCCTTTTTTCGAATGTAAGTAAGGTGTCGGTTGGCGGGAACAATGTAAAGCACGTCGTAGCTGAATATACTGTCAGAAGTTCAACTAATATCTCCTTGCGGTGGCAGTCGGTTACTAACTCCTAGTAAGGTCTTGTCCCTTGTCGAGTAAATGCTGTATATATGTCGATGTTTCGTTTTCATATAGACTTATGTACGCATATGGAGTTCTGTGTAGATATATTTTCTCCATTACTAGGAACTTAATGAATTCTCATTTTGGAACCATCAGAATTCGAAAGGGATGGACAAGAAAGTTTTGCAAGAGGTGGAGAGACCTATTCTAAAAGAACTAATTTGATTTATGTAGAGGAACCTAGAAGAAAATTTGACAGGAGGTAGACAGATTAATATCTAAAGGCACTGTTAAGGTGTAATCCCTCGACAGAAATTCCAGAAAGTTGCTTGATATAATCGAGATACCTTAAGTTAGCGACATGTCTTGCAAAAGGCTGTGACAGTAGCACTTGTTAGCATTTGACTTAGACCTACAGGCAGACACATCGAAAATGGATGTTATGCAGGAAAATTGTTAGCGATAACAAAAGACTCTGTAATGAAATAGAATGTCGAATATTACTAGTGGACAGTCCGAAATTACTACAGTCGAAAGTAAAGTCTGTTGACAATACGACACTTAATAAAAGTTTAGAAGCCGTAAAAGACTATTGAGGAATATCGGGGGTCGAAAAGGGTTAAAAGTTATATACATAAATTTAAATTGTTACGTTTTTCCTTTTTAACACAAACGTACAGATTCTTTTTTTCTTTGCTCTTCTATGGCTTCTCACTACCATTCTTGTTCCTACGGCCTATAGGATCCAATAGTCTCGTATTTACTAAACATGCGTTATTACAAACGTAACACTACTGTGTTACTCCAGCGAGACCTGAACTATTCGATGCATTGTTAGGTAACTTAAACCTTCACAGACCACTTTACCTCGCTTTACATCCAAGCCATTCAGTCACTTTAATTCCAATAGCCCCAACTTATATCTTCCGTACACTGTAATGATATCGTACTCCATTCCGCTAACAGCTAGAGATCTTTCTCTTTATTATAAAGGGCGTCTTGACAATTATCTGCTGCCATTCTCATATAAAATACGACGTTTTTTTATTTATCTGGCCATGGCTTCACACAATAATTGTCTTTATTTTTTCCGGGAGGTTTGTACAACTGTTTCTCAATTTCTAATTAATTGTCTTATACAATTTTCATTTTTCTTTTAAACGCATGTTTGAATGTGGGTTCGAACTCATGATTTTCTGTATTACAGTATGGACCTCTACCAACACAGCGATTGCTCAACTTGAGTTAGCTAATTGTCACACTGTCCTGTAAACACACCCAATTGTGGTGGAATTAACCTTTTCACCTCTGTTTTTACCATGCAAATACACACAACAACAGGGGCTGCCAGATCTAATGTTCGTAAGAATATATTGAAACGACAATTTAGTTTTATTATTATTACATATTTTTTTTAAGAGAAATCCTTTTTTTCCATTTCATTTAGGGTGTGTAAACGTTTATATTAAAATAAATACAAATCAGTGTACATAATTGAACAATAATAAGACAACACTTTCAAAAGTTCAGTCACAATTTTTTTTTAAATAATGTGAAAATAAATACTTAAAACTATTTTGAAGAATGTTTTACAATTTAATGCACCAAAGTACTTCTTTTTATGATTTATTGATGTCAATTTTTTATATTCACAGGGCATGAATTATTATTAAACACTACATTGCTGCCTAAATGTTTGGAAACTGTCCAAATGTTGTTGATAAATTCATGAATATTTATGTGTCTACCAAAAAGATACGAGTACAATTGCTGACAACTTGAAAAATAAGAATTATTAAAATTATGCCAAAGGCTAAAAAGAATTTGCAATAAATATTCCAACCAACTTCAAGTCAGAATAAAGAAGAAGGTGAAAATCATTTTATTTATTTTCCTTTCTAAAAATGCGAAAGTTAAATTTTTTAAGTACGAGTACATTTTCAATTTAAGTTTGCTGTGCAAAGATAGAATGGATACACTATTATACAAGATTTTTTTTTGTAATTAACTATTTACCACCGTATTAAAATTTTATTTTACAAAATTTGTTTTAATGCTTTAAATATTTCAAAATCTAAAGCTGAGACCGAAACTGATATAAAAAAGCTCTACATGCCTTTAGGTATCCTCAATTATTAGGAAACAAAAGTCTGAAATTTTAAAATGTTTGAATTTCATTTGTCTAAATTTGCAATATTAAATTACTTTAATTGTGCTTGATTTCTTCAAATATAAATATTTCATGATATTCTCATGAAATATTTATGACAATGTATTACTGTGGGGAAAGCATATCCATATGGCCATTTCGCTACTGCTTGTATAGCTCATCAGTGGATTTTACCCAAATTTTGTAAAGAAAACCTCAAAGTCTTATACCAAAAGCCAAATTAATTAAATGAGAACTCCATTGAATTAATAAGGCAAAAAGGCCACAAATAACTCAAAAATTTTTATTACAAAAACACAGTAACCATTGAGTAACTATTTTTATTTTTTCTTTCATTTTTCTACATAAGGGTTGCCATCGGAAACCATTTATATGTATTTGAAAGATTAAATGAAAAAATAAAAAATTGTAAACAATTTCTATAAGACTTTGAGGTTTTCTTTACAAAATTTGGGTAAAATCCACTGATGAGCTATACAAGCAGTAGCGAAATGGCCATATGGATATGCTTTCCCCACAGTAATACATTGTCATAAATATTTCATGAGAATATCATGAAATATTTATATTTGAAGGAATCAAGCACAATTAAAGTAATTTAATATAATAAAGATTCCAAATAATAAATTTTCTTGTTAAATTTGCAATATTTAGTCTAGTTAAGTAAATACACACATGCACAAACAATTTAAATAATAAATTTTCATCGATAATTATCGACCGTTCGACAGATCTTTGGGCGCCAATAACATGAAGTTATTAAAACACTGGGTAGGTATGTAAAGGGTGTCTTTTTATTAAACCGACAGAATTTTAAATTGTAAAATGGGCGCAAAAAAACAAATTTTAATCAAGAAAATTTTTTCATTTAAAAGATCAATATAGGGCTGTTCTTCACAAAGCGCATTCCTGATGCCCAATTTAGGGATGAGCAGTCCCGTGATTTTAAATGAATATCGTTACCAGTGAACGTGATTTTTAAATCGCCGTTCTTTTTAATAGTAACCGTGATCACCGTTTGCAGTTCTTTTTTTTTTTTTGTTACATAGGTACGTATGAGTGAAGTTTTGAAAAAAGAATAGCTGTATTAATAAGAAGCACGAAAAAAGTACACAGCAATGAGGCACCTTTGACATATGAAGGAATGAAAGGGACAAAAGTACTGATATTTCTCTTCACCAAGTAAAATAAAATTTAGGTTTGTATGTGCGTAAATGTACAAGAACGTTCTTTCGCGAAACTGTTACATGACAAACTAAGTCACACCACATTTCGCCCGGTTCATTCATATTGAAAACAAAAAATCATTGATTATGGTACGCTAACGACCTTTATCACCTGTTACACGAGTTCCGGCATAATTTTTGAAAAAATAACGTCTAATGATGCCACCAGTGCGTAAACCGCAAAATAGGTGTAAAAAACTTTCCGGATGTAACAAAATCTGCAGGATCTGTTGAGGACTTGTTTTACTCCATTTGTTGCAAATTTGTTTACCAACAAACTCATAAGTCAAAAATGAGTCTTAAGGTTAACACAACCCTCCGTCTATAAGTTGCGCGAATGATTTTTAAAGTATTCATAAGGATTTTCTTTACATAAAATTTGTTATTAAAAGCATTTGAGTCAGCTGTAAACCCATCATAACTTTCAAAATACTAAACCGGTTAAAATAAAGTATAGATTATACACATTTACAAAAAGAAATTAGTTTTAAAATAGACTAAAAATCGTTCTTCCAATTACTAATAATATAGATTTTGCTTTGGAAGTTGTATGTTTATTTGAGTTGCATGTTTAATAGATAATAATTTAATTAAATAATATAATGTAATTGCATGCAGAATAAAGTTTGTGCCATTGTAACATAAATAATGAAACAATTTTTCAAATGTTACAAATAAAAATAAAGACTTTAAATAAGAAAAACAATTCTTGCAAAAACAAAAAGCCGACTTAAAAACATAAATCATATTTCTTTAGGACGGTAATGATACATTACTTTTCTATATAAAGTATCATCACATTTTATTAAAACGCCAATTTAAAATAAATTGTTTTCACTGAGCAATATGAAAAGCATATCCACAACATTGCGCTTAAACTTCAATGCTTTATGGTCTTAGATGTAACTCCTGGATCATATTCTGCCTTCTAATAATCCTCTATCATATGATCTCATTCGTCTACAAAGTATCGTCCATTTACTAAAAATAAAATAAAATGACTAATAACAGTGCTATTGTTTTTGCCAGCACTGTATGTAAATAATGAAAGTAGATTTTTAACTCATTTAATTTATTTATTTTTAAAAGTTTTAAATCTTTATTTAACTTAACTTTCTTTCTGCATCTTCTTAAAATTTTTGAATTAAAAACAAAATTATTTAAGATCAGCACGATTTATTTTTTTTTTTATTTTGAAATATGGCAACGTTGTACAATATTGAAATCTAAAAATTTGACGTTTAATAACTTAAAAAAATATCTTTCCCACATTTATATGAAATTTCATCTTAAAAAAAAAAAACAAATTAAATGGAAGTTCTTTTGAAAGTGAACCAGCTCATATGACCGCCGTGTATTGGTGCCCGATCAGAGCCGATTTTAAGTAAAACATTTGGACAAAATTATGATGCTTTGTCAAACAGAGAAAACAAAATGACACACGATTTGCAAATGTGAAGTAAACTGGTATAAACACAACTGAGACCAACGACGAATTTCGCATTGCACAACGAATTCGTTATTAAACCATCTTTGCGTATATTCGTCGACTGAAACACAATTAGACAACATTTTTTTGAAAACATAATTTTGCTTACATGTGCCTCTTGCTAGAGCGACTATATGTTTAAAGAAGGAAAACATTAAATTTTATATTGTGTTTTATTTGAACTTTTTTATATTTTGTTGTTATGTATAATTTTTTTATTATTACTTTTTTAGAAATTTGGCATAGCTAATAGTAGTAGATAAATAATCCTAATGTTCAATCAACATTTATAATAAATATCAACTCTGAAAAATAATAAATGTTTCTAAAACTTTAAATGATACCCATATCGATGTCTTAAAAATATGGTACACAATCGTGCTTTTCTATGAAAAGTACAGAGGCTATAACTCGGTAAAACAAAGGCGAGTGCCAATTTTTTCACTTGATTCATTTTCTTATTTTTTATTGTCTATCGTTTAATATATTTGTTTGTTCTTTTTATTTATTTTTTTTTTTTATTAGAGTTACTTCACTGTTTCAAATAATATTGTTACGAACAAAAGATCTGGCAACGCCTGTTGTTGTTGTCCGTATGTGCGTGGTAAGAAAACAGAACGTGAAAAAGTTACTTCTACCACCACTGGGTGTGTGCATTGAATAATACGACAATTAGCTAACACAAGTTGAGCGACCTCAATGGCTGCGTTGGTAGAGGTGCGTGCTGTAAAACAGAATATCGTGAGTTCGAGCCCATCTTCGGACATGCTTACAGAGGAAGATTAATAATTGTGTAAGGCAATTTAAAATTAAGAAACCGCAGTACGAACCTCCCGGAAAGAGACAGACAACTATTGTGTGAAGACATGGCTAGATAAATTAGTAAAGACGTATATTTAATAAAGTAGTAGTAAATAGTTGTCAAGACGACCTTTATAAGGAATGAGAAGAGTTCTAATTGTTAGCGGAAGGAAGTAACTAAAATGATTACAGTGTACGGCAGATGTGTTAAGTTGTGACTATTGGATTAATAGGGTTAATTGACTTGGTTGTAAAGCAAGGTGGAGAGATCTGTGTATGGTTGAGGTTACTAAACAGGGCATCGAATACTTCATGTCTCGCCGGAGTAACACAATAGTGTAACGTGGATGGCTGCGTTTGTAACAACGCATGTTTAGTAGATACGCCACCATAGGATCCTAAAGACGGCTAGGATCAGGATCAAGCATGTAGTCAAGACAGAGACAGAAGAAGTTAAGAAAATAACGAATTTATAATGTGCCACATTGGTATTTACAATCAAAAGAATCCGTACGTTTATCATAAAACGGAAAAACGTAACAATATGAAAAATTAGAAGCAAGCTTGGTATTTGGCCAACTGTCTCGAGGTACATGGACGTTTTTGAAACTATGTCTGATCGATTGGCGTCTTTGAATTTTCTCTAGATTGGCAAAGTTGATTTCAACACAAACACGGACAGACGGACATCATTTAATCGATTTCGTTATGCATAAGAAGTCAGAATTTATATACTTTATGGGGTCGGCAATGGATATTGTAGAAATTACAAACGGAATAACAAACTTAGATTTAACCATTTTCCACCTGTGGTGAAGGTTATAAAAAAGGTATATCTATACACTACTGGATTTTATAAAAAATTTGTGAGTAGGTCACTTAGAACCCTTGTTTTTTTCATAAAAACATGTAATTTCCTAGAGATATAAGTTTTACCAGAAGTGGCACTTAATTAATGGTGTAAATTCTGAACCTAGCGATATGGCTGGCAAAGCAGGTTGGATCATAAAGAAGGAAAGCGACGAGATTTTTTTCTGTTACGGTCCTGTATTATTCTCAAGCAGGAGAATGATTCTCACACTTTTTTCTGGAAATTCGATATTTCCGGAAATCCAGTAGTGCTGTATAATACCTTTTGGCTCTGGTTGCTTTGGAGAGTCTCTTTTACTCAGGGTTTCACAAAAGACCTACTGATCTAAGTATGTCGAATAGGCGCCACTAGTAATATCAATTGTAATAGGTGTTGCTTCATTTCTGCTGCACAGTGATGAATTTTCATATAGTTCACGAATAGGTAGGTACATAGCGATGAAGAAAATCATCGTTTTAATGAAGCGATTATTAGCTAAAGATGCACTTAACTTTTAAATAACTTTTCCGTAGTTACTTTTTATACAAAATTAAAATCTCTGAACCATATGATATACTCGTGGCTTTAAATAGCTAAATTTGCTCCAATTTGCGGTAACACAAAGCAATTGTCTTGAGGAGATGTTTTAAAGAGGGCTTAAAAGGCTTAGATGCAATCAAAGTTTAAACGTACAGCTTTCATCAATTACATAAACTCGAGCAATTAAAATTTTATGCCTGCAATGACTCTTGTTTAACAATGAATGAATGCATTTGTAATTTTCTAGAAAAATATTTTTCTTCTTTAGCATCATAATTTATTTGCATTTGTGAGAATTTCCTTCCTTTCCTTCCTCCTAATTAAAATAAAATATGTGCTTAAAGGTGTTTCAACGAGAAGTATATTAAAAAATTGTCTCTTAGTAATGAAATCGAACAAAGGGACAGACAAATGTGTATATTCTTTTTCCGTTATAAGTTGCTAAGTGGCAACAGTGCACAAACAAAATAAGAGTTCTTTATTCGTCTACATCAAATCTTATGTACCCTTCACTACATATGTATAACCACATGTAATATATACAGATTTTCCATTTAAATAAAAATCAGCATAAAAAACTCTTTCCTACAATAATATTTTTCTGCTCAAAAAAGCCTTGTTTTCCAGGGTTCAACCCCTGCGGCAACCAAAAAAAATGTTTTTTTCTGTTTAATGGTATAAAAACATATTCAGAATTTAACAACACAACATGCAGCCTTCTATGTCGGTACCTCTACATAGCACATTCGCCGGCGAAGTAAAATAATAAATAAAATGTGCTATTCTTTCACCTGCTGTCTTTTCTCTCATCTATCCCTTTTCTAAAAGAATGTAGCACAGTACGCTAATTAATTAGGCACTGTTGCCTGAAGTGCTATTTCTCTTTAAAAAAATAAGATATGTAAAAATTAGAGGCAGGCGCCGTGATTTGCTCGCTGCTTCGAAAAGCATGGACCGATCTTGCTGATTTTCAATAGCATAGTTTTTGAAACTATGTCTGATTAATTGGCGTACTTAAACTTTTTTTAGCTCATCTAGTGTCTTGGCAAAGTTTATTTCAATGAACGAACAGATGAACGGAATGACAAACTTAAAAATACCTTTTTCCACCTGTGGCAAAGTGTATAAAAATATTAAGAAGTAAAAAAAGCAAACAATTTGTGAAAGTATTAATAACAAAGTTGAACCGTAATCTGAGCGGGAAGTTATGTATTGCAAGTGAGAGGCAAATGAAGCACTTTCAACTACACTAGTGTAGTTCATAAACGAACTAGTTCATTTAAACAATACCATAGAATGAACTAAGTGAACTAGTTCATTTAAGTATACCTAGTTCATTTTTGAACTATACTTTGTATTTGAACTACCAGACAAGATGAACTAGAATCCATGTCTGTGTTTCCTTGTTGACTATTTCGGACATAAAATTAATGCTGCCGCGCATGGTGTTGTTGCCATCATATTTTGAAAATAAATTTGAACCAAAGAAAGCGTTTGAACTAAAAGAGCTTTTGAACTAATATTTCAACTAGTTCATTTTCAAACTTTGATCTCAAAAGAGCGATCACTAAATTGAACTGTGCCATACAAGTCTACTTTCAACAATCAGATTAGTTATTGTAAAACAACGATTCCTTTATCGATAGTTCCAAGGCATTTGAAGATGTTTGGTTTTGAAACTTATTAGCACGGTGAATTTATAATAGGTGAATGCATCAGCCCATACGGCCAACACATTATTGTATTTTTTTTTAGTTTGCAAGTTGCTTCTTTTTACATTGTAAGTGTTTGATAACTGAAACGTATTTTAGAAAAGCGAATGAAGTCACCCAGCAGCAGGATACGACTGATCTATGAAATTCAGTAAACCACTTCTTGGCACTGAAATCGATGGTTCAGATTGCCAATAATATTTATCAATGTTAGATTTGGTGTGATGAATGGTTCATTTCTAAACTAAATGGTGCAGCTTGTTTAAATTTTGACAGGTGTACACTTGCAGAAATCTGTTGTCAGGAGCAGTGTTAACGTTTCAGAGGTTAGAAAGTTTAAAAAGTGACGAAATTATTAATTTGCCCTCATGGTAAACTGAAACCGCTCTTATACTTGGATTGTTTATAACGAACTTGTCGAATAGCAGTCGTGTCCATATACAATTACAACTTTGGTAAGTATTTACGAAACATTTCGATATTTACGAACTATTTGTTTAAATTGGGGAAGTTGCTCAGGAAATGGAGAATAAAGATTAAATTGTTCTCTTAAAATACAAATTAGAAAAGAGAATAATGCATTTCAAAACTTTTGCATGTTCAAAAGAAGCGAAGTAAACACAGATGAAAATATAAGTGCTACAAACAAAACTGCAAAAATTTTAAAGGACTTAAAGGTTTAAACGATTACTTGCAGGAAACATAAATGGTTCACGTTTATCTTTCTATTTGGTGGAAGTTAAAATAGCTCTAAATTAACTTTTGTTAGTTATTATTTGCAAGTGTATAATTTAATTACTCACCCTGTTCTCTTTTGGAAACTTTCACAATAGTTTATTGGCATGTAAATAATTTATTTTTAAATATCACATTCCCCTCATTCAAAGTAAATGTTACGAACATAAAATTTCATAAATGTAAATTTGGATTTATGTGTGTTGCATATTTAAATGTGTATTAGAACAACTTTTTATATACAGTGTGTTGCAAAAGAGCACATGTTGATGACGAAGGCCTATTCAAATTGTTATTATTCAAACTGTTAAGATTTGAATTAAATTTTGTCAGAAAAAATTTTATGAGAATTGTTGTGATTGTCAAAAAATCCAGCGTAACATTACATTATGTTTCTACACACACTTTAAGTAAAATGGGAATTACCAGCAAACCTAATGAATGAAAAAGAAAATTTTACTAAATTCTTTTTCGGATCTTGAACGCTGATAAAGGGTTCAAAAAATAAATATTTATCATCCGAAGTAGTGCAGCTTAAAGAGCTTCTAATTTATTTTAGAAAGGACTTATTTTTGATGGCTTTTTTGTCTCTAAAAGAACTCTTAAATTTATAGCTCCGAAGATGTTCATATTGCAATAGCATATAGGAAAGGCTCCCTGGGAACTTTTGGCTGGGTAGCAAAACAACCCTGATACAGTGAATTTTCAATTTCCTTCCGTTATATTTGCTTACACACTATCACACTTTTTCATCATACTTACTGAGTCTTAATGCTCAGTTTTATAGCTTTAATTATAAAAAAAAAAAAAAATTAGACACTAAGTTCATTAATAAGTAACAAAAAGTAAAAATATTATACATTGGGGTTTCGACAGAATATTTATATTCAATCATTATTAATTTGTTTAGATAAAGTCCTTACACAATCCAAAGTCTTTCTCTTTTTCGTTGTTCACTTTATTAGTTGTCACATATATTTATTCTTGCGTTCTGTTAACCAGTGGTACAACAACGAATGCAAAATACTAATAACGTAAAGTACAAAAAATATTATAGTATCCATTAATTAAGTGCTATTAAAATGGTCTAAAGTGACCCGGTGGCCTAGATTTACGGAATTCATAATTTGTTCAGTACACGTGTTGAAAATTATTTATAAATTTAGAGAAATTTAAATTTTATAATTTTAAAATAAATATTTACACAATTTTTTTAACATTATTTCACTTTTGACCCACACTGTATGTACATTTATAATTACATGTATGTATGTACATATTTGTTGTCCTAGTGACAATTAAACTAAACTTCGTTTCAACAAAATTTAAAATAAAAAAAAGTTATAACGATTTGTGGTTGCCAGCAGCCTTAAGGCTGGCGGTTTTCAGTTTTTTATGTCATTCGAGCCATAAGGAAACGGAAATTAAATTGAAACAAAAACTAGCTTAATGGCTTTGAAACTAAAACACATTGTTGTTGTGTATGTGACGCAAAAAAAAATAAATAAATAGGTCCTTTGGAATTTAAAATTTTCTTAAATCTGCATTCTGTTTCTACAATTAAATCATGATTTCTTTTTTCAAATTTAAAGAAGACTCCAAATAGTGTAAGATCTCTTTCGCTTTTTAAAAATCATTGAGTCCAATAATGCCGGAAACCGATATTTTTTTTAAGAGAAGTAGCACTTCAGGCAACAATGCCTATTTAGTTAGTGTGTAACCATGCTACATTCTTTAGGAAAGGGATAGAGGAGAGAAAAGAACAGATGGTGAAAGTATAGCCAATTTAATTATTATTTTACTTCGACGGCGAATATGCTATGAAGAAGTACCGACGAAGGAGGCTGCATGTTTTAATGTTATTTCTGAATATGTATTTACACCATTAAACAGAAAAAAACATTTTTATTTTTTGGTTTTTGCAGGGGTTGAACCCTGGCCAACCAGGTTTGTAGTCAACGTGCTTACCACCTTGACCACAGCAGCCACAGTTAGCGTGTAAGCTCCACCAAATAGTTCATTTTTCTGGATGTTATGAAATCTGTAAGGATCTTCTGTAGATTAGTTTTCATTAAACTATCGCTGAACACAATTTTGATAGCCGATCTTTAGAGTTAATCTAAATAATTTAGCAGTGTTGTTCAAGCGTCATTCTATTGCTGATGATTTGCCAGAGTATAATGTTAATAAATGTGAAAAAGTGAGCGCGGTATGGCAGTTCGTTTGTTAGTTATTCCTTTCGTAAGTTCTATCGAGCCGAAAAAAACTCTAGATACTTATTAACCTAAAGAAAAAAAAAAAAATAACACATTTCAAATATAATCAGTAGAGTAGAATTTTAAGTAGAACCAGCTTTAACTGAATGACACCTCCAACAAAATGTTTGCTATTTTTTGTTAAAAATGACAAGAACAAGAGTATAAAAAGTAAATTTGTTTATCTTGGTAAGTAAAACAAAAACACCAAAAGCTAAGCATATTTGTGTTATTTGGTTTTAAATTTAAAACAGACTTTTGCGTTAAAAATATACTTTTACTTAAATTTTGAATACAAAAAGTACACTTCAAAGAAAATTATACTTAAGAACACGTAATGTATACATGTTTGATGACTATTACTACGTTTATACCCGCGACTTGATCTCAAATAAAAATTATATAAAAAGAAAATTTTGCCGCATAAACGATAAATTAATCTTTTATTTGCGAATAGTTTACTTACGACACTGATTGCATAAAAGCCTGCCACTTTTTTTAAACTTTTGAAATGTTTTTGTCTATCAGGACATTTAAACGTACATTTATTTACATTAAATTTAAAAGTAAAATTTCGAGGGAAAAGAAATTTTATTTAAAACGAAAAATTGTGCATAAGAAATGTTTGCAAAAACAATTGAGCAAAAAAGATTTTGGCCGGTTTAATCATAAGATTCTCGAATGTGCTCTCTATAGAAATGTTACCAGTTAAGTTTAAAATTGCTACTACTAAACGTCGAAAATATTTTAAATAAACTAAAATTTACTTTTTCTGTCTTAGGTTCATTTATTAATTTAAATTCTAAAAACTTTTAGAAAGAAAATTTTTTTACAAATGTATGCGCACGTTTTCCAAAGAAAACAAGAAAAATTAGACACTAGCAGAATGTTATGTCGCATTTTCCGGACCGCTACATCCTTCATCAGCATTCTTCGCATTATCTACCTTAAGTTGTGTACATTGTTAACCTCATCCCCATTGTACATTGTTTTTAATCATTCATACTTCTTTCCTCACAACATTATAGATGCTGTTCCATTATAATATTAACTGTTGATGAGTTAGGTATGAATGTATATATGAATGACCTAAGGTAGGTAGATGCGAAGAATGCTGATGAAGGATGTAGCGGTCCAAAAAATGCGGCATTACATTCCGCTAACATCTAATTTTTCTTGTTTTCGTTGTAAAGGGTGCGCATTTTTAGAAATTAAATTCAAAAATGAACCTAAGCCAGAAAAAGTAAATTTTAATTCATTTATAATATTCCACGGTTCAATCCCTGATTGGAAAAAAAATAAAAATTGTAGAAAATATTTTCATGTCCAACGTAGTATATGATTATGGGCCAACAAATTCACTTAACATTTTTGTTTATTTTCGCGCGCACTAAAAATGTTAAACCGTTTAAGAATTATTAATTTTTATTCACCAATATCCTAAAAATCTACACTGTGCGACACAAAATTATATTGTTTTTTTTTTTTTTTTTGTTCTTTAAGCAAATTAATCTCGATTTTTCATTTTATATTTTTGTTATGTAAGACATTCATCTTGACATAATTTCATGTTCAAACATGTTCGCACACCATAGAGTTTCTAAAGTAGTACAAGTGCCACATGTATTAAATGCAATTTAGTGGTTGTTAGCAATTTATCAAGCTTGTAATATACACGAAATCTGTTTCATTGAATAGAAAATACTAAAACTAATAAATTTCCTATTGAAAACTTATTAAGCTGAAAATGTCGAGTTATTGATTTAAGTGAGTGGCAGTCATTATGGCATATTTCTGATGTTAAAACTATTTATTGTTATTGAAACAATAGAACAACGACTTAAATGAAAGTTGAAATTGTAAAGATTTATTTTTGAAAGAAAATTACAAACAGAAAAAAAGTCTATTAAATCTTTAAATATAAAAAATATAAAAAGAGAAGAAGGCTTTTAGCCTTTTTTAATGTCAAAGTTGGTTTTTAAAAATACTCGTAATTATTTCCTACAAAACCCTAATGATGTTTGTGTGTGCAGTTTTTAATTGTTTCTCATGAGTGTGTAATTGTGGGAAATAATTGCCGGATATAAAATGACTTCATAATTGTTTTTATACTTTAAAAATATGAAATGTTTTATAATAAGAACAAAATTTTTTTAAATGAAATGGATACTTACAAATAAAGGGTCCGCAATCTAACTTTTTTTCAACTAGTGCTTATTTCGTGAATGGTAACAATCATGTCTGATTTGACAGATAATAAGTTTTAATGTGTGTGAAGATAAATTTTAGAATTTATAACCCTAGCCACATTCTGTTGCGATAACAGAGCCCAATCTCTTTCGTTAACGAGAAAAGGACCAAAGTCCTTTTTCAAATTTCGAAAGTGGTGTTTTTGAAAAAGACCTCTATAATTTCTTAAAAAACAAGGTTTTAATATATTTGACCATTGGAGTTTAATAACGACACTAGTAGAAGTGTTTTAAAATACTTTTTTTGTTCTATCCACTTTAAATTACATTTAAATATTTTTGGTTACGTTAAGTGATTAACAGAGCTCTGTTATCGTAACAGAATGTGGCTAGGGTTATAAATTTTAAAATTTATCTTCACACACATTAAGTTTTATTCTTCCGCTGAACGAATATGGTTGTGTATACGCTTGAACAACGCTGAGAAAGTGGGTCTGAGAGCGACTTACAGAAGACGCCGATTTTGCCAACAAAAAAATCATCCTTTTAGATGAAACTCATTTTGATCTTGGCGGGTATGTAAACAAGCAAAATTGTCGTATTTGCGGCACAGAAAACCCGCCCGCATACATTGAAACGCCGGTGCAGCCAAAACGAGTCACTGTTTGGTGCGGATTTTGATCCAGAGGCATAATTGGACCATTTTCTTCGAAAATGAGCAAGGAGTGGCTGTTATAGTCAATGGTGATCGTTATCGGGCCATTTCGAACGAATTTTTGTTCACAAAAATTGAAGAGGAGGATACTGGCAACATTTGATTTCAGCAGGACGGCTGTGTGGCAGCCGAAAATACACTCGATGTTTTGCGGCTTGTTTTTGAAGATCGCATTATCAGCCGCAGAACTGATGTCATTTGGCCACCTCGGAGCTGCGATTTGACACCGTTGGACTATTTACTTGTGGGGTGCCGTCAAAGATAAGTGTTACGCCGACAAGCCAGAGACAATTGTCGCTTTAAAGGACAATATTCGTGAAGCAATTGGTAAAATACAGCTGCACACAATCGATAATGTGCTTATAATTTAAACCGATCGTGTAGGCTAATGCATGGCCAGCCGAGACAGCCATTTGAATGGAATTATTTCCATTATTAACCGGAAGGATTGTACTTTAAAATAAAAAAAAGATATTTAAGAAAATATTCAGTAGATTTTTTTTTTGGAGCATTTAAAAAAAAAGTTATTTGGCGGACCCTTTATCTCACGTGGCTGCAAGAGGTAAGAAGAATCTGAGAAGTATAGTTTTTAATGGCTCTGTGGCATAGCTCCTAAACAAAATATTATAGCGGCATTTAATCAGATGACAACGCATTTATGACAAAAAAACAAATATACAGGTGGATAGAGATATAAAAAATAAGAAAAAACATCAAGTGAAAAAATTGGCGCTCGCCTATATTTACGGAGTTATGGGCCTCTGAAATTTTTATAAAAAGTTAGATCGTCAATATGGGTTTTATTTAAAAGCTTTTAAAGAAATATCTCAGGAAATACTATTTTTTTGAATGTTTAACCCATTAAGAGTGAATGACATTTTTATGTAATTTTTTTTTTTTTTAATTTTTCAATTCTGTCACACAAATATTTGTTTTGCGGATTGGAGTTACTTCATTAAGCTAGATTTACATACATGGTGAACCAACGAAGCACATAATTTCTTGAATCACTTATCTTAGGCAAAGAAGAAATATACATATTTGCTTTTTTTCGAACCTAAGAAAAGTAGTTTAAATTTTAAATACAATTCTTTTTTAAATACTGAAACAAAACACATATTAGTCCATAATTGCAACGCACTGGTACACTTAGGCTGTTAGTACCTTTTGTTTCGAACAAGTAAATTTTTTGGTTGTTAGAAAGTATCCTTCAACAATTTTAATTTTCTATGCCTCTAAGTTTTAACTTTTATTATTAAAAATAAATAAATAATAAGAACGATACAAACACGAGGTGTCTTAAAATATTGTTGCTGTAACTTTTTTCTAAAACTTAAGAGTCTTTTTTATTAACAAATGCAAAGTCGTAAACATTTGCTTGGATGTTGAAAACTGTAAAGTGTTCTTGAGATGTCATAAGTGATGGAATGGGCAAATAATTTATGACTCGTTCGTATCTTTTTTAAATGTATTTTTGTATGTTTATGTGTGTGTTGTATACCTTTATAATTTGTTGGCTTTTTTTACTGTTTACTGTTTTTTTTAATTGGGGTTCTTATAAAAATACTTACAACCACGAAATTTTAGTTTCAATAAAAATAATACTTAGAGCACTGAAAATTACTTAAAAATGAGACTAAGAAAATAAGTGCTGATTTCTAGATGTTTTTTGTTGTTATAAATATCTGAAACACTCACCACTTCAAGTAAGAAATGGTTACAAAATCGATATTGACTTTGTAGAGAGTTGTAGCCACATTAGCATTAAACACAAAATACATAAATAAATACATTCTGCTAGTGTTTAATTTTTCTTGTTTTCTTTGGAAATCGTCCGCATACATTTGTAAATAATTTTTCTTTCTAAAAGTTTTTAAAAACTAAATAAAAAAAATATTAATCTTAAGCTGAAAAAGTAAAATTTTAATTCATTTATAACCTGGTTGGGAAGAAATTAAAAAAATTAATAAATAAATACTTTTACTTTTATAAAGAACCACTATCCAAATTTGGCTCGCAAATTATGGGTAGACGAAAGTTCCTGCTGTGTCCCCAGACAACTATGGACTACACTGGACCTCAAGCGGACCAGGCAGCTGCTCAGACTGGACAGAAAATCCATAAGTATCACGGTCTCGGTACTTACTGGACACTGTCTAATCGGTAGGCATGCTGAAAGACTTGGTCTGCCTTTTAATGATTTCTGTCGCAGCTGTGGCTCGGAGGATGAGGAAGAGACCGTACTGCACCTCCTGTGCCACTACCCATCCCTGGCTCGAAGAAGACTAAGAATTCTGGGCTCTCCTTTCTTTGGAACTCTTACGGAGCTATCATCCCACTCTATAAGGGACATAGCGAAGTTCATCCGTGAATCCTCATGGTTCTCGGCTGGGTAGTGGGAGTCATGCCGCCTTCTTTGTGGTATCACAACGGGCCGTTCGTTTTTGCTCAAGTGAGCTTCGTCGCGAGAGGCTGCCACTCCTAACTAACTAACTAACTAACTAACTATAAGAACTGACAGCTCTTAAAATATCTATAACAACAAAAGCTAATAATGTATATGTGCATGTGTCTTCTATTTTTTACTGTCTGCATGTTTGGTAAAAACAGAAGATCATGATTTCAGCTCCCATTAAAAGCATAAACACCGATAAAAATAATTGCGATTGAATGGGCTGTTAAAAAAAAAAGAAAACAAATAACTAGAGTATTTGTTTTGTTGCGGCGTGTAGCCGCATCATATAAGTTAACGAAGGTAGTTGCATATTAAAGCAGAAAATAAGGTGAATAAGGAGCTTATAATAAAAGAACAGCAGTTAAAATGGTTACAGGCCCCTGAATAGTAAAGCAAGTTGGTTGGAAGTAACAAGAAGAGAAATTAATCCTTAGGTAGAGCTTAGGGTGCCTGCATGATAAAACAAGAATCAGTGTTAGTAGTTGGTGAGAAAACTACCAAAACAATCACATTTTGTTGCAGTCGTTTGAGTTGGTTAAAAGGGCTTGTTTGGAGTTTTGTGTGCAATAGAAGAGTTAGAACCATTATGCGCTTTGTGTCAGCTACAAAATTCACGATACAGAAATTTATGGGCGAGAGGTGTCGTAAAGCTTACGGTGTAGTAAAAGAAGAACGAAATTATTATTGATGACAACTTAAATGAGTCATGAATAATAATAATTTTCTCCCGACTTTTTCTCATTTCTCTTTCTCTCTCTCTCTCTCTCTCTCTCTCTCTCTTACGATTTCTTGCCAATTTATGTTTGAAAGCAGTGGTGGCAGAAATTTTCATAGAAAAATTTTCATTTAAGGAAAAAAATCTTAATTTAAGAAAAATAAAATTTCAAAATGTTTTATTCATTTTACTTTTACAAATAACTGTTCAATGTTTGCAGATGAACAAGGAAACATTAGAAACAATATCCGCTCTAGAAATATTTGACATTGTGTGTCAAAACTCTACCATTGTAATATTTTTTAAATTAAGGTGGCGAAGTTCCCAAAATTCGTCATCTTAATTTTGTATCTCACTGTCTTTAATTAAATTTGGAAAAATTTGATTAGAATTACTAGTAAAAAACTTTTTAATAATTAACGTTTTGAGGGTCAATATAAGAAAGCTTTTTTCAAGGTTGCACCGTTAAAGTCAAATTGTTTAGTTATTTGTTTGCACCCCTCAATGTAAACGTCTATACAATTATCAATAAATTCATTTAGTTCAGTAGCATTAAACTTTGTATCGGAAACATTAGTTTTTACAAATTTATAAAGTTGATAAACGTCATCATTATTTACATATTTATCCATTAGCGGCAGTGATACAATTTGTTGTTTTAGAGTATTAATTAACAATTAAATTGTTGCACATAAGTAAATATGTTTGATAAAAATCTTTCAAATTTTATTTTGACCAAAAACAACTTTAAAATTAAGGTAAATTTTCATTCTGGCATCGCTGTATGAAGAAAAAAAAAGATCTCTCACGCAGTGTTGCCAGAACTTTTATGTATAAAATTTGCGAAATCCAACAATATTTCTAGACAAAAAATGCATCTTATTTTAAAAATCTTCAAATGAATTTTTCCTTGTTTGTTTAAGCATTTTATTAACAAAAAATTAAAAGATGACAATTTATCCGATTATAAGTCCCGTTTTTTACTTTCTTAAAAATATATTTTTTTTAGCTGAGTCCGAAACCGGTTTTGTGTCACAATTTGTTACAAAATTTTAACTAATTACATCTAGCGATTTCATTTGCAGTTTTCTAAAATTGTTATCTTTTTCTAATAATCTTATTTAGTACATAAAATATAAACATTTAACAAAAACGTTTAAAGTTGTTTTTATTTTAAGGTAAATGTAAAAATGTATCTTGTTTTATTTATCTTGAAGGGAATGGTTGATATTTTTAGTTTTACAGATAATAAGGCATATTCTGCATTCCTGTTCGGTTTTTTTTCAGGGTATTGTTTTTGTAAAAAATAATTTTATAGCAACAATGATTTCGAAAATATATGTAAATTGAAAATTTCATGTGAAATTCAGAACAGGCCTGCAAGGAACAAAAATAGTACAAGCAAGAGTCAAAATAATAGAAGTTGCCACATATTTAGATTAAAAAAATCTGCGATCTTAGGTCACGAATCTTCAAATCTGGTTTTTGGCAATTTGAGAGGCTAAAATCTGCAAAATGCAAATAAATCTGCACTTCTGGCAACAGTGCTTTCACGCTTGCAAGAAAATGCTCTTTTCTAATTTAATAACTTAACATTAAGGGTATTGTATCAGCTACAAAATTCATATGCAGAAGTTTCTTAGTAAGAGGTTTAGAGAAGTTTACGGGGTAGCAAAAGTTGCACGAAATAAACATTCATGGGTCTCTTCAGTTTTTTCTCTCATTTCTGTTTCTCTCTTTCGTATTTTTGCAGTTTTATACCTGAGCAGTGTTGCCAAATGGGCTGTTTTTTATATTGTTCATTATACATTTAGTTTATGGTAACACTCGTTACCTATTGTTACGTTTTTCCCTTTAGGATAAACATTATTAATTCGTTATTTTCTTAACTTCTTATGGCTCTGCCTTGGCTACATACTTAATCCTGATCCTACCCGTCTTTAGGATCCTATGGTGTCGTATTTACTAAACATGCATTGTTACAAACGCAGCCATTCACGTTACATTACTGTGTTACTCATGATCTATTCGATACCTTGTTTAGTAACCTCAACCATAAACAGATCTCTCCACCTTGCCTTACATCCAAGACAGTCAACCCTATTAATCCAATAGCCACAACTTAACATCTGCCGTACACTGTAATCATGTTACTTCCTTCCGCTAAACAGCTAGAAGCTCATTCTCATTCTTACAAAGGTCGTTTTGACAACTATCTACTACTACTTTTATTAAATACGTCTTTACTAATTTATCTAGCCACGGCTTCACACAATAGTTTTCTTTTATTTTAGTTAATGTCAATCGTTTTTCATAGCATACGTATGGAAAAACTTATCAATACAAAAAAAAAATTATAAATTATAAAAAATAAAATTAAATTGAACATTTTTCTTTTGTGTCTTATAAAATTGAATACTAAGCGTTGAACATTTATCTGTTTTAAAATATTGTGATAAGTGCATAAGTGTTGGTCCGTAAAAAGAGCAAACATTCTTATAAGGCTAGTGTTAGCTCCGGCGGCTGCGGTGCTAGTGCACGGGATATTTGTGATGATAAAGACGAAAAAGTAATTGAGTGGCAAACTGTTTTACATTCTCGAAAACGTCCTAATTCATCCTTATTATATGAAAATAAACGAAGACAAACTATCAATAAGGATGTTCTACCAAGCAGCAATAGGTTTATGGAGCTTGCTAATGAAGATTCAGATAATTCAAATATATCAAAGCCAGCAGAAGCAAAACCACCACCGCTGTACATACCAAATGTGGCAAATGTTCAAGACATGACAAGATACTTCGCCAGCATTATTTCTGCAGATCAATTTTCTTATAAGGCTCTAAGAGATGGCCAAATTAGAGTTATGGTTAAAACTATTAGTGCTTATAAATCCTTTGTCTCTGAACTTAAACTTAAAAAAATAAGTTTTCATACGTTCCAAACAAAACAAGAAAAAGCCTACAGAGTGGTTATAAAAAATTTGCACTATTCAACTAATATTAATGAAATTAAAGAATTTATTGAAAAAAATGGACATAAAGTAAGAAATGTAACCAAACAACCACTCTCATGTTCTTTCTTGACCTTGAACCTGATGAAAATAATAAAGAAATCTATAACATGACTCATATTAATAATGCTGTTGTCAAAGTTGAGCCGCCCCGAAAAACTAAAGAAATTCCACAATGTCATCGATGCCAGCAGTTTGGGCATACGCGTACTTACTGTAACAAACCACATAAATGTGTTAAGTGTGGAGAAGATCATTTAACAGCTGACTGTACAAAAAGCAAGACATTACCAGCAAAATGTGCAAATTGTCAAGAATCTCATCCTGCAAGCTATTCATCAAGAGTACAAGAAAAAAATATATAACAAAAGTTTTTATCAAGCCAAAAATAAAACACCATTAAATTATGACTTTTCTCCTATTAATAACAATCCCCAATTAAAAAATTTTACCTACTCCGACGCCGTAAAAGGAGTATCTACCCCAAACAATGACAGTGTAATTTTACAAAAAATAGAGAGCTTATTAACAAAACAGATGGAACTGACAAACTCCCTCCTTAATATGATGTCAGTTCTTTGTACTAAATTATGTCAATAGATCTTCGCTTAGCAACATGGAACGCAAATGGTCTCTCAAATCATTTACGAGAGGTTGAAGTATTTTTACAGACAAACAACATTGACATATTTTTAATATCGGAAACGCACTTCACAAGTAAGTCATTTTTTAAAATTAAGGGCTATGATTTGATAAATGCTAACCATCCCAATGAATAAAGTATCATCAAGAAGAAAATTTTATCTAGGAAAGTATACAAGCTTCTATTATTAAAATTAAATGTTAAATGTTTTCGGTGACTGTGAGCGCACTTTATTTTCCACCCCGGCATAATTTAAGTTGCGTCGATTTTAACAATTTGTTTCAAAAACTGGGATCAAGATTTATTGTAGGTGGAGATTTTAATGCGAAACATCCTTGGTGGGGCTCGCGGCTTTTAAATCCAAAAGGTCGAGAACTTTATAAAAGTCTTATATCTAAAAATTATTCTGTAATTTCAACAGGCAAACCAACTTACTGGCCTACTGACCCTTATAAAATACCAGACTTACTAGATTTCTTCGTCTATGCGGGAATACCTGCTAGTCAACTTCATATTATGGACAACTTCGATCTTAGCTCGGATCACTCACCAGTTTTACTTACGTACAATTCTTCACCTCAATTTACTCAAAAATCTCATAAATTAATTACAAACAAAACCGATTTGGAATCATTTGCATATTGGATTGACAGAAATTTAAATCTAAACTTTCCTATAACAAATAATTATGAGCTTGACGCTGCAGTTGAATACTTTACGAAATTAATACACGAAGCTGCTTATTTGTCAAATCCAATTAATAACTTATCTACCTATTCAAATGTACAACAATTTTCTTTGCACACTCCCGAACTTATACGAGTAAAAAGGAGGCTCAGGAAAGCTTGGCAGATTAGTAGAAACCCCTATGACAAGACACGTCTAAACCGAGCAACGCAAAATCTTAAGCAACATTTATACAACTTAAAAAACGAATCTATTGGAGCATTTTTCATCAACATTAATACCGGGAAAAATAATGATTATAACCTATGGAAAGCAACGAAATATCTTAAAAAGCCATTAAAAAAGAAATCCTCCGTTCAAAGATGATAGTGGAATGTGGTGCAGATCAGATGCAACAAAGGCACAAGCATTTGCTCAACACCTTTATAATTGTTTCAAAGAGCATCAAACAGAAAACCCTGAGCAAGATGAAGCAATAGCAAACTTTTTATATGCGCCTTATCAAATGTGCTTACCACTTAAGAATATTTCTCTTTCTGAAATTAAAATTGAAATACAAAAGTTAAATCCTAAAAAGTCTCCAGGATATGATAATATTGATTCTACGGTTGTAAGAAATCTGCCATTAAAAGGAATTTTATTTTTAAAATTAATATTTAATTCGATTCTACGACTAAACCATTTTCCATCCCAGTGGAAATGTGCTAAAATAATAATGATTAAAAAACCAAACAAATCGGAAAATGAGATAGCGTCTTATAGACCAATTAGTCTATTAAGTATCTTTTCAAAAATTTTCGAAAAAATTTTCTTGAGCCGTTTAAGGCCTTTAATTAATAATTTAAATATTATACCAGACCATCAATTTGGATTTAGACAGAAACACGGTACACCTGAACAATGTCATAGTGTAATTAATGTTATTCGTAAATTGCTTGAGGATAAAAATTTTTGCTCTGGAGTTTTTCTGGATATTCAACAAGCGTTCGACAGAGTATGGCATGTGGGTCTTTTATATAAACTGAAGAAGCTTTTACCAGCAACATATTATTCCGTTCTAAAATCTTTTATTCAAAACAGATCATTTTATGTGCAAATTGAAGGTGAAAGATCAAATATTTTTAATATAAGAGCAGGAGTTCCACAAGGCAGTGTTTTAAGCCCATTATTGTACACTATTTTTACAGCTGATATGCCAATTTTAGAATTTGTTGACGTTTTAACATATGCAGATGATACTGCCATTTTAGCAACAGACAATTCTCCTACAACTGCATCTGACAAAGTACAAAATGAATTAAATTTAATTGAGTTTTGGCTAAAAAAATGGAAAATAAAAGTAAATGCAGAGAAGTCAGTTCATGTAACATTTACGCTAAGGCGGGGAGATTGTCCTGATGTATTTATAAATAATACTCAAATTCCTAAAAAGGATTGTGTAAAATATCTTGGCATGCATATCGATCGTCGGCTTACTTGGAAAGAACACATAAAATATAAGCGTAATCAGTTAAATTTGACGAACAGAAAAGTTTATTGGTTAATAGGCCCTAAGTCCCAGCTTAATATAGAGAATAAATTAAAACTTTATAAAGCGATTTTAAAACCTATGTGGACCTATGATATCCAGCTATGGGGAACTGCAAGTCACTCAAATATTGAAATATTACAAAGATATCAATCCAAGACACTTCGATTTATAGTTCAATCACTGTGGTATATAACTAACGAAGCAATTCATAATGATCTTGAAGTTCAAACAGTGAAAGAAGCAATTAAATCCTACAGCGAAAAATATTTGATTAGACTAAGTAATCACGTTAAACCTTTGGCTATTACCTTGCTAGACGATACTGATGAAACAAAAAGGCTAAAGAGATATCATATTCTAGATCTTCTATTTAGGAGGTAGAAAAACAAATAAATAAAATTTTTGTTTTGTTTTTTGTTTGTTTTTGTTTTTGTATACTTTTTTTTATATCATTATTGCCTTTTTTTGTAATTTTCAATCTTAAATTTTTTTTTGTTTATTTTATTTCCTGTCAACCCTTAAATTAAACTTGTTAAGAATTCTTTTTTTTTTATACAATGAAGACATAAATATATGTAAATATTTATATATATGTTTGTTAACTATAGAATTTTGTTCTATACTATAGTTGCACTTTTATATGTTCAACTTTAAATGTCATTTTAATGATTCATCACATTTGCTTATTATCATGTGTTTGATAGATTGCATTTAAAATAAAGAAAAAAAAAATTTAGTTAATTTTAAATTGTCCGAAGATGGGCTTAAACTCACGATCTCTGGTTTACCGCACGCACCTCTACCAACGCAGCCATTGAGGTTGCTCAACTTGTGTTAGCTAATTGTCGTGTTCAAGCACCCAATACGGACAACAACAACAGGCGTTGCCAGATCTTATGTTCGTAACAATATAAATAAGTAAAAAGAAAAATTCTCTCACTTGCTACAAAAAATATCATAATGTAAACGCGTGACGACTTACGGAGATACTCCAAAAGAGAAAACAATAAAAAAGTCAGCTTTAATGTCCTTAATGTAAACTGGCTGTAAGAGAGCGCCTTCATATGAGAATAAAAGATGAAATGGTCAAAGCAGCTGTGTGATAAAAAAAGAGCCTAAGCGAAGCAAGTTGTTTTTAAGATCGTGTAAAATGGTGTCTGTTAACTAAGCAAGATATCGAGTAAAATAAAGCCAGGGTCACAGAGGAAGAGATAAGTAAAATAAAAAATTGAAATGTTAGTATCTGCAGTCAAAAAGGGGTTTTCTTAAAATATCTCAGTTTATGCTGAAAAGGAAGACTATAACACCATTATATTAAAGCGTTACAAACTTGAGCACAAATTTTAAAAACAATGCTTCGCTGAAGAGTTTTGAATTTCATATAAATAAATAAATAAAACTTTGTGTTATATTTACTATTTTTTCTAAGGTGTTCATTTGTTACAAACAAATATTTTTAAAAACTTATTTTATTGCATGTCTTTACCATAAAACTATGAATGGTGACGACTAATGTTCGTAGGAGATGGCATGAAGAGCAAAAAGCTACGAGAATTAAAAGAAAAATAAACTAGTTGAAGGTTACAATTATATAATTGTGGTTGTTTGTGTACTTTTGTGATATGTGTATGAGTCATTCTCTTGTGTTTTATCCTCAGACATTTTAATTAAATGTGGCGTCAAAATTTTACTGTTACGACCTCTAATGCTACTGAATAAGGAAAAACAAAACTAATTTTGATTGTATGCAGAGATAAAAGGATGCTTTTAAACATTCGAGTGCGAAATTGTAAATTGACTGAAAATGATTATTACCTTTCCTTTTATTAAGTAAAATAAGCTTTCGTTTGTTATTATTTTATGATGTTAATATCCACATGACTAATTTTAATCCGGCTTAAGTTCACATACATTTTAATTTAAAAATTTATTTGGAAAGAAAATATTAAAAAAAAACCTTTTGTGTTAATTTTTTTGTGTGTTAATTTTAGTAAACAGCCAGCAGAATGTAATGCAGCATTTCTGGATCACTACATCCATCATCAGCATTCGTCGCATCATAGACAATGCATAGAAATGGCTGAATAAGAAAACACAGCCATTTTAGAGAAGGTCCAGAAATGTTGAATCATATTCTGGTTCAAAGCTCGACGACATTGTTGCATCCGACTGTGGTCGCAACAAGACGGCGCAACATGATTTATTACAATGGTAACCACATTTTGGATCTGTGAATTGGCCTCGTGCGTTTAAACACCGCTAGACTGTTGTCCTGCAGTTACCATTGACTGTATTATTTTGATCAGCATCGTTTTTAAAGTAGTACTGATTATACCAGTAGTAGTGATTATACCAGCTTAAAAAGTACACCGAACAGTCAGTGTTAATGGATGTAATCGTATTCCAACTTACACTTGAGGATTATCATCACTCCAAATACGGCAGTTTTTTTATTGACGTATCCACTCAACCAAAAGTGAACTTCATTGTTCAACAAAATTCGCTTATAAAAACCAGAATCAACGGTAAACTTGTTTTTTGCTACATTCACGGAATCTGCACTTTGCTATGTGATCGTGTGGCCAACAAAACAAGTTCTTTCGCAAAATCTTCTACAAAAATGATGGATGCATATTCAGTTCCTGTTCACGATAGCGAATAGACTTATTCAGGTTTTGTTCTACGCTACGTTTTACGGCAGCAATTACTTCTTCTGTACGCACTGTACGACGTCTCAGTGGATGCGTATTATAATTTAAAGTAAACTTGATGCGAAAACGTTCCATAGTTAATCAAATTGATTTTTCTGGTGGACGATTGTGTTGACCGTAAAGTGAATGATGTTTTTTAAAATAAATTTGCAAAATGTTGAAATGCCAAACTAAGCATACAGCACTTGACAGCTGACAAAAAAAAAGTTCTACACCTCCCTTTGAAACTTTAAGGTGCCTACTTAATACCAGATGCGTTGCATCACTGTTGTAAAAATGAACATAACGTGATATTACAGAGATGTGAAGCATTAAGTCTTCAAGATGGTGCAAAAAAAAACGCAGAAAGTCATAGAAAAACAAGCAGAAGTATAAAGTGTTTCAGTCCTTTTGACAAAAGACAAGTGTCGAAAGCCCATTCCTCCAACTGTCCGGATCTATGATCTATAAAAAACTTTTTGGGCTCCAATGAAAGGAGTTTTAAAGTAGACAATTCTAAGGAGATTTCCAATAATTATTTAAGAGTGTTGCAAATATAGATGTGTAAAATCTGATGCACAGTTTAAGGACAAAAATTAGGATATCTGCTTGATCATGTTCTTAGAATTTGTCTTTTAATAAAATATTTCAAGAATATATATTTCAGTGTCTTGTTTCTATAACTAAGATGAGAAATTTTTCACGTTAAAATAAAATATTGATCTTGTTTTACTTAGGAATAAATTATATTTAATTATAATCTTTTATCTTTTTCATTCAGGAACTCGTTAAAAAAAAAACGATATAAAATCGAAAAATTTTTGGGTATAATTATTATTTTATGTAATTTACACTTGATATATTTTTTGGATAATTTGTATCTATATTTTTTTGTAATTCAAAATTTAGTTTGATCTTTTGGTCTGAACTTTGAATTAAATTAATTTTAGCTTGGCTTGAAACTGGTCCTAAAAATCATTCGAAATTCATCAAACCGTTTCAAGGCGATTGTATCCTAATGAACCGATTTCAATCACATAAAAAATTTTAATCAGGCTAAACTTACGTTATCTTTTTTTCAGTTCAAATCACATTAAGAAGGAAACAGGATGTGAATACTTCGTTCGTTTGTTTGATAATAAGACCTTTTTCGAAATCTTTTCGCCTAAACTGCTGAAAATGCATTATTCCTTAATTTTTTAAAATTGTCAAACTATTTGAAAATAAATTAACTTTCTTAATTAAAATTGCAAATTGAAAGAAAGCAACTTAAGCCTGACTGAGATTTTTGTGCGATATTTCAGTCAGTTAGTCACGACTGACTGAATTAATGATGTGGCTACGACTGCATTGTGATAAGAGAAAGCAAATACTAGAAATATCACAATGCTTATGTGACCCATCCAACATATCGTCGATAGTCTTTAATGGAATTGATTGATTTCCCAGCGGTAGTGGCTGGTTTCTCTTTAATGTCCTTCATACTTCATGACGATTTTAGACTTCAATATAACAATTGTTCGTGACTTTTGCTCCTACAAACCAGGATCAACTTCTTACAATTGTTTTTTTTTAATTTACACTTGTTTTTTTTAACTTTCTATTCTACAGTTGGGTGGCGTAATTCAAACCTAATTATCTGTTATCTCCTACTTTTTTTCTTTTGTCATTGAGTAGTCTCTTCTTTCTCTCGTTAAAGTTTTTGCAGACAATACGACGTGATTGATTTCATCCAATCAAAGCGAGCTGCTTTTAAGCTGCCTGCCTGCCTAACCCAACCGACAAAAACCAGTAACTGTTTTTATATGTTAAAAAAAATTACATTTATTATTTTTAAGCAGTAAATAAAAAAATAATTTTTTTGACACACTTTAGAACCAGATTTAAAGAAAATGTTAATTTCTTTTTAGCATATTTTCCTCTATTCAATTTTTGTAGGACTCAGTAGCAAATGTACCAGTGCTATATTTGTATACAGCCGTAATATGCATTGTGTATGAGTGTTCATGTACCTCCATTTCAATATTTATTTAAAAGTTGTAAGGAAATTTAATTTTAATAGAGGCAACTGAACTCTATTATGCAAATTCCATTTTACAATCACTTCACACTTTTGCAGTAAGAAAAATATTTATCGATTATTTGTGGAAATTTGTGTTAAATAAAATATAAACATAAATTTGCCTACATGTTTATGACAGCTATTTACATGATTGTAATAATTAACTTACCCATGTTTCCTTATTACTATCCGGCTCAACAAATATTAAGTGAGTTGCTGTTAGATATAAAGTGCCAACAATTGGATTTTTCGTGTTATAACGATCAATCATACGAACATTTTCCACCTGAAAAAAAAAGAAAAATAAAAAACATAAATAATTTCTCTTTGAGAGCACTCAAATTTTTTTAATGTGTAAAGCCTGGTACTCTGTTCAAATTTGTGAAAATTGTTGAGCAACATTGATTTTTCATGTGGAAAATTTTACTTTTAAACTTTGACTTTTAAAATATCTCGCGATTTATGAGATTTGGACGTTTTATTGTTTTTACGTGTACTACTTTGTTTCAGAAATGTAAGCAAAAGACATATGATCAGCTGTTATTTGAAAAATTCCGCATAAAATAACGCCTCTTTGTTTTATTTTAACAGCTTTGATAAAATGTTGCGAGAAACATTTCATATGCTCTTCTACAGTAAAAACAGAGTAATAATTCTGCAACATGTTTTCGTGACTTTTTTATACAAATTTTTATACATACAGTGCCGGTCAATATAATAGCACCAGTTGCAATACCCTGATTCAAAAGATGTAAAAATTTCACCTATTTTTGTATTACTTTGTTGAGTGCAAAAAAGAGTTACATTTTTTATGCTTTCTCAAAGTGTGTGCATTTGTTGTCAAATTTCGTAACTGTTAATCAGTTATAGAAGATCTTATGTCAACACTTATCATTTCGTGCAGTTATTAAAATAGCACCAGTAAGCTTTTTTAATTTATTTTGCAAAATTTTGTGAATGCGGAGGTAGTAAAAATTTTTTTAATACTTTCTATTGAATCGTACAATAATTTTGTAAAAACTATATATTTATGGGTCGTGGAAAGCATTGTTGGCTGGAAAAATAAGAATTAATAAAAAATTTTTGCGCCCGAAGGTAAATCGTATCCCAATAAAATTACAATAAATGCTCTAAGTTATGAGCAAAAATTTGAATCCTGTGGTAGGAAGCAAGTTTTGTCACCCTTAATAGTAAAACGGTTAGTACGGACGACTAAAACAAATCCCTTTATGACTGCAACGGAGCTAAAAAAAACATTGGATGTGCCGGCAAGCGGAGTGAAGAAAAGTGCTGTGGACTGACGGATCCAAAGTGTTCTTCTTGGTGGGAAGGGTTCCAGATGTTTTGTCCGTAGGCCACCTAACAGCGAGTAAAAAAAAACTATCAAACATGGGAGTCATAGTATTATGGTATGGGGTTGCTTCTCGTGTCAAGGTGTATGTTGGATCAAAACCGTTATCGATTCATCGGTTTACGTACAAATCTTTGATGAAATTATGCTGACATATGCTTCCTACAAAATGCCGCTGGTGTGGGACTTTCAGCAAGACAATGACCTCAAACACAACAGCAAAATGGCAAAAATGGTTTAACGATAACACTATCAATGTACTGAAGTTGCCTGCCAGTACTTAGATTTGAGCTCTATCAAAAATCTGTGGACGGACATAAAGAAGCGTTGAAGGACTCTGGAAGGCAGTGCAAAAAATTTGGAGTTCCATCAAAGTTGAAAGGGCGCGCGACAAAGTATTGAAACCATACAATTAATTTGTCTACAATATATCTGAGTGAAAATTTTAATTTATTTTAAGAAAGACCACTAATTTTTGTTACAAATGAACTGAAGTGCTATTATTTTGACTGTGTAGTTTTTAAGTTTTTTGTTTATATTAATAAGCGCATTATAAACTGTTGAGAAAACAAAAAATTTTCTTACATTAATTATCATTATCATTAACATCAAAGAATTTATTATTTTGTTGTTGAATCTGCCCAACAGTTAAAAAAAGAAAGCAGAGTCATTATAAATATGTGCGTGATGCTATTATATTGACCGCAGCTGTATGTGTAGTTTGACAACATTCCGCATAAAAAGCTAAACAAAGTATCGGGCTTAAGCCGCAAGTAACTAATAGTACTTTAGACTACAATTAAGCGACAAATCAAAGCATTGACGCTCAAACCTTAAAAATCTTATCTTTACCTCTTGGTAACTTGATATGATGGACTTGAAGGAATAAATACAGGTGTATTGGAAGTATTAAAACCAGTTCCTCTTTTCTTTAACTAAAATGGAAAAACATCATTTATGTTTTTTTTTGTTTTCTTTTTTAAATTAGGAATTAAAATATTAATAGAAATTCAAGAAAGTCAAAATTCCTGAAGCTAAAATAAATTAGTAAATTTGTATTATAAATATTCCATTTCCTTATTGGAGCTTGTTGAAGCGGTTAAAATTTGGCGCGAAATAAAAAAAATCATAAAACACAAAAGGGTGAAAATTAATGCAACAAGATTACAAAGTTGCCACTGTTTTCAATGATGAAATTTGCTTAAATCTTGCTTTAGCGTTTTTCTAAACTTGTTCAAAAATAACTTAACAATAATTAAATTATGTCTTAAATGAGATAAATTTTACTTGACGTTTTAAGACTGTGACAATTTGGAAACCTCAGAAGTATTTGCGTAAAAAGAAACCAAAGAAACAATCATTTCTAAGCAAATCGTACCATTTTTTTCTTTATAAAACAAGCAGTGTTTCCAGTATTTGTAAATATTTATATGTGTAAAGTTTTTCCGATTACTTCGTTAATAAAAATAACCAAGTGATTTCAAATGGGCAGACCGTTTTAAAGTCACATGACTTCAGCATATTTTGTATGCAGAACATATTTTGCGTGCTTTCGACCAAAAGTGATTTGCAACTTATTTTGCATTCCTTATCCTTTGTAAGTGTGAAAAGTTTTGGCAACAGAAGCGAAGTACAGAAGTGTAAAGGTCAGGGTATATATAAACCGTTATACTTTTTCTACTGACAAGTAATTTAAAATACATGTTTTTTTCTGAGTGATGTCACCATCATTACGTTTCCGTCAACGTTAAGTACGAAAGTTTGGCAATTTTTTACGTACGTTAAATACTTTAATTGCACTCATTTGCTTCTACTTCTTATTTTCTATTTGCTTTTACTGTGTTTTAATTAATTTTTATCCGCCAAAAAAGTACTCATTGTCAATACTTGTCATTAGTTTGTTTTCCGTTTAATACGTAAAAATATAACGTAGATGGATTCTATGTCTATTTTATGTCCGTAGTTTGACAACGTTCTACATGAAAAACTGAACAAATTTTAAGTAATTACGAATTCCTCGGTCCAACAATATGTAATTACCGTATGGCCAAAAATGAAATAAACGTGGAACTTCTGTAAGGCATAAATAGAGAAGCCATAACGAAGTGGAGGGTCATTTCGCTTCAATTGCCGAGTAAATTGTATCTCGTAAGAAAATAATCCGAGATCTCCAAAAAAAAATTTATCATTCTGGTGCGTCAAACCACGAGTTGTTGAGGTCGATAGCGAGGTATGCACCGTCTTACGAACTTTTTGCACAAACTTACATGTATTCGAGCGAAGTCCTGTCAACAGCCAATATAAAACATTTGTGCGAAATAAATAAAAATAATGTTCCAGAGGTACTCTGTTCTTTTTGCAAAAAGTCACGAAATTCAAAATAGTATGAGCTGCACTTATTTTAAATTGTAAAAAGCAGAAAACAATATTGCAGACTTAAAGGCAATAAAAACAACAATATCCTGCAGAATCGTGGTGTTGTAATCTTTATCTAATTGACAATTTTTTTTTTTTAGTGAAGCCTTTCACCATGACGTCTCACGAAGTTCATTGCCTCCTTTGAATTCACTGCTCTCCTTATTTAATTCAATTGAGGGAAACTCTTAAAACGATTTTTAAGTCTCCTGTAGTCCATTGAGATTCAACGCATCCTGTTGCCGCCGCCTGCTAGATAAATTTTCCACACAAATTAAAGAAACAAAAAAGGGTGAAAACCTACAAAATAAGGCAACAAAAATGTGCTGATTTCTGAAGCAAGCATCTCGAAAGTACGTCTGAGTGATTAATGAACTTTTAATTTTCGTTGGTCATATACATAGGTAGGGCTTGCGCATATCCCATTTTAACAAGAACAATAAAAAGACGGATATCTTTAATTCATTAAGGATACAATTTTTGAAATAAGTACAAAGGAAATAACGGTTTCTGAAGGGTATAAAGATTTTTTAATTTTTTCATTTCATTTAACTGGTTTAAAAGAAACGATTCCTTAAAAAAAATCATACACAATGCAATTTTTCATAAAACTATCATGAAATTTTTCTTTGTTTTTTTCAAATAAAAGTAAATGAATAAAAATTATATAAACAAAAATCTAAAATAAATACAGAAAACTTTATTTTAGTTGCACAGATGTAGAGGGCTCATACGCGATAGATAGATAAACTGAATATCTTTTTCTCCAAAGAAATGCTTTGGGGTCGTTAACTTAAATTTATCATTGGATTTTGTTCATTTTTTCAATGATCTAATATGTTCCGATCAAAGATGCTTTCAGACACTAATCAGGTTAATAGACGTTGTAAACTCTTCATCGAAAACTTACTGGTGTGCAGATCTATTAGCAAAATAGTTCACGAAATTTTAGAATTGTTTATATGATCAGATCGGCTTTGCCACTGTTAATCAGAAGATGCTTGATACATTTTGGCAGTAAACAATATTTCAGATTTTATTGCTTCGTCTCACATACTAATTATTTAAAGAAAAAAAGTTTTATATTTAAATATCATCATATTAAATCAATAACAAAAACATAAATATAAAATGCTTTAAAGCGCCTGATATTGATAATTCAATTGCTTGGTACTCACTTTCTTTAATACCAAAAAATCGTTAAAAAATAAAGGTGGATCTGTAAATTCCTCTTCAATCCAGGAAACAACTTTTTCGGATACAAACGGTGGTACTGGTACACCCCAGAGACGTTTATTTTCGGGTTCTTCCGTTTCTGGTGATATATTGTCGAAACTTAAGCGTAAAGCAGAAGTAGGCGACAATTGTCGCTCGATTTCATTAAATTTATTCATAAATTTTGTAAAATCCATTTTATCAAAATCACAAAAATATACAAATTTTTCTTTTTCAATATTATTTTTTTCTCGCTACTAAGGGCAACAAGAAAAATTGTTTTTTAGATAAAAATATTGATTTATCGTTGATAAATTCGAAGTTTAAAAATAAAATAGAGTCACATGAATCTGTTTTTTTTTATTTAGTTATATATTTCGTTTTTATGAATTTTTTTTTTATATTTTAATATTTCTTTTCTATAACATTTTAAATAAATTTGAAATATAACAATTAAAATACAAAAACACTTTCACTTTATTTCATCGATAGTGTTTCACACATACACACACACTCGCTAATACACCTGAACCCAACGCAATACTCCTCCAATCTTTTAAAGTTAAATTTACTTTTTCTTTACATTGATATTGAACGAGAGCAACAACATAGAAACAACAACAACAAGGATGTCTCTAGGTTATGACGTCGTTTACAAGTTTAAGTCTTTATTTTATGAAAATATCGTAATAGTTGTTGTATCTATCCTTTTTCCCTAGTTTTTGTTATTACGGATATACAAATTATAAATATTTTTTTTCCTGTAGTATACAAAAACTTTCCGTGCACAGTTTTTCTTAAACTATAAAACCGTCTTGCCCCAGGTTCAAATATAAACTCATTTTTTCAATTTGCAATTTATTGTCAATTACCCTGTCTAAGGTTTTTTCCCACCATTTCAGATGGCAGGGAAATTTGTTTTAACGGTTGAGGGAAACTTTTTTGTCATATAAATTTCTCTTATTACAATTTAAGAGAAGAAAAAGGTAAATATTGCAGAGATGGGAAACTCTATACTATTGTATTTTCTTTAGTTCTTTTAAACGTATGAAAAGCAAAATTTTATTTAAATTAGTTTATCGAATGTTCTATAAAAAATTAAAGTATAACAAATCTCTTCCAAAAAAATGTAAAGATGTGGTCGCCGTAACTGAGTGTACCGTCAAAAGTTTTGGCATATGCCAAAACTTGGTGCGCTTCCAATAAGTTTCTGTCTCTGATATGAGGCTGGCTAAATTAAGCTGAATAAATTTACTCTGGATACCAATAGATCCATCTATTAACTGCAGAAAAGATGGGCAAGAATACCTCGCAGGATATGGATGTGTTCTTGTTGTCCTTGTGAGCGTGGTAAAAAAAGAGGTAAATACTTTACAGCAGTGTGTGCATTGAATAATACGACAATTAGGTAAAACAAGTTGAGCAACCTCAACGGCAGCCTATCATCGAACATGCGCGCGTGTACAGGAAAAATAATAAATGTAGAAGTATAAGGCAGAAAAATATGAAAAACGCAAGTAAAAACCTTTTGGAAAGAAAAAGACAATTATTGTATGAAACAATGGAAAACGTCTATTTATTATTAGAGTAACACGTAATCGTCAAGGCAGCCTTTATAATAAAAGAGAAGAGCTTTAGCTGTTAGCTTTTAGCGGAGCGGAAGCAACAGTATAATAACAGTGCATGTCAGACGTGTGTTGTGGCTATTAGATAAAAGGAGATACGTGATCAAGATTTAAGTCAGTACCTAGCTGTGAGGCCCTAACCTGACTGTGGTCTTACCAATGAGTAAAATACAAAGCGGCCCCTTAGACGTAGCCAACAGAGTTGCAATTTCAAGAAAATAACATGCATGAGCATGTTCTCCCTTCTTTTGAGGGTTGGAGACTATAGAACCCCATCTGTTGAATGCAACAGCTCATTTGGAACAGCACCGCACCTTTCCTGCGGACACCGACCCTTATAAGCAGCCACCACGTGTACCCCGAAGGGACCTCACCAATAACCGGCTACATAGATGGATGGCTCTCGGTATAGGCTACCGGTTCCCATGGCTCCAGTCCCTTTAAAGGCACTGGTCAGCCCTACTTAACTTGTGTATTCAGATTAAGTGCCTGCACACCAGAGGACTGATTCCCTTTACACCACGAGAGTATCTGTGTCAAAACCTATAAAAGTCAGACTTTTAGTACCCCCGGGGGAAAGATTAAAGGAGATGACATATCCAAAACGAGCATATCCAAAGCAAAGCGCAAGTGGACTGTGGATAATGATTATCTTACTAAGCAAGTGAGGCATCAAAGAGTTCATGTCTCGCCGGAGTAACACAGTAGTGTAGCTTGGATGGCTGCCTTTAGTATAACGCATGTTTGGTAAGCAAGAAACTGTAGGACTGTAGGCGATTGTGTAGCCAGAGATAAAAGTAAAAAAGAAATAGGGAGAAAAATTTGTCTTATGCAGATGCGAAAGCGACGTCATTGCATAGGTTTTTAATAATAAAATTAAGAAAAATGTGAAATTACACATTTTTATATTTTTCAAAAATGTAGTCCGCTAAGCCGCACCTTTTAATTTTTGACCCGATTTTGGGCATTTGATAAATGCCTGTATTAAGAAAGAAAAAAAGCATGAATTCTTCGACCTGATTTTAGAAATTTTTATATTTTGACTTTTTATGTTTTGCTATAAATAAATTAAATTAAATTTTTAATAAATTTATACATTTTTTTATAATTTTTACAAGGATGTGTTGAAATAATTCAATTCTGTTAACTTAACATTTTTTGAGTGGGAGGTATGTAAACTATAACAGGGTTGTAAAAACGAAGCTAGCTGACGGAGCTATCTTTACACCTTTATTTTTTAAATGTCCAAAAATGGATTAAAATTAGAAAGACGAGGCTTAATGCCCTACTGAGAGCGAAAGCCGTGGTAGATTTTAAAACTGTACAGGTTACACTCAGATTTTATATTGATAATTTTTGTTACATCCCCATCTTTGCTTGCAGTCAGCGTATTGACGCTCAGGCCAACTGGTCTAACGAATTCGCTTGTTCCACTGCAAGGATAATCTAGCATTTACTTGAAATAAGAAACAAAGCGGCTGCACTACTGCTGTTACCGAGAATGCAATTGCACGACTTGGTAGTTACAGTAACTTGGCACTGCTTTTTTGGTGTGGGTCTGCCGCACAATGATTTTTTCAGAAGCTTTCAAGACAAGGAGTAAGCGATCAAACATGTCCTATGTCTTGCTCAAAAGAACCGACTAATGAGGCACCTCAGTCAGCAATATTTTTGGTAGCCTATTTGATGTTTCATCATTGGAACCGAGTAGGATTGGTCCCTTTTTAAGATACCCGGATGAAGTAATTCTTTAATAATTCGCGTGTAATCGTAGCTGCCTGTCGAACATAACCTAATTCCCCGCAATGACCGCTATTTTATTCAATAGCGATTGTCAAATTGTTATGATAGGGTTGTATTTAAACAAAATAATTTCATCAGTTCGCTACAGTATGCAATCTCTGCTTTGAAACGGCCAGATTTCTTGTGATTCTAACTTAAAAGACAGAAATTTGTCATAGGCGAAAAAGAGGAATCATAATCACCAAAATAAGTTTTTAAGATTAGTGAAAATATTCTCTTGGTTGATTAATGTAACGAATTACTCAACGACCAAAGTATCATTGGTAAAAAGAGGGATTAAAAAACATTATTAGCCCAAAACACAAAAAATAAGAAGTTAAACACGACCAATAAACAGCTCAATAATAATTCGTTTTGAAAGTGCCAAGACTCTTGTTCTGAGCAAATCTGGTGATTATTATTAATTTAAAATTATCATTATTTTTTTTATTGAAAACGAAAAGGAATTTTTATTTTATTACGACAGTTATGAACATTGTATAGCCAACAACAATAAATAACTTTTTCATTTTCTGGATAAACTATCAAACTAAATTCAAATGCAATACCAAACAAATTATTTTTATTGTGCCAAACATGCGCAATGTTTAATTTAATTCCCTTAAATAATTTTAAAGAGAAACAAGGATTTTACACATAATTCCACACTTTGAGTGACACAAAAAATCTATAATATTAAGACGGAACATTGTTTGGAAGTCGTTAAAGATTCAATTTTGGTAACAAATTATTTAAGAGTAAAGCCCTGATAAATAAAAGATATAAACTATTTGTAAAATCAATAAAATTCTGAAACAACACCTGTAGATGCAATCTGATGGTCTTTTTAATCACCAAGCATCACCTTTGAGACTAAAACATGAAGTTGAACATTTTGGGAGTCTTAAATGGCCTTGTACTAAATGCAAAATAATTATTTAAGTCAATTATTAACGAAGAACTTTAACCAGTACAAAATACTTTAATAAATCAAGCTGGACAAAAATAAGGTTGATTTAGAAAATTTGGTACAACTTACATACATACTTACGGCTGTGAGGTTAACCAAGAAACACTATTTAATTGCAACTTACCTTTGCTAATTTTATGTGATCCATATTTCTCTCTTTATATTTCTTTAATTTTTAATTTATTACAATTAATCTTTTGAATTATATTTAATTAATTTATATAAAAATACGACAATCACAATTTGTTTAATTGCTTAAATATAAGCTTAAAACGATAACTTGCAGCACCTTATTAATGATTTTCTCTTAATATAATTATTTACTTATAAACATTTACACGATTCATGCTTCTTTTCTTATTAATTATTTCTTTATTGTAATTTTTTAATTATTTTTGTATATTTAAGCACAATAAATTTAATTTTTTCTTGCGACAGACAATAAATGAAAATTTTTTCTGAAGACGGCAAATGAAGAGAAAAAAAAAACAACCACAAATAACGAATTTCCAAATGAAAACAAAATTGAGGAAAACTGCCAACTGTCAATAATTGAATGAAAAAGAACAGCTGTCAAAGTTTATATTGATAGTGATGGCTACAATAATAAATACACTGGCACAATTTTTATATTATATTTTAGAATTTCAATGTATGATTTTAATGTAAATGGACATTAAACTTTAGGTTGCCTTTTCTATAAACTGCTAAAAATAGAGTTTAAAAATTTACTAAACGTTTAAAGCCTACACATTTAGCATAGAAAAATATATATTGTCTTAAATATGACAAATTGAATGTTATTCATTGCAAAAGACAACATTTCCGTAAATTTTTTCATACATATAAAAAAGTTAATTGGCTTTTAGTCGCAAGAAAAACTATTGAAGCTAGCTGTCAAATGTAAAAAAACTTTATTTCGCTTAAATTAAATATAGCCATTATTTCAACAGAGGTTTTTTCTTGTCCCCTTGTCCTTGGAAATTTTAGTAAATATTTTTTATAAGCCATTGAATCATATTTATAACTTACCACAACCCTCTTTTTCAACATTTTGTACTCATAATTTCTTTTTCAAACGTTGCCGTTAGCAAATTACTATAGTTTTAAATTAGAAAGGGAATAAAACGTATGTAATATAGGTGATTATTTGACTCTGCAGTCATTAAAGTTTTGTTTTTGCTTCAAATTAAAAAAAAAAACACAAATTTTGTGGATATTAAAAACTTATCATATTGCATATAATTAAATAGGCAAGCCGATTAAATTAATTAAAAAAAAAATAAACATTTATTGAAATCACGTACAAATCAGTTCATTATGATTAAATCAATCAAACATATTTATTATTTTTTAAAGCCAACTTACACGACGAAATTTTTCGTGAAACGTGTAAAAATTCGTCAGCAGTTTTTAAACTATTTTATAACTTTTTTATTGCATAATACTTGTATATTCTATACGTAATAATGTATGAAGCTGACCAATGTATTTCTTTGTTTTTCATAGAATAAAATTAACTCCTACGATCAGAGTTGTATTTAAAGTTATAAACCTGCGAAAAAAGAAACATAGCAGAAGAGTTACAGTAATTCGACCATCAACCTTAAGTAAAAATTTTTTTATAATTTTATTTTAAACAAAATTAAAAATAACGGACATTTTTGTATACGTGTAGCCGCTGTCTTTTTTTGCAAAGAAGTTTAATACAATTTTAACTCAATTTCAATTATATAATAAAGCGCTATAAAAAATTGTTGTTTCCTTTACAAAATCTAATCAAAAATAGTGGGGTCTTAAATAAGATTAACTAACTTAAATTCGTATGTGAAAAAATACATATTATGTTATTAGCACAGACTTTTACCTCAACGTTTTATTTTATAATATTGAGCACTCTGTTAAACAGATGTCTCAATTATACAATCGGTTGTACTTGAAGGTACTCGGTTTGCTTACAACACTCTTACCTTTCATTCACAGTAATTTATGTTCATGTTTTTTTTTATTTATTTTGCTTTATCACTTATTTATTTCCTTTTGTTCGCGATTACAAAGCAGACGTTTTTTTATGTTCAATGAGACGTAGTACGAAATAAATTGTATTAAAAAATCAGTTGAAATCCAGTAAAAAATTTAATTATATTTGATAAAAATCCAAACATATTTAAAGGCCAAACGCGATAATATAATAAAATAAAAGATTCAAAGTGAATATCAATAGCAAAATCAAAAAAAGTCTTAAGAATTAAGTGGAAGAGAAGAGACTTCGTTTTTTGCAAATTGTCATTTCAAGGAAGAAAAAATAAAACAAAAGCAAAAATACAGTAAAAAAAAGTAGTAAATAAAAATAAAGATATTGAAATTAAAAATAAAGAATATTTTTCGTTGCAAATTAAAAAGTATAATGAAATTTCAAAAAGAGCTAAAGAAAATGTTTTAATATTACAAAAATCTTTTAAGTGGAAATAATAACTTAAATTATAATGAGTTCTCGTAACAAGTGAGTAATGTTATTAAATTGATTACAAATACTTCCAAGTAGCCCCAACTTCTCATTATTAAATGCCTTTTACTTTGAAAGTTTATGGGTGTAGTACAAAATGTAGGCGTTCTCCTTCAGTGCTTGTGCTTGCTACCTTTACTCAATTTTGTTATATCCAAAAAATATGTTGTCTATTGGATTTACCTTTGGATTTAATATTAAAAGAACTAAAACATTCCGTTTTATTAATAATCATTAATTAAATTTTTTTGTTTTATTTGTTGGTGATATTTGCAGAACCGATGTTAAAAAAATATTTGAATATTGGTGTGAAGTATCTCGAACTCATGCTATTGATCACATTTCATTGCGTTTAAATGGTCATGATGCTAATGGTGGCAATAGCCCTTTAACGCCTGAAGGTGTCATCACAGAAAGTTTTCCAGAAAGTTTTCGTGATGAAAAAACTATTTCGAATATTCCTGCCTTTGCATTTCCCTGTGAATTTGAAAGGTGAGTAAGAATACAAAAACAAAAATTATAACAGTCATCTATCTACACATGCACTTTTAAGAAAAACAAAAAAAAAAAAAAAACATTGAGTCAAGATAGATGCCCCTTCTCTAAACATAAGAACAACTTCCGGTAATTAAAAAAAAAATCCAAAAGAAGTAAAACAACCGCCCAACCGAATCTGATTTATTTGAGAAATTTTATAAAACGATTGAACTTTGTTCAAGTATTTTTAAAATAAATAAACCCATTTTAATTTTAGTGAATAGAAATTTTTATTTTAAAATTTATATGTGAAAAAATATCCAACGTGCTATTTAAAGTTATTTATTACAAATTTGTTATAAATACCTTTTTGGTTTTTGCTAGAATAGCACGATTTTATAGAAATATATATGTTTAAGTCTCGAAACGAGTTGAAACTTAATTAATTTTTTCGAGTTGCAAATTCAAAAATTTTATAAAACAGAAGAACATTTAATTAAATTAAAAATTTTAACTTTCACAAAGCGGCTTCAGTATTTTAATTAAATTGGCAAAAAAAAATTTGCAAAAAATAGACCTGAAAAAAGTATCTTAAAATCCAACATGGATTTTTGACTCTGGTTTTTTTCTTTTAACTACTGTAAAACTCCTTTTTTCGATTGGCAAAAGGTTTCTAATATATAAAAGAATTATAACTTATTATTATTATTTTTTCAAGTGTCTGTTCTATGTGAAGTCAAAAACAATTTTTTGAGAAATTTTCTGAAAATAGAAATGATTTTCCGAAGCAAAATTTTGTATCAGGTTATTTCTGTGGCAAATTCATTAATTTTTTACTTCGCTGGAAAGGTCAAACTACATATCAAGGCCAATCAATTACCTAGTGGCAGCATAAGCGAATTAATTGGAATTTAATTTTTTTCCATATTTCTTTGAAGAACTTTTAAAAATTTTGCTCTTTAGCAACCGGATTATGACATTAAGCTGATCTTGATCTTTTCTTTATAACTTTTGATATAAAATATCAAAAGTAAATATTGGTTATATATTTTGGTAAGTCAATTCTTTTCAAAAATAATGTACTGTAAAAATAAATTCGAAACTGGAAATAAATCTGTTTTTTATATATAAAAGTCAATTTTAAACGAGTAAATCGTAAGAATCTATTAGTTTCCAGTGAATGTCACAGTATAAAAATTAACATGTATTTCGGGTACAAAAATTGTACTTGTAATTTTTTTTAACATTTTTAATAAATTTTAGGTTTTGAAAGCATGTTAACAAGTAAGCGTGCTATATGCTGCTATGCCGAATCTTATATACCCTTCACCAAAGGTGACAAAAAATTAATTAAAAGAAAGAAAAAAAAAAAAAATACATAAAAATCCAATCAGCTCTCAATGGGTGAAGCGTTTTTAAAAAATGTTTATTGTTTCCTTAAAGATATTTTCGAAAGCTTTAAAATGATACCCATATTGATATTTTAAAAATTTTGAAAATTTCAAAGGCCCGTAACACGGAAAATAGTGGCGAGCCCCAATTTTTTTTATTTTTAAATCTTCTAGCACCCAATGTATTTGTTTTTTTTATTGGAGCTACATAATTGCTTCAAATGATATGAAAAATTAAAGGCTGGCGTGGTGTTTTAGCCGCTGCCTCTCGAAGGACATAGACCGAACTTGCTGATATTCAGTAGCACCTCTTTTCGACACTATGTCTATCGATTGGCGCATTTACATTTTCTTAGCTGATCTAGTGCCTTGCAAAGTTGATTTCTACCCGAACACGGACCGGCACACGGACGTCGCTCCACTTACATCGCTAAGCATAAGAACTCAGAATATATATACTTTATGTGGTCGGAAATGGATATTGTAGAAATTACAAACGGAATGACGAACTTAGCTATACCCTTTTCCCACCTATATAAAGAGAGAACTTGCTGCAGCATGTTTACAACTACCCTGATTGTATTTTATGCAAATAAATAGGATTTTTAAGATTTGGTAGATGTTATACTTTAACAAGTTTTAATACAACACAAAACTTATACTTTAAGTCTTCATATATCTGCTATCTACACGTATATAAGCGAGCGAGTTGCCAGATCTTTTTATATTTGTAAAAGCCTGACGTTTTTAGTCGCCTATAAGTTAAATTCGCAGTTTTGAGAGATATGAGAGTATTATGCAAAATGTTGAACAAATAAATAGCATAGTAAAGTGTTTGTTGCTTTAAGTGAAACACGCAATCCTTGGCATATTGTAGCGTTAGCAATTTAAATAACACGATGAGTAAATAAAAAAAAACCTTTATTTGCCATCTTTAAATAATTTTTCTACCTATAAAAATTTAGAACTTATATTTATAAATGCAAAGTATATTATTAATTTTTAACTGAGGCCGAATATTACTGTTTTCTATTCAAGCCGAATTTTTAAAATAGACGAGACTTAATAAAACTTGAACTGAAATGTTGCTTTCTGTGTTTTTTTTTTTTTATAATAATTTTCTTCTTTATTATTATTTTTATTCATTTTTATTTTTTTTTTTTTGCTTTTTTAAGACAGTCAAGTTGTTGTCTGCCTACCTGCTCTTGCTTTAATATCAAGTGCTGATTTTCTAACTAAATTTGATATCAGCCTCATAACTCTTATTTTGTTTAAGGTCCATTAAATTAAAATGTTTATTTTTTATAAACTTTTTGTTTTCTTTGTTTGTTTGCATGTATGTGATGATTCATTCATTCATTTCCACATTCATCGACTGGTTTTAAGTATCTCTTTTTTTATTTCTTTATGCGCTTTACGTCATTAATAGTAGTTGTGGCTTAAATATCTCCATTTTTTATTTTTGTTTTTTCTTTTATAATTATTAAACAGTTTCTAATTGTTTTTACCATCTAATGATGTTTGTTTTTTATGTAAATAAATAAATTATATTGTTTTCATTACAATTACGTGAGTTTATTTGCGCAAACCGCAATGATATGTGTATATCAATAATTACCCGAAAATCGGGTGTTAATTAAAATTTTTTTTATCAAATCTCTCTGTAAGAGAAGGTGGCCCATTTTAGAATTTGTATGGATTTTTAGTAATAGAATTAAGAAAACATGTGAAATTATGCCTTTTTCTTAATTCTATTACAAAAAACCTATACAAATTGTGAATATGACATATGCAGTTTTGAAATCTACAATGGCTTGGTTTTCGCCCCCTGTAGTCCGCTAAAGGCCAGGATTCACTATCATACACAATCGTATGCAAAAACAGATGCTTTAAATAGTTTGTTGTTGCTTTCTCCTCATCTTCAAAAAAAAAAAAATCAACTCTGAACGCATAGAAAAAATCATTTTATGAATTAACTCAAAAGATTATAAAATCATACAGATCTGGCAAAAAGTCTGGCACATACATACACTTTTAGTCCAAACTATCATACTGTTTGAGCACACATGCAATTTTTGACAGATCTTACGACTAAGTGGGATAGTCATTCCTGGCCTTAAGCCGCACCTTTTCATTTTTGACCGATTCTTGGGCATTTGATAAATGCCTGTGTTAAGAAAAAAAAAAAAACGAAATTTTCGACCTGATTTTATAAATTGTTATATTTTGGCTTTGTATGTTTTGCTATAAATAAATAAAATTAAATTTTTAATAAATTTATACATTTTTATATAATTTTTTTAATTTTCTCCCGGATATGTTAAAATAATTCAATTCTGTTAACTTAACATTTTTTGAGTGAGAGGCATGTAAACTACAACAGGGTTGTCAAAAACAAAGCTAACCGACGGAGCTATCTTTACACCCTTGGTTACCGACTCACTTGGGTCCTTGATGATCCCTTTGTGTTGCCTAAAAAGCACCCCGAACACCTGATAAACGAGTTTATCTTAGCAACATCACAGACCGATAGATCTGCAAGACTACGAAGTCTCGGACTGCCCGAAAGAGCCGCTCTGTTTCCGGATAAAGCTAAACAATGGCAGAGCAGATGCTATACCGTTTCCCCCAGAAGTCATGGCATGGAAGATTTAGATTTGTGCTTTCGAACAGAGCTCTGTTAAGGGAATAAAAATTCTGCTTTTGCATCCAAACAATAATTTTCATGGAAACAACGTAAATTGGCAAAACCAAAATGAATGAGTTTTGTTGGCGAGGTGTCCCTCTATAGTTCTCCATACATGAAATTTTTAACAGAGTAAAATTGGAACGGGCTCTTGGGCATTTAAAAATGTTTAAAATTTGAGTTTCTCTAGAGGCTGAGGCCGTTTTTATTGAAACAACAAAAGGTGTCAAAACCAAAATGAATGGGATCTATTTGCGTGGTGATCTTTGATAGAGCTTTAACAGGAGGAGTTTTTTGTCTTCACGTACATAATTTCCAAAGACCTAATGTCTTTTAGGTTTTACCATAATCCCTTCTTTATATCAGCACACTATTCGGTGACTGTGCAGGCCACTTTATCACATTAAACAAATTTTTACTGAACCATTTTTTTGCCATTTTGATTATGTGTTTGCGGCATTTCATCGGAGCTTTAACATAAACGGTAGCATCCATAGTTTTTACGATACAATGTAACTGACCTACATCAAAATTCGAGAAGCACCTACTACCATAATGCTCATTTATACCTCCATTATTTTTTGTTTTTGGAATTTCCAGCGGCTTGATTTTTTAGTAGATGGTCTTCGGGTATAAATTCTAGAACCCTTATCACCAAAAAGAACGATCTTAGACTCGACAGTCTATGTTAAAAGTAAATAGTTCTATTTATTGTAATTTTTTGACCGGCACTGTACATATAAAATTTATTTAATTTAATTTTAAGCATGAGAGTAAATTGTTTGCTGACACAGTAAATCAAACAACTAGAATGAATCTTGCATTTGATTTATTGTTTCCTTATTAAGAAATTGTTGCCAAATAAATTTAATAATGTACGTATGTATGAATGTTTGTATGTAAACTAATAAAAAAATACAAATAAAATGTCGCTCTATAGGCCAAATCAAACATTCTTTTTTTTAAGATAATGAGCACACAATAAAAATATTATTTATAATACACATGACTGGGTAACAGCAGCTACGACAACGGCTGTATAGGGCTGCATCCATTTTTGTTTCACTTTAAAAGTTTTACAGATTTAGGTTAACTGATAATTATTATGAGGTGGGTGAAGGGGGGCGGGAGTACCAAAATGCAAGTTAAACACACATACTAAGAGCTCCATACAGTGTAGGGACCAAACCTGAATTTATATTTCATCTTTGTTTAAAAACTATAGTTTTCTTTAGAAAAACTTTTTCCTTATGCTAACGAGGTCCTTTTACTACTTTATTTTTATACTTTATTTCAGTTTTTTGTCATTGTAGCGACCAAAATAATCCACCTTTTGTCAAAACTACAAATTCCCTAGGTAGAGGCCTTTCACAGATGGACAGATATTGTAGCAATGTTAATAGGGATATGTTTTTCTTCTAAAGCCTGGGACTCTGTTCAGCTTTTCAAGCGGAATGCTGTCAACACACATACAAATGTCATGGAAAAATGTTGCAGAATTGTTACTCTGTTTTACTGTGGAAAAACATATGAAATGTTTCTCGCAACATTTTATAAAAGCTGTGAAATAAAGCAAAAACGCATTATTTCGCGCGGAATATTTCAAGCAACAACTGATCAAATACCTCTTGCTCACATTCCTAAAACAATATAGAATACGTGAAATTAATTAAACGTTAAATTCTTCCAAATTGCGAGACATATCCTACATTTTAAATGACAAATTTTCCACATGAAATAATGTTGTTGAGCAACAACGAATTTTAACAAATTCGATCAGAGTACCAGGCTAAAGGGTTCGGAAACCTAACAACAAATTAGCCAATTTCTTAGACTCGTGGTCGTCAGTAGAACGTGTTAAAACAATTGGTCTTGCTTTCAATAAGATGCAAATAAACAAACATACAAACACTGATTCATTAATACAGAGAAAAAAGGTTTTTTTCTATTATTAAGGATTTTGTTTTTAGATTGAAATTAGATTCTTCTTGATTCTTAATTCTCTCAATTATAAGTTTCATTTCTTCCATAACCCAATTCACCATCACGACCAAATAATAAAGTTTAAACGAAAAATTCAACTCTCTAAATCATGTTTAACCTTTAGAAGTCTTAAAATTAAATAAACCTCTAAAATTTGAACTCTTGATTAGAATTTCAACTAAACAAAGTTGGCAACCAAAAACACGAAGCGCTATTAAATTTTAAATCTCCATTTTTTTCTTAAACGCAGTTCGCATTATGTGTTTTTGTAAACGCATTTCCTAATAACTTTAAATTACCGAACATTGTTTGCTAACCATTATAAGTTTGATAACAAATTACTTAAGATTTCTAATTATTTAGCAACTGCTGCAAAAACATGATTCGAAGCCAGTAGTGTGTGATATTCGCAATTACATTTGATAATTGCTTGCTCACATGTACACACATGCTGCACAGTGGGTCATTTATTATTAAATTAAACCTTTAAAATATCGTGCTATTGTCCTAATCAAAATCGGTGAATATAATAATTTTGATTGGGATAATAGCACAACTTTTAATAGTATGTTTCCACGGCAAAATGAAGCACTTGCTTCGCTCTTCGAATCATGATTGCGAAACAAACCGTTTACACGACACATGCTACATGCTTTGATTGGACGTCTGCATAAAAACTTAAACAATATTAAAATAATTTGTTCAAAAATTTTATTTTTCGTTTCAATTTTGTTTGTTTGTAATTTATTACATTTAAAATTTTAATGAAATTAATTGTTTTTTATATTACACATATCCACACACCACTTTTAACATTGTTTTTCTCTTTTTGTTAACATTTTATACAGCTAGTTGAGATAAACTTGCGATAAAAATTAGAGAGGACATAAGTTTTTCATGCTTCGCATGTAGATACAATATGAATCTTCCAGCTTTGCTCTCAAAATTTTGTATGGCGAAGCAAGTTGATTCGCTCATCATTTGAGTGTGAAGCAAGAATAGAGAGCGAAACAGGTTCCGTGGAAACAAGATCTGAAGTTTAATTAATTTAATTCAATATTCTCGTGGCTTAGTTTTAATTCTCATAAACACATCACGCTGGCAGCTAATTGCAAGCACTCATCAAGATCTTGTCCCTGCTATAAGGATGGCTAAACTAATTCGAACGAATAGAGAGTACCTGTCGACATTTAATTTTAATATAGACTTTCCTCTGCATAGATCTCTGTGTGGTTGAAAATATCTTCTTTTTTATTAAGAATTTTATGAATTCTAATGTTGATAATGTGAAACACAACTTTGAGAATCCTATAGACATTACCAAGGAAGTCTTGAAGGATCTTCGGTTTTTTGTTAGTTCCGGGAGAAGCAGGGAGCAATAATTCCTCGGCAGGAAGTTAAGAAAGTCGCTTGGATATAATTGAGGTACCTCAAACTGGATAAATGCGATAAGAAATAAATCAAGAAATACGATAGTTACAGTATGTGCTTAGAAGAGCCTTAGCTCTGTCCAGCATTAGGTTTAGGACTACAGGCAGACAAAGATATAAAAATAACACAAATTTAACCAATTACGAAAGTCTCTGTGATGAGAGACTAGTCGACAATCTGGAATCAGTACAATCAAGATTAAAGACTAGTGACAGCACGAGATTCAACGCAAGAGAAATGTTTTATTTATTAAGCTTTTTAATTCTACTCTCCTGGATTGTTAAGCCCCAACTCTAATGGAATGTAGGTTTTCGAAAGCTAAACAATTCTTTATTTCAACAAAGTAAGAAAACATGTTTTTAATTTTAAAGGGCTTAAAAGGTCGCTTATGTTAACTAGAGAAGTCGGCTAAAACCTTAAAATTCTATAAAAAAAAAATAGGAGTTCCATATTCGGCCATGCTGGATCTTATTCATCCTTCACCATATATGTATGTAATTATAATTTAGTGAAGTAGCTCCTATCAAAAAAAAAAAAAAAAAAAAAAAAAACAAAAAACAAAAAACAAATATTGCTGTGACAGAGAAATTAAAAATAAGAAAAACAAAAAAAAAAAATTAAGTAGGATATATAATTTTACATAAAATCGTCATCGGCTTTTAATGGGTTAAGCATTTTTAAGAACTTTTATTATTTCCTGAAAGATCTCTTCAAAAGCTTTTAAATGATTCCCATATTGACAATCGAAATTTTTATGCAAATTTCAGAGGCCCAAACTCGGAAATTATGGGCAAGTGCCCGTTTTTTTACTTGATTTTTTTTTCTTATTTTTAATTCTCTATCGCCCCATTTATTTTTTTTTTTTGATTGGAGTTACTTCATTGTTCCAAATGATACAGAAAAAATGAAGGCAAGCGTGATGCTTTGCCCGCTGCCTCAAAGGAAATGGACCTATCTTATTGATTTTTAATAACAAAATATTCTAAGCAATGTCTGACGATTGACGTTTTTAAATTTTCTCTAGCTCATCTAGTGCCTTGGCAAAGTTTTTTTTTTAACACTAACACGATCGGACAGATAGACGAACATTGCTCAATTGACTTCGCTATGCATAAGAATTCAAAATATACTTTATGGGGTCGAAAATGGATATTAATATGGAAATTACAAATTGAATGACAAACTTCGATATACCCTTTTTCCTCCTCCTCGAGATTCCCTACTCAAAAATCTTGTTTCACCTACCCTTGAGATTCAAATTTAATAGTTAAGCACGACTATTCCTCTTCTATAGCCATGAAAAGTTGCAACTAAATCAAATAATCCATTTTTTATGCAGAATTCCCCCATTGTGCGCTGTTTTATTTGAAAGTCAAACTAACATAAATATTATTTATTCAATTCTCATTTGATTTGCTAAATCAGTTTCTTCTCCAAAATGCTTAAATACAATAACGCGTTTGATACTTTAAACAAATTCATTTGTAAATATTCATGCAAACACAGTTTATTTGTGTGTCGATTTTGTTGTTGTTTATTTTCATAAATATAATAATTTTTTGCCGTAAAACGTTATTAAGAAATTGTTATTGTTAATGGTTTTTTGCTTTATTTGAAAAGACAGACCGCTGGACATGTTACTTATATTAATATGGTTGATTTAAATCAAGCACGAAATTTCCAAATGTTTTAATTGAGTCAGTCTTATGGTTGGTGGAGGCAGGGAGTAGAAAGAAAAAGCAAAATAATTATAGTTTTATGAGTTATTTGTTGTTGTTCTTTGTTTATGGGGAGAATTTCATTAAATACATATACATGCATGTATTAATATTACACATACAAATACACTTATGCAGTGTTTGTATTTGCCAGATTAAAGTTGTCGTGTGTAATATTTTAGTTTTCTACTCCAAATGCAGTTTAATATATTCATTCGTCTATTGATTGATTAGTTTCTTTTAAAGCAGCTATCAAATTTCTTTTTAATTTTAATACTTTTAAATAATATTGTAATTGATACAAATACGTTTTCCTTAATTAGATTTGGTATTAAAAAGTCTAATTAGAAATTGTAAACTCTTTTTCTATAAATTTTGTATTTCAAATTAATTCAATTAATTAAAGCATTGAATAGAAATAAAGTCGAGTCAAATAAGACAAAAAAATGTCAAATTGTATATTTATGGCGCAAATTCCATTAATATGAGTCAACTGTTTTATAATTGAATCCAAAAAAAGAGAAAAAAAAACGAGAGTGTAATAAATTAACAAGTACCTCCTGCCTCGGCTTTTGCTTTAACAGAAATATAGTTTTTTTTTAATTTGCATTTGTTATCACCTCCTAAAACTAAAGAGTTTTCCCAATAGGTTGGGTCAATATTTCCAAATACCGACTTACCATAGCAAGTTATGCTCTTGGGCAAAACGTAAGCACTACAACTTTATTATTAAAATGAGTGTTTATTTAGTGCAAACATTTTAGCCGAAAAATCATCTGTAACAACGTAGGTCAACACAATCCATACGCAAGAATGCTAGAGTTATTTTAAACAATTTTGAAACAAAAAGCCACATCTTATTGTTTTAAAAGAATGTAGACGTTTTAAAACGTCTATAAATAGAAATCGTAGTTGCATGCAATATGACACTATTAAACCAAAAGTTGAAGGGAGAACTTCAATGTGTGTCAACATTTTGATATAGAGCTGAGTAAATAAAATGACATTAAAGGAAATAATTCTCGGCTTGATTTAGCTTGCAGTTCGAAGAACCGAACGAGTAATAAAACGGTATTCTCTACCGCTAGTCAATACTTTTCTAAATAATTTTGGAAACATTGAGTTCTACGTCATGAATGAACGAAATATAAAAGAATTTTAAACATTTTCGTTTAAAAGCATTCCAGTTTCCACACAAACTCTTATTACGTTTAATTAAACTTTTAGAATCTACACGAAATATTGAAAGTTTAAAAAAATGCTGCTATTCTTGAAAAACACAGAATTTTCACTTGAATAAACCATTCAATCAGAGATTGACGTCATCTTTCATAAATATTTAACAAAAAGAAAAGACAACAAAATAAAACAAAATAATCAATTACTCTTCAAGTGCTCTGCACAGTTTTTTAATTAAATTTTTTGTTTACAATTCAAGAAAAGTTGGTTTTTGTTTCGGTTCAAAATACATGTGGAAAATTGAGGAAAAATCGTTTTATCAGTTCTTTTTACGATCGTTTAATTGAGACTATTTTTGTTGATTTTGTTTTTTAAATAAACATTTAAAAGATAAAAGATCTCAAGAAAGTTGCACTTAGTGCCATGCAACATCGCTTAAGAAGAACTTTATTTAGGTTTTTTATTTTAGTTATAAATTCCTGTTGTAGCAGTTGTTTTAGAAATATGTGATAAAAAGTCGTTTAAATCGCAGTATGAAACAAAAATCAAAACAATTAGTCAAGTGAAACTACCTGAAGAAGCAAAGAAAAACTAAGACCACGGAATAACACACACGGACTTTTATAAAAATGAAGAAAACTAAAGAAGTCTATTATTCTTGTTTATTGTCACTGGGTTAATTGAGTTTATCTAGAGGGATATGACAGACATACAGACATTGCATATTAGGGTAGAATCAAAGTAATTTAAAAATAACTTGGCTATTTGTAAATGGCTAGGCTGATTGATTCAAAATTTGATATGAGTATCTGAGCTTAAGTTTTGAAGCTGGGTATTATCCACCTGCTAGGAGTGGCGCTATGTGGTCTTAAAGTTAGGCACCTCTCACAGTAATTTTTTTTTAATTTCTCTCAAATCAGCAAATTATGTTTTAAAATTATCGTGCTTTTAAAATTGAAATTTTTGGTTTTTGCACCATCACAGTTTTTTTTTAATATCAGGTAAAATTTCCCACAATTTTTTTTTTTTTTAATTTTTATCATAGTTAGGGAACAAAATTTAAAATGTTTTAGACAAATTTGAAGGTTATATATTATCTGACTGACAAACTAAATAACTTTTAAATAAAAAAATCCAATTTAAAAGTGTAAAAAATGTGGCGACCAATTTTTTTCTCTTTACAATACGAAGAAAAAGGTCGCTCTTACTTGTATATTTAAAACGATTTCAAGTTTAATATGAACAGTGAATTCACCTATTAAATCAAATTATTAAAAAAAAAAAACTATCATTTTAACCGACTTCAAAACAGACAAACTTAAAATCATATTTCTTTAAGACGGTAATTATATGTTTTTTATATTTTATTCGAGAAAGATTGCGTCAAGATTTTTTATTTGTCGTAGAGCAAAATATGAATGCAGATTAAACAAGAAAAATCAGCAGTTATGTGGTCACCCTTTATTTTTCACACTTTTTATTGCTGGCACAGTAAAACAAAATTTGTTTAAATTCTAAGCGGAAGTCTATAACTGTTGAAAAGATTGGCCATATACATCAAATTACAACCATTAGGGCACCCTTTTATTTCTAATTTTAAATATTTTTACTTGTTTTTATACTTGATATAGTAATGGACATTCTGTCTAATTTTCAAGGGTTTGTCTGTAACAGTTTAAAAGATAGGGCTATAGAGATCAAATAACATTAGTTATAGGGACACCCTTTATTTTCTAATTTCAAGTTTTCTACTTGTTACAGCAGACTTAGCAATAAAGGTTCTGTGCTAATTTCAATCAACTGTCTACAACTGTTCATCAGTTTGGTCATATGCATCAAATAACAGCAACTATCGTAACACCCTATAATTTATAATTTTCAATATTTATACTTCTTAATATACCAGACAATCTGTTTAATTTTCAACGATACGGTCATATAGGTCAATTTACTTCAAATATGGGAACACCCTTTCATTTTTAATTTTAAATTTTATACTTGTTGTTATAGCGGACTTGGCAACAAAAGTTTTTTTTGTAAATTTCAGCTGTCTGTCTAAGATGGTTAAAAAGCTTGGCCACATACATCAAATTACATTGACAATTGGGTCACCCTTTAATTCATAATTTTGAATGTTTATACTTATTATAATAACGGTCATAACAATCGACATTCAGCCCAATTTTCAAGCGCTTGTCTATAACGGTTCAAAAGATAGGCGCATACAAATCAATTTACGTCACCCATGGGGATACCCTTTAATTTTTTAGATTATGAAATGTTTTAAAAAGTAGACCAGTCTGTAAGCATAATCTATGAAATAACAAAAAAGTATAAAATCGGTTCAGAAATGACTGAGTTCTGCAGGCCCAAACATAAAAAATGCAATATTTAGTCGAATTGATAACCTCCTTCTTTTTTTGAAGTCGGTTAATAAATGCGTCCACAGTGCTTAGCACTGTTTTATTATAAATTTGGGCTTGGGATATTAATGGGTCATACTTCTGGGCAAATAAAGCGGTTCAAGCATTTCCTAATGAAGCTTTTTCTATTCCAATTAAAAAAATGAATGAAAAATTGATAAACATGCCGTTTCTACGCGGTTCGTAAGTGATTCAATCATTGCAGGAGACATTTCCTGGTCGTTTTGATCAGGATAGAGGAGAATCTATTTATTGTTTTACTCAAGAAATTTAGTCACATTTACGCAAAATACCGAATATCCGCACGTGACCAAATAACATAACAACATCAACTGATGCATAAACATACTGAATGGCAAATTATGCTCCTCATCACCATTTACTTATGGGCAACTTTGCGGAAAATTTTGTTACATGAACTGCTTGCCAAATAGGTCATAACGTTAAAAAATTCAAAAAGAAAGAAAAACGAAAAAAATACTTATAATGAAATAAACTTAAATTAATAAAGGGTTCTTCATTAGGGACGGATTGAATTTAACAGCAGAAAGTAGCAAGTATCTTGCCAGAACGTAAAGTCGTTGTAAAAAAAAAAATTTAATAAAAAGCTCCCGTTAAATGCGACTCGCAAAAAAATATGATTACAACTTACAAAGAAGATTAAAATGTGGAGTGTAAAAGACAAGGGAAACTTTAATGTTTGAGATTTTTGGGGATAAGAAGAAATTCAGTTTAGACGAATGAATCAGAGACAGTTATTTCAGAAGCGGCACCAAAGCGAGACGGCAGTTTAATCATGCGGGGTATTGTAACGTTCTATGAAGCAATAGAAATACAATTATCAAACAGTAGGACGACTGAGGAAACCTTTAATACTGTGATTAATTCACCAGCGCTGTAAAACAATTTATTTCAGGTCAAGACATTCTAACCGAATATTTGTTATTCTCCTTATCTAAATGTAATTAAAAATCTATGGTATTGTCTTACCCGGAAGCTGTATGAAGGAGAAAGATAATTTAATAACAAACAGTCACTTTTTGTTCGAGACATTAAAGAATGTGGGTAATAAATATCATTGGACTATTCAAAGTCACTTAATGACTCACTAAAAGATCGTATGTTTAAAGTTATTGAAAAATCATGTAGGACAATACTCCTACTACTAAAATGTTTCAAATAATTAAAATAAACAAAAAAATATATATAAAAATTTTTTTTTGTTAAATAATGAATGAATAAGGTTTTAGGTAAAATTTTTTAATGTGCTGTTTCTGTATTACAAGCGATCAACTCGTATGAAAAATTTGTATGAAAAGCACTCAGTTTTTTGGGAAATAGAAAAAACAAAAAACTTGTTTTGTCTCATTTTACTTGAGAACGTTAAATCAATTTTTTCATAAGAATGCAATTTAAAAATATTGCTCTGATACACTTTTAGGTTCCTATTTAGACAAGAAAAGACGTTCATTGTGAAAATAATGGTAATGTAAAAAAAATCATTGCCATTATTTATCACTCAATGCTAAATAAATTGCCAATTAACTTGTCTATCAAAATGTTAGTTTAATGGGTATAATGAAATGCATAGAAAAGTAATATTTTTTTCTTTATTTTACGAAAAAAAAAATAATAAAAAAATACCAGTAGTGTTTTTGTAAAAACCTCTATAATTTCTTTAAAAAAACATAATGTTAATATATTTAACTATTAGAGTTTAATAAAGACAAGAAGTGTTCTCCAATAGTTTTTTTCTATCCACTTTAATTTTATTTAAATATCGTCCGGAAACTTTTTTATAACAATTGTTTTTATTAACATTAGTTATGTTAAGTGATTAACATAGCTCTGTTATCGTAACAGAATGCGTTAGGGTTATAAATTTTAAAAATTAACTTCTCACACATATTTCTATTCCTTTTGGAAAACCTTTAAAAATCCAAACTATCGACAAATAGTTATATTATGCCAAAGTCATTATTATAAAGTAACGCCCACTTATGTTAGCGCAGAATAAACAACGGTCTGCTTATAATCACTTTTTATCGAAATTAAAAAATAAACGAAACTGATTTTGAAATATCTTCACGTAAGTCTTAACCGCAAAATGATTTTAAAACTAATTATATAATCAAATAAATAAATAAAAATTAAAACACAAGAGAGGTAAAAAGACTCAATAAAATTGTTGTTATTGTTGTTGTTTATTGGTATCTATCAGCATTTAAAAGAACATTAAACAAATGTTGGTGTTGAAATTTTAAAATTTGTACATTCGTGCATGTTTTTAAATTTTAATGGAATACAAAAGGCATTCACCTTTGACTGACTGCATTATTGTTGATGCAAATGTAGAAACTGAAGAAAGAAAAAAGATTGAAATATTTACAAAATTTCAATTATAGTTTTTAATTCTTTCTTTAAAAAGCTGGCTTAATCCATTAATTTGTATTTTTTTTTCTTCTCTTTTATACATATTGGCACGTGTATAGACGATTTTGTGAATGCCTTTGTTTATTTTTAAGTTGATTCTAATCTCGCTGCACAAAGAAAGGGTGGAAACAATTGGAGTCCATTTGAAAAGAAATAATTGTTGATTTAAACAGCAAGAGGAAGTATAAAAAATTCAAGTGTTTTAATATTTAAAAAAAAAGTTTATTTGTGCTTTCCTACCAAACAATTGAATGAGAACTTCGAGGTTTTCTATAATTTTTGCAAAACAGACAAACTTTTAATCATATTTTTTTAGAACGCTAAATATAAATTAAATATATTACATTTTATTCGAGAAAAATTGCGTAAGGATTTTTTATATGTCGTAGAACAAAATATGAACGCAGATTAAACAAGAAAATTCAACAGTTATGTGGTCACCCTTTATTTTTCACACTTTTTATTGCTGGCACAGTAAAACAAAATTTGTTTAAATTCTAAACGTTTGTCTATAACTGTTCAAAAGATTGGCCATATACATCAAATTACATCCATTAGGGCACCCTTTAATTTCTAATTTTAAATATTTATACTTGTTATTAAACTTGATGTAGTAATAGACATTCTGTCTAATTTTTAAGAGTTTGACTGTAAAGTTTTTAAAGATTGGGCCATATAGGTCAAATAACATCAGTAACAGGGACATCCTTTAACACGTTCACGCCGGCGCGGGTCACCGGTGGCCCGCACTAAACTGACTCATCGGGCGGCGCGGGCTACCGGTGACCCGTACTAAACTGTTACAAAACGGGTTACAAAACTTGCACAATAAGATCTCACTGTACTGCAGAGCAACAAACAACGTGTATGCAGGTCTGAACAGGCAATCCTTACGCGCCGACAGATGACGCGCAATATTAATTTTAGCGCCGCCTTATAGCAAAACAAATTAAAATCGGCCCAGGCGTGAACGTGTTTATATCTAATTTCAAGTTTGCTACTTGTTATAGGGGACTTAGCAATAAAGGTTCAGTGCAAATTTCAATCAACTGTCTACAACTGTTCTACAGTTTGGCCATATACATCAAATAAGGGCAACTATTGTAACACCTTATAATTTATAATTATAGGGTGTTCAAACGATAGGTCAGCTTACATTAAATATGGGAACACTCGTAAATTTCTTAATTTTAATTTTTTACTTGTTGTTATAGCTGACTCAGCAATACAGGTTCTTTGTAAATTTCAGCCGTGTGTCTATAGCGGTTCAAAACTTTGGCCATATACATCAACTTACATTAACTATTGGCATACCCTTTAATAATTTTAAATGTTTATATTTGTTTTTATAACGGTCGTAGTAATCGACAACATGCATTTTAGTTAAATTTGGGCATAAGGTAAAACAAAAAATCGCAAACAAAATTGCATGCCAATACTCCATGAAAAGGAACCCCTTAATAAAAGTTTATTAAAAGCTATAACGTCCATTATAAGTGTTATGAGCGTAAAAACCTCAATATGATTTAACTTAATTTATTTTCTAATTTATGTGGTTTGCTGGGTTACTTTCCAGAGCAAATTTTAAATAACGGTATAATGTTCTATAACATTTTTGCTTTCCAAACGTAGTTTTTCTTTTTAATGTTTTTAAAACCACTTTTATTTATTTATGTTTGTTATTATACTCTTCACTACAAAAAGTGGAAAAAAAGGTATATCCATGTTTGTCATTCCGTTTGTAATTCAACAACATCCATTTCCGACTCCATAAAGTATATATAAACTGAGTCCTTATGCATAGCGAACTCGATTGAACAATGACCGTATATCCCTCCGGCACAATCTAACCACGGCACCAGAGTGCCAGAGAATTACGATCTATTTCGTTACCAACAAGACCTGTTTAATCAACTTAACTACGACTGTCACCATAAGCGCAACTTGGAAGTTTTTTGAAGGAAAATATGAAATTCTTCCATAAATGGATATGCCTATCTGCGCTAATGACTGCTATAAACTATTGTTATGTTGTTACTTTTCTCTCTAGCTAAAGCTTGAGACCACGACTTTTTTTCCCCATACAGGTGCTTCAAGAATCTCACCTGCTTTTCTGATACGCAGAAGCCTTCCCATACTCATCTGCAACTGCTAAATTACTAAATTACTATTTTTTTATGTTTTTAATAAATTTTTTTTCTTTATATTCAAGCCCGTCAATGGATTTGAACCAACACAATCTTTGCAGCTTCTCAACATGTGTTGACTAACTGTTCTTCTGTTTGTTCTGTTCACACACTTCGCACTTGTTAATGGTGAAAGTAACAACTTATTGAGCTCTGTTTTTAAGCAAATACACACACAGTCCAACATTTTTGACGGTTGAGTATTAGAGATTCGTGTCTGGCCGCTTTTCTTTAAATGATCCCTTCAAACGGATCAGTTGTATTCAGGAGTAATACTGCAAACCCTTCTTATTCTTATTTTGGTATCGCTGTTCTTGGTTGGTCGGAATTCTCATGCAACTTTTTATTTCTGACAATATCCCGTAACAATTTGATGAAGAACTGACTTTGTTTTATTGCGCTGCAGAAGCATTTTAGACATGCAATGCCGCCTTTCAACTTCTCTTGGGTTTATTTCGTGTGGCACTTAATTTCATTGCTTTTTAAAGAAATCAAATGCTTAAAATGTCTGAATCTATCTCGATCTACTCCCAATCATTCTGCAATGACTACATTCGTTTGACACAATTCGTGATCGAGTAAAATCTTCAATTCCTTAATTTTTAACCTTTTTTTTTACTATCATCATGGTCTCTTTGAAACCACTTGACGCTTCAAAAATGATAAATTTTACAAATTTAAAGTAAAGAACGTTCGGGAAGGTCGTAAAAGTTTTCAAACAAGATGTGTGTTAAACATTAGAATTATTGAAAATGCAAAAAAAAAAAATAATCATTGCGTTAAGTTAATGTTGCTCTCGATCAGATGAGTTATTTGATTTATGAGCTGCTAAAAACTGGTCGCTTTTTTATTGATATATAAATGTCCTTGTCTTTAATGTGAAAGTATTGCAGCCTTTAAAAAATTGTAAAATTATTAAATTGAGCAAGCAATTTAAAGTTGTGGGATCTGGCAACTTGCCGCAATTCAAATACAACCATGCAAATATACAAAGATTAACAGCTCAAAACAAGTTAATTTAAACAATTTTATATTAAGAAAATAATGAAATAAATATGAAGCCGAGATTTAACAAATAATTTTACTTAAAAAATATTTATTTACAACATTCACAATGACTTTGAATATTTTTATTGTTTCTATTGTAACATAATGCAGTTGACAATCATTCGGTCATGGAAAGCTATTGTTTTAATTAAGAAATGACTTAATGGAATAATTAAATTCCAGCACTTACACCAGTTTAACTTATACATTTGCATGTACTTATGTATATTTACTGTATTCTTGTGTTTTATTGTTGTTGTAAACAATAAACTGCTGGTGCAATAACATTTGTTGGGTCTTCTTAAATTACACTCTAATGGCTGTCTGTAATGACAACAAGCTTACTCGCAACACCGTCAGTTTAAGTTTCAATCGACAGCGCATTACTGATACAGGCACAAAAACTGTTAACATAACAGCAGACTGACCTGTTCATTACCGGTCACTGTAGGTTGAACAAGCATGCCAACGATTACTGTAAAAATTGTCAAAACCAGGAAGAGCAAACGATCTTTCCTACTATAGCGAATATGCCCTGCCTTATATGCTCACCAGACTGTCTAAAGCGAATCATCTTTTATGTAGGAGCAGCTGGTTCTAACTGTTTGGCGGGTATTACATCTTGCAATTACTATCCAATTCTACTCGCACCCTTTTTTTTGCCACAGCAATCTGCTACTTCCTTCTCGCCAGCATTCTCTCCCACTATTCCACTTCCTTTCTTTCTCACCAGGTTCCGTAAAGGGACCGAGACTGAACCCAAATTAGCCGATACTTCTTTATATCCTCTATTACCTGCTGAGCTTATTTAATCGAGTTATAGTGACATCAGTCTACTTAATTACCTCGTGTTTAATGGTAAACATTAAATTGTTACAAAAAGACGATTCAATACCTTTAAACTTCTAAAACAACAAATTACGCAATAATTTTCTCTTAGTTGTTTGTTGTAGCATTTTCCCGATTGTTTCATACCCAGAGACTTATTGTTACTTGTATAAAGAAAACAGTTAGAACAAAGTTGCCAGACATTCTAGACGTTTTAAGTAGCTTGAAAATAGGAACTATCAATTTATTTTTGTCTGGCAATAGAGTGTATGTTATTAAACAGTGCTGTTAACAGAAAATTTGTTCCTAGCGTGTAAGAGTATATAAAAAATTACAATATTGTATTAAACGGTGATGTGATACCCCACGAAAAACAGTTCTTAATACAAACATGTAATAAAATTAAATTGTTTCTAAGAAGATCTCTTTTATTTAAATAAAAAATATTTGTTTTGATGTTACAGTGATTCCGTACAATTGTATTCCTTTGTACTAACCACAGACGATTCAAAATGGCGTTACGGTTTTTGTCGACACGATCCAAAGGCTAGCAGTACTATGGTCATAATAACCTTCTTGCCATGGCATGATACATTTCTAAAATTATTATCCGTACTGGCTGAACTGAGAAGAACTGATATAAAAGACTTTCATCAATTTCTAACAGAGACTTACAATAGTGGAGTGCCAGATGTAGGCAGTCAGTTAAGATTGGTTTATAGTCAAGGACAAAGTGTAAATATTAATGTTAATTTCAATTTAAAACAAACAGCAAATAAATATTTATATATTTTTCGTCTTTTGTTAGCAATTTATATTTGAACGTCCTAAACCGTTCCAGTTGCCCAGTATACCAGAGAATGTAAGTGATTCAAATTGTTGTTTTTATTTTTATTTATTTCTTTTATTAATGTTTTGTCTTTTTTTTGCAATTCTCTTTTTAGCACAATTTGAATTTGTATTATAATTTTGTTTATCCAAAGAATATGATTGCCGTGTTCGCAGCAATGTTAGCTGAAAGACGTATAATTTTTACTTCAAAACGCTTAGATCGTTTATCATCTTGTATACAAGCGGCCAATGCATTTCTCTATCCCATGGTGTGGCAGCACATATTTATACCAATGATGCCCATGAAGCTGAAAGATTATTTAAGTGCACCCATGCCCTATTTAATAGGCGTACCTGCTATGGTCCTAGAAACGGTATTTCTTCACTCTTTCAAATTTATAAATTTTTTTTTTAATTTTTTTAAATTAACATTTATATTTTTCATACAGATGATGCCTGAGGAATTGGGCGATGTTGTGATTTTAAACTGTGATAAAAATATTTTTGAAAGTCCCTTTGACGATGTACACTCCATGCCTCCCGAAATTGTTAATCACTTGAAGAAAGAATTAAGTCGCACAAATGAACATATGGGCGATCGAGTCTCAAAAATATTTCTTGGAGTTTTAGTACAACTAATTGGTGGTTATAGAGATGCTGTCGAATTTCGTGATGCTGGCAAAACGTTTAACAGCGATAAATTCATCGATTCGCGTCCTTCACATTTAAGGCCTTTTCTTAGGAAAATGATGGAATTGCAAATATTTCGTCAATTCATTGACGAACGTTTGGAAATGATGAACAGCGGTTTAGGATTTTCTGATGAGTTCGAACAAGAAACAGTACGGTATGCTGAAAAACGAAAAAAATATGGTCGTTTCTATCAGTTCAAGGAAAAGGTACAAATTGATTTCTTATCTAAAGAATTGCTTTTGGCTTCGTAATGGTTTAATTGGCACTTTTTTTTCCTTAGGGATATTTATATTAATTTGGTTTTTATATTCATGTTCTTTTGATTTCACTACATATTCAGTTTTTGCGTTTTTATACATATGGGACTACATATTAACACATGCTTGTTTTCAATGCTTTATTTCGAGTTCGCAAATCAAAAACTTATTTTCATAAATATCATGGTTTTTATTTTGTTTCTGATACAAAATGAAAAGCCAAATGCAATTAAAATGGGTAAAAAAAGCAACATCAAAGTATTGTAAGATTTAAATTGTATGGTTTCAGAATTAGTTTGGCTCAATTGAGCTAAAGTTTTTGGCTTGAAAAGTATTGTGTTTTTTTTTTTTGCTACATAGCGGTATAAAATTATTTTTAACTAGTGGTTCACATTTAATTTCATCTTTAATGATTTGATTTTTTAGGGTACAGCTAAGTTAACAAACAACTTTTTTACATTATTTTCAAGAAGTGCTTTAGAACTGCTTTAAGCTTCGTTTGGTCTGAAACGGCTAAATGACTTAGAATCGGCCATTTAATGCATGAACTTTCCAAAGCTAGTTGCTTTGTAATGGTCAAGCCATCAATAAAACAGACATTAAAACTTATAACAATAATATTGATAAAAGTAAAGGGTGTCCAAATTGCAAGGTTAATTTTTTAATTTTTATATTTTAGTAACCATGAAAACAAACAAAACGTGTCACAAACTTTTCTTGCATAATTTTTAATGACAAAGAATACAAATACAGTTGGCTGTTCACTCATCTACTTGTTTTAATATACCTATACAAACGGCGTATAGCGCTTTTCTCTACAACAACAAACAAATCAATTAGTAAACGTTTCCGAAACGTTTTATCTCACAACGTTTTAATTTATTTCTCATTGTTTTCTCCTTTGGCAGCATACGTTTAATTTATTGTACATTTTGTGCGCTGAGTCTTCCATTTAATGATTTCTGTAGAAGTTATCAGGACGAGGAGGAGGAGAGACGGTAGAACACCTTCTATGCCTTTGCCCGCGTTGGGGTATATACGGCTGATATATCTCGGTCAGCGGTACTACGGGGGCCTATCTGGTATATCATCACTGGGTCCAGATAGGATCAGTTGAGGTGCAGTGGGTGGTCACTGGCATTGTGACTCAGTCAATGGGATAAGCGCACTCTTTGGCCAACTGACCCTATCCAGCGGGGTCTTCTCTGCATTTTTCGGATCTTATCTGAATTCTTCATACCCGCAGTTCTTTTTCTCCCTTTTCCCATCTTCATTTCTTTTTCTGCTTTACTTTACTTTCTTTGTTTCTTTTTCCCTTCAAATACAACACGGTAGCAAAATAGTAATATGTTCTAGAAAAAATCGTTGCTTGAGGAGAATATTCCGTAAACAAGATAGAGAGAGTTTAAGTTTATACAGAGTCACAGAAATTAATGAAGATACCGAAGAGAAGATGAATGGGCGTATTTGCGGTTAAAATAACATAGAAATTTCCAGAGCGCTGTTAGCCGACTTCCTGTCACCAGATATTGCCATCATTGATATGCTACAAAAGTGATGCATCGCTCGGAGTGGTGAGGAATAAATTTGACAACTTAGTGATTTCCGGACGAGCGTTTCTCAATTACAAACCGCGTCATGTGACAACATACAACACGAAGTCAACATTCAAGACGATATTGCTATACATATTAAAACACGTTATAAAAAAATTGAACCGAGCATGTAAAGCAGTACCAGCGAAGCCAAGGCGTCCATTTCAATAACATCCTATTCTATACATAATAGCATGAAAGAAACTCCAAAATAGAATCGGAATAAATTTTATATTTCCTTTCTACTCGTTTTTATCTAGTCACCTCTTATTACAATTGCGGATAAACTATAAAGTTTGACGATCGCACAAGTTCTAATGCAGTTCTTTACTTCATATTCGGCCTCAGTATAAGTATAAAAAAACAGTAAATTGGCAAGAAAAATAAATCTTACTAAAAAACGACTACAGTGGGAACGATGAAAACGAGCAACATTTCAAGTTTTCATAGTAGTTCGATATACTGAAAGATTTTAAGAATTTGTCACATCTATACTGTCGAATATTCTCATGCTTCCTCGATTTAAAAATATAAACGTTTTTGTTAGAGTAATAATTTGTTTTTAGTGGCAACACTGTTTGATACCTACGTCACATTGTGTAAAAGTTTCGGCCATTTTTAATACCCTTCACCACTGGTGGAGAAAGGGTATATCTAAACTTGTCATTCCATTTTTAATTTCTACAATATCCATTTCCGACCACATAACGGATATATATTCCGAGCAAAGTCTATTGAGCTATGTATGTCCTTCTGTCCGTCCATGTTAGTGTTGAAATCAACTAGGGTACTACATGAGCTAGAGAAAATTTAAATATGCCAATCGATCAGACAGAATTTCAAAAATTCTGCACTTTAAAGTCAAGATCGGTCCATGTCCTTCGAAGCAGCGGGCAAAACACTGCGCCTACCTTTAATTTTTCCATATCATTTGGCTCTCGCCCATATTTTTCGAGTAATGGGCCTCTGAAATTTTTATACAAAAAGTACGATTGTGCACCATATTTTTTAAGCTATCAATATGGGTATCATATAAAAGCTTTTTAAATAGATCTTTCAGTATGCTTTACCCATTAAAGGCTGGTAAAATTTTTATGTAAATTTTTTTATAGTACTTTTTTCATATTTTTTAATTCTCTGTCTAAATTAACTTTACATACATTGTGAGGAAGGGTATATAAGATTCTGAATATAGGACTCTTATATGTTTCATTTTCTTTAAGAAATGTGATAGAAATTTTGTTTTACTTAGTAGTGACTGTCATCTGACTGATCAGATGTTTCAATCATCTGTCCTGGTAGAGTTGTTATTTAAACTCAGTGTTAAATTTAAAAAAATTAAATTTTAAATTTAATAAACAAATATTTTTTTTATTTTGCACAAGTTTATTATAAAACTCTTATTTTGATTTGCATTTTAATTTTTTATTCTCTTTATTTAATTTGATTTTTCGTTAATTTTTTCAGTATTATTTGGGAAAGCAAGGTTTAAATAAAGTTTTCAATAAGAAAACCTACACAATTAATGCTACTTAAATATTCACATATTAATTTACTTAAAAACAATTTAATTTTAATACAAATATATTCAACTCTACTGTGATCAGCAAAATAGTACCTTACCTACCTACCGTTAAGAAAAACTATTTAAAACGAAAAGCAGAAAAGTTCGTAAAATTTCAAATTTTAAAGTATTTAGCAAAATTCTAAATTAGTTATCTATCTACAGTAACTTTACTAATCTTGTGGGTTGGCAGCACTATAATTATTTTTTCAAATGCACTGTTACCTGTTGTAGTTGTGAGCTCTATTAATTGCATTTATCATTTTTTAATACTTTACTCTGTTTTATTAAATTCAGTGATAACTTTTCTATTTTTTTTCTGAATTGCATATTTTTATATTTTTTTTATCATTTCTAAACCATTAAAAAAAATCATAATAAAAATAAGCTTAATAGTTTTTAGATAAGTATTTCAAAAATCAAAATTTTTTATTTTTTTCTCGTACTTTTTTTGTGCTCTTTTCATATTGAAAAACACCCTACACGGAAACAACAACGACAACTTGAAAAAAAAAATATGAAAATAAAAACTTTAAAACGTTTATCCTTTATCGCTTGCATAATATTATGTCTCCATTCCTAAAACAAAAACAAAAAATCATCCTACTTTTAATGTTAAAACAAAAAACAAAAACATACAATTTGCAGACTAATCCTGCTGTTAAGTCCGCTGTCAAATCGGTGAGTGGTAAAATTTAACTAAAAGTGAATGATGTTTTAGTTTAAGAAATATTAACATTAGCCTCGTAAGTATGTAGTTGTGAACTAATTTAGTTTTAACTATAACATAATGTAGTTTTACACCAACAACAAGGCTTTTATTATATATTTCCTTAAAACTTGTTATTAATATTCTTTTTTTTTTTATAAAAAAATAATATTTAACATGATTATCTTAATTTTATAATTTTGTTTGTAGGTAAAAGAAAGTTCTCAGAGTGCTAAACACGCTTACAAAAATCTAAAATCGAAATTGCGTGATATAACGCCACCACACACCACAACTCATAGTACTACTCATTTTCGTTCTCATTTAACTTCGAATTCTCAGCATGATCGCATCGATGGGGGAGTGGTCTATGGCAAAGATTTAACTATTAAATCATTTATGGGACGTCATTCGGCACCAAGTTCTCCTATATTTGGGAAACGAGTTAATGGTGTTGCCAGTAGTTCAGCTGTAGGCTTTCAATATGCTTCAAAAGAACAAATAACAAGTGCCTCCCTGCATTTGCGCCGTGCCCCAACACCTTTGGCCATGTCTAGCTCAAGTACGCACATACAGTCAAATGGTTTTGGAAAGTCTTCTACAGGATCTTATAATCTTAACAACAATAACAATAATGTGGCTTCATCACCTACGGTCAGTCCGGCAAGTTCATTATGTTCGTCTGAAATGAATTTATCACAGGAATTGCAAAATCATCCACTATTTAAGACACCCATTGTGGACAGAAGTGTAAGTAGTAGTTAGGATTTTACGACATTTTTTTTTTTTACTGTTATTTGTAACACTTTTTTGTTTTTGTTGTGTTCTTAGTTTTTTTCTAATATTTCAAGGCGGAGTTATAGTTTAGTTTTAGTGTTTTTTTTTTTATAATTTATAATAATTCTAGTTAAGCCAAATTGTAGCAATTATAGCAAAGAAATATTAACACAATTTTTTATAACGAATATAGATGTTGCTAAAAACTAAACTGAAATCTATATGCGTATAATAAAATTGATATGTTTTTCTTTAGTATGATTTGACTTGTGAAAAACTAATTTTATCATCAAGAATTTGAAATATGTAGTCCAACTCAGGTTTAAGATTCAAAACAATTGGACAAATTTAGAGGGCTTATGAACCGCCGTAGAAACTACAAGATTAAAAAAATATCTAACTCGAAAATATAAAAAATTATTGTTCGAATAAAACACTTATTCGATCAATATGTGGTTGTTCAAACACGGATTTTTATAAATTCACAAATGATTATTTTATCAACTACTAGATTAAATAATATAATTTATTCGTTTGTATATCAATCTGTAAGAACGATGCCCTTAAACATTCATTAGTTAACGTTGTAATAGTCAAGAAAGGTCTGTGGGAATCCATCTCGTTATCACAAAACCACTTGGTAAAGTCAGATACAAGCCAATAAGAGGATTTCTTAGAAGCCTGGCTCCATAAGTTTCACTAAGGACGGCTTTTTTATATGGTTGCCTATGAATAAATGATAATAAAAGCGGTGCATGATTTTAAAGCGTCAAACAATCCTTCAGTACTGACAGCCACTTTAAAACATCCTTTTTATTATGATTACGTTTTTCATCATGCCCATATTACGCCACCTGCTTTAAACCTTTTGAAAGTAGTAACTCCGCTGTGCCATAAAGCTAACCAAACAGTACATAATTCCGGATGCCAACTAAAGACTAAAAAACACTCAATGAGAACTACTGCATTAATTATATTCAATTTGAAAAGAAACCGCATACGAATTGAGGACAAGAAGCTTCTATTTGTATGGAAGATTAATGGATCTGAAGGAAAATCTGGACAACTATAATTTCTTATGTTTGTGTGGATTATTTTAAGACAGTTTTATTCAAATTTTTTAAGTTGAAAACTTAGTTTGCATTAAATTTTAATTTTTTAGATTATGATTAATTTTAATAAAAGATTTATTTATTTTTTAGATCAGAATACAAGCTCCGCCTTTAGGTGTGTTTTTTTATCACTTAATAATGATGCCTGTTAAATACAATAAAAGCTTTATTATTTCAAATATCTGTTATCACTTACTACTATCGCTTTAATTGTGTCATAAACAAACTATACGCACATACATACTTACATATATGTTCTCTTTTTATTTATTTTATATATATTTTTTAAATTATTCTTTTCTTTTCTATGGTCATATTTGTACGTACGTCTTATGTTGCATAATTTTGTGCGGTCGTCCGTTCTATTTCATATAACATGAACATCATACATAAATTATATTAAAAATAAATAAATTTACAAAAAAATAATTTAAATAAAAATACAGCTTAAGCCATGTCACAGTTTAGAGCCAAAACATCGCTTAACGGCCTCACGAACGGGGCCACCAGCCCCAGCAAGGCCACCGCCACCAGCACCTCATTTATTACAGCTTTATCAGCAACAATCGCAGCAACCGCAACAACAGCTTAATAATGGCCCAACATATTATAATCACCCATATGGTGGTTCACATCCTCGTGTAGAAGGAAAACCACCATTTTTACCCAGATCAGCACAAATTTACATTCCGAAAGCAAAATCACAAACCCTTAATACAGCCACCATTACAACTACCAATACCATCACCACAACTACCACCACCTCCATAGGCACAAGCTATCATTTAACACATCAGCAAAAACAATTGCTATTACAGCAACAATTGCAACCTTCATATATTTCATCCTCCAGTAATCACTTAATGCAAACAACTGATTCATCATATGACACCCCGCCCGATATGCAATCACCACCTGTGCCTCCAAGACGTCAGGCAGCAACTACACCTCCAACACCTACACCCTGCAATGGAGGTGGTAACCATATTTTGACGAATGCTGTAGCCGCTACAGCTGCTGCCGTTACAGCCGGTATTACAAGGCTTGAGCGTAATTGCTGGCAGGATTATGCCGAGTCCCAACTATTACAAAATGATTCTTTGCGTAGTTCAGCTTCTTCGTCATCACATAATTCAAACACATCTTCATCGAGCGGATCGTTTGTAACGGCTGCCTCTCGCTTTTCGCTTTATCAAACATCGCCTCCTGGCTGTGAGCCACCCGTACCGGCTCCGCGTTTTAAAAAAGATAAAGACAAAGAGGTATACATTTTAAACCACAAAACTTCTTCTTCATCACAGTAATGTTTTCCGATAACTAGTTGTATGGTTCCTACTTTTAGTATTTATATAAATACGCCATTAATTTGTTCTTCATTTGGAAACGTGCAAAATTTTGCTTAAAAAATAACAATGAAGCAAAAATCTTAGGGCGACTTTTTTTTATACTTTTGTCAACAAAACTCGTGGTTAAACTTTAAAAAAGTTTCGTTACTTTGAATTCTTGGTTATTTTGGTGTGGCCTTTAATAAAGAATTAATAATAATTCCAAAGCCTCAAAGTATGCTTGGATTTAGTTTGTTTTTATTTTAGTGGGGCAAAATCAAAATATTTCGTAAATAATTTCGCCAATGGTAAGGAGCTAGGCCGATTGATTTCAAATTGATATTTTTTTAATTTTGAAGCTGAGTACCATTCACTTTCCAGGGATGGCGCTATATGGTCTCTAAGTGGGGTACCTCGCATCTGCAAATTTTTTTTAAGCATGACTAATGTTTTCAATTTATCGCTGATTTTTAAAAAGATTATATATGGTCTTAAAGGCCCAGTCAGTACCTTCAAAATGATGTCTTAATCTAATCGAGTCAAGCATTTTAAAATTAAAATTTTTTATTTTAGATTTTTTCTTCTTAAATTTACTGTATTTATGTATTTTTTAGATATTTTGCAAAAAGAAAAATAATGATTTTATCTTTTCTGACTTAGAAATTATATGATTTGCAATTAAAAAATTTCAAAATTATTGCATTTTTGTTTATTTTAGCCATCAACCTTTTTACCTTTTTTGATATAAGAAATTTTCTTAAGAAACATAAAAAAAATTTTTTTTGTTTAAGCTAAAAATTACTACGTTTATATGCACTTACAGAAACAATTCCTGATTAAGGCCAGGATTCACTATCATACATATTCGTACGATTTAATCACTTAAAAATCTGACAGAAATCTATCCTACTTTAAAAATCGTCCCAAAATGGCATCATAGGTGCCACACTATTATACAAAAAAGATGCAAAATCAGATGCTTTTAATATTTTGTGTTTTTTTCTCCTCATCTTCAAAAAATCAACCCTGTTCACATAGAAAAAATTATTTTTTTAATTTTTTCAAAAGATTATAAAATCGTACAGATTTGTCAAAAAGTCTGTCACACACATACACTTTTAATCCACACTATCATACTTTTTAAACACACATGCAATTTTTGACAGATCGTAGGACTGGGTATGATAGTCAATCCTGGCCTTTAACTACACTTTTTGCAAATAAGGTGTAAAATGCTGCCACATTTTTTTATGTTTCAGTGCTTTTGCCTAATGGGCTTTATAAAAATTTTAGAAAGTAAAATTTTGATAGAAAAAATTTTATTTATTTATTTTATTTATTTATTTTATTTATTTATTTATTTTCGTTAGTCTAGCACAACAAGATTAAGAATCTTATAAATTATAGTGCTAGTGAGATATACCAAAAATTATCATATAGAATTGTTGTTTAAAAACAAAAAAATTGTTCACAGTTAATTTTTAAATATAAAACATTGAGCGAAAAGTATTTTGGCAGGTATAATTAAATATGCTCAAATGATTCTTGTCGACATTTTATCAGTTAAATATAAAATTGCTATCCGGTATCACATAAATGCTGAAAATATTCTTGCCATATGAACTGTGGGTTAAGTGATTGAAAATAATTTTTATTGAATTAAAATTTATTTTTGGCTTAAGTTCATTTTTTTTAATTTAAAAAAACCCTTTTTTAGAAAGAAAAAAGGTTTTAAAAAATAACAAATTAAAAAAAATGATCTCAAGCCAAAAATAAATTTTAATTCAATAAAAATTATTTTCAATTACTTAACCCACAGTTTATATGGCAAGAATATTTTCAACATTTATGTGATACCGGATAGCAATTTTATTAACAGTTCAACTCCTAATTTTCATAAAAAATTAAAATAATTTTTATTTTCAAATAAGGTACGTATAAACGTAGTATTTATGTGTGTACCAGCGATGCCAGAATCTTAATTTTTAAGATTTTTTTTATCAAAATCAGATTTGAAGATCTTTTTCCCAAAACTAGGATTTTTTGTATAATTTAAAATTTAAAAATTTAGAAAAAAGTTTTAGTGGAAGATTTTTCGCACACAATGTTAAATATTTTAAGAGCGGATAGTGAGTTAATTCCAACGTTGTTGAAATTCGCAAAAAATTCGATATGTCTCTCTTGTGCGTCTGCAAACTTTTAACAGATATTTTCAAAAGTAAAAAGAATAAAAAATTTTGAATATTTTTTTTTTTATAAATTAAGAATTTTCTATAAAAATTTCTGGTACCACTGGTATGTACGTTCAAGCCAAGTTTAGTATAAAATTTATCATTCTTGTAGAAGATAGAGTTCCTTCAATTTTACCTATATTTTGCCTTAAGCCAATATGTTCTAATATCGCGAAGATGGGATCGGAAAAAAGACCGCTTTAATAAAGCAATATATACTCCGAATTGTTGCTGAAATTGTTTTATGAGCCCTAGCCACTATTTGAACTTTATGGTTCTAATTTTGGGAATTGTGGAATTTCCTTTATCTTAATGCTGCACATTTTATTAAATTTATTTTTAGTTGGCCACCAACACTTGAACAGAAAATTAAATTTTGATTTCCTTGATTTATAAAAATTTTATTAAATATTAATTATTTTTACTTTCCTCAAATTGGAACGGTTTTACTATAATTTTTCGAAATTTTGGAAGATCAGCAACAAATAATAAATTTTTGAATTAAGATGACGCAATTTCCTATCAAACAAAAAAAGATTCACCTCAACATCATTCATACGTACAAAACTATGTGTTCTTAATTATGGGTGTTCCAACGTCTATCTCACCCACTGTGACATGGAAACGTACAGTTTTTAACCGACGTAAAAAAATGAAGGAGGTTATCAATTCGACTAAGTGTTGCTTTTTTATGTTTTAACCGATTTTGAATTTTTTTATAATTTGATAGATTATGCTTACAGATTGGTCCAATTTTAAAAACAGTTCATAAAGTTAAAAATTAAAGAGTGTCCCCATACAACACACATGTTTTTTAAGTGTATTATAAAACGTAAAGCGCACTTCTGCAAAATTAAAAAAATTCATTTTACTATAGCTCCCAATAGCAAAAGGTAATACAAAAATAAATCGTAAATTTACTTAAAAGTGCTAAAGACACTCGTTATTATTAAAATTTTAAATTAAAGGGTGCCCTAAATAGTTAATGTAATTTGATGTATGTGGACAAACTTTTGAATTGTTATAGCCAGATAGTTGAAATTTACAAAGAACTTTTATTGCTAAGTCTGCTGTGATAAGAATTAAAAAATTTGTATTAGGACATTAAAGGGTGTCCCAACTTTTGAACCGTTATAGACAGGCAGCTGAAATTTACAAAAAACCTGTATTGCTAAGTTCGCTATAACAACAAGTATAAAATTTGAATTTAGAAATAAAAGGATGTTTCCATATTTGAAGTAAAATAACCTACATGGTCCTATCGTTTTAACCGTTATATACAAACACTTGAAAATTAAACAGAACGTCCACTACTTTGTCTGGAATTTTGAGAAGTATAAATATTTAAAATTATAAATTATAGGGTGGTACAATAGTTGCTATTATTTGATGTATGTGACCAAACTGTTGAATAGTAGTAGACAGTTCCGCAATAACAAGTAGCAAACTTGATATTAGAAATTAAAGGGTCTCCCTCTAACTGATGTAATTTGAACTATATGGCCCTATCTTTTAAACCGTTACAGACAAACTCTTGAATATTAGACAGAATGTCCATTACTATATCAAGTATAAAAACAAGTATAAATATTTAAAATTACAAATTAAAGGGTGTCTTAAGGGTTGTAATTTGATGTATATGGCCAATCTTTTTAACAGTTATAGACAAACGCTTAGAATTTAAACAAATTTTGTTTTACTGTGTCAGCAATAAAAAGAGTAAAAAATAAAGGGTGACCACATAACTGCTGAATTTTCTTGTTTAATCTGCATTTATATTTTGTTCTACGATATTTAAAAAATCTTGAGGCAAGTTTTTCTCGAATAAAATGTAATATAATTAATGTATAATTACCGTCCTAAAGAAATATGATTTTAAGTTTGCATGTTTTGAAATCAGTCTTTTTTTTACAAGAATTATTAAGATTATTTTAAAAGCAGTTCTCGGTCTTAAGATGTAGAACCAAAGGTAGATAAAATTTCGCTCTGCAAATCAGAAAATGGCAGTAAAAATCAGTAGTATATTTTTGTTCTTTTAGAATATTAGTGTGAAGTACACTAAACCATTTTTTTAAAAACATTAAGAACTTTTATAAAATAAAAGTTATCATCCGCTTGTTTTTATTCGTATTCTCTCTTTGTTTTGACAAATGTTATCTTCTACTCATTAGAATTCATCTCTTAACAAGCAACTTCATTAACTAACGTGCGGGTTTTAAAGAAATTTTGTTAGTTTATACATGATGTATGGCAAAATCATGTTCTCGGTGATAGCAGTGGCGATAACTAAGTAATTCGCCACTGTCAACACCTGGTACACGATTTCGCCATGAGACTATCTCTGCATAGATCAAGGCGAATTTATTCATTTTTGCTATTTTGCCCAGAATGTAAAAAAAAGATAAAAAATCTAATAATTTTGTTCACATGCAGTTAAATGCTCTGGGAAACGCCGAACAATGAATTAATTCACCGTTGCTATCACCTGGTAATTGATTTATCGTAACATAGACTTTAATTTTTCTTTTTAATTTTATGCATCCATTCCCATGATACAATTTGACATTTTAGAAAATTTCTTCCTCACTACACAAGGCCAATTGAATACTAGGTAAACGCCATTGAGGTAACCCAAAAATTCCTGTTGGGAAAAACTTTTTAATAAAATGAAAAAAAAATCATTCGTTTTTCTTTTCCTCTTTAGTTTTATTCAAAGGGCGCGTAAATAATTCTTAACTCAATAAGGTGAAAAGATAAAGCGAATAAGCGAATTTCACTCCTGGGCTATTAGTTTCAGTTAGTATGCAATTTAGAGTTCACAAGATTTTCATGGGGATTCAACTGAATCTAAAAAGTAATAAAGTAATGAGTAAAAAAAATAATTAAATTATTCATTGCAATCAGCTTTAATATTTTTTAACAATCCAAAATGCACCTTCCAAATGAAGACAATTATTCGACTTAAGCAACATTTACTTACATACCGTACGATGGTCTAATCTGTTAACATTACTGATGTTGTACCTGCGTGTAGTCAAAAAATAGAAATTCTGAACAACCTCTCGAACCCTAACACACAATAATAACTCTCCATATACATATATGTTCATTTAATACATGCGCACTTAGTTGTAACTTTTACACATTTTTATAACCAAAAAGCAAAAACATATAAAAGCAACTAAATATTAAGGCGAATCCAGAACAGGTAAAGTGCATTAGCTCATGCGCCCGACAGATGATTATTATTATTTTTTATTTGCAAATGTTATTCATAATTGTTTTTTTTTTTTTTTTTTTTTTTTTTTTTTTTTTTGATTGAAAATGTTTAAAAACTGAGCTGGATTTTTGAAAGAGCAAAATGCTTTTGAAGCTAATGCAGTCACCTGTAATGAATTCGCCGCCGCACCTATTTTATTAATAAAATAATTATTATATTAACTCATTTTAAGCTGTTAACAATCATTGCAATATTTTTATTGAATTTGTGTAGTGTCTTGGTTAATGTCCTTGTCATTTCCGTTTTTTTAATTTGATTTTAAGTTTTGTTTCTTTTGCTTTTAGCATTGCATTTTGTTTGTATTGATCCTTAAATATATTTTCAATCTTTGTTTTTTTTATCGAGAATAAACCTACATTCGAAATTAACTAACATTTGAAATATTTCTGTTTGCTTTGTATTTGCCCTACTCTTTTTTCTATCTCTCTCTCTCTTAAATAGTCCTTACGCTCTCTACAGCCCCAACATATGACAGTGGGTATGAACGGTATTAAAAATACAATTTCCTCAACCGCTACAACAACAGCATTTACTAATTCCTGTGCTTCTGAGGATTCCATAAAAGATTTAATATCGCTGGATGATAGTCATAATAGTAGTTTTGATCTAGAAGATTTCGATCCTTTAAATCAAAATGCTCGTCCTTTGCCAACACATACTGTTGGCAGTACTAAAAATAGTAATTTAAATCAAAAGAAATCAACAACCTTGCCCACAAATGCAACAAATCCCTCAACGCTTATGACTTCATCCAGCATAAGTAATCCATTATATACCTATTATACACCACAGCATTTGCCGACAACTGCTTTCAAACTTCCTACTACCGAGATACCGCCACCCTTACCTAAGACAGTACCACCTCCTATGCCACCACCAGATGAAGATTTTGAATTACTACGCAAATATGGTCTCGATCAATTTACTTTGGTCACTACAACGGCAACAACGACTAGCAATAATTCAACTATAACCACAACTGGCATGAGCAATTGGACAACGTTTGATTGAAACCCGATATTGTAGCATTTGCAATTGCTTATATTTTATATTTTAGCGCCAAAAAAAAAAATGTTTTAGTGTGTAAATATTTTAAAGCAAGTAAAAAAATTAAATTTTTTTAATAATGTAAAATACCTATAATGCTGTTAGTTTTCAAGCCACAGATTAAGGCGAATTCTTATAAGGTGGCCAAAATGATTATTTATACTTGCAATTTTTTTTATATTTTACAAACAATAAAAGGCAAAATTTTTTAGTTTTTTTATACACAGCGTTTCAATAGCTCCCTTGATGCCTCTTTACACGAATTCGCCTTTTAACAGAATATGTATATGTATGTAAAAAAAAAAATTTAAATAAATAAATAGATATGTATTAAAAAACGCAAAAGTTAAAGAAAAAATAAACATATATCTTTGTTTTAAGTCTTAATTATGTAATTAGTATCTACGTTTATATTTTATGTCACGGCGAATAAATTACTGGGTGGATTCCTAGGCGAGTTCATTTTTTTTTCGCCGATAACATACAGGTTATATTATGGCGAAATAATATACGGTGAGAGCGATGGTGAATTCATAAATATTTATCGAAACACTAAATGTCAAACTACATACATAGTGTTTGACATTTAACGTTTTGGCGGAAATCAATCAATTCTCTATGGAGACCACATATTTTTATATCGCCTTGGGTTTTATATATGGGGTTTGACAGTTATGTTACTAACGAAAATGAATGAACTCGCCTATGCTACCATCTAATAATTGATTCGCCTTGTTTTATATTCACAACATTCACTATCAAAGTACATCTATATCAAGTTCATTCAAGTCTACAACATTAAAACAACAACAGGAAAGTTTTAAAAAAATAATACGCAAAAAAGAAAAACTAACAGAAAAATTTGAATATTAATAAAAATTTAATGGAAACAACGTGAAAATAGCATAAAATAAAACTTTATTTCTGCTTATAACAAATTGTCTTATTTTAATCACTTCTTAGTGCAGATTTTCCACAGCTCATTTTGCTTGCGAGCGCACACAAAAGTGGAGCTTTAAATTTTTAACATTATTGTGCTAAAAACACGAAGCGAAAAACTTTCAGCTAAGCTCCTGCATCAAGGTGAATCATTACTATGTGGTGGCGATGGAGAATTCATTAATATTCGTCGAAAACCTGAATATCAAACTCCAAATAAAAATACAAGGCGAATTCATATAAGGTGGCAGCGTCGCTACAACAATACAATAATTACCCCTATTCTGCGTTTCGATTAAGTCTCCGCATTCAGTTCCGTTGCGATCGTAAATTGGTATTCTGTAGAAAAACGGAATCGAAAGAAAAAGAAGAAGACAACAATGTTTACAAAATGTATAGTATCACTGTGGAATGTGGAAATTATATACCAAAATAAGCAAGTTTTTTATCATTTTCACAAACAAATGTCAAATTTAAAAATAATTTCTTTATGAAATTTAATAAAAAAAATGTTAAATAAAATAAAAAATATAAAAACAAAATAAAAATTAGTTGTTCGTGGCAACTAATTCTTGCGCTGGCATTTTTTGTTGGAGGACCTAGTGCATTGAGGATTTCTGCAACTTCCTCTCAGAACGCTGCTACTTCTTCCTTCGATCGCTGGTGGTATCCACATGTAATGTCTGTTTAAAATGCCATTATATCTGCCAGTTGTTGTTTTGACCCGTAATACATAAAAAACCACATATTATTCGGGTACAAAAATTAACAATTTAAAACAAAAGAAAATTAATTTAATTAAATAAAATAATTTTAAGTGTTTTTTAGACCGTTTCTGACCATTTTATCTCATTTCCTAATTACATTTTTTTTAATTTTTAACTTTTAAACTAAAAAACGCAAGTAAAAATAGCCCCTCCGTTAACAAAAAAAAAAAAAACAACTGAGAAAAACGGAGCTCCGATCGTAATGCAGAATACATACAATCGAAAGAAACTGAGCGGAATCGAAACGCAGAATACCAAAGTTATCAGACGGAGAAAATTTCAATTCGAATCGAAACTCAGAATATGGGTGAATATAAAGAAAAACAGACACTTATGTGTATGGTAAACTTCAAAACACAATTATTGCACTTTCTTCTTAACAACCTTTTTAATAACGCTTTTAATAAGCTTTGTTTTTCAGATTGTATAAAAGCTCTTCTTACATTTCTATTTTAAAGAAGATTAGAAAAAATAAATTTTTGTACTGTAAAATTATACACTTTTGACAGCTACTTTAGACATAACAAAATTAAGCAAAAAAAGTCAGTAGCCCCAATAATGCCACCTGGTAAAATAAATTCGTCTTGTACACACTTTTTGTAAAAGGCTGTTAACTCGTTCTAAGAAAGTTTGACACGGACTTTTTCCTATACGGAGCTTCACATTTCAAGCAAAGGCAAAAATAATGTTTTCGCCATTACTATCACCTGTTCCTTGATTTCGCTATGTATTGGTCCATTAGTTACGCCTGTTATAAAATTCGTCTTGGTACTTTGCGTAAGCTTGCATGTACTTGAAATGGATAAACTCAAGGCGAATCAAATCCAAGTGAGAAATAATTCTGTCATTTTCTTCATACCAATTTTTAATATGCAGTTTTATATTCTAAGCAATGGCAACAGTGAATTAATTTATTAATTAATAATTAATTGCAATCATCTGGTAATTGATTATCCTAGGGAATACTTTAAGTCTACACAATTATACACACACACACACAAAAGACGTACACGAAATTAAGTATAAATCTTTAAATTAGTTAAAAATTCGTGAACAAAAATTAATTAATGCAGTCAAAAGCATGTGTTGACATTTTTTTAATTTCTAAATTCTTAATATCATTTTTGTTTATTATTAATTATTAATAAATTTTAGTTTATTTCAGTTTTTGTACATATTTTGTTTTTGATGTACTAGAAATAATAAATTATTATAAAGAATAATTACAAAAAATCTTTTCGTTATAAAACTTTATTTTTTACTTTAGTTTTAATAGATGTGTTTATTATTTATGTTGGATACAGTTCGAATTCTTATATACAAATTTTCGAAAAGTTAGAAAACATTGTGTGTACTTAAGCTTCGTTGTATGTTGGCCTCTACATATGCAATAATTTAAATTATTACTTAGAAAGTGGTCAAGATTTAAAGCGCTAAAAAATATTTTATATACATACGTATGTAAATACCTTAAATTCCCATTATTCACCGATATTATGTCCGCTTGTTTACCCAAAAATTTGTACAAATTTGAACTGCGTTTTACTGAACTTGTAGCAACTGAGATCACAAATAAAGAGAGTAAAATGACAGTTCTTTAACTGAGTACTTACAAATTTTACTGCAATAATTTCTTGTAGTAAACATTTTTGTAACATGGCGAAATATTTACTAGGTGGTCGCAATGGCGAATTCGCTAATTTTCGCCGTTGTAGAGCACCACGTTGATGACAAAAATAGCTGACTAAGCAAAGGGAAGCCGAATTAAATTTATCCCTCTATCATCAGTTGGTACTTTAAATGAAGTTATACCCAGTTTGTTTCTTTATCCTGTATATGCAGCAATACCTCACATTTCTTTTTTTCTCAAAATTTAATTTTATAGAGCTTACAACTTTTTAAATTTTCAAATTATTTGAAAAATTTTTATTTTTTAATTTATTTTAAAATTTTGACAAAACTTCGAACATAAACAAAAAACACCTAAGCTATTAAGACCATCTCATGCATGGCGAAATAATTTACCAGGTGGCAGCGTAGGCCAATTCAGTATTTTTTGCTGGTATACACGACTGTCAAACTCCATATAAAAAAAATATGTGTACATTTTTTATATATGGAGTTTGACAGTCGTGTATACCAGCGAAAAATACTGAATTCGCCTACGCTGCCACCTGGTAAATTATTTCGCCATGGACCATCTGGTCATGGTTTCCTAAGATACATGGCGAAATAATACAGGTGACCGCGAAAAAGCTCGTCAGCTGTATACGTTGTAGTTGTCAAGAAGAAAATTGTTGTTGCAATTTATTAGTTATTTACACATTTAAAATTATATAAGTACATTATATTGATTGTGAATTTTTTCTAAAGGACTTAAATACTTCGCTGTTTACTTCACCCTTGTCTGATTCCTTCCTAGACAGCTTTTGTCGTCTATGTGGCATGTTACCGTAAAGAAAGTTTACTGAAGACGATTGAGGATCGTGTTGGATCTTGCGCCACTCAGCCAAACGTTCCACCTTAAGTGACGTAATCGAGATACGTTTTTATTGCTGACAACACAATGAAATTTACGATTAAATTTCTATAGAGTATAAAATAAGTTAGGTTTAAATTAAAAAATTATTTTCCTCTGATTTAGCTTCCCATCTGACTTGCTAGTGGCTCGAATAGCTTCTTCATGATAATAATTTAAGAATCGCACGGGGATTATTTTTTATTTTTCTTTTTATTTAACAATATTTTTTGACAACATGCATAGAATTTGTAGCAACAAATTACCTGTTGTTTTTTGTGTTGTTGCATTGTTGTAGCCGTGCAATCACCTGTATTAATTCGCCTTGTTAAGATATAAAAAAAACATATGGTAAATAAATAAAAGTAAACAAACAAAAAATAAAGCAACCGTAAAAATTTTAATAAAAGTGCAGTGAAGATTATATTTATTATTATTATAATTACATTAATTTTATTTAATTATTTCTTATGAAATAATCAGCTGTTTACTAAAGTTTAGGAATTTTTTAATCATTTTTCCGTTCGAATACTTTTTTTGAGAAGATATTTCTTTTGCGGCTATTAGACGGTCAAACTTTGCCTGTGAGCACGGCCTGATGAGAGAGAGTATTTTGCTATTACACGATCAGGCGAAGTTTGTCAAACATCAGTATGCAAGCAGATTTTGAGCAGTGAACTTCGTATTTAAGATGGCGCGTGAATTAGCTGCAATAATTTTATTTTATAGTACAACTTCAATTGCAGCATTCAGTTCTACTTTTTTTAAATTTTTCTAAAAGTTTTCATTAAACTTTTGTTTTAAATCTCTATTATTATAAATATAATTTTTATTTGCCATTCAGTTATTTCAAAAAGAAATAAACTATTTTTTTTTTTATTTAAAATTTTATTTAGACGTTAAAAGAAGAAGGTAAAACTTAAAACTAAACTTAAGGCCGGGGCACATAGAATCCGTCATACGTTAAACTTTGACAAATTCAACAAAAGTCAAAGTAACGACGGATGAGGTTGGCACAATGAATACTTTGCTGACGGATGTTAAACCAAAGCTTGCTCTCCATTTTTATTCACTTTTAAATTTAATTTGTATTTTATTCACTCTTTAAATTAATTAAATTTGTATTTTATTGTTTGCCACCAAAATTGTTTTATTAAAATCACAAAACACAATTGAAACACAGCAAGAGTTAAAAGAAAACAGAGAAGAAGAAGCAGTTGATATTTGTCAAAGTATTCAAAAGTTAAAAGTTGACCAACTTTCGTACTTTGCGTTGACGGACACGTATTGATTGTGACAACGCTCATAAGAAAACATGTATTTTAACTTACTTGTCAGTTGAATTTGTCAAAGTTTAATGTATGACGGATTCTATGTGCCCCGGCCTTTATAAATTAAATTATGCTTATTTATACTCAAATTTGCATTTTTTTAAAAAGTTTATTAAGAACGAAAATGCAATTATAAAAATATGAGTGCAATATCATTTATTTAAAATAAAGTTTTAAATTTTTTATTGATTTATTTTACTTTTAACCTAAATAAGTTGCAATTTTATCTGTATTAACGAAAACTTAAAGGAAAAAATACAAAAGTGCAGGTTTTGCATCAGTAATAAATAAGAATTTAAATATTACATTTACCTATTACTTCTAAAAATATCTCAATATTATTTTTATATGTAACTCGTGCGCTCTCACCATGCCATCTTCACCGTTCGCTTGCAAAAACACAAATGAAATTTACACTGTGCTTGACAAACACGCTATTAAACGAGTTGGATGGCCTGATGGCAAAACACAAAATATCAAAAAATTTTTATTTTCATCCACCGCGGCTGACAAACACAAAATTTACCCTATTACACGGGTTTGATGGCTTGTCACAGGCCGTGCTCACAGGCGAAGTTTGATCGTTTAATAGCCGCTTTTGAGAGTAATTTTTGAAATTTGCCCAAAAATTACTCATTTAAAGCACTTTACTGTAAAAGTATGCAAATAAACCTATTGATTATTGTAGGAGATGGCACGTCACGGCATACCATCACACTCTTGTAGTAGGTTGGATTGTCAACTTGGTTGGATGCTTTTAAAAAACTTTGATATTGAAATCCTCTCTCATCAAACCGCTCTCACATGCCGCTTACTAAAAAAAATCAACACGATCAGTTGATAAAACAAGGGACATAATTTACATTTATTATTTAACACTTTAGCTGTGTAAAACTTAAAATAGCTTTTGTTAAAAATTAATAAAAACATTAATTTTTATTTGTGTATAATTTTATTGTTGTTTTAAAGTTTATATTAAGTGAAATTTATAACATCACTTCAGTATGTGCTTGCGGTTTAAAGTCTCCAAATTTCTTGCGGCTGTGAACTAAAAAACACCTTTCATGCGATTTCGACTCGCATCGCAAGTTTTAGGCAATTTAAGATTGTCAGAACATGCCTGATAATAAAAAACATCGAAAGTTCTTTAAAATGGTAATTACATTTAAAATAAAACAATTCTTAAATAATCATTTTGTTTATAAAAATAAGTTGATACAAAATTGAAAGTTTTAATACATTTTTTTATCAGGAAGTCTATTTATTCAGCCAAATCATAAATATTCTCACGGAAAAATTTTTTTTAGAGAAAATATTTCTCCAATTATGAATTTCGTGGAAACAAAACAATAAAAAAGTGGCATCACCGTAATTTAAGTGGAGCTATTTTGCTTATACAAAGTTCACACACGTCAATTTTTCTTCTCCACTAAATTCAGAACTGCTACACGGCATTACATACATTTTTCTTGAATTTTTCTCAATTTCCGTAGTCCAGAGGTTCTCATCAAATTCCTGCTCACGGACCCCTAGTATACTATTTTTTTTTCGCGGACCCCTCTGAAGCCCAAATTCATAATAAGACTTTTATTATTTTTGAAAACACTGTTTTTTCGGTTCTTCATGCGGACCCCTTGGATGGTTGCTACGGACCCCCATTTGAGAACCGTTGCCGTAGTCAATAAAAAAGAGTACAAATTAAGAAAAGGGGAAAAGAGATAAAACTCTCGCGGAATTTTATTTTTTGGTTGGGCTGATTTATATCTTCAAAAGCATTCATAAAAAACAAAATTCACCTTAAGCTTCAATTTTTTTCATCATTCAGTTTCCAATATGCGTTTAACATGTTAATAGTTTATGGTTACATTCCACATAAATTACTCATTGACATTAAAATGCGTAAAACTTTCTTAACACACGATTATTTTTCAATATCGATTATTGTTAAAACAAATTTATTGCTCAGTAAGGTTTATGTAATTAAAGTTAAATTATAGAAATGTTTAATTCATGTTAATTAAATTTTAAGCGTGCTAAGTCTTTAGTTGAAAAAAATAAACATCACGATGGCCATTTCTCTGCGGCCAAAATTTAATTTAAGTGCCTAAAATTATGCTTCGATAAATTATATTTATTTTCTGCACATTTTAAATTTTCTGTTTTATAGAAAACACATACATACAAACATAAAAAAATAAACCAAATATTGCAAAATAACTTTATCACAACCTTTGCGATTTTAGCTTTTTGTTCTCTTAAAGTAAAATTCAATAACAAATATATGGGCGATAGAGATTAAAAATAAGAGAAAAACTTCAAATGAAAAAATTGGCGCTCGCCCATATTTTTCAAATTATGGGCCTCTGAAATTTTTATAAAAAAGTTTGTCAATTTGGGTATCATTTCAAAGCGTTTGAAGAGATCTTTCAGGAAATACTAAAATTAAAAAAAATGCTTAACCCATTAACAGCCGATGGCATATTTATGTAAAATTACATGTATTTAGTACTTACGATTTTTTTCTTATTTTTTTAATCTCTGTCATCCCAATATTTGCTTTTTTGATTGGGAGATACTTCACTAAACTAGATTTACATGATGGGAAAGGGTATATAAGATTCGGCATAGCCGAATATAGCACTTGTTTTGGTTCATAAGTATGTATAAATGTATAAAGTTTAGAAAAAAGAAGAGCTGTTGTTAATAAGAAGAAGCAAGAAAAAGCTACACAGCAATGAAACCGCTTTGACTTATAAAGGAATAAAAGGGTTAAAAGTACTAATATTTTTCTTCATTAAGTAAAATGAATTTACGTTTGTATGTGTGCAAATATGGAAGAATGTTCTTTCGCGAAACTGTTACTTAATAAACTCAGTCACTGCAGAGACCAGTGATTAGATCAAAGGTATTGAAATATCGCTCATCTTTAATACGTTGTAAACTATTTCATCAAAACGTGGTTTTTAATTAAGGTAAGTTTTTATTGGAATCATTCCTTTAAGCGAAAAATATAGTTAGTTTTAAAGATGTCAAATTAACATTACGGTTTTTGGTGCGTTTAACCCCTTTACTAACTAAAGTATGTAAAAATATAGTTAAAGCAAAAAATTTATAATGAAATTCGATTTCTTTTTCTAAAACTTTAAAAATTTTCTCAAATTTTAAATTACTTTATCGCTGCGTCGATTTTCTGTCACTTAATTCATAAGAATCTTCGATGAATTTTTTATATGAAATTTGACATTTCGAGCAACGGCGGTAATGAATGAATTCGGCACTGTTATCACCTGGTACATAATTCTGCCATAAGGTTAGCGATTGTAAAAAATTCTTTATGACTACAACTCTGAATACAATTTAAACAACTTTTAAATATTTCAGACATTTTATTTTTTAGTTTACATTTAACGAAAATGAGCAATAACAAAATAAAAGATAAATTTACATTAAATAACATTTTTTTAGTATTAGCGTGCATGCATACATATGTTTGCATACATATTTATGAACATGAAAATAAAAATTAAAGTCCACTTTTAGCTTTATTTTCAGCCATAACGCCATTAATACGAGCACATAAAGCTTCGGCCCCTTTATCATTAACATCTTCATAATCGGGCAATGATTTCATACGTTCCATCCAGGCCGTAATTTGGGGATATTTTTCAGCATCCACTGGCAATAACTTGTGCAAAGTTACAAGTGTCGTATTTATTGATATGTCAGCGACTGTCATTTCATTGCCCACAACATACTGACCCTGTTTGAGAAAGGCTTCTAGAAAACTATAAGCATTCTGACACATTTCAATGGTTTTGGGATTAAAATCTCCTTCGCCACCATAAATATTACGGGCCTAAAAGAATATTTAGAAACACAAGAAATTACACTGCCTTCTTCTCAATTTTCTTTAAATAAACACGTTAAATTTTCATACTTACAACCATGTCTTTGATAACTTGAAATAAAACGCCATTTTCATAATGCAGGCGATGATCAACACGAGCCCTTTTGCTTAAATCTTTAGGATATAATTTGTCATCCTTCGCATATTTTGAAACCATAAAACAAATTATGGCATGACTGCAAAGAAAAATAAGGAAAATTGAAATCTGCTAGTTAAATAATTTTGTTTCTTAATTTCATTTGTTTGTGTTGGCCCGTTACAAAAATAATTGAGCCTTAAATATTGCACTTAAGATAAAAGTCAATAGGAAATTTATTTTATTGTTAGAAAGTAAGCATTTTGATGGAATCAGGCACGATTATCTAATAGTGGTAACGGTAAATTATGACTAACCTACCTGTCTATATAGACTTCTTCATCGGTTTCGACAAAAACCGGTATTTGATGTTGAGGATTTAACTAATTGTAAAATAAAATATGTAAAAATATTTAAATTATTAAATGCTGGAAAAAAACTTTTTAATCAATTTAAAAAAATTTAAAAGCACAAAATATTCTCTAATTTTTTGTTGTCTCTGTTTTTTTTTTTTTTTTTTTGAGCAGCACATCAGAGATACTGGATGTTGGATATTAAAAGATTAGATATTATTAATAAATGATAACATTGTGGTGCATAATAGCAAATTTATATTTAAATATAAGCAAGTAAGAGTGCTATATTCGCCGAATCTTAGGTACCCTTCACCATCTGTGTAAATATAGTTTATTGAAGTAACTGCAATCAAAAAAGCAATTAAAGAGGTGATAGAAAATTAAAAAAAATTTAAATAAAAATGCCATCGGATCTTAATGGGTTAAATATTTTTTAAAAAATATTAAAAAGCTTTAAAACGATACCCATATTGATAATTCAAAAATTTTGAAAATTTCATAGGCCCCTAACTCGGAAAATATGGGCGAACGTCAATTTTTCCACTTGATGTTTTTTCTAATTTTATATCTCCCCATATATTTGTTTTTCTTTTTATTGGAGTTCATTGTTCCTAATAATATGGAAAAATTAGAGGTAGGCGTGGTGTTTTGCCTGCTGCGTCGAAGAGCATGTACTGATCTTGCTGATTTACAATAGCAACTCTTTTGAAACTGTACATGATCGATTGGCGTATTTAAATTTTTTCTAGCTCATCTAGTGCCTCTGCAAACCTTATTTTAATAATAACACGGACGGACAGACGGACATCGTTCAATCGAAAAATATTTACCGACTGTGTTTTTTTGCTGCAATAAACATTTATTGGACAAATGGTTTTTACAGATTTATTTTCATTTAATGTATTTTTTTATTTGTGACGATTATTAGGCGTTACACGATAGAAAATGGGGATTGTTAACTAACGATAAAAAAAATTGTCACATTAAAAATAATACTAAATAAAACTAAACTGTCATCTGTTATGTATTTGTCCTGCCCCGGAGTGACAAATGCCTGCACCAATGTTGCCCGAGTCATATTAACATTAATATTTATATGCTCAATCTACTTCATAATGTCGCTTTCACTTTGTGTTTTAGGTCTTATCATCAACACATACATATGTATGTACATATAATATGTTTAGAAGTCTGTCACCATAAAAATCAGTGTCTTAAATTATGGAAAATTTGTTGATAATATTTGTTTATTAATATTTTAAAGATTAATTAAACTGTAAAACAAAATATGATTGCAACGAAAAAAAAAATCAATTAATAAATGATACTTCCATTGTTTTGACTAACTAATGACCCATTGCCAATAATGCGATAAAAGAAGAAACCTCTTTGTTAATGGTTTAAAAATAACCTGTAAAATTTACTTTGAACTTAATATTTTATCAACAAATTTTTGTTATTTTTATATTATTACATTTTAACAAAATAATTTTAAAGTTCCAATTTTATGTTGAAATACAAAATAAATTAAGATTTTGTTAAATTTTATACAAAAATTTTTCAGAATTATTACGTCCCCGTCCAGACATGCAATTTTTGTTTTTGCTAATTTTTTTTTTAAATTAATTTTTTTTTTTTAAATTCTCTTATAAAATTGCATTCGTATCCATACATTCAAATTTTGTTTCTGCAGTTTCGGTCTTGATTGCTTAGACGAATTAGAAAACAAAAGAGAATTGCAAGTACATGAAACAGTGCACCCGCTTCTACTCGTCTTTTCTCTCTCACATACAAACTCAAGAGTTGCGCAACAAAAAATGCAAATTGTGGACGAGGACGGGGACTAATGAATGATAAGGTGATGGTGTTTTTTTTTTTTTTTTTTTTTTTGTTATTTAGAAATGTTTTGAAAATTAACTGAAAAATAAAATACTGGTTTTTTTTTATTGACATAAATTACATTTTGACACGTTTACTTTTTGAAATTGCTCCGTGTCTAAAATATCTGTTAGCAGTGATGTCAGATGTTGGGAATTTTCCTTTTTTGTAGAGATCTTTTTCAAAATTTTGATTTTCACAGATTTTCGTTTTTTTTTCTAAATTCTCTTAAAGTTTATTTAAAAATAGTTAAAATACAAAATATTTAGCATTCCCAATGTATTAATTTCATATTTTTACCAATCTGGTATCATCAAAAAATGAACGTGTGTTAATATCGCTGAACACTGAAAGGGAGTTTTTTATAACTAAAAAATATTTTTGTTAATAATTTTCTTTAACTTTTAGATTTAATTTAATTTTTTCTTTTTTTTGCAAAATACTTTTCTTTGTATTTATTGCTGAAAATAAATATTTTTTTTAACAAAAATATCGAAACAAATATTTTGGAAAGCTAAAATTTTGAACCTCCCTTAACATCAACAATTGCAGAAGTAGAATTAGCAGTGTCTGCAACCCAAAAATCGGTAGAAAGATCTTAGCGTTTCACTTATTATTCGGCTATGCAGAATCTTATATACTCTTCACCACGTGTGTATGTAAATCTAGTTTAGTGAAATTGCTCCTACCAAAAAACCAAATATTGCGGTGACAGAGAATTAAAAAATAAATAAAAAAAATTAAGTACGATATTAAATTTTACATAAAAATGTCGTCGGCTCTTAATGGGTTAAGCATTTTTTAAAATTTAGTATTTCCTAAATTATCTGTTCAAAAGCTTTTAAATAATATCTTTATTTACAATCGAATTTTTTTATGAAAATTTCAGAGGCCCATAATTTAGAAAATTTTTTGATTGACGGTTTTTAATTCTCTTTTAATTCTCTATCGCTCAAGATTTTGTGTTTTTTTATAAGAGGCAGACGTGGTTTTATGTCCTCTGCTTCGAATGATATGGACCGATCTTGCTGATCTTTAAAAGCTCCCCTTTCTACACTTTTCTGATCGATTGGCGTTTTTAAATGTTCTCTTGCTCATCTAGTGCCTTAGAAAAGTTGATTGAACACAAACACGGAAGAAGATATATATTTTATCAGAGGGCAAATCACTGCATTTGATATCGAGTGCGCGTTCGTGTCGAAAAATTTTTCGATGGCTTTAATTTTTTGGATCATAGTATTCGATCGTAATTTTTTCTATTTACTACTACTTTTAACATTGCTGCAAACATATGACAGTAAGAAAAACAAAACAAAAAATAAATTAATTTGTGAAAACAGTGTAACAGTGAAAAAAAAAATAAACAAACAAGACTCATTTAAATGGACCCAAATATATTTACTTCATTAGTATTAGCGTAGACTTTTTTTGTACTGACTCCTGGGAAATCTTTGTCTTCACATTCACCTTCCCTAAAAGCATTTAAAATTTAATTTTTAAACTATTTTATTATATAAATAGCAGGAAAATTCACACTGATATGTTTAATTACTTCTTCTTCTTCTTTAATTACTTCTATTTTTCTTTGTTTTGTATCGTGGCAAAATGTTTTTTTTGTTTTCGATAGTAAATTACCAATCGAGTGCAACTACGGGTAAATGTGTTTCGATAACGACTGTCGTGATCCACGTTAACAACATTTCGATCACAAAGTATTCGTTATCAAATGCGGTGATTTTCCCCCAGGTCGGAAATGGATACCGAAGAAATTACAAACGTGATGACAAAATTAGTTATAGCCTTTTTTCACTTTTTGTGGCGAAGGGTATAAAGATTATTTTGAAACTATGAGATTAACATAAATACGTGTACCCATACCCAAAGCAATTTTGACACATTATTCTGCCGACGTCATTCATTGCTTTATTGCTAACATATTTATTTCTAATATAGACTGGCGGTTATTTCTATCGATGATCAGAGATATATGGCATTTACACTATGCATTTTTTCATGCATGCAATTTTTGTTTGTTGGTGAAGCAAGAAGGGTAAGCAATATGGTATTGCTTGAATTTTGAGGGGATGTTACAATTGCTCGTTGCATCTTAAAGAGAGAATTGAAAAAAAAATGCTTCAAAAAATTACATGGTGTAAATCGGGACTTAATCCTTTTGTATGTATTTTTTTTACTAAGAAATTGTCAAAGTACTTTTATTGTTCAGTCAGTTTGTTGTGCAATTTGTCTTGTATGTGTGTGTGTGTTTTTTTTTTACTTTCAAATCTGCGTACTTTTCATCACTGTTTCATTTGCAAACAAGTAAATCACTGATAGAATTGTTTTTGAATTGTTTTGGTTTTTAGAAATAGTATTTTATACCGGCCTTTTTACAGTATTTTGTTTTCAAAAAATTTATTCGGTGGTTACTTACCTTTAAAAATTCTTCACTTAAATGTTGTTTTTGTGCAAAATCAACAAACCTATGAAAAGAGAAAAGTATTGTTTTATTATATAAAAAAGTAAACATTGATTCTTGATGAACAGATTTTTTTTAACCAAAAATTGTACAACTTGATGGAGTGTTTTACTTACTTTAAATCCAAATCAAGACCAATTAATTTTGCTGTTATCATACAGGCTCTCGCAGGTGGACTAAAAAGCGCATAATATAATACTGGTTTGCTCATTTTAACACAGTTAAATTCTTTCTTTTTATAAATTTATTAAATTGTAAAATGTATAGAAAAATGTAATGGCGTAATAAATAATATTCTCAACGTTTGTTTGTCAATATATCAAAATGAACTAAAGTATAATAATGCAGATGTTATTTTTTTCTTAAAAACAAACTTTTAAAAGCTTTTATCAGACATATGTATCAGGGATGGAATTTTGAGCTTTGAAATGGTACTTTATTGCATGGGCTGCATTTTTACGTTTATATATCGCACTTGATCAACAAGAGGGTATTAAATTAAAAATTTTTGGTAGGGATGTAAAACAATTTGCCGTTACATTTTAACAGAATTTGAAAATCCGAATAAATCATAGCAAGCAAATTTCATTAGAAAATATATTTACATTGTTTTTATACCCTTCACCACAAAAATTGAAAAAGGGTATAAATCAGGCATGTCACAAATTCCGTTCGGAATTGAAATGATTCCGAAGTTACTATTCCGATAGAAATGATTTTAGCTTCTATAGATTCCGTTCGGTTTTAGTAAACCGAAGAAAATACAAAACCACTTATATTTGTTCAAAATATGACAACATAACCACGAATGTAGCAAAACAAAAAAACAGCTGACTTAAAAAACAATAAAAATTCAAGAATTATTTGTGTTTCAGTGCGAATTGCTAAAAAAGTTGAAATAAAAAATATCATATATATGTATGTATCTGTAAATTAATAACCATTTGTAATCGCCGTTCTTTAAATTAATACCAGCTAAATAAAGAAGCCCTTATTATGGTATGGGAGAAAATACCTAATGATTTTCCGAGCGCGACAGTACCGTCAGTGCCTGATCAATCTCATTTAGATGTTGAAAAATATGTGCAGAATAAAATTTTTTGTAATTGTTAATTCTTCTTTATGCCCTTTCCTGTTTGTATACTCCCACTACGGACAGTATCTTTTGAAAACATTCCGTTTATTTTTTGTTTTTTAAAAATGATTAAGAAAAATTTAATTTTTTTATTAACAGCATATCAAAAAAGGCATAACAGCATATCAAAGGCAGCCTTATCTATAAAAAATGTTTTGATTGGTTTTTATGTTAACAAAATGCTCAAAGTATCAATTCCACATATCAAACTGAAAGTGCTCTCATTCCGAAGTTTTTTTTTCGTTTTACGTTTTCTGTAGAAGCAAAATACGGAATCAATTCCACTTCTGGACGGAATTATGTTCTGTGACATGGCTGTATAAGTTTGTCATATACATATATATTCTGAATCCTTATGCATAGCGAAGTCAATTGTGCGATGTCCGTCTGTCTGTTCGTCCGTCCGTGTTATTGTTGAAATAAACTTAGCGGAGACACTAGATTAGCTGGAAAAAATTTAAATACGCCAATCGATTAGAAATAGTGTCAAAAGAGGTGCTATTGGAAATCATCATTATCAGTCCCTGTCCTTTGAGGCAGCAGGCAAATCACCACGCCTACCTCTAATTTTTTATGTCATTTGGAACAATTTAGTAACTTCAATCAAAAAAATAACTGTATGGGGGCGATAGAGAATTAAAAAATAAGAAAAAAAAAACATCCAGTGAAAAATTGGCGCCCGCCCATAAATTCCGAGTTACGGGAATCCGAAATTTTTTAGTTTTTAAAAATATCAATATGGGTATCATTTTAAAGCTTTTGAAGAGGTCTTTTAGGAAATACTAAAAATTTTTAAAGATGCTTAACCCATTAAGAGCCGATGTCACTTTTATTTAAAATTATATATATGTATATGCAGTACCAAAGCGTTTTTATTATTAATTTTCTGTCACCCCAATATTTGATTGGAGTTACTTCGCTAAACTATACTTACATAGATAGTGAAGGGTATATAAGATTCGGCATAGTCAGGGTTGACTATTATACTCAGTCGTACGATCTGTCAAAAATTCCATGTGTGATCAAAAGGTATGATTGTGTGGATTAAAAGTGTATGGTGTGTGACAGACTTTTTGACAGATCTGTACGATTTTATAATCTTTTGAAATAATTTATAAAATGATTTTTTCTATGCGATCAAAGTTGACTTTTTTAAAGATGAGAAAAAGCAACAACAAAATATTAAAAGCATCTGTTTTTTGTATAATAGTGTGGCATGTGCGACGCCATTTTGATCAAAATAATACCTTTTTTATAAAAATATACGAAAATTTATATTTTATCTTTCGTATTAACTAAAATTAATATCTTTTTGTTGATATGAAGGTAGCCACTACAAAATCACGAAATTGGTCTCAAATGTTATTTAAGAGATAAAAAAGTTATCTCAAGCGTTGTAAAATGAAATTTTATAAATTTTGAGTTAGTAGCCTTTCTGTTGACCAAGTGTGATATGAATATGCCGCTACAGTACGATCTGTATACTTCGAACACACAACGTGTGAGCTTATTCTTGCTTATTTTTAAACAATTTTTAAAAACCTTTTTTTTTTTTTAAATAATTAATCCTTTGTTGAGCAAAAAAATGACTTCAAGACAGATTTCATCTGTCCATGACACATCAAATTAAACTAACTATTAAGCCACCCTTGTATCAATCTGCAAGCTTTAAAGATACTTGTTATAGCAGACTTAGCACTACAGCTCTTTGTTAATTTTAATCGTCTGTCTACAACTGGTCAATAGTTTTGCAACATAATTTAAATTCCTTCAACTATAGGGTTACCTTTTTATTTCCAAATTCAAATTTTATATTTGCGATTGTAGTAAACCTAGCAATCAGGCTCTTTGTAAATTTCGACCGTCTGTCTATAACGTTTTAACATACATTAACTATTGTAACACCCTTTTAATTTGTAATTTAAAATATTTAAACTTCTTGTATCAAATAAAGTAGTGGACAGACATTCTAACATTCAAGCATTAGTATATATCGATTTAAAAAACGGCCATATAGATCGAATTACATTTATTTTGAAAAATTCAAATTGGCCCTTTATTAGGACGTCCTTTTATTTCCAAATACAAATTTTACACTTGACACTTAAGCGGACTATTGGGACACCCTTTAATTTATAATATTGAATAATTATACTTGTTATTATAACGGTCATATTAATCGATATCCTGTCTAATTTTCAAGCGTTTGTCTACAATGGTTCAAAAGTTCTCGGTAAGAAGTAAATATTTTAAAAGCATACAATCTGAAAAAATTTAATCCTCGTATTCTTTTTCTTCTAAATAATTAAATTAATAGAAAAATATTTAAATCGATAACTTATTTGTAAATAGATACGAAAAATGCTGACCAACGTTTGTAGCGAACCAAAAACTGCATTTCATTTTGCTGTTATCGAAATCGTACTATTCCTTTTCGATTTCATAAATAAAAATTTCATTTGTATAATAATATCAAATTTATTTGCATCACTTCTTTCTTGTGCACTTTTAATTTAATTAAAAAAATATAATTTTTTAAAACTAGTTTAATAAATTTAATACAATGGAATATGAATAGTTATTTTTAAAAATTAAAGAATACTTATGTATGTTTAGTAATGCATAGTTAAAGTTGTTATTCGTCTTTTAAAAATTACAAAAATTTAATTCTAAATGTAAGAACATAAACAGTTTTTTTATATATTCGTTGCTTATTTGAAAATACTTTAGTAAATTGAAAATCTACACCTTTGTTTCAAACATTAATTTGTACTTTGGAAGTTTGCATTTATGTAGAAATAAAAATTAATTTTATATTTTTAAGCAGGAAAAATTAATTTTAATGATAATATGGATAATTAAGAGTTTTATTTCATAAATTAAAAGGAAATGCAATTGATGTCACTTTGGCTTGAAGAAAAATCTAAATTACTGTTATAAATAAACTGACCGAAAGAAGTCTGTATTAAGATAGGGCGTTTGATCCCTGTCTACTTAAAGAAGATAACATGTGGATTGAGATGCATTGATTATGCCACAAAATACTTGGCAAAAAAAAAAAAACAAAACAAATTAGAACCCCTGTTCTGTAAAAAAAAATGTGAGGAACTCTTTTCGATTTCAAGGCGAATTCTTGCTTTTGTGTTCTGCTATTAAAACTGTTTTCTTTTCAAGTGTATAAACTTCTCCGAAAGCAAAACCAAGAAAATTTAAATAAATTTGTATTTAATAATTTAAAATGTTTATAATAATTTCATAGAAAATATTTTTTTAATGTACCAGATTACGCGATTTATGAAATATAAGTTTTTCCAAGTCGAACCCATTAAGGTGGCAGCGCCGCTACAGCAATAAAAAGGAAAAAAAAAACAGGCACTGATGTGTTTGGTAAACTTCAAGACACAATTACTTACATAATGCACTTTTAACCCTTTTAAATAACGTCTTTAGTAAGCTTTGTTTTTAAATTAATTTAAAACTCTTGTTGCGATTCTAGTTTAAAGAATTGTAAAAAAAGAACTTTTGAAATATAAAATGATACACTTTTGGCAGCTACTCTACTGATAAAAAAAATTAAGTAACAAATAGTCAGCTGCTGCAACGATGTCACTTGGTAAAATTAATTCGTGTTAAGTTTTTCTATATTTTTAGAATATTCAGAGCAGGAAACACATTTCTATTCTTCATACGATATCCCAACAAACGAATGTGTGTAATTAAAACTTTACAAAAGAACTAAAAGTTGTTGCCATGGAAAAATCAAGTGGTAGAAGAAAGAAATTTATTCATTTTTGCCGACGCTGGAAATGTCGAACTCCATATATAAGAAATGTGCGTCCATGTTTAAAGTTTGACTACTTTTACATGATTTCGCTGTGGTTTTTGTAATTATTGAGTGTATGTGTATTTGGTCCACTAAAGGCATAACTTCATTTAATCATATTTAATGAGGTTAGATTTCGCCATCCTTTTTGTAGATGCTCATACCGCGAATGAACAATGTAAATATTATATTTTCTAATAAAGGTCAAGAATATTAAACGATATTTTCAATTACTGTTCGGCATTGGGTCTATATATCGATACTGTTCAATGTTGCTATCTAATAAATACCAGGTTTTCTACTCTTAAGAAGTAGAATATAGTAGTAATTGATAAAAGAACCAAATTATATTGTTGACAGCTCAATATTTTTATTGGAAATCGAGAAAGATCCAAAAGCCACAGATTTTGATTCTAACCCTTGACACAGCTTGATTTTTAACAAATATAAAGCTAAAAGACCATAAGAATTATCGATTATTTTATCCAGTGCTTTTATGTCACATTAATTTACTATTTAATTTAAAAACTATTAATTTTAATAAATTCTTTAACAATTTTCGAATCTGTTGAAAAACAGCAGTTAAACGCCGTTCCAAGTCGTTTAATGACAAAATAAAAACAAAAAAACATTGCGTTTACCAGACCTGTGCACACCCTCCTTTAAAGTCACTGATCCCTTGTGTAAAATTTACTGGCGTTAATGTCCCCCAATGCAGGAAGAGAAGGTGCATAATTCAAAATAAAACATTTTAAAATTTACAAAAACATTTAAAGTTTAAGGGTTTAAGGCCCAAACGACGACCATTACAAACAAAACAAAAATATTACAAAGTCATAATTAAATATTACGGCTGGACCTGATGGTGCTTTGTAAAGAATTTCTTTTTTACCTAAAAGCTTTTCGATAGGCATTTGATCTGTATCTGTTTGAGTGAACATTTTAAACGATAATTTCTAACTGGCCATTTTGGCGAACCTTTGTTCAGCCTACAAGATTTTAAATCGTACGTTATGTTTCACCAGTATTGTCTGAATATTAGTTTTCACAATGATTTCTCACGCTAAATGTAATTTTTCGTGAGATTGTTTCGTTTTTGAAGAACGCCATCTGTTGCTTATTATGGGTCAGCTGAGACGAACACATATTTGCGTCCAAGGTATATTTCCTTAATGAAATAACAATAAGCTTGGTTTTTATATTGTTCTATTTTATTTAGCTGTACTCATTATAAATGTCACACATCATTAAATTAAGCTGGCAAAAACCTTCTTTTTTTATGTCATTTTAAAGCAGCGTTTTAAAACCATTTTTTTATTTTTAAAAATTCCCTCCGTGGTTTAACCATGTAAACAAGCCAAATGACAAACAGAAAATTATGCTGAGACAGAACTATGGCCAAGGCGAATCAGTTAATACGTGGCAACGCAGGCGAGTTCATTAGTCTTTGCTGTCAAAACTCAATACATTAAAAAAATTTCAAGAAATGTCAAGCATCATATACAAAATAAAAAAACCTAAGGATATTTTTCATATATGGAGTTTGATATTTCCAGCGAGGGATCATAAAAATGAAAAGAACATAAAAATTTATGTTCGTTATTCAGACAATCTTCTTTTCTTGTGCGAATACATCGTCTGGTAGTTATGTAAAACAGGATGACTGTAATACTTTCCTGTAACAAAACCGAGGCACTGAGCTTAACGGTGATTTAAAAATTTGAATACACACTAAAATATTGAAATAAAGTAAATGTTATAACTCGAAGCAATAACTACGAAAAAAAAATGATAAGATAATGCAGCAAAGTGTTGCATTTTCGTACAAGTAGGTGATTCTGGCACATTAAAATTGGTGAACAAACTTTTATACGCGTTTAAAAACAGTTTTTCATTCTATTTTACTACTGTAAGTATAATTATTCATTATATTATTATTTGTAACCTTAAAAGTTTTTTTTTTAATATAAAACTTTTTTATTATTTTAAAAGATTTTTTATCGCATTGCATTTCTAATTTCTTAATTGCAGAACACCAAAAGGCTACTTTAATGGCGAAATCACGTACCAGGTTGTGGCAGTGGCGAATTCTTCAATTTTCGACGTCGCTGTTAATGTCAAAATCTATATTTAAAAAAATCCATGGCAAAGTAATATACGGTGGGAGCGATGGCGAAATCTTCAAGCTCCATAGATAAAAATTCTGTATAATATTTTTTTATGTGGTTTGACATTCAGACTAACGGTGAAAATTAACGAATTCGGCATCGCTCCCACCGTATATTTATTCGCCTTGAAAAAATCTATGTTACATTTTTCTGTGAAGTTTAAATTCGCCGCCGCTTTCACCTGGGAAATGATTTAGTTACTGTTTTTTGCATTTTTGTAAACGATTCGGTTTACGGAACAGAGCTGTATGTTTCATTACTTTACATTTTTTAAGACAGCAGTGTAATTTGTTGAATTGTACTTGAACCGCTTCCGGACAACACGAGCAATTAAATAAATATTATTTTCGCAAGACATTTTTCCAGCCGCTTGCTAGGCTTTTTTTTTAAAGAATAATAAAAAAAAAAAACAAAATACTTAAAACTAATTACATAAAAACTATTTTTTGGTGTTTTTCATTGGCACTGCTTTATAAATTTACGTTGTGGTGGTCGATTCGCTGTTGTTGTCGTTATGGCATAACCTTAAAAATAGAGTAATGATTTACGTTTTTAAAAAATATTTATACAAATTTTAAATAACATAAGTGTATAGCAAATAAGAAAGCACAAACAACAAAAGTACTTGCTCTTCGTATAATCTTTTTAATCCTGGAATTATATGGGTCAATACTAACGATATATAAGTTTTACTTAATGGTTAACATTGTGGCACACATTTATTATGAGGGAAAGTCAATAACTTTATATAAAAACATAAAAAACACGATATGTTGATTCTTCTTTTTCATTGATTTTCGCCATCGAGTTCAAAATAGATGTTTAAGGTTATTTTAAAACCCTAAGAGGTTTCTTCTTTTATCGCATTATTGGCAATTGGTCATTAGTTAGTCAAAACAATGGAAGTATCATTTATTTATTGATTTATTTTCGTTGTGATCATATTCTGTTTTATAGGTTAATTAATCTTTAAAAAATAAATAAACAAATATCAACAAACAAATCGCAAATGCGACATAATGAAGTAGATTGAGCATATAAATATTGAAAGATATGACTTGGGCAACATTGGTGCAGGCATTTGTCACTCCGGGACAGGACAAATACATAACAGATGACAGTTTAGTTTTTTATTATTTTTAATGTGATTATTTTTTTATTTTTGGTTAGCAATCCCTATTTTCTAGCGTGTAACGCCCAATAATCGTCACAAGTAAAAAAAAGTCATTTAATGAAAATAAGTCTATAAAAACCAATAAATGTTTACAGCAGTTAGTAACACAGTCGGTATTATTTTTAATATTTATATATAAATTTACTATTATGTACCACAATGGTACCAAATTTTAATAATATCTATACTTAATGGTGCTGCAGAAAAAAAAACAGAGACAGAAACAACAAGAAATGAGAAAAAATTTTATGCTTTTGGAAATTACATATTTTCTAATAATTATAATTTGAATATTTTTACATATTTTATTTTACAATTAGTTAAATCCTCAGCATCAAATACCGGTTTTTTTCGATACCGATGGAGAAGTCTATATAGACAGGTAGGTTAGTCATTATTTACCGTTACCACTATTAGTTAATTGTGCCTGATTCCTTCAAAATGCTCACTTTGTAACAACAATAAAATTCGTATTTTTTCATAAACACTTTTAATGTTAAATAATTCCAAAATAAATGTCCTATTTAACTTTATCTTTAGTGCAACGTTTAAGGTTAAATTATTTTTGTAACGGGCCATCACAAACAAATGAAATAAAGAAACAAAATTAATTAACAAGCAGATTTCAATTTTCTTTATTTTTCTTTGCAGTCATGCCATAATTTTGGGATAGAAAACAATGTTACTGGCGAGTCAAATAATGAGGCACTGTTTGGCTAAAACGGGTGGTTCATTAGCCAAATAAAATCTTTATGCAGCGCAAGAAAATATATATTTTTTTTCTTTTGCATTCATAAATTATTTATTAATAAAATTTTTGAAATTTTTTCTGTAATTTTTTACTTTCAACCTAAAAATAAATATCACTAAAAGTGTGCATACAACAGTGATGGCCAAAAATAAAAATGCAGTTGTATTACTTAGCACAATTTTATTGGTTGCACTGTCAGAAAAGTTGTGTAATTAAAAAAATTCTACTCGTTATTAATAAATAAAACTAAATTTTTTGTACATACAAAATACTTCCATTTTGTAATGAAATCTTTGTTTTGCAGCTTGTCGAACGTGAATGATTTTTTTTTTTTTTTTTTTTTTGCAATTTGTGGAAAAGGCAAAACTTTTCAAAGTAAACGGGTGATTGTAAAGAAATAATGGAAATTTATTTATAGTTGGGGTATTTATTAAAAATACATTTTCAAAATTCTACAGAAGTTTAATTATTATAACATATTACTGTTGTCCAGCTGTTTAGTCATTGCTGAAGATCAGCATATTGTTTCGTCTTTTTTTTTTTCTAGAAAAAATTTGTTCCGATATTTTTACTAGATATTTTATCTTTTCAAATGTGCTCGTCGAATTGGCTCAATAGGATTTCAATCGGATTCATGCCCATGGATTAACGACAATTAATTACATTGTTTAAAATATTTATCATTTTATTCTTTATAATTATTTTAGTTGAAAGATCTATTTTCAAAACACGTCCTTATTGCTTTTTAGCTGGTAACAAATTTTGCATTGCTATATTGGATTAGAACGGACTTTTTTAAGCTCATTGTTTACACTACGTCTTGACGAGCCATTGATTTGTATGCACATGAAAAAAATGTCGGCAGAATATAGAACAAAAATTTGTTTATGTTTTTCTATGTATGTGGAGAAAACGTGGCGATGTTCATGTATTGCTTGTTCACAGTTCTTAATATATTTTCATGTAATTTTTTTTTGTTTTTTGTTAAATCATATACAATTACAAATGAATAGAAAATTATTCAATCGTTTTGGTTTAAGTATTGCCTCAATTAAATCTTTTTTAACATTTTTAAAATGAAAGTGACGTTTGATGGCAGATATCGTTGTTCGAACAACGTTGTTTAGACAAGAACATGACATCGACATCACAAAAAAAAAAAAAATGGGAATTAAATTTGAATCAATCCAAATGAATTAGGCGGAAATAAATTTCAATTCGTTTCCAAATCAAATTCATTTCCAATTCGTTTGAATTAAATTCATTCAAATGAGCTAGAACAATGAAATACAATTCAAATGAATGAAATAAAAAAAAGGTTGAACTCAATCAAATTCAAGAGGGAATGAAAACTGAAAATTTTTCTTGCAAACTAAAATATTCAATGATCAAAGAAAACATCGAGATGCTTAATGATCAATGAGTTGCTAATCATTTTTAATAAATCATTTGGATTAATTCAAAATGAATTTAAAATGAATTACAATTTACTTTGACAAATTCATTTGAATTAGAAACGAATTGCAAATCTTTTTGACAAATTTATTTGAATTAATGAAGAATTAATTCAAAATTTGGTAATTCAGTGCACGAACGATTCGCGAATTAATTTGAAATGAATGATTCATTTACAGCACTTCCTTTCACCACATATGTAAATCTAGTTTAGTTTCGAAAATTTTGCTATTGAAAACCAGCAGCAAGATCGGTCCACGTCCTTCAAGGCAGCGGGCAAAACACCGTTCCTGCCTCTAATTTTTTCATTCTATTTTGAAAATTAAAGTAACTCCAATCAGAAGAAGAAAAAAAAACAAAATAGGGCGATAGAGAATTAAAAAATAAGAAAAACACATCAAATGAAAAAATGGCTCTCGCCAATATTTTTCGAGTTATGGGCCTCTGAACTTTTCATAGAAAAGTACGATTGTCCACCATATTTTCTAAATATCAATATGAGTATCATTTAAAATCTTTTGAAGAGATTTCTAAGGAAATACTATTTTTTTAATGCTCAACCCAATATGAGGCGATGACATCTTAATGTAAAATTATATATCGTAAATAATTTTTAAATTCTGTCACCCCAATATTTTTTTTTTTTTTTATTGGAGTTGCTTCACTAAACTAGTTTTACATACACTATGGCACAAAAGTCTAAGCACGATCATAAATTTCAATGTATTCCTAGCAATGGTTGCTGGATTTTTATGTACAGACGTACAGTTTAATAAAGAGCAAAGTACAACTAAAAAAAACCGTCAATTTTGTTTTATGCAACACTTTACCAAAATAATCTAGTTATGCTTTTTTAGAAACGCGGCAAAAGTCTCCGGATGGCTTGGCTTCTTAGTTTTGCAGTGATAACGGAATTAGAATTTAAATTACTTTGACAGTAAAATTTTGTAACGATTTTGTGTTAAATAGAATAAAATGTGTGTGAAATAAGTGAAGACGTCCGGAAAATTGCTGTTAAGCTAAACCGCAATGGAAAATCTTTGTCGGCAGTGGGTATAATATTAAATTTGGCAAAGTCCACAGTAGATACTAAAATTAGACATTATTAAGCAATCGGTTCATACGCAAGTGTTCCAAGATGTGGACGTCGATAAGATAGAGATGAACGAACCGAAAGAGTAATAGTAAAGGTGCGGTTAGGCTGGTCAAATATTTGACCAAAAAAAAGCGTTACCAATTTTTTTTTTTACAAATGTTTATTCAATCTTTCCTGATACGTATCATTACAAAAGATGATTTCAAATACAATAAATATAATATCTTACATTTTATATTAAGAAGGATCTTATATTTTTTAATATTTGTTTTTGGTCAAATATTTGACTAATCTGACCGTACCTTAAAAAAATTGCTAAAAATCTTAAAGTCAAGTGCGTTAGTTATCTAAAGAGGTATTAAAATACAATGAGGTTGATGTTAATCCAGAAACTATCCGACGTTGCCTTAATAGAAACGATTTTCGTCGCACGTAGCCAGAAAAAGCCATTTGTTAGTGAGGTTAATAGCAAGAACTAAAGCAAATTTCTGGAAACAAGTTATTTTTACGAATAAATGTAAATTAAATCGAACGTGATGTTTTAGTTATGGGAAGTGATGGTATATGTTAGGTCTGGGGATAACCTGATTCTGCCTTGGCTCCTAAAAATTTGAGAGTTACTGCCAAATACAGAGGATATGTCATAGTATGAGGGTATAGAGAAGTTTAAGTTCATCGATGGAATTATGAATGCGCGCATGTATTTGGATATTTTAAAAGACGAATTTCTTCCAAGCATCACAAAGCTGATACAACAACCTTAAACATTCTTCTTTACTGGTAAGGGAGTGGTTGTTATATAACGTTAGGTCATAGCAGAAACATCCACCTCAATCTCCTGGTCTTAACGTTATTGAACATTTATGGGCGTATTTGAAGACGCAGGTGCAAAACACAAGGCCGTCATAACTCCAGGAGCTAAAATAATTTTTGACAAATGAGTGGAAAAAGGTTTCTCCAGAAATAACGTGGAAGCTGGCTTACTTAATGTCTAAGAGGTTAAGGGAATTGATAAAGTTAAAAGGAGAACCAACTAGTTACAAGAGTGACAAGTAGAAAATCATATAATCTAATCGTGAGAATAAAAATATACTTGAGTTTCATTTTTAATACTATTTTCTAATAGAAAAATAAATAATAAAAGTTGTTTGTCTGAAAAATAAAAATAAATTAAGTTTTTGATGTCGTCTTTAGACGTTTGTGACGTAGTGTATATGGTAAAAGGTATATAAACTATACTTAGAATCAGGAAGTGAAGGAATATAAATAAAAATAATATCAATAAATTCTGCAGTGGTTAATTTGAAAACATTTTTTTAATTGATTTGACATTCAATGACTCTCCTTCTGTTATTTTTACAAAAATGATAGTAATTTTGTTGTTTCTTTTTTACACAACAGGTAAAGGAAAATATTACCTTGAGGTAATTTATACAACCTACAATAAGTTGTAAATTGAGCAAATGGCTTTTCATTGTTTGTTCTTTTTAAAAGTTATTGACTTTCCCTTACATAACAATTTTAAATTAGTGTGATAATTGAAAAGGAATTTTCTATAATTTTTGGATTATAACGCTGTTTATTTTGTTAATATTTACCCTTGTCCGAGGACACAGGACTTGCTGGCGGCGACGGAGAATCTAATAATATAACATCATTGTCTGAAAAGAAGTAAAAAAGGTCACAACAAATTAATAAAGTTAATTAAGAAAGAAATAGCTTAAATGTTAGCATCTGAAACCATTTCGTTACCTTAGATTTTATATACTTTTGACCAAGCTGGGCTTAAATTAAATAAAACAACAATTTTTTTTTTGTGGAGTTTCAAAAGTTTTTTTTACATTTGATTTGATTTCTTTTCATTTTTTTGTTTCTTTTAATTATAATTAATTTTTATTACTTCATTTTTAGTGATTAAATAATTTAGTTTTTAATTATATTTTTAGTCTTAATTTATAATAAAAGTAATTTCTTTTTGTGTTTTATATTGAATATTTTTGGGATAAGAAAAATGTATTTTTAATATTTTTTTAAATTATTTTCAAACTAAAATTAATTTTTAAAAGTATATTTTAAAATTTATGTACATTTGTTTGAGAATTCTTTATAAATTTTAACGAGTTTTTATTAGCATAAATTTATTTTTCTCAAAAATGCTTTTTTTATGAACAAAATTATAGTAAGTTGTTGTTTTTATAGTTGTTTAAATTTTTAATTTTGTATTTTTTTTTTTAACTTATTTTAACACATGTTTTGGGATTAATTTTGCGTTTTCATCAATCTTTTTACGCTTTTTTACGGAAATATTTTAGCAGAGTTGTTTGCTTACCTCCTAAATTAATTTATTTAAAAAAAAAAGACAAAAGAAGTTAAAGTTAAGAAATAAAAAAAAGTAGCAAATTCAAAAGACAAGAAAAATAAAAATTAAAAAAATAAAAAAAGAAAAGAAACAAAGAGCAACAAAATAGTTTTTGTTTCATATAAAATCAAGATATTGAAATGATTTCGTTACAGTTTTCTTAAAAACTATTAATTTTATATACAAAAATACAACAGATAAAGATTTAGTTACCCAACAAACAAACGTTTGAAATCGAATGAAATTATAAACTCATATAAAATAATAATTAAATTAAACGTCTAATTGCTGGATAAATCTATTTGAAAATATATGTATACTTTTTGAATACATACTCATTTATTTGTGTCTTTATTGAAAAAAATTCAAAACGTCCATGTGCTCTTTTTTTTATAAAATTGGCAAAATTTAATTTAAAAGGTTAGAGGCATATAAAATGAAACGATTAACGCTAAACAACAAGTGAGCAGTATTAACAACTACAACTACAATTACTCTTTTCTTTTTTTCGAATTACTTTGGTCTGCTTAAAATCTGGTGCATGTATTTCACCGCAACGCTTGAAGTGTTTCAGTATTTTTAGAGTGTTGAAAATCGTTTCTGAGGAATTAGTTAATATTTTCCTTGAATTTTGTTTGTTAATTTCTCTTTTCTTTATAACTATTCTGAGTTTGTTGCAAGCGTTTCTCTTTTTCTCAGTACTCTCTCCCAATTGTAGTTTGACAGTATAATTAATTTTTCTTTGTAAAATTTTTTCTTGAATCACTAGAGAAAAGTAATTTAAACAAATTTCAAATTTTTGTTTTTAATTTTCATTCAAAACATACATACTTTATTTTTTTTAATTGTATTGAAGCCACAAGTATTTTAATACAAAAAAAAAACAAAGCTCAACTTAATGTCATTTAAAAAATTATAAAGTCTCTTCGAACAGAATGCAGGGCGAAAAAATCTTAAATAAGAAAAGGATGCAAACATCTTAGATGGAAAATTACATATCAGGTTGAAGCTTACATTAGCATTATTTATGTTTTGGTGAAAGAAAATAGATCAAACTTTTATTATTTTATCACAAAAACTGTCCTGTTTAAAAAAAATCCGTTATAAAATGTATATGAATAAAAAAACTGAAAGTAACTTTTCTGTCCCAGATTGAAAGTCGGGCAAACAATGTTTTGCACAATGAAAACGTTAATATACCGTTATTTTTTATTTGCTCCAATTGTTTTCCAAATTAAGGGTTAATATTGCTTTATCATTCAGTCCGTACAGTTAGTAAAATTTATTTGTAAAATGCCGCGTAATTTTAAACAATCCACCTTGCAAGAACGCAAAATAGTAATTGATCTGCATTTAGAAGGAAAATCTGAATTTGACAAAAAAAAAAAGGCAAATCAACAGTGCACGAAATTATTGCTAGATGTAAAGAAAACGGTTCAATTGCAAATAAAGAACATAAAGCCCTGCCAAAGACGAGAAGAGCATGATTTTAAGAGAAGTGAAGAAAAATCCCTTTATTTCTGCGCCTTAATTGACTGCAATATTCAAAGAAGCTTCTATGACGAAAGTGAACCCTGAAATCATAAGAAGACTTCTCCGAAAAAAGGATTTTCATGGCCGAGTTTCATGGAAGAAGCCCCTAAAGCAAGAAAAACTTTTTGCTCGTTAGTATATGGCTAAAGATTTCGATTGGTTGTTGTATAACTGTCCGAAAGTAATCAAAACCGCTATCATTGAACATTTATGGGACGAGTTAGGTCGCCGCATGCCGAAAAGACAGAGTACATCAATCCAACTCTTAAAAATTGCTCTGCAGGAAGAGTGGAATAACATAAGGACTGATGTTTGCAAAAAATTAAATGAATCCATGCCGAACCGGTTAAAAGCTGTTTAGAATCAAAAAGGAGGTGCAACAAAGTACTAATTTTGTATTTTATTCAAATATTGTTGATTTTTTATGTAGTGCCCGACTTTGAACGTGAGACTAAAAAGTGACCTTATTTAAGTTAAGCCTTTGTGCACATTTTACAAGGAATTTCGAATATATATATTTTTTTTTATTTTAAGATTAAAGAATTTTTGTGATGAAATAGAAAAAAGTATAATCAGGTATGTGATGGAAATCGATTTCGAAATCGAGACGACTTAAAACCGTAAATGGTTGCGATATCCTTACTATTTTCATTTTTTTTAATACCTTCAATATATATTTCAATAACTCTCCATTCAGTTTCTACAATTAATTTTGAGTAACTTCTTTACTTTTGTTTAAAATTTATCTCAAAACGAATCGTTTTCAAATTGATCGATTTCCATCACATACCTGAATATATATATTTTTTCTTTAAAACGTAGATATTGCGACTGAAAGTTTTTTCTTGTGTCTTTCCGAATTTAAATGTGAGTGACTGTATATTCGTTAGAGTTCTTAGACTAATAAATTTATCATGATAAAAATTTTTAATTACTATAATTTAGGCATTATTTTTTAATATTATTATAAAAACCAACCGATAATTCCAAAAATAACGATAATAAAAAAGAGATTAATAAAAAAAATTATTTATCATAACATAAAATTACCAACTTTTACTGATATTATTATAAATTTGACAACAATTCTGCCAGCGTTTTGTTAGATATTGTAATGAAAATTCGTCTTGTATGAACGTAATCATGACACAATCCTATATCTATATTCCAACAGCGTTCAAAAAAATCAACTCGAATCGCATAGAAAAATCATTTTTTAAAAATCGTACAGATCTGTCAAAAAGTCTTTCACACACACCCACTTTGAATCCGCACTATCACAATTTTTGAGCACATATGGAATTTTTTAGAGATCGTACGACTGAGTATGATAGTCAATCATACCCTTAAGAAAGAAATTGTTCGCACTGTTGATCAACAGATGGCGTTAATTCCAAATTGAGAATTCATACTTTCATATTTGATGGCGAACATGAAACATGAAAATTGAGAGGGTAAATTAGCCGAATTCATGTGCGACATGATGTTCATACCAGGGCGTAGTCGTAGGGTTAATTGTTCCAACATTTTATTCTTGTGAAAGGAAATCAATGTCTCTTCTGAACGTGTAAGAAATAGTTTTATATTGACATAAATATACATTTTATTTCAGGCAAAACTTAATGCAAGAAAGCAGTAATAAACTTAGAGTTGGATTGAATGGCTTATGTCTAGACATATTTATGCCAGCTGTTAGTGCTAGAATAATGAAAATCTTAATGCATAAAAAAAAGATAAAATGACTGATGAAATAAATAACTAATTGTTATATTTCGCTCTGCGGTAAATTTTTGAAGTCTTGTAGTAACTGTAGGTCATCTAGTTTCTTGCTTACTACAAACAATTAACAGGCCAACAAACGCTTACAACAAGTCATGATACTGTTTGACTTAACTGGCTTTTGGGCGGTGTCGAGTACAAAAATCGATACATTAGCTACTCTTTTTTTCGTAACAGTATTTTTTTATCTCGTTACGTTTACGTATTTTTTGATGTTTTGAATTTTTTTCTAAAACACAAACAAGAAAGGAGAAAATTTCTGTTCTGGAAAATAAAACTTAAATTATTAAAAAAAAAATGTATTACAAGTGCAATTGCAGTATTTTTTAATTGACAAGAGCACAAAATTAAAATAATTTGGAAAGTAAAACGAATATAAAAATATAAAATTCTATAAACTTTGTTCTTCCTTTTCATTTATAGTTAAAAACGCAATTAAGAAAAATGTATAAATAAATTTTTTACTTTTCATCATTTGATATGCCAAAACGTTGAGTAAAGTTATTTAATTTGTTACAATTATTTATAGTCATTTAAAATAAAACTATACAAAAATGATTAATTAAAATATGCGGATTCTTAGTTAAGTTACCAGAACGAATTTTACATTGAAAAAAAAAAAACTTTTTCTCAAACTGAAATATAAAGTGTTTTAAAAAATAGCCGTAAAATTAAAAAATATTTAAAAATAAGACATAAGCTCAATATGAGAATTACAATAAAATATATGTTTGTAGACATTTTATAATTATAAACTTAAATACACTACAAACAATTTAAACAATTATTTTTTTGTTTGTTGTTGCTGCTTTTTTTATACTAAATTCTTTTATATATAATTAATTTTCCATACGTATAGAGTTATAATTCTAAATTACTCAATAATCGTTTAGATTTAATTACTGCAAGATACACTTCTAGTTCTCTAAATAAATTTTCAATTTAATTGTTTAAACGGCAATAATTAAAACAAAATTTAACCAAAGACACATATTTAGATACTGTCTAAATATAATATAAATTTATAAAGAGAGAACAAGAGATACAGACAGTGAGAAATAAAGAGAGAGAGAGAGAGAGAGAGAGGAAGGAAAAAATATTTAAAATATAAATTATCTTCGAGCTGAAAATAAATTAAAAAAAAAGAAAAAAAATATAAAAAATAATGCAAATATAAAAGAAAATAACAAAAAATTTACAAAAATGTTTGTTTTTTTTTTTATTTTTCAATAATAAACACATAAACAAAAAATTAAACAAAACTATATCGAGAGCGAAATATATTTAGAATTTCACAATAATTTTCCAGAACTTTTTTAAACTTTGTCGTTAAACCCTAAAATGGTAACGTATATTTATTGTGCGTATTGTAAGTTTCCAAAAAAATTATGTTATTTAAACTCCCTTACATAAAAACAAGACAAAGATATTATTAAAAATAAATTTTACATTTCGTATAAAATGTTAAATTGAAAATACTGTACAAAGTTTATTTTTGTGTTCTCCACACATACGTTTGCTGCTTTTTTGCGTACGGTATTGGTCATTCTACGGTTTGCATATAGAAAAACCCTTTTTTAAGGTGTGTTTAGACTATGTGTACTTGCATGTTACGTACATATAACATAACTTCTTGTCGTTGAAAATAGAACTTAAAAAACGTAATACGTCAATTTATTTTTTACTAAAAACTTTTTGCCGTATTCATAAAATTTATTTTTTTTATGAATGTGGCCGTTTGAGTTTAAAATGCAATATTTATTGATATATTTTACCTACAAAACTTCCGAAATATTTTTTTTTATTTTAGATATCTAGCTTTTATCGTCTTAATATTTCGAGTGGAAACTTTAAAACTGAAAGTTAGCATCACTGAAAACAAACAGAAAAATAACAAATTATGTTTCATAAGGTTTACACTATGCGTGTTGATTCACATATGAAAAATCTGACATTCCATATGACTTGTACACGTAGTCTAAACATACCCTTAACAAATCGCTGAACGCGTGTGACCTTCAACAAGTACAGCTGATCGACTACTCGTGTTATACGAAAAAATAGCCGGGAATATAGCATCAATAAAAACACATGTGTATTAAGAAATGTGTTTGTCGACTTGACAAACAATACCAATCTAGGGTTAAAAGAAGAAGATCTATAATTATATATTCTGGTACATTCTGGTACATAGATCTGCTGGCAAAACCATTATCCTCCCCCCATAATAAAACAACAACAAAATGTATAAATAAAAATTAGGTATCGAAAGCCAAAAATAAAAAATATAAGACTCATATAAAAAAATATATTTTTTTGTAAATGACTTCTTCCCCCCTTTTTTGTTTCTCTGACAAAGAAAATTTTAATTTACTAATTTACTAGTGTTTAAGCTTGATCCGAATTACTACTATACTCTTAGTTTATTACACATAAATTCATCGGATGAGGTGAGGCCAGTTGCTATTTTTTAAATTTAAAATAAAAAAAATAAAAAAGTTATTAATAGAAAATAGTCAGCTGTCACACTAATCTGGCTTAATAAACTTTCACAGTGCCTACAACTGGGATAATAATGCGCTCATCCTGCAGTCGTGCAAAAAACTATTCCGATTCTTTTCTGTTTCTGTTACAGTAAATTTCCAAAATTATCTTTAATCATAATAATTTGATATATTCATTATATTTTTCTCTTTAAAAAGCAAAATAAAATTATCAATGGCGTTTGTTTTCAATTACGTGTGTTTAATTGACAGCTGATTAAACGGTCAAACAGCGCATGTGAGAGCGATTTGATGAGAGAGGATTTCAATATTAAAATTTTTTAAAAACCATCCAAACAAAGTTAACAAACACGCATTTTGCACTATTACACGATTGTGATGGTATGCCATCACACCATGTTCACATACCAAGTTTGACCATCTAATAGCCGCTTAATGAAATTATTTTGGTGAGAACTCTCATAAAAATGTTCTCATGATTAATAAAGGATCCGCTGAGAAAGTGGACCTGAGATCGACTTACAGAAGATGCCGATTTTGCAAAAAAAAAAAAAAAAAAAAACGTTTCAGATGAAGCTCATTTTGATATTGGCGGGTAAGTAAACAGGCAAAATTGTCGCATTTGGGACACAGAAAACCCGCACGCATACATTGAAAAGCCGGTGCACACAAAACGAGTCACAGTTTGGTGCGGATTTTGGTCCAGAGGCATAATCGGACCATTTTTTTCGAAATTGAGCAAGGAGTGGCCGTTACAGTCAATGGCGATCGTTATCGGGCCATGATGAACAAATTTTTGTTTACAAAAATTGAAGAGGAGGATATTAGCAACATTTGGTTTCAACCGGATGGCGCTACGTGCCACACAGCCAAAGCTACACTCGGTGTTTTGCGGTTTTTTTTGAAGATCGCATTATCGGCCGCAGAGCTGATGTCGTTTGACCTCTTCGGGGCTGCGATTTGACACCGTTGGATTATTATTTGTGGGATGCTATCAAAGATAAGTGTTATGCCGACAAGCCAGAAACCATTGACGCTTTAACGGACAATATTCGTGAAGCCATTGGTAAAATACAGCTGCACACAATCGATAATGTGCTTAAAAATTGAATCAATCGTCTAGGCTACTGCATGGCCAGCCGAGGCAGCCATTTGAATGAAAGTATTTTCCATTATTAAACGGAAGGATTGCACTTTCAAATAAAAAAGAAATTTGAGAAAATATTAAGTAGTTTTTTAATAGCATTTTCAAAAAAAAAAAAAGTTATTTGGCGGACCTTTTATTATGATACTGCCAAAGGACTTAATTGAAGTCTAAACGTAAAAAAATTATCGCTGAGATTGAATTTGACGTTAGTAGACCGTACGTTTTTTAATGTTGGTTTTAATTTCATGCTATCAATCTAGTGAATGCCTATTTTTTAAATGAGGAGCAATAAATATAAACAAATTTTGTTCACTTTTTTATAATTTAGGGAAAAAACAAACAAATATTTATTAATGAGACCACATATAAAATTTTAGAGTGGAATTGATTTTTTTTTTTAATTTTTTTGCAGTTTTTTTAATCGCTTTTATTTTGTGTTCCTATTTAGATTATTTAGATTAGCCTGTTTGTTATTTTAGTGCGAAAAATGTTGCCATATTAAAATTAAAAAGCATTTCCTTATTGAATAAACAAAATCGATCGGAATCTGAAGAAGGAAATGTAAATTTAATCGAAATTGTTAATACGGAATTAAAACCATTCCGATCAGAATGTGTGACATGCCTGACATTTTAAATGACACCGCTAAAATGTTCATATAAAAATTGCACTTTTATTGATTAAAAAAACAGGAAAATTAAAAATATTTGGCTGTAAAGTTCATCTCACACAGAACAATTAATTAACCTTAATATTCAAAATATCCCAAAAAGCCTTATTTTGGCAAATTCTATTTTTGTTTTTCAAATTTAAAAAATTTGCTTGCTTGCTTTGCATTTTGGTGGATGCAATTAATTTCCAACTCATGGACTGTTTTAAAGAACCGTTGCAGTTGGTGAATGTTAACAACACTCTGACAGAGAAGAAGAATATAGTGAAATCTGCTATAAAAAAAAAGTACAAAAAAGGGCCAAGGGGAAAAATTATAGTTCCTATCGCCGGTAACATTTCTAAAAAATTTTGACTCCGTTTAAATTCGTTCTTTGTTGAAGGCATTTCTTTAATATCATTATTCAAATAATTGAATATAATCTTTACTTTAGTAATTTAAAAAAAAGTGCCTGAATTCAGTATAAAACATCTATACGGCTAATGATCGAAACTTAACTAAGAAGTAGCTCAGTAAGAGTAAAGAGAAAAGATTTTTAACTGTATTCGCAGGTCAAGCTGATACAACAAAATGTGCTTATAAGAACACACATACTCATTTTCCAAAATAGATTTTGTGTTCCGAGAGAAAATTCAATGCACAACATTTCAAAAATCTCGCTATAGCTCACAATAATATTCGACACTTAATACTCAATAGTCTTCGAATGCAACTCGTAAAAATTCTTTTTTGAAATTGCATTCGTGTCCACATATTCAAATTTTGTTTCTGCAATTACGGGTTTGATTGTTTAGATTTTGTTTTTGATTAAGCTGCGAAAGACAAAACAAAAGAGAATTGCAAGTACATGAAACAGTAAACCCGTTTCTATTCGTCTTTCATCTCTCACCCACAAATTCAAGAGTTGCACAACAAAAGTTGTTTTTCTTTACTAAAATACGTAACGATACTCTATAGCGTGTTAACTTTATATCTGTATAAAAACATATGACTTTTTAAATTTAGGGCAACGCCGAAAGTGGATGATGAATTACGTATTGCTATCAACTGCGATAGATCCATCTTGAATCATACACTAGCGAGCGAAATAATGAGACCACCCAAAATTTTTTTGCACTGTGTTGTGAAGAGCCAGCGTCAAAAGTGCGAGTATGAGAAAAGAAAGAACATTTAAAATAGCGGTTAACCTGTTACCAACAACAATGTTGTATTTTAAGTTTTTGTGTATTTTTTTACTTTTTGGAATGAGCAAAATGTTGAGACCACGTGTGAATATTTAAATAACTCATTTTTAATTAAGTTGACACGTTATGGTCTTTAATTCGTTATTAATGTAAAAATTACAAAAAAAAAAAACGATGGGAACGGGGAAGCGTTTAACAGAGTTAGAAAAGGGAAAAATTTCGACTTTAAGGGAGACTGCGCTGTTATTAGAGCAATAGGCGATCAAAATAATTTTTTTTAGGAAAGGGAAGGAGTACGGGAATTATAAGAACTGTGAAAAAAAACCAAAGCTCACCGTCAGAGACAAATGACCTATTGTGACAAATGCGAGCCACACAACGACGACGGCCAATAAATTATAAGGACTTTCGACCTAAACGTGTCCCGTTTCATAGTTTACAGTGCTTTAAAGCAGTCTGTAGTAATTAAAAGACAAAGAATTAAGAGGGCGCCGAAATTAAAAAAACAACACAAAGTTGCGCGGGAAGAATTTGGAAACAAAAAAATATGGCAACGGGCTGGGACTTAAGCTTATTTATTTTTACATATATTTTTCCACATTAAACAAGATATTTTTCTAAAAGAAACTTTAGTGGTGGATGAATAATGGTTTGGGGTAGATTTGCTGCGAAAGGAACTTTGAAGCTGGCATTACCAAGCTGCCACATAAACTCTGCCGAATACGTAGACGTACTGCAAAAAAACTTGTTGCCGTTTCTGAGACAAAATCAGGACAAAAAATATATTTTTTTACATGACAATGCGTCTATTCATTGCAGCAGACAAACTAAATCCTAGCTTGCTTTGAAAAATATTGATGTTCTAGATTGGCCAGCATATTTCCGGACTTTGCTCATCCCAAAGTAGAAACATGCACAAAAACTTAAAAAAACGTTAATACAATATTGTTGTTGGTTTACAGATTAACCGTTACTTTTAATGATCTTTCTTTTATCATATTCGCATTTTTAACTCAAGCCCTTCACAACACAGTGCAACATATATATTGGGTGGTCTCATTATTTTGCTCACCAGTGTATAAAGACGTTTTCAGTTTGCTTATATTAAAAATATAAAAAATAAATTACAAAAACATTGTTCCAGAAACTATCTTGATATGTTTTTTTCACTTCACTAACTCTTAAAAAAGTTTTAGTACAATATATATATTTAAGTCACTAATTTAAATCTTATAAAATTCTGAAAATACAAAATCTTTTTAATTATAACAACCTTATAGAAAAAAAAATCGAAAATTTCACACTACTATTTCTAAAATCTGTGCAAAATTTTACACAAAATGCTTATGTATGTTCGTACAACTTCAGTTCAACTGTGTTGCCAGACTTACAAAAACTTACATTTTTACTTCTAAAAAGCTTTTATTATTGCAATTTCGCAATTGTTGACGTGACTGCCTTTAAAACATCATAAGCCTCTTAGGCAATTTATAAGTTCGAAATGTTATTGTGAAAATATATATCTTACAAACGAACTACAGAACACAACATAAGAAGAACAAAACTATAAAACATAGAAAGGAGAATAAATGTTCATGCGTGGACTGATTGCAAGAGCTTGAAGAAGAAATAAACAAATAATATTTAAACTACTACAATTTTACATATTATTAATATTATCATTTGAAGTGTTATTATTGTTCTTGACATTTGCCAAGACTTGATTTGATGATGTAACAACGATGTTCTGAGATACACGTGTTGCTGTTGCTGCTGATGAAACGGGATCCGATGACGTTGCAATTGAAGTTGGTGCCGTTGAACAGGATGTTTTTGTAGATAAATTATTTTGTCTTAGATCCATTAAAATTTGTTCCTTAACTAAATCCGGTGATATAGAGCTTTCTAGACAGTAGAAAAATTTTATGTTTTAAATTCGAGATCGAATATTATTGAAAACGAAACGACAGCGATGATGACAAAAATCATATTTCTGTGTGTGTTTTTTTAAAGATGCAGCAAAATGTTGTGAAGAGAAAAATAAATATCAACAGAAAAAGAATAATTTGGCAACGCTTATGTAAGTTTTTATAAAAAAATTATATATATTTAAATTTAACAAAATATTAATTTATTAAGGTGCATATTTGTTCATCTATTATAACTTATGATTGATGATTTTTCCCTCAACAAACAAATTACATTAATAAATACTTTATAAAACTTAAAAAGACAAACAAAAATATCTGTAGATGTGCAAGTATAGAAAATAAAATAATTTAAAATAACACAACACTCGAGAAAACTAAAAACAATAGTAACAATATTATTTAGGGTAATTTTAAAGGAACTATATAAATTGGAAACTTGTAATCATAAGTGCTTATTGTTGTTGTTTCTTTATTGTTCTTTCCTCATAAGTGATGGTGCCTTAAATTTAATTTGTTCGTTAATTTCAGTTTTATGTGTGATGGTAATAGAGTTTATTTGTAACTGATTTGTGTTGACTTTTTCTTCACCAGAATTAACAACATCATCAATACGACGGAACAGTTTGTCATAATGGCGAAAAAACTCACTATAAGACGATTTTTTATTACAATCTTGACCTATCAATAAGGATATTAATTCTTTAGATTTATTCGTTGTAGGTTTAACAACTAGACAAAAGAGAAAGAAAAAGATCAAACAGTTTACAGATGCATATGACAGATGTGAATCACACTTAAATAATGACAATCACACACACATAAACAGGTACTATTCAACATAAACGTACACATTTATCTATTAAATTTATATACAGGCCTAATCTGCAAAAAGTGATATGAGTGACTGTCAAATATTTAAAAGGATATGTCTTCTAATTATTTAAAAAAAATGCGTTTTATACACATAAAATCGTAAATAAAATATAAATAAATAAATAAATTTCTGAAGACACTGCTTTTTTTTAAAGAAATTATTTTGCTTTATTTAGCAATGCTCGTGATAACCTTTTTCTTCTTAGGAGTCAGGCTGGTTTGTTTTTTTGGCAGATAATTCTGGGGTTGTCATATTTGTTGGTAAAAAAAAAATAAGCAAATTTTATTATAAAAAACAGTGGCAACATCGTAATTTTGTTGTATTTTTATATTTCGTAAGAAAATCGTCAGCTAAACCGAAAACGGCCCTACTTAACAGAAAATCCAAATCAGGTTTTTGGTTAACTCTGATGCACAAAATACACAACCACATAAATTTAGAGTTGTGTGACCAAATTAAGTGATTTTAATAATGAAAAACAAAAAGCCCTGTCTAAAAAGCGTTTGTTTGATAAACGCAAAAAGACTTAAGTGATCGTTTGTATGAGCAACATTGAAAAATGACAAAAAAGTTGATAGATTTCACCGTTGAAAAAATTTTAAATTAGCGCGTAAGACGCAATCTATCTGTCAAAAATTCTCATGTACATACAAAATGTATGAAGTAAACCATAATTGCGCGGCGTCAACGGGGATCAATTGTAAAATCTGATTTTGACAGCGCATAAGGTAGTGAAGTTGGCTGCAAGTTGTTATTGCATACATATTTTTTTTTTTATTTGCTTACTTCAGAATGGCAATTGGCATTGTTAAACAGTAATGAAATTTCAGCTTTTTTCCGCTTTATCTAGCGTTTTAATTAAATGTTTTGTATTCTATTAAACATGATAAGTTAACATTACTGTTAATAACAGAACGTTGCGCTTTTATTTAGGTATTTCATATCAGCGTTAAAGCCATGCGTTAAATTGCGTAATTTAGGTTTGTCAGTTTGTTAAAAGAAAATTAAATTATCTACAGCTTAAGGTATTTTATTAAAAAAAAAATTAAGAAATTAAGCTCAAAAGTGATTTCGTAAGAAATAAAAGAAAATAAGAAGAGTATAAATAAAAAGCGTCATGTCAAAGATGGATAATGCAGCAGACACTTAAAAAAGGCTACAGAAAATTGGAGACATTGCAGTCACCAAAACAGAATGAAGAGAAAGGAATATCAAGGTTTTTCTTAAGGGAACGTAAAAATTTTGCGTAAGCCTAGAGAAATGGGGGATGCATGTAAGTTAAAGTTTTGCTGAAAAAGTTCGATTCGAAATTGTTCTTAATTCTTTTAAGTTATTCCTAAAGAGATTTTTGAGTCATTTTGGAAAATGTCATGGAACAACAAAAAGATTTAAGTCTAAAGCCTCGTTTAGTGCTCGGATAGAAAACGTATTACTGTTGAAAATTACAAACGAACAAAAACTTCTTAAAGCATGGCACAAATCGTTTCCAAGTATGTAGAAATATGTTTTTGTCTACGTTGGTTTTATCAGAAAAAATTATAAGGCCATGGGTATATCCCAACTGCTTCCATTCTCTTCAAATAGTTTCTGAAGAAACGACGAATAAAAAAGCGACCAGAATATGAAAAAAAAAAATGAACTACTTACGAAAATGGTTAGAAGATTAACCTAAGGTAAACGTATATTTTGAAGCAGATTTCAGAAGTTATAAAGAAATATATGATGTTAATATTGGCTCATGTCATGACAATAAAGATATGTTGGTGTTGTAGTATCTTTCCCAATTCTATTAAACTTTTCTAATTATGCTCCATTCAAAGCCCGAGATGATCGGTGTGACTTACGTTTGTCTTATAAAACAAAAAAACTTGTCAAAGGAGGATTTTCAAAATCACCGAGTCGAAATTGATAAAATGAGATGCGAAAAAGAAAACTATATTGAAAATGTGTTTATTATTACTTTGCATTCACATGCAAACAATTAAGCTTTTTCCTTAGTCTAAAGCTTATTACATAACGAAGCTCGAGATTCATACCTTCACCATTTAAAATGTAGTATGTGATGAATCCAGTAATTATGTTGGGGATAAAACTGGTTTCATCCACGTTTACCACCATTATTATTAAGCATTTAAGAAATTCTCTTGGACAGTTTCCTGAAATAAATTACATGATTATTTACTTCGATGGTTGTTTACACCAAAACAGAAATGTAATCCTCTCAAATGCTTTGCTTTTTTATGTGTTGAAAAAGACATTACCATAGAACACAAATACCTGGTGCTAGGTCATATGCCAAATGAATTCGACTCCACATATTATTTAATTGAAAGAAAAATTAAAAATAAAGAAATAAACATGCCATTTGAATTCGTAAGCTTGATTACAATTGCTCGTAAAGAGCCTGTTCTCTTAAAAGTTCACCAATTGAGTCACGATTACTTCCTTAATTATGAATCTGTCTCTAAGCGGTAAACATCTAAAATACCAGGTACAGTATGAAGTGTATATATGTAAAATCAACTGAATATAAAAACTGCATTATTTTTAAGAATAAAAAAAAAACAGGGATCCCACTGCCAATATGATACGAGCCTTGGCATACGAGCACACAGAAACTATTATTCAAAAACTAAAATCGATGACAATGATGCCCAGCTTCCACAAAAAACAGAAAGCACCTGCAGCATCTACAGCCACTATTACCTAAAGATTGTCATTTTTTCTAATGAATTATTTAAATTAGCTTTTTGTGATGCAATATTAAAATAAATTTTGTAATAAAAATGTTTATAATTTAAGTAAATGAAAAAACCATTTTGAATTAAAGTGTAGATAGGGCCTTTGGTTTCACAACCTAACTAATATAGCCATTCAAATATCACAAAATTTGATTTTATTCTGCCAGAAATCAATTTTTCACATCTTTTTTAATAAAAGTGTAAAGTGAAAGTCAACTGATTGAAACTATACTTTTGGTTTAAAACAATATTTTGTTTCTCCAGTAAAATTTCAGAAATGTTAGATGGGGCCATTGGCGTTTTAGCTCACGAAATGTAAGTTTAAAATATATAAAAAATAAATTAAACTTCGATGATTTTAGATGAAGACATTTTGATTTACTTAAATTTCTATCAATATTTTACTTATTGGGTATACAATTTAATGATATCGACTTGGTCAACATAAATATGGTGATATTAATATTTTTGCTTCCTGTTCCCCAAAGATGCCACCCAACGGTGTCACGAAATATTGAAAAATAAAAACAATATTATTTTATAAAACTGACCTCTTGCTTGATAAATAAGAAAAGAAAATTTTAATAAAAAAAAATTAATATAGAAAAGAAATAGCACCAACTAAAGGAAGCAAGAAAAAACAATAAAACTACACCAATAATTCTCCTTAGGAAAATGCAAATATTTCAAACACAATTCGAATTCTATTGAGAAACGTCACAAACCATCTAAACAAATCCTTCATAAACAAACCAACCACGGCTACTGCAGCAATATCTAACAAATTGAATAAAACAAAAAGCAGCAAAAGGTAGCTAGCAATCCAATTGCTCTACTGCGTCAGAAGGTGTCTTAATTCAGTTTTTTCTAGGTTGTCTATTTCGTATGATCGGATCCGCAACAAATTGGCTTAATTCATTCTTTACCTCAAAACCGGAGCAATTCCAGAAAGATAACAAAATGTAGTGACTAACGATGGAAAACACTTATAATAAAAAATTTCTTTTTAAGCAAAAAAAAAAAATCGACAATATTAAAGGCCAGGATTCACTATCATACACAATCGTACGATGATTTAATCGCACAAAAATCTGGCAAAATTCTGTACTACTTTAAAATCGTTTCAAAATGGCATCGTAGATGCCACACGATTACACAAAAGAGATGAGAAATCAGATGCTTTTAATATTTTGTTGTTTTTTTTTTTTTCTTCTCAACTTCAAAAAATCAACCCTAATCGCATAGAAAAAATCATTTTATGAATTATTTCAAAAGATTATAAAATCGTACAGATCTGTCAAAAAGTCTGTCACACACCATACACTTTTAATCCACACTATCATACTGTTTAAGCACACATGCAATTTTTGACAGATCGTACAACTGAGTATGATAGTCAATCCTGGCCTTAACTCGTATACCTAAAGCTAATGTAAAAAAATAAACAAACAAAAGATGAATTGAACAAATCAGCTGTTTTCTTGTGTTCTAGAAAAATTAAAACAACGATGAAAAATTGAAAATCGCGTGATTTGCAGAACAGCACCAAATCGTTTGCGTAATTTTCAAAAGGGGTTGTGATTTAAAATCACGTCATTTTAAGAACAGGCCGTATAAATTTTATAATAAATTATACTTAGTTCGATCTGGTTATACTAAATTATTTTAATGACATAATGCACCAAAACTATGTTTGTGTCAAATGAAAATATTTGTATCGACAAAGAAATCATGTTGTGGCGTGGAAGATTGAATTTTGTCCGGCATATAAAAAGAATACGCTAAGTGTGCGTTGGACTCCCACACAAAGTGTTTCGTACTATTTATAGGCCACCCTTTATTTTTTAAATTTATTCCTTAAGTTTGCTCTTACATTCGTTAATATAGGGACACCTCTTTGTGTTTTAGTTTTGTTTTTAATTTTCTTTTAGTTATAGCGGACTTAAAAATAATTAGACGGTCACATTTATAAAAAAAATAAATTAAATGACAAATCAAGTTAATCACGATTAGACAGAAATTGTAGCGAAAAAATAGGGTAACGTTTTTACCCTCTGAGTACGGAACCCTGAAAAGGGAGCATTTTATTGGCAACCGACCCAGCTACTGTATGTAAGTGGAAAGACAAGCGAGATTTCAACATTTCAAATATGCATATTCCGAGTAGAAATACAACCTTATGGTAGCGGTACCGGATTTCGCTTCTCGGTGCGGCGGCGGATGCGGATTTTATTAACATAATTTACTCCTGTTTTCCAGTTTTTTATTTGTTTTTATTAAAAATATTTAAAACAATTTACTACCATAAACCGCCCAGCTTGTTTGTAGTTGGACATGTCAAAAGTTGTTTATATTTTCCTACTTTTGTTTACGAATTTCAAAAAACACTAACAACAAGCATATGCAGAACAAAGTGAGCGTTTGTTTTTAGAATAATTCTCTTTTGTTTTATTTTTTTATTTTTGACATTTCCACTCACAAAGCAACAATAAAATGCCATGTTGTTTTTACAAATGTTGTATTTGTTGTAGAGCCGCTTTTACCAAGTAAAATAAATGTACCTTGTTTTATTTGTTTTAAAGTACATATATTTTACTAGGTAATAGCGTCTCTACAACAATACAACATTTGTAAAAACAACATGGCATTTTATTGCTGCTGCGTGAGTGGAAATGTCATAAATAGAAAGAGAAAATAAAAGATGAACAAACGCTCTCTTTGTTCTTCATATGCTTGTTGTTGGTGTTTTTTGAAATTCTTAAACAAAACTAAACAAAAACGTCCAACTACAAACCAACTCTCAATCGAAACTCAATGTATATCTTCTCATCAAGTGTTATTATATTACTCATTTCTATACAAGAGATGGTATCGCTTGAATTTTGAGGAGATGTTACGGTTTTTTAATAATAATACATATCGCTGACACCTAAATGATAATTAAAAAAAATTGCCTGAAAAAACTGCATAGTAAAATTCTGGACTTATGTAGCTTAGGCTGTGACAAACGCATATCGCTTAAACTTGGCGATTACTATTTAAAGTGATAAAACGGGTATCTGTAAATCGCAATAGCTGAAAATCTGGCAACTCCAAATCGCAAGTAGATACTGAGACGAACTGATGCATGCCACTTGGTACAATTGAATTTCACGGCGAAACTCTTTGATAGCATAATCGTATATAATTCGCGTTTTATGGTGTTTGCACCACCTACAATTTTTAAAACTGTAGTAGATGTTGTAACTGCATTTACTGACAAGAAACAAAGAATCAGTTGATGGCATATTTAGTGTCACATTGTTTTTTGATGTTTCCGATTTCTTTACAATACAGATATCGTATTTACTTGAAAGGAAATTTAATAAGAACCCTAAATTCCGCTAGGAGCCAGTTTACTTTATACGATTTATGTCAGCCATGAAACAAAAGTTTTTACTCCCATTTTTATTTCACTCATCTTTTCCTCATTCGATTTTGTGCAATTTTATGTATAAAAGAAAGAGTGGCAAAAAACGTCATTCGAGAAGAATCATAGTCATTGTTGTTAGTGACTTTTTTATAAAGTAAAATATTTTGTAAGTCCCCTTCCACACTTTGCAACTTTTGTTGCAGAAATCTAAAGTTTTTGGATGAAAGAGGAAAGACGAATAGATACGGGTACAGTGTCTCATGTACTTGCAATTCCCTTTTGATTTGTCATTCGCAGAGTTAAGCAAACACTTGAACTAAGCAATCAAGGCCGAAATTGCAGAAACAACAATTGCATGTCTGGACAGGGACTAATGTTATTTTTTCTACAATAGGTTTCTATGTGATAATTTAACAATTATAAATAATAATAAAAATAAAACGGTTAGCTCTTAATTCAATTTGCAAACTTATGTAAAAGATTTGAAAGAAAAAAATATGAAAAAACTTGAAATTAGTGTAAAATAAAATGCATTAGAAATAATGGCGAAATCATGTACCAGGTGGTGGCAGAGGCGAATTCATTCATTTTCGCCGTTGCAAAAAATGTCAAAATCCATACATTAAAAATCAGCGTCAAGTTATTTTTATTTTATTAGCATCAAAAATTACTATAACTTAAGCTCACCTTATTCTGTGGCAATAAGTGCGAGACGAAAGAACTCGTAGGAAGATAAGCGATAGGTTTAAGAAAATATTTACATCTTTCTTAGCTCATTGCTAATGTTTTGTTTGAGTGGTTTTAATACTTTATTTTTTATTAATTTTAGTTTTAGTTTTTTTACATTTATATGAATTTGATTCAATAGCAGGGCATATTTTTTTATTTATTAAAACTAAATATACATTGTTTGAGCTTAGCAGCCGGAAAACACTTTGCAGACAAATCCCCTAACAATTATGTTCACTGTAATCGTCATCGAGTATTATCTTAGGTTTACGTTTATATTTCCGAGGAGTTTTCTGTTTCTTTTGTCTTATGCAATTGCGATTTGCTAAATGTAAAATATCTTCCGGTTGTGTACATGACAATTGATACATTTCGAATGGCTTTTGCATGGTCATATTATGAGGATCACTTGTAGGATGACGATCAGTAGTTGTATGGCTTTTTAAGTTCACAAAATTATTTTGTTGGCAGATTTTGTCCTTTGTCAATAGTTTCATAAAACCGGTAACATTTACCATAAACATAAATGCGATAACTGCCATCAACAATCTTGCTATATAGAAAGCTTCATTGCGTATCCAGTTAGATATTTGTGGTGCATTGTACATAAAAAAATTTTGATTAGCTGTTAAAATATATTGGCCCAGAAAGTAACAGAGCAAATTCAAAAACTTAAGACTTGGCAGCCATGCTTGTCGTAGTAAAAAATCAGTAGAATATAATATCAAAGCCGTTTCTACCACGAAAATCAAAAACCTTTGAGGCATATGTTTCGGCTTGGGTAAGGACAATCGCAGCTTTGCTAATGCACCAAGCACGGCCAATACGAATAGAGACGAAGCAGCATTTGGAGTTAGATGAGGCAATTTTGAATGACGCAACTCAATCATGCTCATGCTATTTAAATGCATGAATAGTCCCAGGCAAATTATAAGCGAGGATTCAAGAAATATTAATTTCATTATTATACTTGAGATTTTCTTTTGCAGCAATGAAATTTTAATTTTTTATCAACGATGATGATGATGGTGGTGATAATAAATAATGAAAAGTCACTGATTGAACTAATTTAGAATATTGAAATTAAATTGAAATTAAAGAGATTGCAAAATATAAAAAATTTGTAAGAATATAAATTTTTATAATTTTTTTGAAAATAATATCAACGTTGAAAAAACTTATCAAACAGTTATAGAAATAAAATGGAAATAGAAATAAAGTATAATTAATAAAATGGAATTTAAATTTATTGGATTGAGGAAAAATATATTTCTTATTTTTTCTTGTGTTTAAGCAATCACTCCTAATAGGGGGTCCACACCTGATGAATTTATATCTTGATGAAAGTCAAATTTATATCATGATGAAAATTCATCCTGTGTAGACTTCATTTATTAGTATTATATCATAGTTATGATATAATCATCAGAGCTCATAGACTAATAAATTTATCATGATATGAAAAGTCATTTTATATGTAATTATATTTTTGACGCATAATTTTTTTAATAAAATTTTAAATTATTATAGCTTAGGCATTGTTTTATTATATTATTATTATCAAAACCAACCGAAAGTTCAAAAAATAACATTTAGACAGAACTGTTTGGATCTATTGCCTTCAGAATGACCAATAAAGAATTATTTATCATAATATTAAATCATCAACGTCTACCCCTTTGAACTGATATTAATATAAATTTGACAATTGTTCTGCCAGCGTTATATCAGGCATTATGATGAAAATTCGTCTCGTGTGGACATAGTGTAACACTACGTCTTAACGAGCTATTCATTTGTTCGCACATGAACAAAACGTCGGCAGAAGAGCGAACAAAAATTTGTTCATATTTTCATATGTGGAGATAACGTGGCGATGTTTATGTATTTATGTTCATAGTTCTTAATATATTTTTATTTATTTATTATTGTTTTTTGTTAAATAATAAATTTGCATATGAATAGAAAAATATAGTCTTTTTGGTTTAAATCAAGGTACATTTGTTTTACTATGTACCTTGGGCATGGCTATTTGAATTGTCTATCTATCTAAAAGTTGCTATCAAAAATGAATGATGTTTACCTATAAAATGATTTTTTGTTTGATTTTTTTTTTTTTTGCAAGCAATTATCAATTTTCTAGAGTTTATTGCTCGTAGCATTACAAATCTACATAATAAAATTAAACAAAATTGCAAATTCGCTTTAAAAAACAATACAACTACAAATGAGTACAAAACATAATAAGAAAAAAAATCACAAACTGAAGTCATACCCCTATGCCATTAATACACAACAAATACTGGGCGGCGCCAACTCTTAAAGTCATAAAGTCAATGTGCTTTTGTAGTGACGATTGTGGAGTGTTTGTTCTACTTATGTTAATAAAACTCCAATTAATTTATTCATTTATAAAATAATCATTTTTAAAATATACTTTGAAACCTATGATCGAGACAGATGTTCGTTTGCAATGTAGCGACACACGCCTAAAGAACGTGAAATCACTGTTAGTACTAATTTTACCAATTTTCAGGAAGCATGAGTTTTGGCATTGCACTAACTTTCTTCCGTCCCAGTTTTTTTTTCTTAATTACGAGTTTAACCGTAACAAACCACAAGCCTTAGAGGTTTTGAAAGCAATTACTACAAAAGACGCTCCCAATTTGAAGCCAGATTTTTAGCGTCCAACAATACAAAAGAACATTAAATAAACAGAAATGTGCATTAATTTGAAAGGTGTTTATATTAAAAATATGTGTTTCGTAACCTAAATTTATTAATTTTACCTCTTGAAACAAACTGCTCGCTCGTTGGATGAGATTATTTTTTAAATTTTTAGAAAACGGTTACCGTTTTATATTTTGACATGACATTACTTTGTACACGTTTTTCAATAGCAAAAAAAAAAAAATAATAAATAAATAATTAAAATAAAAAACAACAAAATGCATAATTAAGTTTCGCTGAGTTCTATTTTCCTTTTGTGTTAAGCATTTCTTAATAGACTGGATATATCTTATCATCAAAAAGCGTTCAAAACAATCTTTCAAACTTTTAAGCTTTCAATTTTATAAATCCATTAAGGGTACTGGCATTAATCTATTTCCTAATAACAAAAGAATGTGTTTCGAATAACAAGCGAACGAGTTAAGATGACAAATGTAGATCACCTACATGAGGAGAAAAAGACGGTGCCTGCTACATACTGAACTGCTGACCAAGCAGCCATCTCATCAGCAAAGTCATTCAAACCTTCGGAAACTTTCCCGTCGCTATCACCGTGATATCCGGGACGCTTTTTTACCTAATGTGAACCAAATGTCCAAAGCGACTAATCATAAATTATTGCATCAACGGGCGATTATGTCAACTATAAATGGATGCAGATCAGGTATCTTTACAAAGAGCAACACACAGTGTAGCAAAGCCAAAACAAGTCTTAACTGCCTCCTACTATGTTAAAAGTTTTTTGTTGATTCCGTTTGGTAAGATAAAAGCAAAGCGATAAACGATTAGAAAATTTCTAAAGTCTTGAAAGGAAAATAAAACAAAAATAGTTTTTCAGGAAATTTAAAAGCAAAATAACGTCCGCCTGATATTTTGGATAATAAACGGATGCTGACCACACAAAGTCTACCAACCCAAATACAATTGAGGAAGAAATAGTTTCCAGCACTCTAAACCTTTGCTCAGCCTGTTCACAAAGATGCCTCATGACACTATTAATTTATTCTTCCAATAGAGTTCCAGAGTTGCTTTAAGAACAACAACTGCAGTATTAATGCAAACGAATTTACTGCATCTACCAAAATATTGTCAAATTAATTAAATTTTTTTTTAATAGAACGTTTTAGAAAAACTAACCTAATTTTTTAAATTGTTAATTTTTTGTCTCTAAAATTCATTGTAATTTTATCATTTATTTCAATTTCAAATGTTTGGGTCTAAATAAAGATTTCCTTAATCCATTAATTAAGCCTTAACAAATATTACAATAATATACGACGCACTTTGATGATGATGATCAATTATGGAAAAGGCAAATACAAAGGGACAAAATAAGAAAAAAAAAATAAATATATAAAACAAAAGTTAATACATAAACACATACAATTAAATTGAAAATTAAATCTATGAAAAACTAGAAGTAAAAATTAAAATCAAGTTTTTCGTTTTCTTTGTCTCTGTAAAATTAATAAAATAAAAACAAAGACATCAATAGCAATTACCAGTAAATTAAAATTAAAGAAAGAAAAATAAACTATGATATTTGATAGGTTAAACTAAATGTATGTTTAAATACGAGTTGTTTTGCTTTTTAATGTCTAAGGAAAAGGGGAAAATAATGTGTTAAACAATATAAATGCAACACAAAAAAAAAAAAAAAAAAAATACACAGTTATGTTATTGTGTTACTGTGTGTGGATGTGTGTTACTGAAATGATCAGTTCATGTCATAACGACATGTCTTGTAATAATTTTTTTCCTCTTATTGGAATTTATATATAACTTTTTTTGTTTGTTTAATTTTTATTTCAAAAAAATTTGTTTTAGTACGAAAATGAATCCAACGTACCATTCTTTTGTTGCATATAAATGCCTCTTTGACTACCAACGCCACCGCCCCCACCACCACCACCATTTCCATTCATTGTTGAAGATGGTTGTCCTTGATTAGCATTTGCTTTAGCAACAGGACGACGTTTCGCCAAAGGTAAATCATCATCAGAATCACTGAGTGTTAGATCAACCTAAAAACAAAAATTTTCAAAATTAAAAATAAGAAATTATAATTGACATTGAAAGAATTTATTTTAAAACTTACTGTTTCACTGTTTGTAGTTGATGAAGGTTGTTCAGTTGAGTTTATCGTTGCAGAAACAGCAGCTTTGACAGGTTTAACATCTTCTGTGGTAATAAGTTCTTTAGAATAATTTAAAAGTTAATTTGAAATTTTATGAAACGAAAATTTTAAAAATCCAATTAAGAACTTTGCAAACTATAGATTTTAGTTTAAAAATTGAAATACTTAAATAAAAATCGCATGTTTCTACTACAACAAAAACAATATTTTACTAATGGAGTGGTTAAACTATACTTTCTAAAATTCTGGAATAGGGAGCCAGCGAAGAAAATGTATTGAAATTAATTTCCCTAAAACGTAAATAATCATGTCGTGTAATTAAAAAAAAACTGTTTTTATTTGCTTATGTCAGGAAAAAATCGAATCGTACATTGAATCTCCTTTTATAACGTTAAGATTGTTGGTCAACTCAAAATCATCAAGAAAATAGTAACACTTTATGCTCTATAAATAAAGAAAACAATTTTTTATAAAATAGCTTTTCTTGCAACAAATTTAAAATCGAGTTTAAAGTGCGTGATCGAAACGTTGGAATCAGGCTTTCCAAATTTGCCGATTGCTGCTTTGTTTAGTTTGATTTAATTATTTTAATCAACAGTTAAATACTGTTAGATTAAAAAAAAAATATAATTGTTAATAAATTCTATTAAGGCGAAAATAAATCGGCGTTCCCTAGAAAAAAAAAACTTTTTTAAGGAATTCTTTATAAAGATTATTTAAAATTTAATAATTCGAATTGTTTTGATGCTGAACCACTTACCCTAAAGTACAAAATGTTATGAATATTTTTTTAAATTTTATATTGTAAACTTTATTTAACACTGAATGGTTCTGTGTTGTCAATAAAAATATATTTAGTTTTATTTAATGTGGGTATTTTTAATTTGCTTATAATTTTTGTTTTTGTTTTTTTTTTTTCATTTAAATATACCGATTTCATATAAAAATCATCTGACATCGCTCGTTGTAATTCAAGTAAAAGAAGGAGAGAGCGCGAGTCGTAGTAGAAACATATTAACTGAGTTATCAAAGTGATTGCAACGGCGCTTTACTTTGTTTTTGCCTTTTATCGACTTTACAAACTACAAAAATTAAAATTTTACATTTATCATTTTAAGAAAGAGCAAAAACACTTTGCCGTCAAAAACCATTAGTCGTTATGCGTGACCCTCGTTTATTTCTTCACATTTGTGATAATCCATATAACTTTCAATTTCTACTTACCAATATCATCTGAAATAACTTCCACCTTTTCTACTGGTTTTGTTGGTGTATCTATAATTTGACCTTCATTTCTTAAAGTATGGGTGCTCCATGAGCCATCTTTGTGCAATTGTATTTCAGTATCATCTGGTTTAAGTAAATTCGAGGCCAAAACTTCTTGGAAGTAGCTAAAGATTAGATATAACTAAAATTAAAAGTAACACTAAAAATAATTTTGAAATTTTACCCATCAATAACCAGATTATCATAAACGGCAGGTTTATCACAAACTGGACAATTCCATGTCGGCTTTCGTTCGTTCATTTGCAGGTAAAGACTAGCATCGAAACATTGCAAATGTGAACATGTTGATGCACGACACGGTATGGACATTTTCATTTTGCCCAACGGGCAATTAAGTGATACTTTTAACATAGTCGTAGCAATTTCACAGTCAGCATCTTCTGTCAATTTTTCTTTGACTAGGAAAAAAATATATATAAAAAAAGGATTAAAAAAAATACAAGCCAAATAAAAATATAAACTTACTAAGAGCTCTAGTATAATCGGCTGGTTTAACACCTTTCTGTTTCATCCTTTGCAACAATTGAGCCGATGTTAGTTTCTTAACTAAATAAACTGCAATACAGTAGCCTCGTGTATAGTCAGGACACCATTGCACAGTTATTGTATTTGTCACTGTTGGTGAGAGCTTAACATTTGATGTAACATTAACTGGTCTGGGTGGTCTTTTTGGTTCCACATTAGGGCGATTTGTTGGAATGACATTCTAATGAATTTAAATAAATTGATAAAAATTTAAAAGATAAAACAAATCGCAATTATTGTACTCACTGGCAGTTGACATAGTTTATTATTTACTTTGACACTGACACTTGGCGGAAAACAATCTTCTTGGTCGCATGAAGTCTCTAATAAACAGAATCTCAACTGCACTTGTATAGCATGTTCAATTTTTGAACTATTGCGTATGTCACGATTTGAAGCTATTTCTGTGGCCTGTTGTGGAGTAAGTGTAAAATAAAATGGTACTTCCTGTATACGCTGAGCATTACGAGGCACTAACGATGAGGGTTTTATCAAGGTGCCCAGCACATCATAGAAAGCTAATTTTTTTAAACGTACATCTGGGTGTATGGGCATTTGTGTAGGTATAGCATGAAGGAATGGTAAAACATTGTTGCCGGGAGGAACACCAGCTTGCATTCCAGCTTGATTAGCTGGATTAAGTATTTGTTGTGCAGTGCCCATTTGAGCCGCAGGATTGGCACCCACCAATCCGCCGGCATTTGGTTGCATTTGCATTTGTGAATACATTCTTTTTGGATCTGTTGGACCGTACTGATTCGCTTGTTGTTCAGCACTGAAAAATATTAAAATACAGTAACGTTGTAAAAGAACAGATAATTAATAAGTAAAGATTTAATTAACTTACATGGATTGCGTATAGACTTCGCGTACTTTTGGTGCAATTAATTCAAAATTAGTACGCAAAAATGATGAAATTCTTCGTTGATAATCAATTTTCCGTCCAGCAAAGTTAATGTTTAAATAGGAAAGAATCTTTTGTAGTTCAACCACCCGAAGGAGACTTATCATTTCCTCACACTCCTAAGGTATATAAATAAAATGATTAGAAAAAAGTTTTGTTCTAAAAAAAAATCGACAATATAAATTAAATGTTTGTTGTTTAACTCTTACGCCATTATAGGTTAAATTTTTATCGCTGCAAGTGGTCTAAATCGTAACATACTTTTAGGCATTAAAAAAACATTGATCGATCTATATCAAATTTCGTAATTCGCCCTGTTTCCGAATAGTTAAAATACACTTACGAAATATTTTAAGAACCTGTTTTGAAAAATAAGAACAATTTGGACACTACTATTTAACTAGTGTAGTGAACAGCCGGCCTTTGTCCAGACAAAAGGATTTTCTAGAATTTTTTCCTCTATTTCATACCGGCCTTGATATGTGCGTATACATAAGAGATCTCAGTAATTTAACACTTAATTAATGGATTAAAAAAGTTAAAGAAAAGTAGAATTTTCTAAAGAGCATCTTTCTTTTAAATGTTAACAATAGTGAACTGATACGTTCAAAACATAATGCACAAAGGTAGTAATGTTATCTCATTTTTTTTATATAAAACCCACTGTAATGAAATCAAAAAGACGTATAAAACTGCTAGATTGGCCTCACAACAACTAAATTGTCATTTTTTTCAACAATAAAAAAAAACAAATAAGTAGCCAACTTCACTTCTAGCGCACTGTCAAAATCAGACTTTGCATTGCTAAGCGTTTACGCAGCATGTACTGTATATAAAAAATCCTACGTGTATCGAATTCTATTTTATGTAATGTTTGACATTTCGAGCAACGGCGAAAATATATAAAATCGCCAGTGCTATCACCTGGTAAATGATTTAGCCATGTTAAAGGTTACCCCAGTATCAAGGTGCCCAGCTGGTATGTAGATGAAAATATCCCAAAAGTGTTTTATGTTCTACTAAATTTGTTTACGAATTTCAAAAACAACAACAAGCATTTGCAAAACAAAACGAGCATTTGTATATATTTATCTCTCTGCCATGTTGTTTTTGCAATATTTTATTTTATTTATTTATTTATTTTTTCAAAATGCAATATAAAAGCCCTTCTGGGCCAATTAATTTATGTTACACAGTAAAATTAAAGCCTTAAGAACAACTTATGTATGAATACTCAATTTTTAAATTTTAATTTCCAAATAAACTTGAGTTAGAATGAACATTGTTTTGAACTGTATTTACATATTTATAACATAGGCTTTAAATCATACAAATATCGTGAATATCATTGGTTCCCCCCTAAAAACAAGATTTTAAGGAAGCACATATTAATAAAAGATCCCAAAAAAACATCGCAAGTGATTAATACAACTGCATGAATACAGAACATATAAAAGTATGAAGTGTTAAAAATCTTTAGAATTCAGAAAAATTAATTCATAAATAAGACGGTCTTTCAAACTATAAGTTGTTTAGATAGAAAAGTAGCTTGCGTCGAAACGCATTGTTGGAGTGAGAAAAAAGTCGAAGCATAAGAGGTAAAAAATTCCAATGAAGAACTATTCTCACAAAAGACTTCTCAAACTGGGGTTATAGATTCTTGGAATGAAAAGCTGAGGGTTTGTTGCAGAGCCGCTTCTACCTTGTAAAATAAATGAACACCAGAGCCCCGATTTACGTCGTTAATGGGGACTGAAGAAACGCGACGCAAATCGAATCACCTTTTTCTATATAAATGCACTGAAATTTAATTTATTGGGGAAAATATTCAAAACCAAACAAAAATTTTTTATTTTTGATAAAAACAAGTATTAATACATTTTTATTTATTTTATATACTTTAAAAGAAGTTTTTTTTATTTATTATAAAGAAATAAAACAATATACCTATTAAGAAAACTTTTACAGTCCACCCTAAATACGGGCGTTAGGCACGACGTAATTTAGCGTCTAGTTTTTACGCTGTAATGAGTAACTTAAATACGAGCGCCAACGTTGTGAAACGAACAGTATTGTTTACTTATCTTATTTGCTAAAAACCACAAAATTGAAATAATTAAGAGAGATAAAATCGCGAAATTGACCTTAGAGTAGCTGTAATGTCATTACTGTTGGAAATACTTTTGTATATACCACAAAAACAAAAAACAATAACAACACTTCTTTTGCAGCCAACTTCACTTTTTACGCGCGTCAAAATTGGATTTTTCAATTGTTCAACGTTAGCGTCGCGCTATTTGGGTTGGTCTCATACATTTTGTATGGGCATGAGAATTTTTGACAGTTAAATAACGTCTTACGCTCGTATTTAGGGTGGACTGTTAAGAAACATAGGGAATTCCCCTTATACCATGCAATTTCAAAACTTTTTAATGCACAGGTGACGACGCAAACGAAATCAAAAGGATGCAAATCAAAGAAAAAACGACGCAACTTGAAATTGCAACGTCACAAATCGAATTTCTTCACTTTTAAAAAAGCGAAGCAAATCGAAACAACACAACTAGTGTAAACTGACTGCATTGCATTAAATTAATTCGAAATAAAAAATGTCCATAATAATTGATTGTGCTACTTAATTGTACCATCCGTTATCTCTGCTATTTCTGATTTTTCTCCGACCAGAAATGCAATTTTTGTTTTTGAAATTTTCTGAAATTGCATTTGCGTCCACAGATTCGTATTTGTAGATTTTAGTTTAGATTTTGTTTTTACTTAAAACTATGAATGACAATACGAAAGGGAAATAAAGAAAGTGAAACGGGAAACCCCTTTCTATTTGTCTTCCAACAAACCCAAGAGTTGCCAATAGAAGTTTTAAGGTGAGGACAGGGATTTTATGGGCCGGCCCAATGTTCTGCCACCTATTACTAAATACCAATAATACCATGGCGAAATAATTTACCAGGTGGTGGCAGTGGCGAATTTCATTCATTTTCGCCGTTGCAGAAAATGTCAAACTCCATATATAAAAAATCAGCTAAAATTTTTTTAATATGAAGTTTGAAGTTTTCTGCAACGGCGAAAATGAATGAAATTCGCCACTGCCACCACCTGGTAAATTATTTCGCCATGGCCATGACCAATATGATGGTTGCAAGGCATGGCCAACTGGGAATAAGCAACACAACAATAAACACGACGGCAACAAAACACCAACACGAATTAACGCTCACCAATACAGTAACAAAAGTATAAAAATTATACAGATATATTAATATATGTATATATATATACCTCATATATATGCAATATTTATATAGATAAATACACTCTTGAATTTATAGCAAAACAAATGATAGAACACAAGCTGGCAACATCATAAGACACACAAAAAAATTTTCTTCTACACCAAGAGTAAAATAAAAAAAAAAAAAAAAAATACGGCTAATCTTTAAACATAATAATAATGATTCAATATAACTTTATAACCAAAAATAATCAATAAGTTGTGATTAGAATAAACTTCTTTATACCTTAAAAATAATTCAACATTTCCGTAAATATTAAAACATTCATATTTGCACTTTCTTTAAGTGAAGTTGGAAAAAATATCACACACAGTTTTTGTTGGTATTGTCGAAGATAAAAGGTTGGATGTATCGTCTTCTTCAATAGTGTTTCGTATTTTTTCTTTAAGCTAAAGTTTCTTCACTTAAATTTTGTGTATTACAACCGAAAAAATATTATTGAACACTTTTTTTTACTATAATTTACGATTGCAGTAACAAGTTTTGTTTTCTGTTCTTTTATTTATGCGGGTTTTTTTTCACACATTTTTCTTTTTGCTTGGCTTAACTCTAGAAAAAAAGAAAATAAATTTCTATTCCAAAGAATATGGCGGCGAGTTTGGTATTTTTGACGGCATGAAAATCCCAGTATTTTACAAATTTATTTAGGTACCAACAATGAACACAGCCTTAAAAAAAACCCAGAGTTGCACAAGGACTAAAGGGATTTTTCTAAAAGTGAATCTTATGAAAAAAATTATCAGAATTGAAAATCATATTTTTTCTCCAAAAACTTATAATTTGTTATCAAGCAGGTCTTAAATCAAGGCGAATTACTGCTAGGTGGTCGCAATGAAGAATTCATTAATTTTCGCTGAAACGCTGTGTCAAACAAAATGTAAAAAAATTTACATATTTTAATATATGGAGTTTGACATTTCAGGTTTTGGCGTAAATTAATGGATTTGCCATTGCGACTACCACCTTGGCTTAAATCTAGTTTGGCGAAACTACTTCCCATCGAAAATAAAAGTATTAAACTGGGTAATAATGAAGTGAAAATCTATAAAAAAAAAATAGTAAGACAAAAATTTGACCAATTATGGTCCTCTGAATTTTGAATTTTTTTACCCCAATGAAAGCCGTCATATGTTTTATATTAATACACTACCAAGGCAAATCAATTTAGCAGGTGGCAGCGTAGGCGAATTCAGTATTTTTTGCTGATGTACACGACTGCCAAACTCCATATATAAAAAATATGTACTTTTTTTATATATGGAGTTTGACAGTCGCCCACGCTGCAAGCTGGCAAATTTATTCGACTTGTACACTACTAAGGTGTTACAAGGTAATGACATTTTCGATGTATACAAACATAAAGTATGCAAGATCTCTTAAAAAAAGTAAAGCTAAGGCGAAAAAAACTACTGCGCCCGACCAGAGACCGGCTACGCAAGTTTAGCTAGACTAGATATGTTCCCCAGTCAATTTAATAACTCATACTTTTAGGACTCCGATATTATCTAAATAAACTTTTATAATATTTTAACTGTTAGACTTTCGAAACCATGTGAAAATAATTTCATGTTCACAGCTTTCACTTTCAAACCTTCGCTATAAAGTTGCACCCATAAACTTTCATTAAATATTAAAATTGGTATTATCTTGTTGGTTTGTCGTAGTAAGTCGAACTCTGTGCCGCTGCTGAGCAACCGCTAGATGGGTTTCAGTTCTGTAGTATATCAAACAAATGCTTCGCTTACAATATTTCCCCGAAACAGTGGATTACAAATTTTTAACTAAAGATAACTTAAGCGGCAATCAATGAAAACCAAAATTCAAAACATTATTATGAAAGATTATAAAAATCGAAAAGAATTATGGTTTTCTAGCTATTTTCTTCAACATTAAAGCAATTTTTTGTTGAAATATCGTTGACAAAAGAAAACTTTTTCGCTCGTAAGTAGCCTTATGTATTTCCTTTCTTCAGGATGGACTTCGTTTTACTGTTAACTCTTTTTCATCAACGTAACTGTTTTATTTATCCATTTTATAATTTATGTCCATTTTTTATCCAATCGTTGAACTGTCTTTGCAACATATGCTTTGCTAAGTCATAATAAAAAGTAGCACCGTTAGAGATTATTCCGTTGGAGTAAATTATAAACGTAATCGGTAATCCGAGCTTTATTTTTGTTAGATGACTAATTTTGATTAGCTAAAATAATTTTTATGCAAATGATATGGATAATGTTCTGCAACGTCTAAGTGAATTGTATTTCGAATAACTTAAGAGCCAAAATCAAAGGGGCCTTACATATTTTACAATAGACTCTAAATATTTTATCGTACGACAAAAATAGCTAAAGAATAGAACATTGAAGATTTGTATTTTACTTACAGCCGACTTCGGAAGTGAAAAAATCGGGAAAGAAGATTGAAACTGATAACGTCGAAAATGCTTACATAAAAACACTAAGGGTACAAATACTTGCTGAAATATCCGAAGTAACACATGATCTGAATATGGTAGATGCTAAGGTTTTGCTAGTCTGAAATATATTCATAAGCCTTTTAAGCTGTAAGAATGCAACCTGTATCCAAGAACACTTTAAAAAATGTCAACTTCGGAGTTTAAAATTCTTTTGTTAGTTATATTAAAATATTGAGTAAGATTTACATCTAAAAATTAACACATAGATCAGTTTAATGCAGTGTATTAGAAAACAAACTTTTCAACATTCAATTTAGTGCAACGCATTACAACCATGTGCTACCCGCCGGAAAGATGAAACTACCGCAAAAATACTGGTAGAATTTCATAAAATACTGGGAACTATTAAAAAGAATACTTTTAGAATTGATAAATGAACGATATTTTGCATTACATTTGTTTATTTTTGTTTTATTTTTCAACATTTTTGTCTGGGACGTTAAAACAAAAACAAGAAAATAAAATATTAAACATACCTTTAGCCTAGCCGGATCAACGAAATTGTGTTTAACCGCCGCTTGTGTATTTCTTTTTTGTGAGTTGCCGGAATTCATTTGATGCTGCTGCTGCTGCTGGACTGTGGAGGTAGTTGAAGAGGATACAACACCAGAACGCGAACTGTTCGTGGCGCTGCCAGACAGTAACGCGTTTTCTGCTTGAGTTTGAGATCGCGTCTTACGCATCACAAAGATTTTCGAATGTTCTTACAAAGCACACACGCACACAAAACAAGGATTTCAACAAATAAATTTGAGATCCATAAAAACACGATATTAAAAAATTTTTGTTAATAAAATTAGTTAATTTTAGAATTTTTTAGCACTTGATAGTATATGCGGCACTGTTTTAATTGTTTCCATTAATTTTGTCCGCTAAGAATTAAAGGAATCCTATGTTTGTGGTATGGTTCTCGGTTATTAAAAATAATGCACTGAAAACAAGAAAATTAAACAGCTGTCGAATATGAATAGATGCACAGAAATACAAGAATTTAATTTCCCCGTATTTTATACTGGCTGTGTTCACACATACACCGAGAGAAAATAAAACAAGGTTCGATTTAAAAAATTGTATATTATTTATTCTACAAATATATTACAAAATTAAAAATATAATTTATTAGACTGTTAATGTAACTATAGAATTAAAAGAAAAAGCTGTACATTGCAAATTAACCACAAAGTTATATTCAAAAAAAGTCCATGTCTCCACAATTAACGTCCAAAAAATCATCTTCATATGCTTGTAATGGTTTTTTCTCTATGTCATGGGATGTTGAGGGTTTATTCATAACATCGACATCATTAGTAACATGATTAATTGGCATCGATTTTAAATCAATATCGCTTTGTTCATAGGCCTCTGGTGATGGCGGAGGATTTGATACTGAAATTTAAATATTATTTTCATAAAAGTAATAAAATTATCAATATTTCGTAGTCATACAATTAGCATCGTTTTGTTTTTCATTGACATCATCTCCTAGAAACATTAATTCTTTGCGAGTGCTTAGGTTGGGTAGTTCTGCAACCTGGTCAGAAAGACGTTTTTTTAATTCCTCTACTTTTCGGTCTCGGAGAATGGCTTTCATATCTTTTTGCTTTTTATTGGCGTTATTGCGATCTTCTGAAAAGATAGCTTTTTGATCTTCTGGCGATAGCGAATCGTGATGTTTTAATAAAAATAGGAATACACCGCCAGGAGTACGTCGTCGCCGTCCATTCTACAAAGCATTATTAGGGAAAATAGTAAAAAGAATAGTCTAGAAGATTAAAATATACATATTTATTTAAAAAGATACAGGTCTGTTCTGTAAATCTCGTGATTTCAAATCACGAACAATTTTAAAATCACAAAAAAGATTTGGTGCTGTTCTGCAAATCACGTGATTTTCAATTTTTCCGCATGTTTTTAAATATTTAAGACCACTAGAAAACAGCTGATTTTTAGGTTTGTGTTTTGTTTGTTTTACTTTTTTAAATTTGAAATTAAATATTAATGAAATTCAAGCTAAAATAAATTAGAAAATTTTATTTGTTTATAATTGTACATATGTTTGTACTTCCTTTTCCTTATTGGAGCTAATTGAAGCGCTTGAAATTCTTCGTCAAATAAAAATTGGCAAAATAAGAAAATTATTGTTTATGCACAAAATGTAGGAAGTTGCCACTGTTTTTTAATGAGGAAATTTGCTTAAGTTTTGCACTTAACTTTTTTACACCAATGATTAAATTTTGTATTATGTTTATTGGATTTGTTCCGCCAGTAAATAATGTTATGATGATAAAACTAAATGTAAAGCCAATTCTTAAAATAGGCACATGGCAAAAACTAAGACTGCCAATCTGTGCAAAAATTAGAAATATCTTCTTAAAAACAAACTAGAGAAAAAGAAATCACGAGCATTTTGAATAAGCAAACAATTTCGATTGTTTGTGTATAAAATCTATTTTTTACAAAAGAAAGCGGAAAACATATAATTTGAAATGTATATAATCAATATTAATAATTAGCGAAATAATTAGAAAATCTAAGCAGAGATTTCAAATCAGCAATCAGTCATTTATTTAACCGTTTTGAAATCACGTGATTTTAGTATAATTTGTGGGAAGAACACCATTTGCGTGATTTGAAATCACTTTGACAAAAAGTGATTTACAAAACAGGCCTGATAGAATTTCACTAAAATATTTATCGGTTAAAGAAAAAGAAAAACGGTATTTGTAAAAAAAACTAATCGTCAAACAAATAAAAAAATTGTCTCTATGAAATATTCAAAATTTAAAACTAATTGAATATTTAAAAATTCAACATGTCTTACCTTTATTGTCATGCCACCTTCAGCTTCAATACGCTGCGTTTCTTTATAAATCGTTAAAGGCAATTCTACTCCCAAAACTTCAACAATTCGCACTGGGTTACAAAGAAAGTTTTACTCTTTTCTATAAACAAATACCTAAATTTTTTACCTAATAAATTATCCTTTTCTTCATGTAACTTCATGGCCATTTCTCTCGCGATATCAATAGCTTCGCGTCCTTCAAGATTCTGCAAGTCTTCTATGTGTTTAGGCTCGTATGAGTTTGAATCAGAGCCAATGCTACTAGCAGATGAACGTCGACGGCCATGAAAATCTCTGCGCTTGCCTAATCGACCATGAACTGAACGTTTGGATGATGTTGATTTAGTATCGCCGCGACTAGAGGGCCTTTGGCGCTTACTGTGCGGTTGATACTGGTCACTGTCAGAAAGATCATCGTTCGAATTTGAGAGTCTTCTTTTAAGGCTATTTTCACCACTCAAACGATATCGCAAAGAAAAATCATAATTTTCAACACTGCGATCATTAAAGCCATTTTGTGTTACATCGCAACCTCGCATATTTTCTGTAAGCGCATCCTCTTGCAAAGCAGCCGTCCAAATATCGTATTTTTTGAAAAATGCCTTTTTCTTATCGACACCATCCGTAGTAGGTTGTATACGAACCATGACAGTGCGTTTAACGCTACGTTTTTTATGCTTACTATCTTTGTCCTTATTTGTTTTATTTAAACATGTATCCGATGAATCTCCCGACGATGAGGAATAGTCGTCACTTTGGCAGTCGTCTTCATCTTCGATGTTAGTTAAAGCTGTAGTAGGTTTCTCGTCATCAGCAGTATCGGAATCCATTTTTGGACATTTAGATACATTTGTCAATGCAGCAGTTGTTGTGCTGTTTGGGTTGTGTGCCAGTGAAGCTGGTCTTTGGAGAGGGATGTACACTTCTTCTGATGTATCGGAAAGCTTAAAAAATTAATTTAAATAAATTTTCTAGAGCGATTATTATTAACAAAGTCATATTTTTACTTACCTCACCCTCCTCAATGTCCACATCATTGGCAGATAATAATTCAGCATCCATCATAAGAAAATGTTAAATTGAAATGTAGTAACAATTACAATCTATTTTCCAATCAAAATTTATATAAAACTGCTTATTGCAATCGCATTAAAAATGAATGCACCCCACAGAAACAATAAAAACGAGTTGTCAAATTTTTTATTTTCTTTTCTTCATTATTTTTTTTACTAATACTGCTATTTCAGCGATTTTAGATTATTTTTCTTTTACAGTTCAGGGATGGTAAGGCAATTTTTAATATTGTATAAACCGGATCAGTTTTACTAAAAACACAACTTTATAATCAATAATACAAGTTGTTGTTGTAACAGCTATGCTGCTGTCGAGAGTTATTTCGTGAAAATATACAAAAAGAATTTAATTATTTACGTATGTGTCATCAGGTGGTACTAGGAGCTGGACAAATCGCGCAACTACAGTCGGTCGTATCCATAGTTTCATAGGACGTAAATTGGAGGACCTATTGGGTCTATTAAATAAATGCACTGTCTCAAGGCTTTGAAAACAAGCTAGACAAAGTTGTAAAGTAACATGAACTAGTTCACAGTAGCAGTTGAGGATACTGCACCAACCGGCAAGAGCCTTTCTGGTTAAGAGCCTTTCATATTCTCAAATCTTGGGGTGTGTTCATTTAAGACTTTATTGCATCTATAGCCATTTATAACTCCTGAGACCGCCTGCTGATACAATAATTTTTGGATATCCGCAATGGTCATCATGTATATTGCAGATGGAATAATATCTCGGGTGTCATTGCGATAAAGCCTGAAGTACTGCCAAATGTGCCGAGGAGAAATCGAGCAACTTTAGTCAATCATATCAAAAGGTCTGTAGGACGTAAATTCGTCGACCTATTCGGACATTTAAATAAGTGCACTATTTTGTGAGGACTTTGGAGGTAGGTTGAGCAACAGTGCAGAGGCGATCGATTGCCTTGTACGTTGTCACTATTGTCTCCTTGTTTCGACTTTTCACTTTGTTTACTTTTTGTACTCCTCCTAGTTGCACGCTCATTCTTATCTTGCGGTATTTCGTCTTTTTGATAAGTTTTTTAGTTAAGGGCAGGATTAGCTGTCATACACAATCGTGCGACTTACACGTTTAAAAATGGCGTTATAGGTGCCACACTATTATATAAAAAAGGTGCGAAATCAGATGCTTTTAATATTTTGTTGTTTTTTTCTTCTCAACTTCAAAAAATCAATCCTGATCGCGTAGAAAAAATCATTTTATGAATTATTTCAAAAGACTATAAAATCGAACGATCTGTCAAAAAGTCTGTCACACACATACACTTTTAATCCACACTATCATACTTTTTGAGCTCACATGTAATCATTGATATGTCGTACGACTGAGTATGATAGTGAATCCTGTCCTTTAGGAGTACGGTTGAACAAGACTTAAAAAAGGCATTCATTATAAGAGCAGAATAAGACACGAAATTTTTCATGTTTTTAAAAATATCTTAAGTGGTTCTTATAACACAGTACTAACAACACAAAAAAGTCGATAACTAAATTTAAGCTTGTTAATTCTATATGTTTTCTTATAATTCGCAATATGTAATGATCAATAGAGAGAAAAAGCTGAATTAACAAGACCTGAGTTACATTATTTGTGTCAGAGTTTTACTCCGGTTCTAGTAAACAAAATATCTCTTGCTTCCTTTAGATGTATTTGTTAGCACGTACCACAAATAGCTTCATTTTTTCACAATTCATGAAAGCTTAAATCAAAATAAATCTATGAAATTATTTTTAAAAAGGCTTAGAAATAACATCTTTTGTAGAAAATGATTCATTGGTGTACTATATAACCTTTTTACTTCAAATTTTATTTTTACAATGATTCTTTATTAATATCTAATAAACTACATATAAAAATGTAATAATTTTTTAATACTAAAAATAAAAACTTTACTTCCTTTATGAATTATTCTGCCATTAATAAAAATTTGGATAAAAAAACTAATGAAAGTATATCTTTTTCTTGAAGACTTTTCTCTGGATGTTTTTAATAGCATATCACTAATCCAAAACTTATTTTTTTTTCTTCCGATATTTTTGGTAGCGGCCCAACTTAAAATGTAACGCCAAGCATATCGGAAATCATTTTTCATGCAACATCGTCCAAGGCAAGTCTATTACCAATTTATACAGATTATATAAATACGTAGACCAACAGTAACAAAACTGGTGAAAGTTCGCAAATTCGCCTACTCTGCAACTTGGTAATTGATTCACCACATCGCATCGGAGTAACATAACGCATCGTCGGAGTAACACATAAACAAATTTTCACAAATGCCAAGGTGCATTTATTTTACTAGCTAGTGTCGTACGCCCAGCATGTTTGTAGTTGCTATGTCAAAAATTGTTAATATTTTATTACGTTTGTTAACGAATTTCAAAAAACACAAACAACATGCATATGCAAAACAAAGCTTTGTGCGAAACTATTGGAACCCCAAGAATAACGACACTTCTTATTTGACTTTCAATATCAGAATAATAATAATTTTATTAAAAACAATTTTTTTTTCTTTTATAAATATTTCAAAGGTAAATAAATATTATTTTACAAAGTCGTTTTGTTAACAAGTAAAATTTAATCTAACAGAAACCAAGCATAAAAACTAATTTATATAAGTTATTTATTTACTGTAGTTTTTATTTATAAATAGATCATGAGAATATCACGAAATATTTATATTTAAATAATAAAATAATCAATTTCCATATGAAAATAATCAATTTATTTGTCGTTTTTGGACGTCTTTCATAAAAAGGGTTAAAATATTTATCTTCAATATGACTTAAATATCCAATAGACAACACTTTTTAACAGTGAAGCCAAGTTAAGAAAGGCAACGCTTTACTATTGTGAGTAAAATTACAAAAAAAGAGGAAGCATTGTGAGAAATTCTTTCAATTGGAAAAAATATTTTTATAGTTCAGATGGAAAGTAAGCTCAATAATAATCTAATTTTTTAGTAAACATTAAAATATCTTATTTAAGTAACAAGAATGTGATATAATTAGAAAAAAAGATGCATTTAAAAAGTGAATGAAATTTAATTTTTTTTAAGAATTTAAGTACTTGTTGAAGAAAATTTGCTTATGCTGCAAAACCGCACCCCCTTTACGATATGTTACCCTCATAAAAACACAAGAAACCGGATAAAGAATTCAATAAAAACAGTTACGGCCACAAGCAACCAGCCAGCCGTTCATAGTGAATATACCTGTGATTTCGCACAGCGAACGTTTATACGAGTGATTGTGTGTGCTTGCTGCGAAGTGTACCAGTGTGCGTGAAAGAATTTTCCTCATTTACATAGATTGTTTATTTTTCTGCTGCCTATAAGAAAATCGCAAGTATAAAAAAGTCGTGGAAAACAAAAAAGCAATATTTTAGATATAAAATAATTTTAAAACGGGCGTGTTCAAAATAAAGAAAAGAAACTAGTATCAACGCCCATTTGGATAGAAATTCAGTCATGGAAAATGAATCGGTTAAATCTGAACAAAGTAGTCGATCTCGACGTTCACGAAATCACAATAATAACGGAGGAGGTGGAGGATCCATAAATAATGGTTACCACAGAGATCGTGCGCGTCACTCACATCGCAGTAATTCCCATTCCAAATCCAAAAGCAATCGCAATAGTGATATGAATCCTTACCAAACAACGGTTAATATGACTGGTGATGAAGGTCGCGAGGGCCAAGAAATAATCGAGGTACAAATTTTACCCCAAGACGATAATTGGGGAGAAAACACAACCGCAGTTACCGGTAACACATCAGAACAAAGCATATCCATGGAGGACATTAACAATGCGTGGCATCGTGAAATGACTGAAACTGGTATAGGTTTCAAATGTCGACGTTATTTGGAATCAATATTTTCTTTTTTGCTTGGTTTTGGTGCTTTTTTTACTCCAGTGGCAATGGTGGTAATGCCTCATTTAGGATTTTTTCCCTCAGCCTTTGATCATCCTGAATTGACACAGACTGTAAGAACACAACTGTTGGCATGCGGTAGTGAATGCAAAGGTCTATTAGTGTCAATGGCCATCCGCCTGCTTCTGTTAGCTATTGGCTTATGGGCACTATTTATGCGTCATTCGGCAGCGACAATGCCAAGAATATTTCTATATCGTGCTGTTGTTCTGTTACTGGTAACATTATCTACATTTGCATATTGGCTGTTCTATATAGTGCAAGTGAGTTGTTTTTTATGTTTCTTATTTATTCAATACAAATTAAAATTATCAAATTACAAATTATATTTATCAATACAAATGGATAAAATTATATTTTGTTTAATTTAATCTAAGTCTCTAAAATGTCTGCCGCAAAACTTAAGTACCTACTTTGATTACCTTTAATTTGTATATTTTTAATCGTATATTTAATGGTTTATTTTTGAGAACTATTGTTATTAAATAATAAATTTTATGTTTATGTTAGTATTAAGAGAAAAGTAATGGAAAACATGTTCTAGGAAAAAACTAATCGAATTTAAAGTTTTTCTCTTTTGTCCACTCTGGCGCTATGTAATATTCAATAGAACACTATGTTAAAAAATCAAATTTATTTCAGTGCCTAAAATTTTATCAGATATCCCACAAATAGGGATAAATAAAGTAGTCCCTAGACCTCCATTTGCATAGAGTGTGTAATAGCAGACACTCCATTTTTCTATAATGACCACCAATCGTCTCAAGAAGTTTTCATAAATAACTTAGAAAACTCTGAATTTGTTGTTCTTGAATAATTGTTTTGCACATTTAACTGTTATGAAGGTCAAAAACCTAGAACACTGTTAACGGCAAAATTAATGAATATATACATATTTAGCCATGACACAAAACAAAACTCCGTTCGGAAGTGGATTTGATTACGTATTTTGCTTCTATAGAGAAAGTAAAACGAAAAAAAATTTCGGAATGAAACCACTTTTAGTTTGCTATGTGGAATTGATATTTTGAGCATTTTTTTAACAGAAAAACCATTAAAAACATTTTATTATAGGTAAGACTATTCTTTATCTTGCTTATTGATCCAAAATAAATTTATTTTAATATGGTGTTAATAAAAAAATTAACTTTTTCTTAATCCTTAATAAAAAAAAATAAATAAATAAACAGAATTTGCTTAAAAGATATTGCCGTACTTTAATATTTGTGTGTGTGTGTTTTTTTTTTAATTCCGTAGAACACAAACACGAAAGGGCACAAAGAAGAATAAACAATTAAAAAAAAATTATTTTGCACATATTTTTTAACATCTAAACGAGATTGAACAGGCACTGATGGCACTGTCGAGCTCGGAAGATCATTAGATATTTTCTCCAACACTATAATAAAGCTCAGCTTTTTTATCTGACTCTTCTGCTAATAACAGAAGAATCTTTTGTAAATACCGTAACCGGCTTAAAAGGATTGTGCGTAGGGAAAAATGTAAATATTTTGCTAACTTATTTAAGGACCTTGATTGCTCGGCTACGTGGAAAATCTTGAGATGTGCAGGCTGTGTAACTGATCGTGATATATATTTTGATTATGATGTTAACCTGATTAATGATTTTTTTTATTTGTGGGGATGTTGATAGTGATGATGCCAATGATTTTGCTGAATCTTTTGATACTCATTTAAGGTTTTCCTTTCGCTGTGTTACTCAAAAGGAATTATTTCTTGCTCTTGGTAATGTTAATCCAATGCTGTTGGGACAATATACCTATTAGGTTCATTGAAATGGTTTTTCCTTACTTGTGCAATGAGATACGAGGGCTGCTCTATATATTTCTGGCCTAATAGTGAAAATGCAAATATTTACAAACAAAAATGGTTTTATTGTTTTTCAAAGTAATCTCCAGCATGATTTATACACTTTTGCATGCGCTCAAACCAGTTGTCGAAGCACTTTTTCCATTCCGATTGAGACACCTCTAAAACATGGTTTTTTAACACTTCAACAGCTTTTGCTGGCGACGAAAATCGTTGACCACGCAATTTTTTCTTGATAAGCGGAAACAAGAAGAAGTCATTAGGTGCCAAGTCAGGGCTGTACGGTGGATGACCCATTAATTCGACGTTTTGGCCGGTCAAAAACGCTCTGGTTTGAGCCGATGTATGAGAGCTCGCATTGTCGTGGTGAACAATGATTCGTCTTCTCTTGTTGGTTTTTCGAATTTCTCCGATGACTTCAGGCAAACAAATTGTAGTGTACCACTCAGAAGTGACCGTCCTACGTTGCTCAAGCGGAACAGTCGCCACATGACCAGTTTTGCCGAAGAAACAGGCGACCATTTGCTTCGAAGTGCTTCTTCCACGAACAACTTTCGTTGGATTTTGCTCGTCTTTGAAGACCCACACGGTCGATTGTTGTTTCGTTTCGGGCTCATACGCATAGATCCATGATTCGTCACCTGTGACGATCTTATAAACGTCTTTTGAAGCACCGCAATCGTATTTTTGCAACATTTCCTTGCATTAATCGACACGAGCCTTTTTTTGAGCGACTTTCAAATTGTGTGGGATCCAACGAGAACAAACCTTTTTTATGGCCAGGTGTTCATGCAGTATCGAATGTATGCTGGTGGAAGAAATGTCCAAGGATGTCTCTATCTCTCGGTATGTCGCATGTCGATCTTGCATTATAAGTTCTCTGGCACAACAGCCGTTTTTGGACGACCTTCACGGAATTCGTCTTTGAGTGAGCTTCGGCCACGATTAAATTCATTATACCAATTTTTCACACTGCTATAGGATGGTGCTTCATCACCATACAAAGATTTAAGTTCTTCAATGCACTCTTGTCATCATAATCCACGTCGAAAGTTGTGAAAAATGATAGCACGAAAATGTTTACGAGTTAATTCCATTTTTTTCTATATTAATTTTTTCAAGTCACTGTAAACAACACAAATAATGGTCGTACGTCAAAACGTTTTGATTACGATTATGCTTAAAAAGGACAAACTTTCCAATGGAAATGTCAGATTGCACTTGGCAGCACTCAGTGTTGCCAGGCCAGAAATATATATAGCAGCCCTCGTACTTTTTTGTTAACAACATTTTAACTACATCTGTCCTTCCTTTGGCCTGGACGAAGGCGCGTGTTGTTCCTATTCCAAAATCTAAAATGGTTAATGAACTCGCAGATCTAAGAGATATTTCTATATTGCCTGCACTTTCCAAAGTTGTGGAACACATCTTGAAATCACAATTACTTGAATTAGCTTCGCCATTTCTCTTTGAGTCTCAATTTGCCTTTCGACCTGGTCATAACACAACTGGTTTAATATTATCTTTGACCGAGAGTATAAGGACAGGTCTGAATAATAATGAGCTATGTGTATTCGTATCTCTTGATATATCTAACGCCTTTAACTCGATTAGTCACCCGAAAATGATTAACAAACTAAAAAATGAATTTAATTTTTCTATGTCGGCTTGTAAACTTATGTGGTCTTACCTCAACGGTGGGTCGCAATTTGTGTCATTCAATGGAATCAATTCCGAAACTAGATTGCTTAGATCTGGTGTCCCCCAGGGATCTGTTTTGGGACCTTTACTATTTATAATGTATATGAATAGTTTTGCCTATTATGTAAACGCTTCCATTTGCAGTACGTTTATTTATGCAGATGATGTTTTCCTTTTGTTTAAATGTATTCGTGACTTCCCTGTCGTATTGGTGAATAATATAAATTTTACGTTGGACTGTCAACGGACTTTAGCAAATGCACTATCCTTGAATTTTGCAAAAACAAAAGCAATTAGTTTCTGCGGTTCTCACCGAACTTCTGGTGTGTTTAATGTTGCTCTTAATGGAGTTGCCATCGAACTTGTAGATTGCCTCAGAGTTATTGATATTGTTCATGGTAAGGCTTTCGGTATTTTGCGGCGCTTGTTTTCTACAAATTTATATTTGCCACTTTTTATTAGGAAAAAACTATGTCATGCTTTGCTCATGCCTCTTGTTTTATATGGGCTTAAGTAATTTCTGGTACTAATGCTTTGTATGTTTTTAAAATTAAACGTTTAGTTAACATGATAGTTCGCTTTGCGTATAACCTTCGGTTTCGGGATCGTATTTCACAATATGTTAGGCTATTTCTTGGATGCTTATTTGTGAGTTTTCTCCAATTTAGAAATTTGTTTTTTTTTATGGTATTATAAAAAAAACATTTCTGTAACCCTTCGTACCAAATTTATTTTTTCTAGATCAACGAGAAATGCTCAAATCAATATTCCGCGGATTTCATATTATGTTTTTGAACACTCGTTTTTGGTTCGCATTGCTCGCTTTTTTAACTGTTTGCCGAACTGCTTGAAGAACTTTTCTCTGTCTAGTAATTGCTATCGCAGAAAATTGTTTCATTACCTATCGAGTCTTTGATTTTGGAAAATGCTGTCTAGTAGGATTATTACTTAATGTCTTTCTTACTTTTAATTTATTATATCTTTTTCGGTTTTATGAATTATTCATTCATTGTTTTTTTCCTTATTAGAATTTAATTGGTATTTCTAGATTAAGTTTTTTATTTTTTTTTTTTTTCTATAATTTGATCTGAGAGAATATATTTGGTTTTAGTTTAAACTAATTTTGTAAATTCTAAGTAATAAATTTATTGGCCATTAAGGCCTTGTTATTGCTTTTTGTGAAATAAATAAATAAATAAATAAATAAATAAAATAAATTAAGCTTCTTTATTTAGCCGGTAATAGCTGTTTTTTGCTTTGCTTCATTCGTTGTTATGTTCCTACATTTGAACAAACATAAGTGGTTTTGTATTTTTTAAAACCATTTCGATCGGAATCATTTCAATTCCGAACGAAATTTGTGACATGCCTGATTATTTACGAAATAGAAATTTCTTTTTTAACGTATTGTTATTCTCAGTTTGTACAAAATTTGGTAGTGCGTTATTAAGTTGTAATCCTTTGTAAAAGAAGGATTTCTTTGCTTGAAGGTACTCTCCAAACTAATGCGGTTCTGTCCAATGTTAGTAATTTTAGCAATTCAAGCATAAAGTTAATTGAATTGTACCATTGCATTTTAGTATTTTTCCCATTGTTCTATTTTGAAGCCGATATATCTGTTGTAATTCGATCCATTTTTCAATCACTTGGTTATGTTTTTAAAGTTTGATTATTAATCTTATTAATTTCTTATTTTTCCAATTATATTCGATTCACCTGCAATAAAAATTAGTGTGTCATCTGCAAATAGCATTATTTTTTATCTGTCCAGTGTTTCCAAAAAAACATAAACATAAATTGCAAAAAACAATGCTTCCAGGATTATGGGTGTGAAGATAGCTCCGTCAGTTAGCTTCGTTTTTGACAACCCTGTTATAGTTTACATACCTTTCACTCAAAAAATGTTAAGTTAACAGAATTGAATTATTTTAACATTTCCTTGTACAAATTAAAAAAAATTATATAAAAAGTGTGTAAATATAATAAAAATCTAATATTTATTTATAGCAAAACATAAAAAGTCAAAATATAAAAATTTCGAAAATCAGGTAAAAAAACTCATGCTTTTTTTTCTTTCTTAATACAGGCATTTGACAAATGCCCAAAAATGGGTCAAAAATGAAAAGGCGCGGCTTAGCGGACTACAGGGGGCGAAAGCCAAGCCATTGTAGATTTCAGAAGTGTATAGGTTATATTCAGAATTTGTATAGGTTTTTAGTAATAGAATTAACAAAAATGTGAAATTACGCATTACCCCATATGGACATTTTTTAAATTCCTAAAAATGGGTCAAAAATGAAAAGGTGCGGCTTAGCGGACTACAGGGGGCGAAAGCCAAGGCATTGTAGATTTCAGAAGTGTATAGGTTATATTCAGAATTTGTATAGGTTTTTAGTAATAGAATTAACAAAAATGTGAAATTACGCATTACCCCATATGGACACACATTTTTGTTAATTCTATTACTAAAAACCTATACAAATTCTGAATATAACCTATACACTTCTGAAATCTACAATGCCTTGGCTTTCGCCCCCTGTAGTCCGCTAAGCCGCACCTTTTCATTTTTGAAAAAAAAAGCATGAGTTCTTTGACCTGATTTTAGAAATTTTTATATTTTGACTTTTTATGTTTTGCTATAAATAAATAAATATTAAATTTTTATTATATTTACACACTTTTTATATAATTTTTTTAATTTTCACAAGGAAATGTTAAAATAATTCAATTCTGTTAACTTAACATTTTTTGAGTGAGAGGTATGTAAAATATAACAGGGTTGTCAAAAACGAAGCTAACTGACGGAGCTATCTTCACACCCTTCAACAAATACAATAATGCAAAAAAATTTTCGATTCTTATAACAAAAAAAAAAAAGATATATATATATATATATATATATATATATATATATATATATATATATATATATATATATATATATAATTGCTTAAAAAAAGTAACTAAAATGAATTTTAAACTTTAAAAATATCGTGCTATTATTCCGATATCAATTAATAAATTCATCGATATTGATGATTATTGAGGGTGGGAGCACGTCTCGAGGGCCATTTCGGTATCGCTCTTCATGAAACTTCTCACAAACACTTTAAATATAAAATAGTGGAATACAAGAATATAGTATATAAGTAGACTAACACAAAAAGGCTGTTCTTTTCAGGATTTATATACTTGTAATATAGATTAATTGGCCTGTGAAGGCTTTTATATTACAGTTTTGAATAAATAAATAATTAAATTAATAAATAAACGAAAGATCTTTGCCCAAACAATAAAGTAAAGATATTGGTTTCTATCTTTACTTTATTGTTATTGTTTCTATATAAACGGGCAGATTCTATGTCGCAAACAACGTGTGTGCAGAATTCTATAACGATGAGCACATTGCAAACTTTTAAAAATTTCCAACTTACAAACATCGGGTGACGAGTGTGGGAACTGATATGAATAATGTAAAACCATAGTCATTTTACGTGAAAAAAAACAGTTATTCCAAAAATTAAGGTACATTTATTTTGTTTGTTTTTTTAGGTCACAAATGGAGCAAAGATTGTCGTCGAAACTGGAGGTGAAGCAGTCGATTACAAATCTTTAGTGGCCTACGCAACAAATTTAGTTGACACCTTACTTTTTATTCACTACATAGCAGTTGTTTTGCTCGAATTGAGACACAATCAGCCAATGTATTACGTAAAAATTATACGTTCACCAGATGGTGTATCACGATCATATACCTTGGGCCAACTAAGTATACAGAGAGCTGCAGTTTGGGTTCTTCAGCGCTATTATGTTGAATTTCCTATATACAATCCTTATTTGGAACGAATACCCATATCAAAATCACAAAGAAATAAAATAACTACTAGTTTTAAGTATTATGAAGTGGATGGTGTCAATAACTCACAGCAGCAGAGCCAAAGTAGAGCAGTACTAGCTGCAAATGCAAGGCGTCGTGACTCTTCACACAATGAGCGCTTCTACGAAGAGCACGAATATGAACGCAGAGTAAAGAAACGGAGAGCACGTTTGATAACAGCGGCTGAGGAGGCATTTACGCATATTAAGCGCATACACAATGAACCAGCACCAGCAGTGCCACTAGACCCAAATGAAGCAGCACAAGCTGTGTTTCCATCAATGGCTCGAGCCTTACAAAAGTATTTGCGAGTGACAAGACAACAACCGAGACACACATTCGAAAGTATACTTAAGCATTTGGCACATTGCCTTAAACATGATTTGTCGCCTCGGGCCTTTTTGGAACCATATCTTACAGAATCACCTGTATTGCAAAGTGAAAAAGAACGCAGATGGGTTCAATCTTGGTCACTAATTTGCGATGAATTAGTATCACGACCAATTGCCGCCAATGTAACATTTCAATTAATACAAAATGATGTATCACTTATGGTTTCAATACACAAACTACCACATTTTAATATTGCCGAAGAGGTCGTTGATCCTAAAAGTAATAAATTTGTATTAAAACTAAACTCGGAGACGTCTGTATGACAACAGCAATCTCAGACACCAACGATAACACCAACGCACAGTAATGTTACACAATCCTCTTATTTGCATGTTTTCGTTTGAGAATTCAATCCTGAAACAAGTCAACATAAAAGGTCAGTGTTTTACTTTAAACTATTTTAAGTTTTATTTTTATTTTAAGTATGTAAAACAAAATAACAGAAAATATGCTCAAATTGCAGATAAAGAAAAAAAAAAAGAATTTAAAAGCAACCACGCAACCAGTGTACTTAAATTTAAAAAAAAATTTATCCTTTAAAACATAATCAGTTTTTCTCTGAAAACAAAAACCTTAGCATACAACAATAATACTCATTTTATTCCTTATAAAAAAAACATATCAAAAAATCTTTACCTAGAAAATTTAAAATTTATTAAAGCAAAGAAAACTAAGATTTCCTATAATTTATTTGTATATTTTTTATTTTTCCTTTTAAAATAAGACTTAATTATTTCAAATACTCATTTGATATTTTATTAATTTTTAAGTTTTATATTTATTTCTTCTAATTAAAAAATAAATCAAATCCTAAGTTAAAAAATCTAATTTATAAATAATAGTTTAATATTCGAATATTTTTTTAACATAACTCTTTAACTAAAATAATATATGTTATTAGATAACATGATGGCAATAATTTAAACTTTGTAGTACATTAATTTCTTGCTTAAAAATACAAATTTAAAAATAATTAAAATATGGTTGATTTAAATATTCGATGACCAAGGTTGCCAATTTAGCCATTCTTAGACTACATCTAGCTACAAATCTACAGAAAGTAAAAATTTAAGATTGATCTTCTTTATACATTGTTGGCAAAGAGTAAGTCTGATTAATTAATAACACTGTCCAACAGCATTTTTGAAACAGAATAGCGACCCTATAATTCTGAAAGGGTTTGTTGAGTAGATCATTTTTGTAGAACAAATTCATGGTCCAGCACGTCTGATTTTTTTTTACAGTGGGTCAAAGTTTTCATTTTTTGGTCGAAGGGAGCATTATACTGTATGAAAAAATTGCTGTAAGTTAATGTTTGAGAGAATTCTTATGGTCCGAGTTATATTGTGGAATTGTATGAGGATTATTTTTGTGAAAGATCCTAACCCTCTAACTGGTCCCTTTATGGATAAATTTGACCCTTTTTTCGAGAAAATCAAAAAATATCCTTTAAAAAAGGACATTTAAGGATTAAAATATTGTACGAAAATGTTTGCCGGAAAATTTCAGTGGGGGTCACCAAAGACACCATTGTTGTAAAAAAAAGCTCTTTACGCTTAATTGGCAAAATTACATGGCAACTTCTATAAGAAAATTATAATTGTGTTTTAATAGTGGTTTATTTAGTATGTAAATATTTATTTTTTTTTCTTCAAATTTTCGAGTAAAAGGGAATTAGGAAATAGCAGTAGTATGACAATGGATTAAAGATTAAACTTTCCTTTTTCGGCTTTGGTTCATTTTTAAAAATGAACCAAAGCCGAAAAAGTAAAATTTTAATTGATTTATGATAATCACAGGTTCAACCCCTGGCTGGGACTAAAATTAAAAATAATTTTGATTAAACTTTCCTGTATTTAGCTTGACGTGAATGTTCCGATGGGTCAAGGTTTCTGTGCAAGCCCCATACGTATTCAGCAAGCATTACACTTTAGGGTTTTCCATTGAATCTTTCTTCCAATACCTTTATATCCTGATTAAACCTTTCACTGTGTTCATCTGAAACCGCTTCAAGGTTTTCTTTAAAAAAATTGAGATGAGAGTGCAGAAAATGCAGCTTTAGTGACATCTTAACGCCAATATTGTTAAAACTGATTAGCATGCATTCAATATTTTCTGCATAGTTTTGTGCTTTTGAGTTTCCAAGGAATTCTGATATAACCAACTGCATAAAGTCAAATGCTGTCTTTTGCATATCTGTCAGATGGCCATAAAATTCTTCATCTTGTAATAATTTTCTTATATTGGGTCCAGCGAGCATTCCTAGAAAAGGTAATTTACATTAAATGAAATAAATTATTTCATAAAACCGTATTTTACCTTCTTTTAATTTTGCTGCAGATAATCTGGGGAAAATTGTTTGAACGCGTTTAAAAGCATTTCCTTGTGTATTTAATAGAGTGCTGCACAATTCAACAATATGAGTAAAAATGTCACACGCCAAAATTCATTGCCATGTTATTTTGTGCCAACTCAAACTAGGTGTTCTACCATGTTGTGCGAACTCAAACACAATGTCGTTGCATGTCATGGTTGTGAATCTATAGTGTTGAGACCTGTTGTGTTTATTATCATGTTGTACCATGTTGTATATTCATATCTGTTTAAGGTTCTGTCGGCAGCGTGTTCTTAATGTTTTTGCTTGTGCTTCTTGCTATTTGTTTGAAAAATTCCTAAACAATTGTTTTACATATTTAGGTTGCTGTAAACTGTTTAAAACAATTTTTCATTTTAATATCATTAATAGTATATTGATCATAAATGGTATGTATTGAATTCATAATTTTTTGTTAATGAAAAATTATGAATTATTTTGGGGGAAATAGGAATTATTTTGTCCATTTTATGATTTTGTTAAAAAAGCTATGAAATATTTATTTTTTTTACAGTTTTTATTTTAAATAAAATTAAAAATTGATTTAAAAAATCATAGATATTTGAAATAAAAACTGTAAAATAATTAATAAATTTTTTTAAGAAAAATACATTTTTCAAACTTACAAAAAAAAAAAAAAAACGTAACGTTGTTTATTATAACCTGCCTACGTGCAGAAGTAGTTATAGTTATATATAAATTATTAAAATAGAGAAGCATGGCATGGAATTTGCATGCGCGCTCGAGCATAAAATATATTCCAGTTTTATAAGCCATAAACAGTTGAGTATAGGCTAAAAAGCTTCTATACTGTTGTGCCCGTGATGCTGTATGTATATTTTGTATAAGGTTAATGTTTTAACTAGTTCGTTGATTGTATCATATATTTGAACTGATCATCAGTAATCGCCTTAAAGAGAATATATGAATACTGTTGAAAAAATAAAAGTTATTATTTAAATCGAAATTAAAAATATGAAAGCTCAAGTATAAGAATCTGGGTTTCTGTTCAGAAAATTTGGGAAAAAGAATTTGTGAAATAATTTAGAATTATCACAAATACATTGTTCTTGATAAAAATTAAAGACTTTTTAAAGGATTAAAGTTTACTCAAGAGTATTTTTTTAAGGAAATACTATACTATCTGGAGTAAGTGTTTTTAAGTTAAGTGAGAAAATATATGTATGCCCAATGTCACACCATTTTCTAACTTCCATGACCATTCACCAATTTTAATATTTGAACAAAATATTACTTTATTTTTTCATTATTTCTTTTATTGTTAAAAATCGTTAAGAGAAAACTACAAAGTCAAAAAACACAAATTAAAAAACAGGTTTAGCATAAAAACAACGCAAAAATAGATATATACATAAAAAATGAATATATAAAATGTTAGTTTTTAACTAATTATTTATATATACTTATACTAAGAACAAACTTTAATGCTTTAACTATTGTTAAAATTTGCAGAATACGAAGCGTTTAATTTTATGTTACTATTTAAAAACATAATTTGATTAACAGTTATTGGATTTCTTCCTAGTACTGACCTCTTTTCTGACAATAAGTGGCGAGCTTTTGAAAAAAGCCTTTTTGATGCTGGTGTTCTTTCTGGAACTGGCTGGTGTTGCTAGTACTAAAGCACTCAGCTCTAATGCATTGAATTTCTTATAATATAGGATGGTTTGACTCTCATACCTTAAGATTTCGTTATTTACTTCATCGTTGTATTGCGGTGCATCCACAGCTTGAACAAAATCTTTAAAGGGATCATCAGCATTTTCAGTTTCAATATTTGTTGCAGTCCATGAATTTTCATAACTTTTTAGCATTTCTTTACACTTCTCGTGAATGCTGTTCTTTTCAGTTTGTGAAAAATACTGCAGCTTATTTGCTGGTGGAAATAAAAAAGTGCAATCTTATGGATTTCCTTAATATTAATATGAATCACAGTCTTTATGTGAAGCAGTAGTTGTTCCAGACTATGTTCTCATATGAACGCATCATGATTAGAGCCGGGACTCCTTGCGTCGACAAGCATGATGGTTATTTTGTAGTCACAAATCCAAAATAAAATTCGTCATGAATAAATATTTAAATGGCAGTGCTATGATTATACTAACCATCATTGCATTTATACTACAGTATTCCTTTCTGTTGTAATATAAACGTTTAAGTTCTTCACCCGGGGACTTTATACGAATATGCGTCCCATCAACACATCCTATTACGCCCGGAAATCCTGTGCGGTCGAAGAAATGTTCAAGTATTATAGATTCTTCTTCTAGCCCAGGCATTTTTATTCACTGCGGGCAAATCCAATTTTCGAACAACTCTAAGCATTCTGTGATGATCCTGTGCCCTGTTGACATAGCTGTTGAAGAAATATTCTGGTTTCCAATAGTTCGTTGGTAGCTCCCGGTAGCCAAAAAGCGCAAAAAATTCGCTATCTTAATATCCGGCCGAATTTGGCTGATACGAAATGCTGGTGGCCATTTCTCCTGTAGCATTTCTAAAAGCAGGACAAAAATATCTTTCGAAACCTGAAAATTTGCCACAAATCTAAAAAACAGGTAAGTTTATATGTAAACATTCTAAATTCGTGTACTCTATTATTTGAACACATGCAATTATATTACCATGTGTATAAGTACTTACTGTGGTGAAATCATATCCAGAACATTAGAATGATCTCGCAAATATCTGCAAGAAACCTGGACCTCCTCCACATTCTCTTCCGAAAAATGTACCGCCACGGACAAAAACATTATTGCTGTGAATAGATTTTTTTATTTCCTTCTTTGTTGTCATTTGTAGCAGGTTCAACTAGCGCAGAGCTGCATTTTAATTGCCTAATTTACTTGTTTTACCAATTTTTATTTTCAAACAAGCGTTTAACGTCTGAAATAGTTAATGTGGCAATATCATCAGCTGACAATAAGTAAATTGATTACGTTAAAAACGTAATTCCTGGCGACCGACAAGTCGAAAGATAGTGGGGCCCGTATGAGAACGATATCGAACGTAGCTCTTTGACGCTATCCGGGAGTCTGCTGATTGATCGCAGCTCATTCTCAGTCCGTGGAACCTGCAGAATCGAAACTTTGTCCACTATCTACGTCTTCATTCCACCTTGGCTGTTCAAGGAGTCCTATCTTGGTTTTGAGTTTAGTTATATCTTGCGATTTTTCAATATTGCCTAACCTATTCTCGATTGTCCTAATCTGTTCTAATAGCAGATTAACCGCACCAGTGAGACTGGTTACAGTTGTCTTCATCTCCTCCATTGTTACAATACGACAAGATAAAAAATAAAAAGATTAAAAAGGATTCACTCACCCGATATTGTGGAGTTAAATGGATTGCTTGTATAATGTTCTCTGATTTTTTTTTTTTTTTGCTTTTTGTTCACCACATTTCCTATTTCTTGTACTCTAGACTTGGGTTGTAATGATTTCACGCAATTTTTCTTTTATTGATTTACTTAAAAGAATTTTATTCTCATTTATTTCAATAAATTTTTATTTCTTCTCAATAGTCTTTAAATTTTTCCTTTTTTTTTAATAAAAAAATTTTTTAATTATTTTTTATTTCAATTAATTTTATTTTGTTTCAATACTCTTTAAACTTTTTCTTTTCCTTTTTAATTTAAAAAAAAAAAATTATATTTAGAATTTTTCGCAAAATTTACCACCAGCGATTTTTGTCGCACAGATTTTGGTTAGTTTGTGTTATCCTTTTCCGACTTTAGCCGATCCAAGTGTTGGATATGTTGTTTCTGTTTCCATAGAACATTTTACGATACTAAGTATTGCCAGTAAGGCCCTTTATTCTTTTTTTCAGGATACGCACAATTGTTGCTGTCCGGTTTAACTTTCAAATAAAAAGAAATATTTCTTTAAAACAATGTAATTTATTTTAATTTTTCAGTATGGTATTTTAGGAAAAAATTTTGTTTTTTACTTAGACATAAATAAACTTTACACTTCGAGCAATATGTTCGCGTTCTTGATTATATCCGGAAAGTCGGCAGCATCTAGCTGATGACAAATCATGCTCAAGAGGCCAATGTTTGTTACCATCAAGCCTTTTGTCTTGCCATGATTGTTCGGATGGACGCTATTTTTTGGAAACATTCTCAGGTTCTTCATCTTCAAATTCGTATTTAATATTTCGTTTTTTATCAACAGCTACAAGTTTCCTAGCTAACAGCTAACAAGTCATGAGTATCTTTTCGATTTTGGGAATTCTCAAAGTCAAAACTAAAGCAACTTTCACATTTCTGTCATAAAATTTAAAAATAAGTTACCTTTATTTTTAATTATGGCAGCACATCTGCGGGGCATAGAATCAATAAGTCTCTCAATTTGATCTTTAGAGATGCTGTACCATGCATCCTTAATAAGACCTCTTTATCCTGCGGGCTACAATGCTCCATAAATTCTCAATAGTGTTAAGGTCAGGCGATTGTGCAGGCTACTCAAGAACTGTTACTTTTGATTCAGACAACCATTCTTTAACAAGTTTCGATGCATGTTTTGGGTCATTATCATGTTGAAAGACCCAAACCAGAGGCATATTTTCTTCTGCGTAAGGCAACATCACGTTTTTAAATACATCTCTATAAATAAATCGGTCCACTTTTCTTTCACTTATTTGATTAATTGGTCCAACTCCGGTGAATGAAAAACAGCCCCACACCATTATCGAGCCTCCTCCATGTTTAACTTTGCCTTTGCAATATTGGGGATTTAAGCATTCATTTTTTGGTCTTCTTACCGTAAAATTCTTCATGTCTAAACCTTTTATATTGAATTTAGATTCATCAGAGAACAATACGTTTTGCCATTTGGCAGCACTCCAACCAACATGGGCCTTTGCGAATGCTAATCTAGCCTTGCGATTTTTTCAGAAATGAACGGCTTTTTTGATGGTTTTCGAGCCTGTAAACCTGCTTCTACAGCATGTCTTCTTACTGTTCTGGAGCTTACATCCAATGATAACTCTCGCACCAATTCTGTTGAGGTTACAAAAGGATTTTTTTTTATTTCACGAGTTATTATTTTATCAGTACGTTGTGAAGTTTTCCTCGGTCTACCCCCAGAGTGCACTGTTACCATCTACAGATCTAGAAGAACGAAATCGACTAATTATGCGAGAAATCACTGATTTAGATATTGAAAACATTTCGGATATTTGTTTTTGTGATTAACCCTTTTTGTAGTCATTTATAATTTGTTCTTTAAGGAAGGTGGAATACTTGTTTCTTACCATTTTTAGTATTAATATAAAAATTTTAATTTTACACGTGGCAATGTAATTAAACTTTAAATATATTTATTTCTGAGAAGGCGAATAAGACCATAAAGGAAAATATAAAATTAAAACGGTATAAACAACAAAGAAATTTAGTTTAATTCATTGTTACAGTGTAGTTGCTTTAGTTTTGGCCAGACAATAAATGCCTTTAAATAAAATTTGTTAAAAAAATAGACAAATATGATACTGAAATGTATATTTTTTGTTTTGCATTTTTGAAATATAATAATATCTTCCACGTTGTAAAGAAAAACTAGCTGATTTCTTCTCAAATATAAATGTTTTGTGAAACAATTGCTTGTTTTTTAAAATCTCTTCTAGAATTGGCGGAGTAGGAAAATAAGTATTTTGCCAATCTTAAAGATGATTATGATTATAATTACTTGGCAATAAGTAATTATATTTTTTTTGTGTTAAGGGAATAAAATAAAAAAAGGAATTAGTAACTTTCTTTTTTATATGCGTTAGAGAAAATTTGAAGCACGTATAACTCACCTTGGGAAGTGTATCAGGATAATTAATGTGGGAATTGTTTCCGAATAAAAGTTAAAAATATTTAATAGTTCAATATAGTTTTTATTAGATAGTTTTAAGTTTTACAATAGTTTTATATTTAATTTAAGTTTAGTTTTACAATATTATGTTTAAGATTATTTTATTTTATAAGGTTTATTTTTGTTGTTAGAAATAACTCACAACTCGACCTTTCTCGTTTACGTCTTTTCACAAACTGTTCTATATATTTTCTAATTATTATATTTTTCTTTCTGTTGTCAATAGTTGTATTTCTCTGTGTTGTACCAAAGCCTACTAAGTATTTCATGGCATACTATTCCTCCTATGTTCCTATTGGTTGTATTTAATTCTGCTTGTAATATTATAGCCTACCATTTGCCATGCGTGTCGTGCTTACTATAGGTAGTCCGTTTGAACAGTGACGTGACTACCACATCCTACATTAATAATTGAAGATTTTTCCAGGTTTAATCCACTACATGTTTTATTAATGTTAGGTAGGTAGTCATACAACGGATTTATATTAAGTAAGTATTTAAATGATTTCCTAAAGGTATCAGATGAATATTTAACAGGTTTCTTATGGTAAGTATTTCAAATGTTGAGTAATAGGTAAGTAAAGGTATAATTCAATTTACAGGTGAGTACAGCCTCCTTTTATTTCAGTTGATAATTATTTATAAGTTTTCTTTTCTTAATTTTGAGGTAAGTTTTTAACAGATAGCTTATATCAAGTGAATATTTTACAGGCATCTTCTGGTAAGTAATACAGGTTAAATTTTAAGATGATTACTTCTTGAAGGTTGAATAATTATTAACATTTTTTGTAGCCTGCTTTTTTTTCGCTAAAAGAGAAAACTACATTGTAGCTTTATTGTCGCTTTTTTTAAATATAAAACAATGTTGTTAAAATTTTGTTTTTTTCTGTAAATAACGTTAATTTAAAGGTTGTAGCTAAGCCAAGTTTAGACATGGCGCCGGCCTTGCCCTTAGGCAATAGAAGGTTTGTCAACGACAACAAGCACGTGGGCCAAAGATCGTATGGCTTCAACGATTATCTTCGCGTCTGGTGTGGTTGAGACAGCTACTTGTGCCTTAGATTTAGACTTCTCGGTTGAACCTTGCGTTTGCGTAGTTGGTTAGTAGTAATGCCTTTTCTTCTTGGTGGTCTGGGGTGTAGAAGCGTGTGATGATATTTGTCGCATATTCTGCATGTTTCCATTGACGAGTAGGCTCTAAGGTCGTGAGATTTCGCCAAACAATTGACACAATAACGGTGGTTGTCCACGACCTTCTCCCGGTAAAGCGTGATAACTCTTGCAGAGTACGCACTTGTAAACCTCTGGATCTTTGGATAATCGTTTCTTGTGGTGGTTGTGCTGTTGCTTTTATGCCGGGTTGCAGTAAGCATTCTGTTTTATCTAGGTTAAAGAAAACAAAAATAAATTAGATAGGGTAAGATTGCAGGAAGAGATTTGGTATATCGTCTTGAGCTACAAAAATATTACGAAAAGCTATTAGTAGTATTAATTTCTAAGTTTAAAAGGCTTAATCAGAATAGTTATCGTTCAAGAAAGGGAGGTAGCATAATTTGACAATAGGTCTGGTTATTATTCCAGAGAAGGTGCGCACAATAGCGGTACGGATATTGTTGTCTAAACCAGCAAACGTTTTTCAATTCTACCCAATCGCCATTCATGTGGTGGTTGCAGGTCATCCATGACTACGACGAGATCGTCAACTTGCATATTTGGAACTGCGTCCTTCCATTTATAACGTTTGTGTTGTAATTTAAGATAATCCTCTTTCCATCGGATCGAGAATTGATGGTGAATAGCTTTTAATTTTTCCCATCGATTAATTAGAGACATATCTTGAAGATGCTGTTCTGGAAAAGCAATTAAAGGAGCACCTCTTAAAAAGTGACCTGGAGTAAGAGCCGCAAAGTCAGCTAGATCCTCAGATAAGGCAGAAATTGGGCGAGAATTGAGAACCCCTTCAATTCGCGCTAATGTTGTTGAAAATTCATCAAAACTAAGCTTTTGAGCTCCTGCTATCCGTTTTAAATGAAACTTAAAACTTTTCACTGCAGCTTCCCATAAGCCGCCCATGTGAAGTGCATAAGGTGGGATAAATTTCCACTCAAATCCGTGCGCTAAATATTTTTTTGAGATATGTCTGTAGCAGCAGTTTTAAAAAATTGGTCAAATTCACACTGGAGAATTCTACTGCACCAAGAAAGTTTTTTCCATTGTCAGTAACTACCCTTTGTGGAAGCCCCCGCATACCAACGAATCTAGCAAATGCGGCTTGGAATGCCGCTGAGGACAAGTCTGAGCATGGCTCCAAGTGTATCGCTTTCGTACTGAAACATACGAAAACGCTGACATAACCTTTAACGGTGGGAGATTTTCTCAGTACAGAAGCTTTTATTTCAAAGTCGATAACCATAATCTGAAAGGGAAGAGAAAGATTACATCTTTCTGGTGGTAAGGGAGCCATTATCTGCGAGCATGCTTTTAGTTTGTAAATGATACAGGTTTTACAAATACGTATTATCTTTTTTACTCGGAGTTTAAGCCTGAATATAAAAAAACTCTGTTTGTACCATGCGGCACATGAGATTACACTCAGCATGTAAAAGAGCTTGGTGCAAATGGTTAAGATACAGCTGACAGAGTCGCGAGCTGCCAGGTAATATAATTGGGTATCGCTCGTCATATGAAAGAGACGACTGAGCTAGTCTACCGTTTATTCGCAAAACTGAGTTTGAATCCAGAAATGGATTAAGAGTCTTAAGCGAAGTTTTATTTGGAATATTTCGGGAATTGCATAAACACTGGTATTCTTCGTAATAAAAAGTTTTTTGGGTAATAACGTTCGGTCTCGTTTTAACACTTTTCATTTCATCATGAGTTAAATAAACAGAATTGGGAATTTGCCTTGTCGGCCTTATTTTTCAAACAGATTTGTTAAAAAATCGGAAAATATAGCAAATGACACGAAGGGCTCTTATTAAGTATGTAAAATGTTTATATTATCAGACTTAATCTTATTATTTTATTTGAGGAATTGCTAAGCTTATTTAGAATGCTGCACTTAGCTGCAGACACTTTTTAATTCACTCCTGCACTGTTTAAGGTGCTGGATTAGAATATAGAGAAAACACCTTACCATTAAGAATAACAAATGTTTTTCTGTTTTTATTGACAATTTACATCCAGTATTTATACAAAAATCTTTAGTCATAATTCTACATTACAATTGCTTAAATGATTGATAATATTACAGTTTGGTTATTGATAATTTCTATTTCAGTTGCTTAAGTGGTTCAATGTGTTTTTGTGTCAAGTATTTTGTTACTTTTGTGTGGTCTGTTTCTTTTAACTGTTTGTCTGCTTTTTGTTGTGTGAATTATGTTTCGTCATATTTGTGTGGTCTGTTTCTTCTAGCTGTTTGACCGTTCAGGGTTTTAAATATCAAAGAAGTAAAGTTATTAATTGCTGTGACAAGTATAGTGTGTTCCCTTATAATAAGTACACTACACTCTGCTTTATGACGAGAATCTATTGAAAATATCATTCTCTTCCACTTCAGTTAAAAAGTTTGAGTAGAGGCAGGGATTTCATCAACTTTTAAAGGGTTTCTTTTAGGCCATTCAGACGGAGCTTTTTTTAGCCAAGCTGGTCCGTACCACCACAAAGAGTTACACGCAAGATCTTGAGGCTTACATCCGCGTGTACCAAGATCTGCTGGGTTGTCATGAGTAGGAACATGTCGCCACGTTGCGTTCGGCGCTAAACGATGAATCTGAGCAATCCTGTTTGCAACGAAAGTTTCCCATGATGATGGTGGTTTGGACAACCAGCCCAGGACTATGGATGAATCAGTCCATAAATATATCCCGTTATTGCAGAGATTCATAGATTTTGTAACATAATTTACGAGACTTGCCAGTAAAACTGCGCCACTAAGTTCTAAGCGCGGGAGACAAATAGTTTGTATGGGGGCTACTTTACATTTTGCAAGTAATAAATTCGAAAAAGTATTATGAGATTCTGTTTGGCAACGAATATATACTGTAGCACAAGTAAGCTGCTTTGGATGCGTCGCAAAAGCCAATAATTTGTACTGAATCGATACGGGTATATTGTAGCCAGCGGGGAATAGAAATTATTTCTACTTGAGCTAAATCTTGGACCAGATTATTCCACTAATGGAGAGATTTATTTGAAACATCTTTATCCCATTCCAACCCTTCTAACCACAGCTGTTGCATGAGTATTTTTGTTCGAATAACGATCGGTGCTAACCATCCCGCAGGATCAAAGAGCTTTGCTACTGCGGAAAGAATTTGTCGATTGGAGAAAAACTATAAGTGAATGCATCCTTTAACGCATTCCACTTAATGCTAAGAGTCGTGAAACCGAAGAAAATCCGAATCATATAAATTTTCTTCTGGTATATGATAGAGTAACTGTGGATATTTGCAGTGATTTTTTTAAGAGGAAATCCTGCTGATTTTAATGAGTTTATAAGTTGGGTCTGAGCGGATAGTGTTTCTTCTATTGAGTAACCTCCAGAAAGAATGTCATCAACAATGTCTCTATTCGTAGAATCGATGCTGATTTTGGGTAGTTACGTTCGGAATCAGATGCCAGTTGAAGCAAAGTTCGTATCGCAAGAAAGGGAGCGCAATTAACTTATTCTTTCGACTCATTATCACAACTGATCAAACTGTACAAGTTAAGCTACAAAATTAATATGAAAAAAAAACATGAAAACGGTTTTTCACAATGATCGAAAGAGATAGAGCATACACATGTGTGCTTCGCCGGTTTAATTGCATAATTTCATATATGAATGGAATAATGGAGATTTAAACTTACCCGTACAATTGTGCGTACCCGGTCGGGAAGGTTTATAAGCCCTTGAGTGGTCCGTGGAGATACAGGATGATGATTATTTTATTTTTGATAGTACCTTGCACTTTTAAGCAGGATTCCTGCTCGGGCGACAGTTGAAGGATTGCTCAGTGATGTTATAAAAAAATCATTATTAAACCGCGCCACGTAACTCCAGTCGAGGCAATGTTGGCTTTTTTATAGGGGCTATTTTTGTTTTGCATATCAGCAACTTTGTATGAACTATTTTTTTAAAGCTAACTCTTATGTACAATGCGGCAGCGTAAGCTAACTCAGACAAGTCGCAGACAACATGAAATTCAACAACTAGGTGGGTATTGATTCCAACGCATTAGTTTTATACTTTCCCTCTCTTTATAATTTTCGATGAATTCTGCCACTTTAGCAAAGCTGGTGGTTTTATAGGCTCGTCCCATTCTATTGTATCGAGCTACATTTACTGTAACAACCACAGAGGCCAACCAACCTGCTGTATCAAATAGCAATGACCGAAAGAACCTCTCGTTTTGTGTACAACTGCTTATCCTCTGCCGCGTTCCAGTGGACTCCTAACGTTTTCGTATAACATATGTCATCGAGCGACAAAAAAAGAGTTCAAAAGATGCTCTTGGGATAATTTTTTTTAATTAGACGTTGTAACGTGGTTTTGTTCGTCAGCTGATAACACAGATATTTTCCCTTCTTTGGGTTTGTATTGATTCAGCTCGTCTGCTGATCGTTGTGCTCTAACGCAAGCACTTCAACTTGGTTAGTTCACTTAAATGAATAGTTTATCTGTCTCAAGCACTTTAACCTAGTCAAGATATTGGGTTGTGTCAAGGCAGTAACACCAAGACAGCAGGTGGTATAACGCAAGCACTTGGAACTTGCTTATAGCGGTGAGGAGAAAAAAAACAACCGTTTCTTTTGATTGAATTATTGATTCTACTTTTATTGGTATTACATTAAAGTCTTAAATACAATTTTTTTTGCTGATTAATACTAAATACTAATAAATACAAAATATTAATAATAATAATAAAAATATCAAAGAATTTGTTGGTAAGCAATTACATTTGGTGTGAGTCTTTTGTTTTGCGTCAGTTCAATGCACCGCCGGTTTAGTTTTCGGCGCGTGTGCCATAACTTCAGCAGAAACATGAGATACCAAGGCAATGCCACTTCCATCTCTTGCATTGTGTGCATTCCCCAATATATTATAACGCAAATCCGACAGATTAGAGTCTGTCCCTATTTTCATTTCACTCAACCAGTTCAACATGGCTCCGGCGCCGTATGCCGCCGTACCCCACATCACATTCACTCCAGGCACCATGTATAACACTGAGCCTAGAGCATTCAAACAGGATCCTCCGATTTTAAACCAGTCGGTGTCATGTCCATATTCTATAGCGTTGAATACCTGTGCAAACGCGTGATTGGTCTGCTTGTTGAATTCCATCGATATTCCGAGGCCCTCACGTAATGATTGCATCAATCCACTAAACTTTTCGCCATCTAGCATTTGTCTCGCCTGTCCAGTATAGATATTTCTCTCGTTTCTAAATAACCCTTGCAACATTTGCATCTCGCTGGAATTAAAAGGGTTAGTCGGGGGGACTGGCCCCGCCGTCATTCGTGATCGGATAATCGTTCTTCATCGCTGGGATCGTATCTGATCTTAGCAAAAGGTGATACAAATTAAATTCAATGAACGGCATGTAATATTAAGCGGTAGTTCAAAGTTGTTATTTAAATTAAATTTTGAAGAAAACAAAATTGTAATTTAATGACAAATAGTTTTTATTTTTTGTTGTTTGTTGTTTTATAAATTTCACATTAAAATATAAGTTAAAATAAAAATGCATGAGCAGCGATTTAAGGTTGTCGTCACAATTAATGAATTTAGTGCAGGCATGTGTGTACGTAAGTATGTATGCATTATTATACAAACATACTTACTTGCACACGAAGTTAACTGTGAAGGCTTGAACGGGGTTAAATAAATATTATTTTTATTAAGTTCTCCTTAAATTTAATAATTCAATACGAAAATCACTACTAACGATTGAAGGAGTGCGGCTTCGGATCGCAAATTCACGTAATAAAAGGTTCGGGTGTCCTCGGCTGGCACACAGATTCGGATGATAATCCGTGCGGATGACAACGTGCTCGGATGATGATGATTCGGGTTCCACAGGTTCGTATGATAATACGTTCGGATGATAACACGTACGTCCGTATAAAGTTGATTCGGAAGTTCGGATAATAACAGGATCGGGTGTGCTGGATCGATGCGCAGCTTCGGATAATAACAGGTTCGGGTGTGCTGGATCGATACGCAGGTTCGGGTAAAAATACGTACAATGTTACTTAAAATTATGCTCTACAATAATACAATAGTTGCTTGAAAAGCCAGCCGAATCTGCTGTGAGAACAGTCAACCGAAGTCGCTGTGAGAACATTCAACCGAAGTCGCTGTGAGAACAGTCAACCGAAGTAGCTGTGAGAACAGTCAGTGAAACCGCTGTGAGAACAGTCAGTCGAAACCGCTGTGTAAATTTTGGAAGTTTCTGACAAGTAGTCAGAAAATTATCAACTGGCTCTATCAGAGTAAGCCAGTCGGCTTTCCGATTATATAAATATAATCTCCAAGACTTACTGGAAACTTGCGAGTCAAAGTCCCATAGGGATCACAATCTCTCTTCTTTGTGGTCACCTTAACCCGCGCTGTAGTGAAAAGGGACCTTCCACGTTGAAATTACTGTTAATTGTGGGAAGCCAATAAACGGGCAGTTCTCCAGCCACTGTAAAGCATGTGTCAGGTGTATCAGCAGGCCTCTTCCTCCTGAATGCGGAATAATACGCGTTATTTGAAGCTGATGCGGAGAAGGCGAACAGGGATCGATGTGTTGCGGGCTCGTCGCATAGTATAGCGAGGGACGAGCCCACCACTTTATTACTAACTCGCTCTTTGAAAATAAAAGCTGCGCTATTATCCCGACATTTAAAGTCAGCTTTTGTAATCTTTATTGATGACATAGATCTAAGTACTCCAGGAGTAAGTGTCATCACATATGCACTATGGCATAACATTCCTGATATATCATCGGAATTATAAAATTCGCACTCTAAGCATTTCCAAATGCCGTCGGGATGCAAGCGCTGTAGCAGAAGCGGTAGCCGAGCAGGTTCTTATTGACTACATCATTAGTTGGAAACCAGCCGGCTGGAAAGGGGTTCCTATCTAAATTACGGACCTGAGGAGTAACTTGCCCAGTTCTAATAATATACTTCGAGGTAACGTAAGGACTAATGTAGCCCTCATATACATTTTGATTCTCCGCTGTTATAGGTCCAAATGAGCCTAGACGTACGGTATGATTATTCTGAGTGCGGCTCGTCGCAGGAATAGCCACTTCAGGAATGTTCCAGTGCACTTTGTTTCCTGCGGGTGTGATTGTCGGTCCCAAACCACATATGTAGTCGATGATGGGGACCGGAATGTTAAACTCACTAGCACTAATACAGGCTAGTGGATCCATCGCATTCACCAAAGATAGTGACTTCAGCACATATTTTGCCTGCTGTAGTTAGTGGGCGACAAGAAACTTCACCATCGCGTGCTGCAGTATAGCGAATGACAGTTTCCGCGAAAGCTGTTGATCCTCAACTGCTATACTATCGCAGGTTTGTCAGACCAGAGGGCTAAATCCAGCAAGATCCATATCCTGAGACAGTGTGTTCTTAACCTTGTCTCCTGCGGATGTGACTGTCGGTGCCAAACCACATATGTAGTCGAACATGGGGCCGGGATGTTAAACTCACCAGCACTAATGCCGGCTAGTGAATCCATCGCATTAACCAAAGATGATGACTTCAGCACATATTTTGCCTGCTGTAGTTAGTGGGCGACAAGAAACTCCACCATCGCGTGCTGCAGTATAGCGAATGACAGTTTTCGCGAAAGCTGTTGATCCTCAACTGCTATACTATCGCAGGTTTGTCAGACCAGAGGGCTAAATCCAGCAAGATCCATATCCTGAGCCAGTATATAGCGGTTCATCTTTGGGTGGCGTCTCCTTCGTAGAAGGGGCATATATACTTTTAATCGTGGGAAGCCACTTCAGGAATGTTCCAGTGCACTTTGTCTCCTGCGGGTGTGACTGTCGGTGCCAAACCACATATGTAGTCGAACATGGGACCGGGATGTTAAACTCACCAGCACCAATGCCGGCTAGCGAATCCACCGCATTAACCAAAGATGATGACTTTAGCACATATTTTGCCTGTTGTAGTTGGTGGGCGACAAGAAACTCCACCATCGCGTGCTGGAATATAGCGAATGGCAGTTTTCGCGAAAGCTGTTGATCCTCAAATGCCATTCTATCGTAGGTTTGTCCGACCAGAGGAATGAATCCGGCAAGATCTATATTCTGAGCCAGTGTTTTCTTAACCGGCTGGCTTCCCCTGTTTTTCCCAGTATATAGCGGTTCATCTTTGGGTGGCGTCTCCTTCGTAGAAGGGGTCATCTCGGGCGCAGAGCACCAAGGAGGAGGTCCTCTTGGTATATCTAGCTACGGTCTTCCACGAGCCGGCAGGGGGGTGTTCCTCTCGACCTGCTGATTGCCTCTTCGTTGGTCAGCTGATTGCTGCAGCCATCTTCGGCACCATACTGTCTTTCGTGCCTCTCTCCGTTGAACGCACGCATGCGTGCTACATAGTTAAATAACTAGTTTGTGAAAAGGAAAAAAAAAAACTAACGAGATTTCTTGTTGCTCGTGCCAAAGTCAAACCTTTTCTATCTTTTATTCTTCAAAATCATATACTTAAATAGTGATGGGTTTACAAGGAAACGCAATGCCATCATAAATATTACAAAGTCAATATTAAATAGTTTATGACACAATATTGCTTAATCGATGTTCTATATTATTTTATAAAGAATTACAATTTTGCTTATTGCTAGATTTTCATACTCTTGCTTAAAGCGAGAGTTTATTGTTCCACTTAAATTCTTTGGAATATTATTTTCAAGAGTTTATTGCGCCACTTAAGATTATAAACATTTTCATATTTGGTAATTAAAGTTCAATACATTTTATAAAGAATTACAATTTTGCTTATAACTAGAGTTTCATACTCTTGCTTAAATCGTAACATTGATTTGAGCGAGAGTTTATTGTTCCACTTAAAATTCCATGAAATATTATTTTTCCGATTATATAAATATAATCTCCAAGACTTACTGGAAACTTGCGAGTGAAAGTCCCATAGGGATCGCAATCTCTCTTCTTTGTGGTCACCTTAACCCGCGCTGTAGTGAAAAAGGACCTTCCACGTTGAAATTACTGTTAATTGTGGGAAGCCAATAAACGGGCAGTTCTCCAGCCACTGTAAAGCATGTGTCAGGTGTATCAGCATGCTTCTTCCTCCTGAATGCGGAATAATACGCGTTATTTGAAACTGATGCGGAGAGGGCGAACAGGGATCGATGTGTTGCGGGCTCGTCGCATAGTATAGCGAGGGACGAGCCCACCACTTTATTACTAACTCGCTCTTTGAAAATAAAAGCTGCGCTATTATCCCGACATTTAAAGTCAGCTTTTGTAATCTTTATTGATGACATAGAGCTAAGTACTCCAGGAGTAAGTGTCATCACATATGCACTATGGCATAACATTCCTCGTATATCATCGGAATTATAAAATTCGCACTCTAAGCATTTCCAAATGCCGTCGGGATGCAAGCGCTGTAGCAGAAGCGGTAGCCGAGCAGGTTCTTATTGACTACATCATTAGTTGGAAACCAGCCGGCTGGAAAGGGGTTCCTATCTAAATTACGGACCTGAGGAGTAACTTGCCCAGTTCTAATAATATACTTCGAGGTAACGTAAGGACTAATGTAGCCCTCATATACATTTTGATTCTCCGCTGTTATAGGTCCAAATGAGCCTATACGTACGGTATGATTATTCTGAGTGCGGCTCGTCGCAGGAATAGCCACTTCAGGAATGTTCCAGTGCACTTTGTCTCCTGCGGGTGTGATTGTCGGTCCCAAACCACATATGTAGTCGATGATGGGGACCGGAATGTTAAACTCACTAGCACTAATACAGGCTAGTGGATCCATCGCATTCACCAAAGATAGTGACTTCAGCACATATTTTGCCTGCTGTAGTTAGTGGGCGACAAGAAACTCCACCATCGCGTGCTGCAGTATAGCGAATGACAGTTTTCGCGAAAGCTGTTGATCCTCACTGCTATACTATCGCAGGTTTGTCAGACCAGAGGGCTAAATCCAGCAAGATCCATATCCTGAGCCAGTGTGTTCTTAACCTTGTCTCCTGCGGATGTGACTGTCGGTGCCAAACCACATATGTAGTCGAACATGGGGCCGGGATGTTAAACTCACCAGCACTAATGCCGGCTAGTGAATCCATCGCATTAACCAAAGATGATGACTTCAGCACATATTTTGCCTGCTGTAGTTAGTGGGCGACAAGAAACTCCACCATCGCGTGCTTCAGTATAGCGAATGACAGTTTTCGCGAAAGCTGTTGATCCTCAACTGCTATACTATCGCAGGTTTGTCAGACCAGAGGGCTAAATCCAGCAAGATCCATATCCTGAGCCAGTATATAGCGGTTCATCTTTGGGTGGCGTCTCCTTCGTAGAAGGGGCATATATACTTTTAATCGTGGGAAGCCACTTCAGGAATGTTCCAGTGCACTTTGTCTCCTGCGGGTGTGACTGTCGGTGCCAAACCACATATGTAGTCGAACATGGGACCGGGATGTTAAACTCACCAGCACCAATGCCGGCTAGCGAATCCATCGCATTAACCAAAGATGATGACTTTAGCACATATTTTGCCTGTTGTAGTTGGTGGGCGACAAGAAACTCCACCATCGCGTGCTGGAATATAGCGAATGGCAGTTTTCGCGAAAGCTGTTGATCCTCAAATGCCATTCTATCGTAGGTTTGTCCGACCAGAGGAATGAATCCGGCAAGATCTATATTCTGAGCCAGTGTTTTCTTAACCGGCTGGCTTCCCCTGTTTTTCCCAGTATATAGCGGTTCATCTTTGGGTGGCGTCTCCTTCGTAGAAGGGGTCATCTCGGGCGCAGAGCACCAAGGAGGAGGTCCTCTTGGTATATCTAGCTACGGTCTTCCACGAGCCGGCAGGGGGGTGTTCCTCTCGACCTGCTGATTGCCTCTTCGTTGGTCAGCTGATTGCTGCAGCCATCTTCGGCACCATACTGTCTTTCGTGCCTCTCTCCGTTGAACGCACGCATGCGTGCTACATAGTTAAATAACTAGTTTGTGAAAAGGAAAAAAAAAAAAACTAACGAGATTTCTTGTTGCTCGTGCCAAAGTCAAACCTTTTCTATCTTTTATTCTTCAAAATCATATACTTAAATAGTGATGGGTTTACAAGGAAACGCAATGCCATCATAAATATTTATAATGTTTAAAATATTTATTATTGAAATGATCAAAACCTTGCTAAGTATTTTATGATGCTGCGCTTAGCCACAGCACGTTTTAATTCTTCTGAGCACTGTTGAGGGTGCTTGGCTAGAATAGTGAGAATACTTTGTTTGTCAAAATTATTCTGAATCTTTATTTAATTTACTTACAGCTATTTATACAAAATTACTTAATTCTACTTCTTTTAATAATCATGTGCTTGTGTATTGTTATTGATCTTACATCAGCATTTATTTACAATGTTTCATTTATGGGTCAATCGTAATATAATTCCCTTTAAACAATTGCTGTTACAATATGTGGGTTATTTTAATAATTATGTGCTTGTGTATTGTTATTGATCTTACATCAGCATTTATTTACAATGTTTCATTTATGGGTCAATCGTAATATACACCTATCCCTCGATTTACACGATAGATGCGTTCCTGAAAAAATCGTGTAAATCGAAATAAAATATTTTTGTATGAAAAATCGTGTAAATCGAAAAAAAGAGCCAAATACAAATAATTTAAAATATTTTTTTAGCAAATTCATTTATTTAAACGTTAAAAATAACGAAAAACATATAAATTATAAATAAAATAATAATATAATAAAATATATACTAAAAAAAATCATATCTTTGAATTCATTAGGTTACATGTATTAAAAAAAAATATATTTTTCGTAAAGCAAAATAAACCTTATTTATAAACAAACTAGTATTTGACAGTCTATAAAAAGAAATACACATGTGTAAATATATATTTTTAATAATAAAACACACATCAGTTATCAGATTCAATCAGTTCTTCATCACTCTCTTCTACTACTAGTCGTATCTGTTTAGTGGGTGACATATCGTTTTCATCACTAGATAATGTTATATTTGTTTCTGGATCTGTAGTTAATATATTAGATATAATATCGGTTCGTGGAGATTTTGAAATGTAATTTGTTATTAATGCTTGTGTCGATTTATTGTTTAAGTCCTTGTAAACCTCCCGATATTGGGCTAAGCCCTGTGTTATATATCGCTGGAAAGCAAGGGCTCTTTCAATGTTTGGATCATTTTTTAAAAAATGATTTCCCAACTTTCGACCTATCTCAAGCCCTTCACTAATATTTTTGGTTGTTAGTGCTATTGGTTCAGCCAGTCCTTCATCGCAATCACTGTCGTTTTCTTCGATCAACATTTCTACTAAATCTTCAACATCAAGTTCTTTATTTGTCATCAATTCTTCAATATCAAGTGCACTAAAGTCATTAAAACCTTCTCCTCCCACCGTACGTGCCATATCGACTATCTCAGAATATTCATCATCCAAGGATTGAGAGGACATACTATTTTCTCCTACATCTGGCCATAAATTTTTCCAACAGCCTTTGAGTGTTGATTGTTTAATTGCATTATAAGCCAATGTGACATTTTTGACACAGTCTAACAAAGTATATTTTTTCCATGCATTGATTACTGATAAAGATTCATCATTCTCTATTATATCTAAGATATACTTGAACGATTGCTTGATATATAACGCTTTAAAAGTTGAAATTATTCCCTGGTCTAAGGGCTGCAACAAAGAAGTAGTATTTTTTGGAAGAAATATAACTTGCACATTCTCGTGTTGCAAGTCTTTTGGATGTCCAGGTGCGTTGTCAATAGCTAAAAGCACTTTAAATGGCAATCCTTTTTTGTTCAGATACCGTTTTGCATCTGGAACAAATATATTATGAAACCAATCATTGAACACAGCGGCCGTAACCCATGCCTTTTTATTGGCCATCCAATAAACGGGTAAGTTATCTTTATTTAATCCTTTAAATGCACGTGGTGTTTGCGATTTGTTTATGACTAAAGGCTTCATAATATGATCGCCAGAAGCATTGGAACAAAAAAGGATTGTTATACGATCTTTAGCAGCTTTGTATCCACTTGCAGATTTATTAGCCTTTGAAAGAAAAGTCCGCTGAGGCATTTTTTTCCAAAACAGGCCCGACTCATCTGCATTAAAGACTTGGTCAGGAACGTATGATTTAGCAGCAATAATTTCAGCAAATTTTTCAGGATATTCTTTGGCTGCATTAGTGTCAGCGGAAGCTTGTTCTCCTTTTAATTTTAGATTATGTAAGGAATTTCTTTGCTTAAATTTTTCAAACCATCCTTTACTTGCAGTGACTTATTTGAAGTTGATGATGTAGATGGTAGCTGATCATTAAGTTTTTCATGAATTTTTAAAGCTTTATTAGTAATGGCATTGGTATCAATTGGAATTCTCTTTTGAGTTTGATCTTCAATCCAGATCATGAGTGCCTTTTCCGTATTTTCAATTATAGTATCCCGTACGTATGAAGTTGTACTCAAACTTGTTTTAGTTCCAGCTGCAACACTTTTCCTGATTATGTCTTCTTTTTTCTTTATACTTCTAATTGTTGCTTCATGAATGGAAAAAATTTTAGAAACTGTTGGCACTCTGTCTCCTTTACGCAGTCTATCTAAAATCTGAATTTTAGTTTCCAATGATATAACTTTTCTTTTTGCTTGATCTTTAAAAATATTTTTCGGCATGGTTAAAAAATTATAAATGAATTAAGAATTATGCCACACAATTTTGAATAACTAACTTCACAAATATTTTAATTGTTCTGAATATGTACCACAACACACGCCTGTCTGTTTAACACTAACTGAATTGATTGTCTATACATTTTTGAGCTTCTTTTGTGTATGCATGCAATACATGGGAATTCCCTTTTTATATCTAATGGCGGTGGTAACATTCGTTAAATTTGAAAAATATTAAAAAGCTTTAATGTATGTTATTTTTTGATGAAATATTTAAAAATTATTATTTATTTTACGTGACATATTTTCTGAAAAAAAAAAAAAATTAATTTCTGATAAAATTTTGAAAAAACCGTGTAAATTGAGGTAATTTCTATATCCCTCGATTTGTACGAAATCCAAAAAAATCGTGTAAAAGTGAAATCGTGTAAAAAAAGTATCGTGTAAATCGGGGGATAGGTGTAATTCCCTTTAAACAATTGCTGTTACAATATGTGGGTTATTTTGTTTACTTTTTGTGACAAATTTATTGCAATGCAAAATTCTAATGTTAAAATGTAGTTTGATAAATGTGACCAATATATTATAATGAATAGTGTGACCAATACACTACACCTCCGTCCTCAAGATTGAATTCATGAATAAATGAAATGAATTAAATCTTAAAAGAAATGTGTTATAATATGAAATTAATAAGTGTGTACAATATAATGTCTAGTGATATGTAGGGATAGTATATACTATGTGTTATATAATAATGAAAATAAATTTAAAATTGTTAATAATTTTAATTTGCTTATATTTTATTGATATTGCTAAGTTTTATACAATTTAAGTATATTATTATGAAAAATTTTATTCTTATTATCTATTTTTAACAATGAATTTACTTCTAATCTTTTTATAATTTCATATGGTCCCTTATATGGACTTTGATTCTTTTTTCTAGATACTAGTTTTATTAATACTAAGTCTCCTACTTTAAAAGTGCTTACATTTGTGTTTCTGTCATATACTTCTTTTGATTTCTGTTTAGCTATTTCTATTAATCTTTTAGTATTTTCTAATGACTTTTTTAGTCTTAATTTTATCTCATTAGCATAGTTTTCTATGTCATAACATATACTATTGTTTTGTATTTTGTCTGTTGGTAATGCTGCTAGTTTACCGTAAATCAATTCGTAAGGTGAATAGTTGGTGTCAATATGTGGTGTCGTATTGTATGCGAATGTATAGTATGCTACCCACTTGTCCCATTCATAATCATTAACAAAATTTAACAAATATTCATTTAGTACACGATGATTACGTTCAATAGAACCTATTGATTGATGGTGATATGGTGCTGAAAATTTTTGATTAATATTTAATAAATTACAAACTTCTTGTAACAATTCGTTATTAAATTCAGTTCCTCTATCAGATTTTAAATTCTTAAAACATCCATTCTTTAAGATAAACTGTTCAACTAATGCTTTGGCAATACTTTTAGCATCTTTAGTTTCAATTGGGTGTGCTATTACATACTTTGTTAATTCGCACTGCATAGTTAGTATATATCTGTAGCCATTAGAAATTCTCAAGGGTCCAACAGTATCTATTTCTACTGTTTCAAAGCTAGTACTAGGATTCTCTGTTATAACCATCTCTTCCTTAATATGTTTAGTTTGCTTATTTCTCAAACACTTATCGCATTTATTAATATAATCTCTAACCATCTTTCTCATGTTTTTCCAAACGTAACATTGTTTCAATTTTAGAATTGTTTTTCTTATACCAAAATGTCCTGATAATGGTGAGTTGTGGAATTCTTCTATAATCTTCATTTGTGACTTTTTGTTCGTAATATGTTGCAAAGGTTTATATAATATTATGTTCAATTCTAACTTTCTATGTTTATTCGTTTTCAATAATTTCTGGTATACCTCATTATAAGTTTTACTCAAATATTCTTTTGATATGAGCTCAAAAATACTATCTTCGCAGGATAAAGCGAGATTTTTTATATTTTGCTTATGCATATAAATTATTAACTTCTCTAGTGACAAAACGTATTTTGCTAGATCTTCATTAACATTCATTACAAAGCTATTATTTTTATTTTCTATGGTACCATCCTTTGGTCCATCTTTCACATTTCTTATACCGGTTTTTATAATACTAAATTTCAATTCATGAATATTCTTTATATCTTGCAAGGATGTACATTCCCACATATGATTTTTATGTTGGCCTTGGGATATGTCATTCTTACTATTTATTTCCACATTTTCCGTATTTTCCTTTGCATTCTTTCCACGTGTTGTAACTAAAATTTTCGATGGTTTACTTTTGTCTTCTTCCATAGGTATCATATTCTTCAACATTTCAGAATCTAATTTGATTCTTGACAAAGCGTCTGCGTTCGTATTTATTTTTCCTTTTTTATAAACAATTTCAAAATTATAATCTGACAAATCTATTCGTATTCTAGTCAATTTAGATGATGGATTCTTGTGTGAAAAAAGTGAAATAAGTGGTCTGTGATCCGTCACCACAATAAATTTTCTACCAAATAAATATGGTTTAAAAAGTTCTATTCCCCAATGTATTGCAAGTAGTTCTTTTTCAATCACTGGTTTATTTAAATCATGTTTTCCTAAGGTTTTGCTTGCGTAAGAAATCGGCAAGTCTTCTCCTATATCTCCTTGCGATAGAACAGCTCCTAATGCAAAATTTGATGCGTCAGTAGTCAATATAAATGGTTGTTCAAAATCTGGATATATTAGTATTGGTGCGCTAATTAATTTTGTCTTTAATAAGTTAAAAGCTTGTTGACAATTTTCAGTCCATTCAAATTGCTTTCCTTTTTTAGTTTGATCGTTCAGACATTTTGTGATTTCAGCAAAATTTTGTATGAAACGTCTATAATAATTACAAAATGCTACAAATCTTTTAATATCGTCCTTGTCCTTTGGAATTGGATATTGTTCTATTGCTTTATTTTTTGAAGGGTCTGTCCGTATACCGTCTTTCGTTATTTGGTGTCCTAAATAAATTACTTCTGATTTGAGAAATACACATTTTGCTGCATTCAATTTTAGGTTGTATCTTGATAAACGTTCGAATACTTTCACTAAGTTTTCATTGTGATGTTTTAAACTACATCCAAATACAATTATATCGTCAACGTATAAAAATGCTTTGGAATCTAAGCCACTGAGTGCTATTGTTAGCATTCTTTGGAAACTATTTGAAGAAATTTTCAATCCAAATGGTAATGTTTTGAATTGATAATGTCCATTGTTAGTTGAAAATGCAGTCAATTGTCTTGAGTCCTCATCTAACTTTATCTGATGAAATGAGCTAGTCATGTCTAAAGTTGAAAAATATTATGCTCTTCCAAGACGATCTAAAACATCTTCTAATCTTGTTAATGGAAATTTATCATTAACTATCTTTTTGTTGAGTTGTCGGAAATCTACAACTAATCTCCATTTTGCTTTTCCATTTTCGCTCTTTTTTGGCACTATTAGTAGTGGCGAATTGTATGCACTATTAGATGGTTCGATGATATCTTCATCCAATAATTTTTGTACTTGGTTATTAATCTCATCGTGTTGTGTATGTGGTAATCTATAATTCTTTATGTATACTGTTGTATTGTCTGAAACCTTTAAATTCTGTATATAAAAATTATTAGAAGTCAGTGTCTCTCCTTCTAAATGAAAAATATCCTGATATTCCTTAAAGATCTGTATTAGTTCTGTTTTTGATTTTTCGTCCTTTACGTCAAATTTCAAAATATTAAGCAATTTTCTAAATCTGTCTTCATTGAAGTCTTTTTCCCTCGTGTGCGGTCTTTGTAATACAATATAATTTCGTAAGGGTTCTATTTCCAGATTAATGTCCTTTAGTACTACATCGCTATCTGTTGTATTTAATATCTTGACATGGTGATTTCCGTTTCCTGGTACTATTGTGTTGCTAATAATGCTATCTTCACATATATCTAAGTTAATAGGATGAATACTCTCCGATCGTCTCTCTACCTTTATGCAGTAATTTTTATTTATCCATGATTTCATAGGTATGGTAATCTCTTCATTCCCTAAAGCAAGTGTTAAGGTAAATGTTTCATAATCAATCTTACACAAGAATTTTGAAAAGAAATCCCTTCCCAAAATTCCATCTGTTGGTATTGGAAAATCTTTGTCAATTATATGAAAGTTATGTTTTTCTTTGAAATTATTTATGGTGAATTTTAATTCTGATGTTCCAATTGATTTAATTTTTTCTGTAGTGATACCTGTAAAACTAGTCGATCTTTCCTTGTTTATGTCTATAGAATCTTCATTTAATTTGTTAATTTTACACAAAGAGATGTCTGCTCCTGTGTCTATCAGAAAAGTAAGTTTTGAATTCTTGCCTAAATCTAAAGTTATGAAATTGGTCATGTCATTTGATATCTGGAAAACATTATTTAATCTTATTATTGGTTCTCCGGATAGCGGGTTTGTACAGTTTCTTGACTCACATCCGGAGCCTGATAGTTTTCCTGTATACAGTGTATATTTCTTCGGTTATTTTGAAAATTATTACTGTTCTTATTATTGTTATTTCGATTATTTCTGTTATTATATCTATATGATCCATTGCTGTTGTTTCTATTATGATACGTATTTGGTCCATTTCTGGCGTCTGTGTAATTATTATGCCTATAATTGTTATTATTGTATGGTGGTCTATGATTACCATTATTGTTCCTTTTTGACCAATTGTTGTTATTTCGGTTTCTGTTGTTATAGTTAAAATTATTTGTTCTGTTACTATAATTGTTATTTGAATTTCTTAAATTATTTCTCCTATTATTCGCATTATTGTTAGAGAAATAAAGAACTTGTTCGGAGTTATTCGAGAATTCTTTTTCTAATTCTAAAGCCAATTGTAGTGCTTCATTGAGTTCTTTTGGTCGTGAGGCAAAAACTGTTGGTTTCAGTTCTCCTTTTAGACCATTTTTAAATACATTTAAGGCATGATTGTCATTTAGTTGTTTAATAGTTGTAGCCTGTAATTGATTGCAATTTTCTATGTCCTTAATTTGTAAATCGTTTAGTTCTGTTATTAACTCTAAGAGTTTTTCATGGTATGTGTTTACATTCATACTTTTTTGTGAAAAAGTGCTGAGAGTAGCCTGTACTTGAGCAACGGTTATCTTCGATTTATATCTGTTGGATAGACGGCTTTTTAATTCATCAAATGTCGTTGGTGCAGATATACCCAACGATGTTCTTACCAAGTTTGATAACTTTACGTTATAAACAAAAGTTATTAGGATTTGCTTTTGAGATGTCTCTAAAGTACTGTTGATCAGTTCTACTATAGTGAGGAAAGAGTTTAATTCTTTGTAATTTCCATTGAACACTGGAATAATTTTTACAGCGGTTTCCAAACTAAAAGTTGCCATATTTGTTAAATTTTGGTTTTTAGAAGTTAGGGCTTGTTCAAAAAGTATTTTTGCTTTATTGTAAAATCTATTAAATTTTTCTATGTCTTCCTGAACGTTTTCTGTCTCTAATTTTGTATCAGTTAATTTTAAAAATTCTTCTTTTAACAATTCTAGTTCTTCTAATTTACATAGTAAAGTCGCTTCATTGTATCCCCTAGCTCCTGCTTTTTTAAAGTTTTTAAGTAATGTTTCTAATCTATTTATAATTGCTTCCATTAGCAATATGCAAAAAAAAAATTTTCCTATTATATAACTATATACAATTATCATATAAATTATAAACTTTTTATTTTTATTTTATTTTAAACTTGTACTACAGCTTTCTTTTGTACATATTGCTTAAAATATTTATTCAATTTATATACTAGTATTGCTAAAGCCACCATGCAAAAGATGAAAAGGGCGTCTACTGTTATGGTCGTCCCGAAGTTCATTTTCTGCTCGTTATTGTTGTTGATGTTTATCACCTCCTCTTGTTTGGATTTTTGGTTTCCCATTTAGCTCTTTGATTTTCATATACAGTTGCCTCTTTTGCTCTCCACTCGTTATTCCCATCAACCGCAATATTTCTTGTTTTTGTTTCTTTATTTGTTGGGTTTTTCCCCCTCTTTTTGTTTTTTTTTTTCTGCTGTATGGGAACCTCTGGTTTTTGTGTCCTCCTTCTATATTCCTCAAGTGTTATGGGCTTTGGACCGGCGTTTTTTGGTGTTGGAATATATTCTGGATAGTTCTCAGTACTTCCTTCTGGCACGTACTTCTCGCTTATGTATTTTGAAATGATAAGCTCTATCTCTTCTTTAGTTGGACTATCTTCCAGCGACATTCAGAATTAATACTGTTAACGTCCTTCAAATGTCCTTTAAGTGATAGGACAACTAGGCAGTTTTAGGATATTATTTAGGATATCAATTAAATTTTATTTGGCAGGATTAAAATTTTTTTTTTTTTTTTTTGGGTCCGTTTGGGCAGGATCGCCATATAATGTTTAAAATATTTATTATTGAAATGATCAAAACCTTGCTAAGTATTTTATGATGCTGCGCTTAGCCACAGCACGTTTTAATTCTTCTGAGCACTGTTGAGGGTGCTTGGCTAGAATAGTGAGAATACTTTGTTTGTCAAAATTATTCTGAATCTTTATTTAATTTACTTACACCTATTTATACAAAATTTCTTAATTCTACTTCTTTTAATAATCATGTGCTTGTGTATTGTTATTGATCTTACATCAGCATTTATTTACAATGTTTCATTTATGGGTCAATCGTAATATAATTCCCTTTAAACAATTGCTGTTACAATATGCGGGTTATTTTAATAATTATGTGCTTGTGTATTGTTATTGATCTTACATCAGCATTTATTTACAATGTTTCATTTATGGGTCAATCGTAATATAATTCCCTTTAAACAATTGCTGTTACAATATGTGGGTTATTTTGTTTAATTTTTGTGACAAATTTATTGCAATGCAAAATTCTAATGTTAAAATGTAGTTTGATAAATGTGACCAATATATTATAATGAATAGTGTGACCAATACACTACATATTACAAAGTCAATATTAAATAGTTTATAATACAATATTGCTTAATCGATGTTCTATATTATTTTATAAAGAATTACAATTTTGCTTATTGCTAGATTTTTATACTCTTGCTTAAAGCGAGAGTTTATTGTTCCACCTAAATTCTTTGGAATATTATTTTTAAGAGTTTATTGTGCCACTTAAGATTATAAACATTTTTATATTTGGTAATTAAAGTTCAATACATTTTATTAAGAATTACAATTTTGCTTATAACTAGAGTTTCATACTCTTGCTTTAATCGTAACATTGATTTGAGCGAGAGTTTATTGTTCCACTTAAAATTCAAAGAAATATTATTTTTAAAAATTTACACAATAGTTTATTGTTCCACTTAAGATTATTAACATTGGATATAAGAGTTCAATAAAAGTTTTTTGTAATAATTAAAATTTCTAGGAAATAGCATTTTACATTCATGTACTGGGGATATTCGATTTGACGATACAAAATTAAAAAACCAAAAGTATGTATACATGTTCGTATGTCTGTTTGCGTTTGTTTAGAAACAAACTTCACACAGCCATACATATGAAAGAAATGTAAATATTATAATATGAATGTTCTTGCGGATATAACTTCTAATCTTTGGATTCTTTCTTCGTAATAAGCTGCAGTTTTCCTTGGCGCTGGGTCCTTTTTGTAGTTTCTGATAATGGCCTCTATAAGCTCTTCTGCAGCTCTTTGGGAATTGGTCAACTGGTCCATCGATTCCATCCCTGCCGTAATCACGTCGGGGTCACCAGAATGTATTGATTCAGCTCGTCTGCTGATCGTTGTGCTCTAACGCAAGCACTTCAACTTGGTTATTTCACTTAAATGAATAGTTTATCTGACTCAAGCACTTTAACCTAGTCAGGATATTGGGTTGTGTCAAGGCAGAAACACCAAGACAGCAGGTGGTATAACGCAAGCACTTGGAACTTGGTTATAGCGAGGAGAAAATAACAACCGTTTCTTTTGATTGAATTACTGATTCTACTTTTATTGGTATTACATTAAAGTCTTAAATACAATTTTTTTTGCTGATTAATACTAAATACTAATTAATACTAAATAATAATAATAATAATAAAAATATCAGAGAATTTGTTGGTAAGCAATTACATTTGGTGTGAGTCTTTTGTTTTGCGTCAGTTCAATGCACCGCGGCGCGTGTGCCATAACTTCAGCAGAAACGTGAGATACCCAGGCAATGCTATCTCCATCTCTTGCATAGTGTGCATTCCCCAATATATTATATCGCAAATCCGACAGATTAGAGTCTGTCCCTATTTTCATTTCACTCAACCAGTTCAACATGGCTCCGGCGCCGTATGCCGCCGTACCCCACATCACATTCACTCCAGGCACCATGTATAACACTGAGCCTAGAGCATTCAAACAGGATCCTCCGATTTTAAACCAGTCGGTGTCATGTCCATCTTCTATAGCGTTGAATACCTGTGCAAACGCGCGATTGGTCTGCTCGTTGAATTCCATCGATATTCCGAGGCCCTCACGTAATGATTGCATCAATCCACTAAACTTTTCGCCATCTAGCATTTGTCTCGCCTGTCCAGTATAGATATTTCTCTCGTTTCTAAATAACCCTTGCAACATTTGCATCTCGCTGGAATTAAAAGGGTTAGTCGGGGGGACTGGCCCCGTCGTCATTCGTGATCGGATAATCGTTCTTAATCGCTGGGATCGTATCTGATCTTAGCAAAAGGTGATACAAAATAAAATTCAATGAACGGCATGTAACATTAAGCGGTAGTTCAAAGTTGTTATTTAAATTAAATTTTGAAGAAAACAAAATTGTAATTTAATGACAAATTTTTTGTTGTTTGTTGTTTTATAAATTTCACATTAAAATATAAGTTAAAATAAAAATGCATGAGCAGCGATTTAAGGTTGTCGTCACAATTAATGAATTTAGTGCAGGCATGTATGTACGTAAGTATGTATGCATTATTATACAAACATACTTACTTGCACACGAAGTTAACTGTGAAGGCTTGAACGGGGTTAAATAAATATTATTATTTTTATTAAGTCCTCCTTAAATTTAATAATTCAATACGAAAATCACTACTAACGATTGAAGGAGTGCGGCTTCGGATCGCAAATTCACGTAATAAAAGGTTCGGGTGTCCTCGGCTGGCACACAGATTCGGATGATAATCCGTGCGGATGACAACGTGCTCGGATGATGATGATTCGGGCTCCACAGGTTCGGATGATAATACGTTCGGATGATAACACGTACGTCCGTATAAAGTTGATTCGGCAGTTCGGATAATAACAGGATCGGGTGTGCTGAATCGATGCGCAGCTTCGGATAATAACAGGTTCGAGTGTGCTGGATCGATACGCAGGTTCGGGTAAAAATACGTACAATGTTACTTAAAATTATGCTCTACAATAATACAATAGTTGCTTGAACAGCCAGCCGAAGCTGCTGTGAGAACAGTCAATCGAAGTCGCTGTGAGAACAGTCGGTCGAAACCGCTGTGAAAACAGTCAACCGAAGTTGCTGTGAGAACAGTCGACCGAAGTAGCTGTGAGAACAGTCAGTCGAAACCGTTGTGTAAATTTTGGCAGTTTCTGACAAGTAGTCAGAAAACTATCAACTGGCTCTATCAGAGTAAGCCAGTCGGCTTTCCGATTATATAAATATAATCTCCAAGACTTACTGGAAACTTGCGAGTGAAAGTCCCATAGGAATCGCAATCTCTCTTCTTTGTGGTCAATTGACAGAAGGCTCGATCTTTCCCTAAACCCGCGCTGTAGTGAAAAAGGACCTTCCACGTTGAAATTACTGTTAATTGTGGGAAGCCAATAAACGGGCAGTTCTCCAGCCACTGTAAAGCATGTGTCAGGTGTATCAGCATGCCTCTTCCTCCTGAATGCGGAATAATACGCGTTATTTGAAGCTGATGCGGAGAAGGCGAACAGGGATCGAAGTGTTGCGGGCTCGTCCTATAGTATAGCGAGGGACGAGCCCACCACTTTATTATTAACTCGCTCTTTGAAAATAAGAGCTGCGCTAATATCCCGACATTTAAAGTCAAGTCTTGTAATCCTTATTGATGACATAGAGCCAAGTACTCCAGGAGTAAGTGTCATCACATATGCACTATGGCATAACATTCCTGGTATATCATCAGAATTATAAAATTCGCACTCCAAGCATTTCCAAATGCCGTCGGGATGCAAGCGCTGTAGCAGAGGCGGTAGCCGAGCAGGTTCTTATTGACTACATCATTAGTTGGAAACCAGCCGGCTGGAAAGGGGTTCCTATCTAAATTACGGACCTGAGGAGTAACTTGCCCAGTTCTAATAATATACTTCGAGGAAACGTAAGGACTAATGTAGCCCTCATATACATTTTGATTCTCCGCTTAAATACTTTACTGTAATCGGGATAGGCTAATAAAACATCTTCGAAGCAAGTATTTGCTTTAACTTTTGAAAGGCTAATAGAGCATTCTCATCAAGATTTATTTTAATATTTTTGGAATTTTTAGCGGAAGTTTGTCCATTTTCCCTTTTAAGATACTTTGTCAAGGGCTTAGCTATTCTCGCGTAATCTCTCACAAATCTTTTGTAATAAGCAGAGAGTCCTAAGAAAGATCTTAGACTCTGGAGTTTCGAATTTAAGAATAGCTCTCAACTTTTCAGGACAGGTTCGAATACCGTCAGTTATCACTATGAAACCTAAAAACCCTACTTCAGTCTTGAAGAACTTCGATTTTGTAGGTGAAATTTTCATCCCCGCCTTCGCAAGCTTTTGCATTATAGTATTTATATGTTTCCCACTTTTGAGCGTAAAATGTCGTCGATAGCTCTCTGAAAAATGCTCGGCGCATTTTTTAAGCCGAATGGCAATCTACAAAATTCATACTTGCCATTGTTTACGCTAAATGCCGTCTTTTGCCTGTCCTTTTCGTCAAGCATAATTTGATGAAAACCGGCCTTAAGGCCCTAAGTAGAGAAGTACTTGGATTTTTCCAAATTTGCCAATATGACCGCTATATCTGGCGTTGGGTATGTATCGCTTATTGTTCTCTCATTTAATTTTCTAAAGTCAATTACCATTCTGTGGTTTGGACTGCCATTTTCGTCAAAGCCTTTTTTCCTACGACATGAACTGGGGAATTGTATGGTGAAGTTGATTTCCTTATTATCCCGTCTTGTAACAGTGACTCTATTTCGTTATTAATAAATTATGACATTGAAACTGGGTATGGGTATGACCTAGTATAAATTGGTTCATCCGTATTAGTTTGAATTCTAGCTACTACAGTGGTATTGAATGGTAATGATCTATTTGGGTCCGCAAATTAATTTTTATTTGATGTCATAATTTCCTCAAAATCCTTCCGGATATGCGTTGGTGCCCCTTCCGGGTCTACACTAATATATAACCTCACTTTACGAACTTCTTTCCAATTCCTGGTAGAAGGACCAAATGTTACCGAGGTGATGCAATTGCTGGTTCCTCTTCTACAGATAATGAATAACATAAAATGCGTGTTGCTTATTTTATAAAGCTCTTCTTCAACAGATAATGAATAGCAAAAAATGTGTGTTCCTCATTTGATAAAGTTCTTCTGAACTACTTTTATTTAATAAAATAACACCAAAAACAAGAAGTTGTCTCTATCAAAGAAACGATTGCAGTGATTAAAATTTTTTTTGTTTTTTTGTTTGTTTTATCAACGATTTGCTCTACATCTGAGTCAGCAAAAAAAAAACCGACACCGATTGTGCAATTGGCCGCTGATATCAAACACAAAGTGAATTCTTCGCAAAGGTGTTCCCACATGCCAATGTCTGGAACAGACAGAACTATTACTGCGGTTTGCGTCGAATACATTATGGCTAAGTCAAACGAAGGCCTTCCGAAATGTAGGCACTCTCCAATGATTTCTTTAGATTCTCTCTATCGATGCAATTGGGGTTAGCGGTGTTATAATTTTGCTTAATGTTCTTTTTCCTTGCTTATAGAAACTCTACCGATTCTTTTAAGTTTTGTAATAATAATATTAGCTTAGTCAGCTTAGTCTTAACATAGGTTATGGCTATTTACTCATAGGAGCCCCTAATCGATTCTAATAATTAAAGTAATTTATAAAGGGTCGAAGTATTTTTAAGGAAAATTTATATTAAATTATTTTTTATTTTTATTCATTTATAAATAAATAAAAGTTGTAATTTTAACAAAAGTTAGAACACTTGGTGAAAAATCCAAAATCCATCAAAAACCACTTAATAAAAATACAACCTTGCAAGTAGTAACTTATTATGTAAACTGATGATCCAGTATTTTTCATCATAACAGTTACGTTTAACATAAAAAAACTTAAAAGTAAAGGTTTTAGTATTAGTTTTAGGTATTATAAAACTCATTTATTATTATTTATTATTATTATTATCATTATTATTATTTATTATTATTATCAACCAACTATGGCTCAACATTCCGCCCCAAATAACCTGAGTCTTTGGATATCTGGTCGTGGAGCAAATTTGCATATTGGGCGTTTAAAACGCCGTTTTTGGTCTTGACCTCCGCCACCCTGACCTCACCGTCGGTTCCTTCGTGGATGTTGACGACTCTCCCGGTCAGTCAGTGCTGTGGCGGGCAATTGTCTTCGTGGATTATCACCACTTGACCGACCTTGAGACGGCGTCTCCTCGCCCCACTTGCATTTGCCCTGAAGTCTCAGGATATAGTCGCGAGGCCAAGCCTGCCAGAATGTCTGCTTGAGATCGCAAAACAGACGCCATCGCTTCCATAACTTTGCCTCTTTGCATGTCACGTCTTCTGCGGATTCTGGCGGCAACGAATGCAGACTCTTACTTATCAGTAGGTGCCCTTGAGTTAGCGCTTCTCCGCATTTGTGGTCTAGTAAAGCGGTGCGATGGGTCGATTGTTGAGCGCTACCTCTTCTTCCAGCACTGTGTCCATATCTTCTTGAGTGAGCGATGCGTTGCCCACGGCCCGCAGAAGTAGGAACTTCAACTGATTCACGGCTGCTTCCCACAGTCTTCCGAAGTGTGGCGCCCGATGTGGTATGAAGCTGAACCTCACCCCGGACTCCGCTGCGTATGACGCGACAGCCTGTTGCTGCCATTTGGAGAATTTTTTATTTATTAAAGCCCGGACTTCATTGAGTTTACTTTGAACCCGTTTATTTTTTTTTTTTTCGTCAGAAATTGGTGTTTATCATGCACGATATTTTCCGTTTGCTGAATACCTTTTGACAACATATCGTCCAATGTATTAATAATTTTGAATATGGTGGCGCTCTATATTATTTTTATCAAATTGTTCATTGTTGCCTCCGATGCCTGCTCCCTAGTAAAACCTGCGCTGCTTGCTTGCACCTTTCGTTTTGTTTTTGAATATCGTCATCTGCCTCTCTATACCTTTTACTCATAGTTTTGTATGGTTTTTGTTCAAAGTACGGATGATATTCCTTTGCCTCCGAGTCACTTCATATGCGATTGCCTATTTTTTCAAAGTTCTTCCACAATTCTTCGAGCTCCTTAGGCTGATAAATTGGAGACATATATTTCTATATAAATGAAAAAATATTTATCATAAAACGTTATTGCAAAAAAAAAAAAAAACTTAACAGGAAGCAAAATTGCTGCAAGCCAAAAAAAATTGTAAATATGTATGTTGTAACCAATAAATAAAACAAGTAAAAATGTTGTTTATTTTTGGTTTAAGAATATTTTTGAATCTTTATTTTTAGCAAGTTAGCAGGAGCTGCTTTAAGGCTTGCTCTAAATTTCAGATTGATTTGTTTTTTAAAATTAGTTCAGCTTATATACTACTTATGAGTAGATTCTAGATTTTATTTTCACATGTTTTCATTAATACTGTGGGAATATTTTTAAGAATTTAAATGTAATTAGATTTCCCTTAAAATTATTTATTATTTCCCACAGCGGCGAGTATTTTGGTGTAACCTAATATGCATGGCTAATTTAAATAAAATAGTCTTTAAGTGTGTCACACACACACGGCAATAACATCATTGTCACTTCAAGAGGTGTAAAGGCGGCAGTGTTTTTAAAACAATTCACATGCGTTTGCCAGCCTTCGTTGATAAGTTTTTAAGTGACACATGATACTCTTTTATCTATTTAATGAATGCCTTTAAAATAATTAAATCTTTCATGTTGATGTGGTTTAAAAGAATTAAATCATATTATGCTACAATGTATGTATATATGTATTCCTAAATCGAAATATGTTATTTAAAAATGTCTTTATGTATCAATTAATTTTTGTATGTATATATCTATGTATACATCGGTACATGCATACATAAAAACCATTGTACCAATACACATACAAAGCTATTTAAATATTTTGTAATGTTGAAGATATATTTTTCTTTATTTGGGCTAACCAACACGTAAATTTTTTAAAGAATTTGAAATAGTTCATTGTTGGAACACTTTTATGTAAGCAAAAAAAAGAAACATACATACATATTAATGTGTACTTTCATATAAAGATAATTCAGATTTATTTTGTATTAAATACCGTCAACTGTGTAAAGAGGTTGGTTTTAAAAACTGCAATTATTTGATGCATAGTGGCATAGTGTGCCACTGATACAACAATTGCAGCTTTCTCTTTTCTGTAAGAATAAAATAATAAAAGCAAACTGTAAACATTTTTGTAGGACTACAGTCAGCACTTTTGTTGAATACATTTTGTGCTTGTTGCCCACCTTTTATTTTTTCTAGAATTTTTTTAAATATATGCAGCAGTGACACCCGGAAGATTATTTTCATAAAATCGAATGTTCTCATTTGCGTACTTACCGGTAGCGCTGTGCGAAATTCTGCAGTTTTACTTGGATGTCCCGTGGACTAAATAAATATCCATTTTGATTTATTTCATCTTACATTGCGGCATAGATGTGGAAATTTTACCTTTGTCCAGGGACCATCCATTTTGCTGAGCCACATATATAAAAGGGCTGCTTCGGTCACGTCATTCCACAAGAATCTCTTTCTTCTTGCTTTTACACACGTTACTGCAAAAAAGAAATCGTATTATTAATTTATTTTTAATTATTTTACAAATTTTATATGAAGAGCTTACTTTCGACTTGACTCGCCATGTTTTGTTTGCATTTGCTTACATTCGAATTGTCAAGCTTCAAAGGAGATTTAGTTAAAAAATTATCATTAAAGCGCAACCACACCGCCAATTAGAACTGTAAAATTTAATTCAAGCAATTATAATATTTTATTTAAATTCAATGATAATAATTCTACAAATATTCTTACTTAATTTCACATCACACAATTTGTTAGGATGACTCGACGATTACGACGCGTAGCTAAGACTGACAAACTTCTAGCACTTCTTCGCTGCTAACCTGGCTTATTGTTTTCAGTCACGTTGTTTCGGCATGTACAAATGCCAATGCAGCAACACGCGCGAATGTGCAGACGCTGATCCAGCAAAATTGGTTTCTCATGAAATTTTCGCAAGTAGGCAATTATTGAATTTGGCTGGCTTGTAAAAAATTAAATTGCTGACTAAGTTTGACTTATTAAAATGTTGTGTTGGCAGGTTGAAAGGCAGGATTTTAATATGGGGCAGGTTTAGCTTTCTAGTTAATCTATGCCACAAAACTCCGATGCAAATACCCATCGCTACGAGCGTGCCAATGTCTACGTTGTGCAAACTGATGTTATGTACCTGATCAATGTCTACTAGTAGGTTTTCGTTAGCCACGCTTGTCAGAACAGGCGGAAGTGGTTGTAATCTGAAGACAGACGTGCTAAAGCAGCTTTCGGTGTTGATCAACACACTTTCGTTAGATAACTGTATCAAGTATGTGCCATTCAGTGTCTCCGTATGGCTTCGTGTTCCTATGGTGCCATCAAAGTTTGTTGGAAATATGCTTTATTCATTCTGTAGTTACAGTTCGCGTTTCCACCCTTAAGCAAACGAGGTATGTAGGTGTTTTCAGCTAATTGAGTTAGCGATGATTTCTGACAGACTGTTACATCATTTATATTCAGACAGGGGCTTTTAATACCGGAGGTTTCGTTCTGGCTTATTAGAACTTCGCTGTAAGGTAGTTCGATTTGTCGACCCCCTCTAATGGTTGCTCTGGCAATGAGCCGGTGGTAAGACCTCTGTTTCAATTTCAGGATAGATAAACGTACAAAAGTAGGAAGCCGTTGGTATGTACAGAGGGGTTTTCATATTCAGTTGCTTCTACTGCGTTGGCGTAAGGCAACGTCTCCATTTCATTGTTCAAGTTCGTGTTGATAGTCCCACTTTTCGCCAGTTGGCATGCTCTAACTACTTCATTTATAGCATTCTTCAGGACAAGAACTTGATTCATAGTATCCTGCCCCATTCGCTCGGCTTCCTTCCCATTGCTAATCTCATTCATCTTATTAACAAGCCCATTGGTTTTCTGAACGACTTCATTTTAGTCTTTCCTGCACTTGGGTCAGATGATAACTAATAATTTCCTTCGTTTTGCCGTGTGGTATGAATTTTTGGACCAGCGTCGTTACAAATTCGGCTATGGCTAAATATTCGTCTGGGTTTATAACATGAACCAGCTTAAGATTTCCGTTGATGGTCCAAGCGTTTCCAACTCGTATCGTGACTACAGGAACGTCGTAGCAGTAAATTTGTTCCGCTTGTAGACTGTTGATTCCCAAACAAATAATAGTAAGTATGTGCATTATACAAATCATTTTTCTGAAAATATACTTGGTTTAAATTGTGTTAACGATTAATGTAAGTCGGGCAAAGCCACTTTCCCCTCTTTTCTTATAATATTACCTTACGTGTTTTACTTGGTTCAACTGTAAAAAATAAAATTGTATTTATATATATGAGGTCAACATTCTAATTGTTTCCTTTTTCTTTAGGCTTAATTTGTTGCCGCATTATCCTTATTACTAATATATTTTATATATTACATATTTATTTATTTTTTGAAGTCTCGTGAAAAGAAATAGGAAAAAATGTTAAGTTTGTTTCAAATTTTTTATATTGGCTTTATGAATCCTTTTACCAGTGGTCGTGAGTAGTATGAATAAGGGGTTTCTAGATACACATTTTCATATGAAAAATGTGCATACCTTAACCCTTTAACGGTCGATGGGGTTAAATTCGACCCCATTATATTTTGTGTTATGAGGCGGCAGCGTGTTCGGTTTTGCTTAAAGTGAAGTCGTGGTGGATGTTATTTTTGTTGAAGTGAAGTCGTAACATTTAATGTGTTCGTTAGAGGGTTAATACAATATGAATTACATTAGGGCGGTTTACGAAAGTCTGTGATTTTTTTGCTAGTATTTAATAAATAAAATTCATTTACTGCGGTATATATTAATATCCCTAATACTACTCGTATTTGTTATCAGTATAAAATGTTAACCTAATACTACTCGTATTTGTTATCAGTATAAAATGTTAACCACATTATTTTAAAGCAAAACATTTATTTATTTTTAGTGTTAATCATATACCAACATACTTATAAAACATATGTATGTTAGAAACAATTCTATATTTTTGTAGACTAAATAATTTACAATTACACATAACACTCGAATCAGCCGTAATTTGTTTCAATTTAAAACAATTTTCAAAATGAACACCATGAACTGATAAATCTACTAACTCCAAATCTTCATATAAAGGTATGATTTCTAGGAAATTTTCCATATATCTGATGAGATCTCCCGGAATATATCCTCTATAATAGTTTAGAAAATTTTCCACTTCAACTCTCATGGTCTGATGATTATACAAAGAATCAACCAAAGTTTCATTTTCAGTTCCTATTCGATTCATTGTACATAATATTGCTATTCAACTCAAGTATTTATAATAAACTAATACATTACAATCAAGTGTAGGAGTAATTATAATGTTTTTACTATCTAACAAAAAAAAATAAAATAATATTTTTATTAATTTGTTTTTAAATTTGATGTATTAGAAGGAAATATTAATAATAGTTAATTTTTTAATTTTAATAATATTCGATTAAAAAATTCAACAAATAATTTCGGCTTCCGTTTTATCAGTGTCGTCGATGACATTTAAGATTCACATTGTTTCTTTAGTGTATCTTGAGCTAGAACGATAACAAAAAAATAATATTTAAATTTAATAATAATAAAATAAATAAAAAAACTATTTACCAAAAATTACCTGTTGCAGCTGCATGTATATTCAGCTCGTAATATTCATTGCTGCTGCTACCTTTGCTACCTTTTCTATCTTTAGTAAGATAGTAGGTATTGCGCTGGAATTCTTCTATACTATCATCGTCTAGAGTTTCGTTGAATATACCAGGTAGGTATATGTATTTGGTGTTTTCCATCAAACAACGTACTTTTTTCCCATAAGGCGTCTGGACACGCTCCATTTTTGTAATTTTATATTTATATTCAAAAAGCATCTCCTTTATGGGGAGAATGCTTTTTGTTTGGTTTTTTTTTGAAAATTGATTTTAGGTGTGCTTCCATTTCTGTACTTAACTTGAATAGTAATTAAAGAAAAACTAGGCTTTTTATATAAAATTATGAGAAGTAATTTTATAGCTTATCATTCTTTTCAATAAAATTTTAAAACAATGTTTCTGATGCGGTTTGTCCGTTGTTTATAAAGTTTCTATTTAATTAAAAAGTGTGAGAAAATTTTAAAAAGTTTCTGTTGCGGTTTTTTCGTTTTTCTTTTTATAAAGTTTCTATTTAATCAAATGTGAAAGAAATTTTAATGAATGCAGTGTTTTGTTGATATATATATATATATGATTTTAATTTTAAAAGGTTTCTGTTTAAAATGTTTCTTTTATTTCATCATGATCATCGTCATCTTCTTCTTCTTCAGTACTGTCATGCAAGTTGTTGTAGAATACATATTGCTTCTTCTTTTTAATGATTAGAGTATATAATCCATTCACTTCTTTAACTTTCTTTAAAATGTGTGGATTTGCGTTTAGATAATCCATCTGATTTTTAGTAATAATCAGAAATCGTTTAGGTAAATAAATATGATATTCTTTATTTACAAGACATCTTATACTTCCACCATATTTTGTATCTACTCGTTCTATCTTGTTAATTTCATATGCAGTATTTTCTTCCATATCCTTTAAAGGTAAGTATATAATATTAGGATTTTGAAACAATTTTCTTAAACTTGCTCTCATTATTTTCTTTTAACTTTTCACCGTAAAACGAATTTTCAAACTGATTCTTTATATTCAATAATTGATACTATAAGGTGTTTTTAGATATCTTAATAACTTCTTATCAATTGCGGTTAAGCATAAATATTAAAAAAGTATACGTATGTATGTATGTAATAATATATATATATAAACAGCTGGTGTTTTAATCTTATTGTATCCAAGTTTGTGTTATATATATACGTTATTTATAATGAGAGATTTAGTTGAATTAAAAAACTTTGTTAAATATGTATTGGGGTCAATTTTTAAAAACTGGTGATAAATATTGTACTTGTCATGCAAAGTGGAAAACTTTTCAAATAATAAATGCAGTAGTTTTGGATATTATAATGCAGGTGTTCCTAACCGCAGAACGAGGGACAAGAACTCAAATTTTTTCTCTTAATAGAGGACAAGAAATGTCAACAAATATTCCAATATTTCATTTTAGTCACAATCAACATATAAAAATTGAGGTTATCGGTGGTATGATATCACTAGTTGGAACAGTCTATGAGGGTGGTTTTAAAGATATAAATGTACACTCATACAAACCATCGTGCGTTTATAGTGAAATAGAGGCTATTGTTTTCAGAGATACAAATAAACTATATAATAGTAAGACTGATATCCACTCATTGAATAAAAATCAACAAAAACCTCTTCTCCTTCAAAAAATAGTTAATGATAGTAAAGTTAAGAAAGGTGGTAGTAACGTTGATGGCGACTCAGTTGATAAATCATTTGAATACGACGATTATTAAATTAGTATATAAATATGAGAAACAATTCTTATCATCTCATTTAAAAATATATCACTAACTTAAGAACACGTCTATTAAAAAGAAAAACTAAAATGAAAAATATTTTTATCATATTTTTTTCATATATCTATATCATACGTGTTTTCAGCTACAATACCTATTAATTTGAGTGAAAATGAACTTAAAAATACAGAATTTGCTATAAAATTACCGAATAATGATACTGTGAGCATACAACTAAATTTCAAACTTTTAAAGTATAGTAATGATTTAAATAAAAACATCGAGTTAACAACAAAAGCAGAAAATAAATCAAACGAAGAACTAGAAGACTCCCCACCGCCTATAAGTCAACCTTTTACTGTTGAACAAGCTATTGAAACATTTAGGCAAGATTTAGTAAAAAAAGAAAAAAATATTGCAGGAATAATTGAAAGTTCGGCTCCATTTTATAGACATTTTCAACTTCAATACAAAGATAATATAAAATTGAGAATCCGTTGTACATATGACAGCAATTACTTAAAACGTCGATTAAATATTTTATGCTTTGAATACCGTCAAGTTGAATACGAGAGAATTTTAGGTAATGGTGAAATTGAGGTGGCTTCTGAGGATGATACAACGTACCGATCCGATGTTACATTAATCAACATTCAAGATTATACACATGATTTGGATATGGAAATAATATAAATTAGCTGATATGATGAAATACGTTTACTATTAGTTAGTTATTATACACTTTGATGTTAATGTGATAGGAGGTTTTATTAAAAAATGAATAACGAGGTTTATTCGAAAATTTTACATAAATTCATGAAGGAAGAAAAGCTTTTGTGTTATGATCATGAGATTATTTTGAAAAAAATAAAAGCTCAATTCGATGAATATGCATTTTATAAGAAAAGTAAATCAAAATTTGGATATCATTATAACAATTGTGTGTGGTCCAACGATGAAACAACTTGTGGACCTGATACCTGTAAATGTTCCCTTATCGATAACAGTTGGGATCAAGCATTATATATAATGAATTTTTATTATAATTTAAAAGCATAGACTTTATCAACAGTTCTACAGTCATCGTTGTCACTTAATTAGTACTAAACAATGTCGGAGGAGAGAATTTTAGTTGTAGACGTACAAGGTTTTTATCTCAACAATAAATTCATTGTAAAAGAACTGAGTATTTCAATTGACGACTCACAAGTTCAAACATTTATTATTAAACCACCTTTTCCATATTCATCGTTGACAACAAAAGAAAAAGCTTTAATTGACTGGCTTTATAATCATCATCATGGATTAAAATGGAAAGATGGTGATTCAACCTTATCAAATATTAGAACTATTATATTACACAATTTTATTTATTATGTTAAGGGATTAGAAAAAATTATGTGGATTCAAAATATTTTTAAAGATGAAATTAATTTTTATAACCTAGATGATCTAAATTGTCTAAATTTGAAAACAATATATAAAAATGATAAATCTATAAATGTTTGTTCTTATCATAGGAAATATTGTATATGTGCTGAAAAAAGTGTAATACTCTTAAGAAAGTTTATTAAATCAAATATTAATAAAGAAAACATAAAATTATAAAAAAAGAAATTTTTGATTATTATTTAACACTTAAATCGACTAAAATAAACATCAATCATCAGTTCATTCTGAATACTTGTAATGTCAATAACGATCTCTTTAACCGGAAACACTTCAACTTTGGTTGGAGAATATTTTCCTCCAATTGAACTGTCTACAAATTATGTTTGTGGACTTATTGATTTTGTAGCATTCAATTCCATACCCAATGTAGATGTTTACAACAATTTGTTTCATATAGGAAATCATGTTATTACTATTCCAGTTGGTTCATACGAACTTGAAGATATTGATTTTTTCCTAAACTCAAGCTTAAGAGATATCGATAAATCAATTTACCTAACAATTGAAGCTAATAATAACACACTTAAAACTGAAATAACCTCATCTATGGATATAGATTTTTCACAACCAAACAGTATAGGAAAGTTACTTGGATTTAGTAAAAGAAAACTAGAAGTAAACTCAACTAACTATTATAATACTAATCAAAATCTTAAAAATGATAAATCTTTGGAAGTGATGATTGTAGATGTTAATTCATTGAATACTACAAAGTTATTTGAATCTGATTTACCTACACATATTACGAATGTTAATACAATACGCATTGAAAGCAACTTAACAACCGGTTCATTTATTAATAATACTTCGAATCATACTATTCATGAATTTCCTCTTGATGTTCCTCCAGGATATAAAATAAACGAAAAACCTCGAAATGTTATTTATTTACCCGTCAACTGTTAACAAATAAACAACATAACGATTAGAATCTTAAATCAAGACGGTGAACTTATAAATTTTAGAGGAGAAAAAATCACTCTTAGACTCCACTTCAAACCAGAATAATGATCATTTACAATAAAAACATAGTGCAAAGAGGATTTCCATTTAATACCGCACCAATTCACATTCGAGAAAGTATAAAAAATAAAAAACTGTTGTCCTCATCTAATACAGAATACTTAAAATCGTTGGGATTTAATCTGCAACAATGAATGAAATACTAAATGTTCTTCAAAAACCTATGAATGATGAGAGTATTGTAAAAAGGGAATATCATAGTTACTCTCCATATCTAAAATCATTTAACAACAACGATGAGATTCGTATACCAATTCAAAATCAGGATCTCTTCGTCTTACCAAGTGAGAGTATGATTTACATTCATGGTTTTATAGTAAAGAAGGAAGCAACCAAAGAGGTTCCAGCTATAGATGTGAAATTAAAAAACAACTTTGCTTCATATTTGTTTGATGAAATTCGTTACGAAATTAATGGTTTTGAAGTTGATCGTACACGTAAACTTGGAACTTCATCCACCATGAAAAATTTTGTATCGTTGAATAAGGCTGAAAGTGATGTATTAAAAAACGCTGGTTGGTCTCTTACTGAAACTTGCGCTTTAGTAAAAAGTCATTTTAGTTGTTGTATACCTCTGAAAATGTTGCTGGGTTTTGCTGAAGATTATAACAAAATACTATTAAATTCGAAACATGAGCTTATCCTTCAACGTTCTACATCCGATGAGAGATCATATTATTCTACAAATGCAACTGATCAGTTGAAATTAACAATTCTGGATATAACATGGAAAATGCCACACATTCAACTATCGGACTTTGCAAAATTGGAAATGTTTAAGATAATCAACAGCAAACATTCTATACCAATTGCGTTTAGAAGTTGGGACTGTCATGTAAATCCTGTTTTACCAAAGAGTACAAAGGCTTTATGGAATGTAAAGCTTTCTCCACAAAACGAAAGACCACGATTTCTTATAATTGGTTTACAAAAAGAGAAAATTAAAGAAGATGGAAATATATTTGATCATTGCAATATCTCTAATTTAAAAGTTTATCTAAACTCAGATTCATATCCATATGATGATTTAAATAATCGTTTCGAAATGGGTCAGTATTCTGTTCTATATAATATGTATGCAAAATTTCAACAAAGCTTTTACACGCGAGAACCTGAACCATTATTAAATGTTGATGAATATAAGACTTATGCACCGCTTATTGTTGTTGATGTTTCACATCAAAATGAGGCTGTTAAAATAGGACCTATTGATGTACGAATTGAATTTGATACTGAAGCAAACAAACTAATTCCAGATAATACATCAGCATACTGTTTAGTTATTTATGATCGTTTAATCGAATACTCACCTCTAACAAGCGAAATTAGAAAAATTATTTAATTATATTTATTTTGAAATTTTTTTTAATAAATGAAATAATATGTTTATTTATAAATAAAACAAATTCTTAATCAATGTATTTTATTAAAACAATTATAGTTTCTTTTTACTTTAGTTTCGAAAACAAAAACTTTAAACATAAATGGCCACAATTTATTGTATTAAAATTTTGATATCTATCATAATTATAACTTATATTTTTTCCTAAATATTTTATTAATTGTTTCGGTGGTTGCAAGTTACCAAAGCTATCAAAATATTCAATTTGATTGTTGTTTTTCCAGTACGCTACCCAATGTGTGCCAGATCCCTTTGAAGTATCCAGATTAATTATTCCACATTCTTTTTTAAATGATGTACTTGGAAGAGTGTTGCACATAAACACACCTCTAAAATTTGGAATATGTTTTGCATATTTTCTCAAGTCTAAATCAGAAAGGGCTCTTTTAGGTAGCTTCATTAAAAATTTTGTTGATAAGGCTTTAAATATAATCCAAAACCTTTTTTATATGGATTTAAGAACATGCCTTTTCCCATCGCAATGGCTTCCATTGTATTATTGTGTCGTTTTGCTTCAGTCAGCTGTTTCTTTCCATTTTTAACTGCATTGATTGCTTTTGTAATACCAGATACACCACCAGCTAAACCACCAAGTGCACCCAGTGCAGCAAATATAGGGGCAAGTGGAAGAAAACCTCCAGATTTTGGTAGCGGTATTATTCGAAGTGTTTTTATTAACCCTAGAACGTCATCCTTATTTTTAGTACATTAACGTCATCCTTCGTCACTTTGACTACGACATACTTTATGCGACAATAACAAATCTCATAAGCAAAAGTTCGTACCAAAATAAGTTTTTTAATTAAATTTATTTATTTTTTAATTTCTTTTTAAAGAAATTCATTTATTTATTTTTCAGTCTTAACGGAAAATTAACATTTAATAGCCTTCCTTCAATTGGCATGGTGTCTTTAACAGTTAATAATAAAAAATTAAAAAGTACAACTTATTGCAATTTTTTTCAATTCAGTCTTTCATTTTCTTATAATATAAGTATTAAAATAAAAAAGGAACATTAGTTTGGAAATAAATTATTTCATTTAAAGCACGAGGCACAAACTTCAATTTTGTGCTCTCCACACAATCTTTTTTGGCATTTTGCACAGACAACATTTGTCATTCTTCGCTTCGAAGAGGGGCAAACTCCACATATCTTCCTTTTTCTATTTCGAGTTTGTGAAGACAAATTCTCGGAATCTGTGGTGTTATTGACTTGCAGCTCATTTTGAATATCAATTCTTACATTGGTGGTTATTGTTGGCATATCAAGCCTGTCATTCAAGTGATTTTTTATAAGTCCCGAAAAAAGATTTTTCATAAAATTAACGCGATTTAGAGGCTTTTGGCCAGCTTGAAGCAGGTTGTGCGAGTAAATAATGTATGAGTTAATAAATGTCATGTTCAAAATTCCGAAAAATTGGCATAACGGCCACCTGTTCGTTTTCCTTGAACAGCTCATAACACTGCACATCTGATCGAATGTGTCAACTCCTCCTTTAGTACTATTATAAAACTCCACCATGCTGGGTTTATTTGTTTTGGGGTTTACAGTACCCTGTTCATTACAGGATGACAGAAGGTAAACCATTTTGTTTGGCTTTGGCTTATAAGACAAAAGGGTTAAGTTACTGTCATAGCAAAACATAGCCGTACCGCACTTACGACCTTTACTCTGTTTTAGCTCAATTGGAATTTCTCTTTTGTTTGAGCGTAGAGTACCAACGATTGTCAAATTGTACGGACTTTGTCCTAACGATTTCGCTAGGGGTATCGACGTGAACCAGTTGTCCATAGTAACATTCCGGTTTGAGCCATGTACTGTTTTAGTAAGCTCCTTCACGTAGAACTCTCCAAGAGGCATTGTGGTGGTATTTGAATTTTTTCCCAAATACGGAATTGCATCAACCATATATTTGGTTCCACTATCACATAACATTAAAATTTTAATGCCGTATTTTGCTGGCTTATTTGGGATATACATCTTGAAACTACACTTTCCTCTGAAGGCCAAAAGCTGCTCATCAACTGTAAGGTAAGGACCAGGACTGTAGTTATCCCTGCATTTTTGTACGAACATTTCCCATACTTTTCTAATGGGAGCGAATTTATCACCTACTAGTTGGAGGCGTAGAGATTTGTCGTCGAATCGTAAGCAGGACATGAGAAATTTGAACCTGGCTTTGGTGAGTACGCTTATGTATTTAGATCCACAATAAGACCTGTCAAATAACTCCTCCACGGATAAATGCTGATCTTTTTTGACAGCAGTTAACACTAATATACCCAAAACTGCATATATTTCATTTGTATTAGTGTTTCGTCGTTGTGCCTGATCCGTGTGTACAAGTAAGGCGGATTGGTGTTGAGTTATCTCGACATTTGTCCACTTTACAATTTCAGCAACGATATCCCCTGTTATAAACTGTTTAAAGCAATCTAGAGGATCAATTATATTTTTGCATAGATTTGTTGGTCCCCGTCTTTTATGGACAATGTTGAGTCCATAATGATGTGTCGTACCTTTGACAGATGACCATTTATGACCGTTTTTTCCTCGAAGTATAGTTTTATCGCACGTAATAATGTTAGATTTTGCTCTTAAAATATTTAGAGGAATGTCGTCTTCATCCACTTCACTTGCTTCGTATGTAGAGGTGGTACTTGCAACAGACTCGTCTTGATCGACTTCTGTGTCAGTACCTATTTCACTAAGATCGCTTTCTAAGTCAACGTTGTTGTCGGTCCAGGACAGAAACTGTTCAATTTCTTCATCTGTTAGTGATCGCTGATTAGACATCTTAAGAAAACATAAAAATTTAGCGTCCAAGAATAACACACCAAAAAACCTAAAAGTTACACAAACTTCATCCTTCGTCATTTTGACTACGGCAAAAAAATAAAATCGAAAAAACAAACACTTACAATGAACGCAGTTCGCTGCACGACTTTATCCAACAACAGCTTGCAAGCGACTACCGCTATAAAAAAAATTGTTTCAAAACAAAAAGAAAAAACAGGTTTTAACTTAAAAATAAAATCTCGCGTCGTCATTTTGACGAAGGATGACGGTGCAGAGTTAACGATTTTTTCTTCCCCTTGAAAATATTGTTTACAACTTTTCGTGAAATCTTTATAGCACCTTTTAAGTTTTCACTTTTCTTTATATTCTTTCTTGCACTTTTCAATGGATGTGTAAATAGTTTGTGGGTATTTTCTGGAGACGACTTTTTAGTTTTACTAATAACGTTACCCATACCGAATTTTGTTTTTGCTTTCATTGCAGTAGCAACAAACCAAGCGTTTGATTTTTCACCCAAACTACTATCGCTTGCTTTGACCCTTTGCCAAGCCTTTTCAGTTAAAATTCTATCAGCAATATGTCTTTTCTCTAAATCTTTATTGTTTGAGTATGCTATATCGTGCTCTCTGCAAGCAGTATCCAATGGATTGATTCCTTGATCACCTCTAGCTAAACGTTTCTTTAATTTTGTACCAGGTCCGCAAAATTGATAACCGGGTAGATGAAGTTCAATGGGAAGTTTATTAATTATTTTATTTAGAAAACCTTCACCAATGAAGGATGGATGGCGACTGAATAACTTTTTATAAATGATAGTCATATCTATTGATACTTTATCGATTAAAGATTGAAATTAAATTGATTGAAAACAAATAAAAGAGACTGGTTTATATATAATGTTATCATTAGATTTCAGAATACGTTTTTTTAAACAACATAAAAGGATTGATGTAAAGAATATCGAATCAAAGTTCGTTTCATCATTAAATAAAATTCGTCATAGTTCATTACTACCGAATTCTATTCGAGCTCTTATTGTGGGTCCATCAAATTGCGGAAAAACAAATGTTATGATCAGTCTTATTGAAAGTCCTCATGGATTGAAATTTAAAAATATTTACTTATATTCAAAGTCAACACAACAACCGAAATATAAGTACTTAGAAAGTCTAATTAAACCCATTAAGGAGATAAATTTTTCATCATTTTCTAATAATGATGATGTTCTATCCCCAGACGAAGTTAAACCGAATTCAATATTTATATTTGATGATATAGCTTGTGAGAAACAAAATCAGGTTTAATGAAGTTGAATAGAAAAAAGACCAATTATGTTTATTGGGATGATCCTAACGAATTGGTTGATAGATTGCGTCTATTGATTTCATCCACAACAGCTGGTCACTCGAATCATAATAATGAAATTGTATCAATTATTGAGGAATTGAGAGAAGCAAAGATTATTATATAAATAGACTTAAAAATATTTAACAATTAATATTCATAAAATGCCTATCGATAAGTTTGGACATTATATTGAACAATCTGCAAGATATCAAAATCCGCATTTCAAGATTCATTTAGATAGTGATCGTAATTTCAACTTTAACTGGCGGAGAATAAAAAATATTGCTAATCCTGTATTGGAAAATGATGCTGTGAACAAAATTTATATGAAAAGTTATTTTAATGAAATAAAGAAACAACTGGATGCAATGTGTATGGAGAGAAATAAGGAAACGGAGAATCGTTTTAACGAAATAATACAACAACAAAACGTGTTGTATACAGAAAAATTTGTAAATTTAGAAACAAGTTTAAGTAAACTAATACATGATCAAAGTATCTTTCAAAATAATCTCTATCAATCACTAAAAGAAATGAGATCATTATTTAATTATAAAATTGATTCAGTTGAAGAACATCTTAAGCTCATTACAAAACATTTAAACATTGAAATATAAATCGTTTTGATTTAAATCCTACGTCAACAGCATTTAAATTGATGTAATCTAAGATAGATGTTAGAAATGGAACGACAAGAAGTGGTTCAGGAGCTTCATAAACAAGCACGCAGAAATTTCATTCGACGTCGAGTGGTACACAAGGGAATTGATGATCTTTGGCAAGCAGATCTTGTTGAAATGGGTGTTTACTCAAAATATAACAAAGGCTATAGATTTATTTTAACAGTTGTAGATACATTTTCAAAGTTTGCTTGGGCTGTACGCGTAAAATCGAAAGGTAGTGAAGATATTACCAATGCTATGAAATCTATTTTTTCACTAAAGATATTTCCAAAAAACTTACAAACTGATAATGGTAAAGAGTTCTATAATAAAATATTTCAAAACCTGATGAAAAAACATAATATCAATCACTATTCTACATATAGTATCATGAAAGCGTCTATTGTAGAACGATTTAATAGAACTCTAAAAGGAATGATGTGGAAAAAGTTTAGTCTACAAGGAAATTATCAATGGATACATATATTGAAGGATTTAATTAATGAATATAATAATAAAAAACAGAACAATTGGAATGAAGCCAAATGCTGTTAACATAGAAAATGAAAGTTCTATATTAAAACAAGCCTATAATCATCCCAAAATATATAAATTTGGTAAACTAAAAGTTGGAGGTCACTTTCGAATCAGCAAATATAAACATATTTTTGCAAAAGGATATACTCCAAACTTGACAACTGAAATTTTTAAAATTCGTACTTTACAGAACACAGATCCCATTACTTATTTATTAGAAGACTATCAAAGGAATCCGATTGTTGGTGGATTCTATGAACATGAACTATTAAAGACACATTTTCTTGATTGAAAATGTTATTAAAGCTAAGGGGCACCAGGCGTACGTAAAATGGTTGGGATTTTCCAATCAACATAATTCTTGGATCAATAAAGATGAACTTCAATAATATTATATATACTTCAATATGAGATTTATTTTTATTATATTATAAAATTCTCAAAAAAAAAAAAAATAAAATAATATATAAAAAAAATTTTTTTGATTTTTTTTTATTTCTAAACGATTAAATTTTATATCAACTTAGTTGAGTAAGGTTAAGAACAAGCACGATTAAATTTTATTCACAAAAAAACAAATTGTGGTTACTTGTGTTTAAAATTCCTATTCAATAGATAACTATAGTTTAAAATAAAAACAAACTAAAATATTTTATTGATATTCTTTATTTATTTATTTATTTATTGTTTTTTCACGTTATATATATATATATATATATATATATATATATATATATATATATATATATATATATATATATATATATATATATATATATATATATATATATATATATATATATATATATATATATTCACTTATAATCTAAAATCACTTAATACTATTGTACAATATTATCACTTGAAGATGATGTTAATACATTTTCATTGGGATATGATGATGATGATGATGATGATGATGTTTGTTGACTATTTATTGCATAATGTCTCCATGCATATGTATTAATATTTTTATCTCTAATAAATCGCTTATCATCTAAATAACTTAATGCTAATTTACTAATGTGTTGAGTATATATTTCATGAATCTTTGATCTAAATACATACATAGAATCATAGTACATTTTTTTTTTTCAAATAAACATTTTCTAAAGTCATTAATCGTTAGTCTATTGGTTACGCATTTTTTAACTCCTTTAATTTTTTTAATTTCTTTTTCCTCTTCATCAATTTTAATTGAATACATTATAGCGCGTAAACCAATGAACTCTTTAATTATTTTACCATTACATTCATCCTTCATCATTCCTAAAACCTTTTTGTTTAACAAGGGTATATTAAAAACATTATCTTTCGGATAAGCAGACGTATCAAACTGTAAGATGATATCATTTAGAATATCTTTATATAGATCATATGTCTTAATATCGTAAACAAAGGAATCAGTATCCATATAATTCAGATAAATATTTTCCCGATATTTAGGTTTCATGTATTCATAATGGAAATTATACATTTTCAACTTAGATAATTCTAGAACAGAAAACCCAATATAAATTGGTTTATTATATTCCGTTCGCACTCGACTCATTTCAATAACAATCATTTCTTCTTGAATCTTAAGTAAACTATGGAAATTTGGCTTAGCTATAAGAGCTCTAGCTCCCAACCTCTTACCTCTACTCTCCCATGAACAAACTATTTTAACATCTTTTCTCTTAGCTACATTTTCCATTGTTTTACCGTATACCGCATTATTTAAAAGTTTAAAGAAATTTTTTTCAAATTCATTTTCGGCATTGGTTCTATGATCATTATTTAAATCAATATACCTTTTCAACCAATCCGACTGATTGAATTTAAGAATTCTATGAATTTTCTTTAGAATAAGACCATGTTTAATACATTGTTTAAGATTTCTATAGTGTATTACATATTTTGTTTTATCATTTAAATCCGTTATTAATTTAGACTGTTTCATATGTTCATTTTTTTTATTTTCTGCACAAAATGGGAAATCATTGTGATGATCGTGTATGGTGGATGGATATTCTAAATCCACTTCCAATATATACCCTAATGGTGAATCATCTTCCACAGCATTAAAATTAAAATTTTCAATGTTTTCAACCCATTCAAAATTTTTATAAGGAAGGTACTGCGACATGACATAACCGTATAAATTGTTTACATCTAAATAAATAAGATAATTCGATTCTTTAGTAGAATCATAATCACTTACATATTTATTGTTAGCTACAGAATGTCGTTTACAACATTGAACAATTCCTCCCCTAATACTACGTGTAACAAAATTATACATGTTAATGTCAGTTAATAGTTCTAACTCTATTCTTGTTTTTTTCAACATTGCATCCCAAGATAATCCAGGAACAGTATAATATTGGCATGGATCTAAATTATAAATGTTTATGCAAACTTTACGGAAATTTTCAAAAACATCACATAGTAATAAAACATCTACTTTCAAGTATAATAGTAAATAGTCCAAGAGAGTCGTACATCTAAATGTATTCCATACCTTTTCAGCATGTTTATAATTATCTTCACTACACGCTTCATCAGTTAGTTTATTAAAGAAGAGAGAACGAGGTGGTAATTGTGTTTCCATGAGACGATTCTTTGAATCCAAATAATCATAGGGAAAGACACCTTTACGTTTCATTAAATCAAATTCATTATCATTTAAACAAACCGATTTTATAGTTTTCAAATCATCATCAGACAAGAAACCTGCAAGTTGATCTAAACTTGATGCCATAAAACGATATGAATCGAGAAAACGTAGCTCAATAGTATCTTTTTCACTCACCCTAATTCTCTTCGATACGGATACATATAATTCCTTATTTAAAGGAATGATTTTTATATCACCTGCTACTGATGAAAGTTCTCTTATAAATAAATGACAATCATATGCCGAAAGGTTGTGAAAAAATATAGGGATAAAATTTCCAATTTGATACTCTTAGTTACATATATTATGTGCAGGACCTCTATAATCACCTGTTAGATGACAATGGTCAAGTACTTTATCTCCAATAGATATGATTTCTCCGCATATATGACAATTCATATCTTCATCTTGTCTTTTTTGTTGTATAAACGTTAAAGGTTTCATTGGTATTACTACACTCAAATAGTTACTATAAATATATAATGCGTCCTCGACTAAACTTTTAAAAAAATGTGTTGATGCATTTTCACCACTATAAATTCTATGTATATCTAAACTAGAATTATAGGAACATTTAATATAATAACTAAATGCAAATGGAATATGCTTTTGTACTGAATTAATTTTAGCTGAGTTTTGAATATCAACTGATTCCAGAATACATTCGAAATCTGTATAATTCTTAGATTCTTAAATCTAAGTATAGAATTTTTATCGGTTGGCATTATAGTTACAATTTTGTTGCATTCCTCCTTATGTTTCTTTAAAGATGATTCTTTGTAAAAGTGTATGAGGCATGTAATACAAATATACACCTTATTTTTATGTTTTGTAAATTGACTTCTTAATAATCTATAATTAAAGAAATATAAAAGGAAACATTTTTTTAATTAGTTTAATTTCACTTTGAGTATAAATTTTAATAACGATAAACATACCTTGATATATTTTTTATCCAGACATAATGGAATCGTTCTTCATCTTCCATCAATAATAAATTTATATGTTTACTTTTTTCTTCTTGAGAGAAATAATATGGTCCCACAACATTATAAACTTCTAAATATGTATCTTTTTCAAGTATTGATGTTTTCTTCTTCTTTTCAAAAGATCTTTCCAGACCAAAGACATTTATGCTTATTCCCGGGTTGTTGTCTTCAAACTGCTGTATTTTGTTGACAGATAGTGGGAAATTTAAATTTTTAAAATTTAATAATATATTATTTTCCACGACTATAATATCATCTTGAATGTTGGTTATGTTATACGAAGAACAAATTACACTATTATTTTCTATTGGATATAGCGCTGATATTACAGCCCACTTAAAACAGTATACGTCATTGTTTTGTATATTAACACAAGCTTTATTTTTTTTGATATGTATGTTGGTAAAGAGATATACTGTGAACCTTTTATACATGCATATTTATTAATATTAACATCAAGGTGATTAATTTTTGTTAACGCAAAACCACTATCACGTTCTTGGAACTCATCCATTTTTTGCATAATTATTTCACATTTATTTGCATAAAATCTTTCAATATCATTCATATGGTTAGTTAAAGACAAAATATACATTTTTGTTTGATGTAGTATTATAGTAAATATGGGTTCTTCATCGTCTTTCACCTTCATATATTCACAGAGTAATTCGAAATTAAATTTTAAACTTGTATGTTTTTGTAGATGATCTTTCAAAACACATGCTACATTATCCTTTATGTTATTGAAAAACAATTCGGGATTTAGATTATCCATATTGTTGTTTTTAAACCGAAATGTAGTAATACGGTTTTTGAAACAAGTATCTAAACACTTTATATTATTGATTTCATCAACAATTTTTAAACAATTATCTTTATGTTTGTTTGTGCGTTGATGATATATCCACAGTTTCCTCACTACATCTTCTTTACACTCCTTACAGTGTATAATTTCTTTCTTTTGATTATTTTGATGCTCTATTAAGTGGATATGTTTAAGATAATCTTGCTTACTTGAAAAATTAATGTTGCAAGTCGTACACCTTAATGAATAACATTGATGATGATGCATCCTGATATGTCTATTTAATGAAAAGTTGCGGCTGTACACTTTTCCACAGATATCACAAATAACGTTGCCACCCATTTTAATTTGATTTATTTAATTAAGTGTTGGTAATAAAATAAAATCAAATAACTAAAAGTATAATCACACCTTATAGTTTAGTACAACAATGAATATATTTTATTAATTTGATTTTATTTTATTACCACTACACTTAATTAAATAATGTGGTTAACATTTTATACTGATAACAAATACGAGTAGTATTAGGGATATTAATATATACCGCAGTAAATGAATTTTATTTATTAAATACTAGCAAAAAAATCACAGACTTTCGTAAACCGCCCTAATGTAATTCATATTGTATTAACCCTCTAACGAACACAATAAATGTTACGACTTCACTTCAACAAAAATAACATCCACCACGACTTCACTTTAAGCAAAACCGAACACGCTGCCGCCTCATAACACAAAATATCATGGGGTCGAATTTAACCCCATCGACCGTTAAAGGGTTAAGGTATGCACATTTTTCATATGAAAATGTGTATCTAGAAACCCCTTATTCATACTACTGCCATACATTCGTGCCTTTCGTTATTTGCTAATCGCAATGCTGAAATTATGTTGCACCCACCATCGCTTACGGCGTATATTGTTTTTTGTTCTAAATTAAACAATTTGAGGGTTGCAATAACGTTGTCAGCTATATTTTTTCCAGTGTGCGGGTGCGGAAAATACTCAGTTTTAAGAGAAGCTGATATTAATTTAAAATTTTGGCAAAAATTAACTTTAAGGTTAACATACGATAAATGTTTATAGTTGTCCGTCCAAAGATCCAATACAAGGGCCATATTCTTTGGAGCAGTACTCAGTTTTTCTCTAACAATTTGTTCATATAACACATAAACATCATGCAATGCCGTAGTCGCAACTGTGCGTTTAGTGGGAAATTCAATATTTGGTTTTAGCAGCGAATGATATTTTTGAAAACCTTTGCGCTCAACTATAACGAATGGCAGCAGATCTGTACAGCACATTTCTGCTATTCTTCTGGCATTTGCAAAATTAGTTTCTAATTTATTTTTAAAAACACACGAAGAACTTGATAGCGCCTTGCTTGTTATGCTCATATTAGTTTTTGAATTTTTAGTTGGTATATTCACATCGTGAACAGATCGCAAATGGGTAATATAATATGTTGATGTTCCAATACTAAACCTAAACGTTTTTTAAATACATACATATATATATATATATATATGTTTAATTATTATTTGATGATAATACGATTAGGAATATAAGCATATGTTATTAAATGGTATTAATACTCATTAAACACTTATTTAAATTGTTTAAATAAACAGCAGTGGAACTGTTCTCTTCAAAAAGGCGACTTCAAAACAGCTTTAAGCTAGTTATCTGTCTATAGCATATCAAAAGTTTGGTCACACCAAATTACATCAACTATTGGGATACCCTTTAGCTACCAAATCCAAATTTATAACTATATATATGACTTATATATATGTATAACTTATATATACATATATATATATATAGATATATATATATATATATATATTTATTAAGACATTAAGATATATTTTTAGTATAATTTTTACTTATTTATTTAAATTTTACCAAATTATATGCATACATAAATTAAATCTAGCAAAATATAAAAAAAACCAAAAATATGTACTTACCCTTTTAAAACAGTGAGCTCGGCTTCAAAACACAACTTGCAGAAACGTTGCTGCAGTAAAGTAGCCTTTCCTCTAAGGGTAAGGGTTCCAAAATATTCCCATACAATCGAACCACCTGCTTTACGCTCGCTTAATAAAATTTGTGCATCATGTTTCGCTGCTTTTACTCTGTTCAGCATCGCCTCATATTCTGATATTTGGCGATCTGAACTTTTTAAAACAAAAGAGTTTTGTTCCAACTCCTCATTGTTGGAGTCACAATTTTTTTCACTAACTTCTTTATTGAAATTATTAAAATAACTTTTAATATTTCTTTCCATTTTTTTTTAAGTTTTTTATCGTTTTGCACTATAAACACTATAATTCAATTTTTAACCTTTTCACTATGATAACGCTTTTCGGAATGATTTAAAATCTTTGATACTGAATACAGATTACTGTTTTTTTATATACTCGTAACCATTATTCAGTACTTTAAGTTTGGCGTTTTTTATAAATTTCTACATAAAGATCATACATGGGACTAATTCATTATATTGGTTAATACTTGTTCATTGATATAAATGATGCCTGTACATATTTTGTCATCACCATTGTTTTCAATAATGATTACGAATTTTACAAAACTTCTTTTATTAGTAATAAAAGATAATCTATACATATAATAACATGGTAAGGGGGTCATTTCTATACATGTAAAATTTTTTGAAAATTAAGATGTTGTTGTAGATAATGATCGATATGGAATTCAAGAGAACTAGTTTTCGAATTTTTATCTGTCTGTCCGTCTTTCTCTTTGCATTTCTGTATTTAGTGTTTAGTTTTCTTTCTTAAAAATATGTATTTTTTGTATTTATTACAAATGTGAAAGCACCTAATTTTAACGGTATAGCAGTACTAGAGGATTTAAAAGCAGATTTCTGTAAATAGTAATTTTTAATACTGTCTGCAAAACTATTGAATAAATAGATAAAAACACATTTTTCTACGTTTGAATTTTAGGAAAATTATAAATGACACGCAGACGAAGTCGTAGGCGCTACTGTATATGTATATTTTAAATGTAAGTTTGTTTCTTTATTTGTGCGACAATCACGGCTCAGCAGCTGCACCGAAAGAAATTTGTTAAACTAAAAAATATATATCAAAAATAATAACTACTTAGAATTTCTTGGTCATCTTGTCTTTTTTCATATAAATATAAAAAATTAAATTCTTAATAAAAATAAAAATTACTATTAAACTTTAAACTTGATTTAAAGTAGTTTTTTCTACCATCAAAATAATTCAAATATGCATTCTTATTCTTCACAAATAACTTATACGCGTTTTATTTTGTTGACTTTTAGAAATAAATATGATTTTTGAAAATAAATATGATTTTTAGAAGTAAATATACATATTAAAGAATTAAGTAATCAATACCGAGTTCTCATACTTCTTTTTAAAAATCCCCGAATAAGAAGCTGACATCGACGTCAAACGGCTGATAATTCAGCCGCCGACAATACGGCGGCGGCGCGACTCATGAAATTTATTCAGCGGCGCGGCTAGCCGCCAGTCGCGCCGATACGACTCTCCTCTCTGGTGAAGTGCATCCCTTTCTAATATCGAAATTTGTCTATGAACAATTATTTGTCTATAATATGCTGTTAAAGTTATTATTATGCCCTGGTTCAATGGCTGAATAAGGCAGTTGTATTCGGTGGTAAATAATGTACAACTATATTCTCCAGGTTTGGCGTTTTATGACAACTGGCATTGTCCACAAATAAAACTATTTTTCGGTTCATTTTTTTCATTCCATGTCCAAGGAATGTAATATTTCTTGCCACAAAGTTGTTGTCATCCATGCCTTGTCGTTAGAAAAATAAGGTATAGGTGGAGTAACGTTTTTTAAACACCTAGGATTTTTCGATTTTCCTATAGTATACACTTTTTTGAATGTGCCAGTGGTATTACAAATAAATAACAAAGTAAATCTAACTTTCTAGCTTTTATGAATGCTTTGTAGTATAGGGCACTCTCGTCTGCATTCATAATATTTTCCGGTAAGTAATCTTTTAAAAGATCGGACAAAGCGTTCTTAATATAGCTTTTTTCACTGTCAGCATTGCAGCTTGATGCCTCTCCATGGATTGCACCTATTTTATTATTCTGGCGTTTCTTCCATCTTAATAGCCAATTGCTGTCCGGTTCAAAGTCTTCTCCAAATTCAACGGCAAACTCTTTAGCTATTTTAATAAGCACCATACTGCTCAAAACAGCACCTTTATTTCTCTGTTGATCAAACCATATTCCAAGTGCCTTTTCAACATTTTTCATCTGGTGTGCAAAGTTCATAAAATGTTATGCCATATTTTGCTCTTTTGCTAAAAAAAGCCGCCATTTAAAAAGTAACAGGGACTCATAGTTAAATATTGACATTGTTTCTTTAAAAAAAAAAAAAACAAATTTCCTTTTTTTAATTTCCTCGTAGTTAATCTTTTGACTACTTCTCTTTATTGAATCAATCTTATGACTAATTTTACTTTTGAAAAAATCTTAGTTTAAATACCGTAAAAATGCAAGAGCTATAGAAAAACAGATTACGACATCACGCACACAAAATATTATTCTTCTGATCAGCTAGGTGAAGTGAGGCCACGACTCTCAAAAAGTGTGTAAACATAACAGTGGGGCAAATTATTATTTTTGTTAAAGAAAATATTTTTTTTTTATTTATATGGTATTTTATTGTTTTAAAATAAATTGAATTGTTTATTGAACAATAATAGTTTTGTATTTGTTAGAAATATTATAAAAGATTAATTAAATATGTTGAAAAGGTTAGGAATTAAAATTGTTGATTGGTGCGTGCTCGTTTTTACGTCTTTACATCGTCGCGTCGTTATGCCAACTGACTCTCTTTATTTTAATACGCATTAGCGGCGTCCTTTTAAACTCCGCCCACATCTCGGCCATCCTGCGGGGTAGATGCATTGAGATCCTCGTCAATATCATCTGCAAAATCATCAGGCCAAGGCTTCATATATTCGGCACAAGTAGTGGTGCGTCTAGGGCCTTCGCATTCACCAAATTTAACGACATCATACGTGTCATTCGATTTTATTTTAATGATTTGATACGGACCTAAATATTTCGGCTTAAGTTTTAGGCCTCCTCCAAGTTGAGTCCTTTTTATTGCTACAAGATCATGCAGATTGTATTGTCTTGCAGGCTTGCGTTTACGATTATAAATTTTCTTGTTTTCGGCTTGGACTTCAAGAATTTGTTGTTTAGCGGCTTGTCTGAGTTCGTATCTTTTTTCGTCATAGGTTGATATCATCTCTTGTTCAATAAGCTCCTTCAGTTGAATATCTTCTTTGGTTCTCATCTTAGTACCAATAAGCATTTGAAAAGGGGTGGTATTTATACTTCTATGGTATGTTGAGTTTATAACTTGCTGCACGTTTCCGACAAACTTATACCATTTACTAGGATCTTCGATACTTAACTTCGACAAAACTGAGATGATGACACTGTTTAATCTTTCGACTTGTCCGTTTGCACGGGGCAGACCAGTTGTTATCAAAATGTGATTTATCTTTTCGGTCTCACAGTAAATCTTCAAATCTTCACTCGTAAATGCAGAACCACGATCTGACACAATTTGGCATGGATTTCCAAAAATAATACTTTGAGATTGTAATCTTGATATGGCGTCTTTAGCTGATGTTGTTTTTGTTGGGTATAACCAGCAAAACTTCGTAAATGAGTCGATAATAGCGAAAATGTGATTATACATTTTACTTGTAGAATCAAGTGGACCAAGGTAATCAATATGGTAAGTACGTAGCGGCATTTCTTCTTTGGGTAACGGATGTAGTTCTCCTTCTTGTTTACCTCGTTTTCTATTCGTTATGATGCATGGAATACAATTGGAAATAAGCTTTTGAATTTTATCTTCTAACTTCGGAATGAAGTATTCGTTGCATATCAATTCTTTCGTTTTCTTAATTGAGAAGTGACCTCTTTCGTGAGCTTTTTTTATGATTTCGCCTTGCATACCCTTAGGAATAACCAATAATTCATAGTCGTTTACTATCTTGTATAAAATATCACCTTTTAAAAAATAATCATTATATGACGTTTGATTTTTTAAAACATCTTTAATTGTATTAAGATTTTCGTCTTGTGATTGTAGTCGTTGAATTTTTGAAATTAAATTATCTTCCGAGATCATCATAACCGGATAGCGACTTAACGCATCAACATGACGCATTTGCGTTCCAGGTCTATGTTCGACAACATAATCGTATTCTTGTAAAAATAGTATCCATCGAGTAACTCTCGTACTCAAATCTTTTTTATCTAATGTCTTCGTAAAAGCGTTGCAGTCAGTTACGAGTTTAAATTTCAAACCAATGAGATATACTCGGAACTTCTTTAAGGCTTCTATAACTGCTAGTACTTCAAGCTCATAACTTGTGTATTTTCGTTCTGGATCTGTTGTTTTTTTGCTCATATAATAGACCGGATGTAAAAGATTATCGTGTGGAGATTTTTGCAACAATACTGCCCCATATCCTTCCATAGACGCGTCCGTATGTACTTCTGTTTCATAGTTTTGATTAAAAATATTTAATACTGGGCCATTACTTAACGTATTTTTTAGTGTATTAAACGAATTAATTTGTTTTTCTCCAAATTCAAACTTTGTATTTTGTTTTTTCAAATCCGTAAGCGGTTTAGCGATTATTGAAAAGTTAGGTATAAATTTTCTGAAATATCCCGCTAGACCAAGGAAACTTTCTAACTGTTTTATATTCTGTGGTATTGGGTAATTAACCATAGCTTTAGTCTTTTCTGTTGACGGTGATACTCGTTGGTTCTCAATAACATGACCAAGAAATTGTATTCTTTTTTTCAAAAAATTACATTTTTTAATATTTATATCTAAACCGTAGTCTTTACTAAGATCCAAAACGCGTTCTAAATTTTCTAAAGCTTCTTCTTCATTTTTTGCTGGTATGATTATATCGTCGACATACGGTAATGCGATACCTTCACGGGTTAAGTCACGGAATATAGCATTGACATGTCGTTGAAAAACACCCGGAGAGTTTGACAGACCAAAAGGAACTTTTCTAAATTGGTACTGCCATTATGTGTGACAAATGATGTAAATTTTCTACTTTCCTCATTAACAGGTACGTGGAAAAATCCGTTTCGCAAGTCGATTGTACTAAAAATTACTGCGTTCTGCAAACGATCGAGTTGATCTTCGATTAGTGGCAAAGGATAACGATCCTTAACGATTACTTTATTTATTCGTCTATAATCAATACATAGTCTAGCTGTGGAATCTCTCTTCTTCGCTAAAACTATCGGGCTACAAAACTCAGATTCTGAATTTTCTATAATACCTTCGTCTAACCACTGTTCTATTTGGTTATCAACAATACATCTTTCTTTTATTGGAAGTCGTCGAGGATTGCAAAAAATAGGCTTCTCGTCTTTTAAAATTATACGCATTTCTACATTTGTTGTTTTAGATTTATTTGGCTTATAGTTTTCTATCATGTTCAAAACTTTTTGTTTTGCTTCATCACTGGTCGTCTCTTCAATATCAACATTACTTACAGCAGTATAAATACAGACATCTATTGTCATAATACTATCCATTTCTTCAGAAACTTCTTCATTGATTTTCTTAATTTCCAAGCCATCTGGTGTGATTTTTATTACGGCAAACGCGCAAAATGCTTTTCCTAATATTATTTTATAATCGGTATAGTCAGATGGAACAACGTGAAAAGTCAAATCGTATCGTTCACCAAAAACTTCGACATTATAATTAAAATTACCCAGTGGTTTTACTCTATTTCCGGCTTTACCAAATCCAACAAGACAAAAATTAGATTTTAGAAGTTTAGGTTTATCCAAAGCATTATAAACATTTTCAGTAACAATATTGTATGTGCTACCAGTATCAAACAAAGCAGAATAGGTTACCTGTTTAGAAAACTTCACATCGACCATTATATCATCCTCTTTAAAAAGTAGTTTTACATTAGCTTTCTCGTGTTTTAATGGACATTGTTTCGAAATGTGTCCAAATTTATTACAATTGAAGCATTTGACACCTTTTTCTTTATCTTGACAACTTTTTGATGTATGCCCCTTTAAACCACAGTTAAAGCATGAGATATTTAATTTTTTATCATCTTTATCATATTTACTAAACGTTTTGGTTGTTGTATGTTTATTATCGAATCTTTGTTTTGAAGATCGTTCTTGCATTGTTTCATAACATTTAAGTTTTTCCTTAAAATCTTTTAAATTTGTTGCACCGAGAGAATCGTTTTGTTAATGGTTAAATCTTTTATTCCGTCGATTACGTATTGTATTAAAGCTAGGTCTTCAATTTCACCACGTGAAGCCAATTCTTTCATATTTAAAAAGTATTCGTGAACATTTTCTTCTTTATTAATTTTTCTTTCTACAAGCATTTTATGAAGCTGTGCGCTGTTAGTTGTCACTTCAAATTCATCAATTAAGGCTTGTTTTAATTTAACCCACGATGTTAAACCTCTTTCACTTGCAATAAATAATTTAGCAAGTCCTTTTAGTGATTTTTTAGCAAAAATAAATTTTTGAAACTCGTCCCAGTACATTATGGCTGCGATTTCTTCAAATTCACTCATCCATATTTTAATAGGCATTTTACCACTTCCATCAAACGTTTTAATTGAGTCTTCAATGTCACGGAAATTAAGTGCAAATTTTGGCATATTAAAAGACGATACGTTACACTGTTGCATTGAATTTGTTATATTTTGTTTTTCGTTTTCGTAGATTTTCTTATTAGAATTTTTACTACTTGCATTTGTTGTATACGTTTTTTTTGCATTTCGATTTGTGCTGCTACCGACGTTACTCTTTATTGTTTGTTTGTGTGTTATACGTCGTTCACTTCTAACACTAGAATTTTCGTCATTAAAACCAGCATCGTTATTGTTGCATTCGTCGCTGCGCACGTTTACTACAGTACGCTCTGCGTCGTCGTCGTTATATTCGTATTTAAGAGTATTTTCATCTCCTTCATCATCATCGTCTAAAACAGAAAGTTCATCGTCGTCACCGTCGTTGTCTTCATCTTCATTTACTTCTACTGAGTTAAACAATTTACCTTTACGCAAATTCAAAAATATGTATATAAACAAATCGTCACTATCATAATTCAACCCCAATACGTTGCAAATTGACACCAAATCTGCCATGGTAAAATTCTCTTTAACGTATTTTTGTTTTTGCTTAAAGTAATCATCGCTTTCGTCGAATTCAAAACCATCAAATTCTCGTAGTCGTTGTCTGTTTTGCCGATCGCCTTCTTGCTCAAAAACTAATTTGTGAAAAGCAACAACAACAGCACGTTTGGCCGTTGACAAATTATTTCGTATAGAAACGTAATTTCCTAAAGCACTCATTTTTTCTTATTTATTTTCTCTTTGTAACGTCAGTTTTCCCTTAAATAGAATATTCCCGTCGCGTCTGTTTTCCTTTCCTTTTACTTATCTCTTCTTTTTTTTCTACACTAGAATACTCCCGTCGCGGTGTTATTCGTTTTGTTCTTCTAAACACTTGTTCTTAAACTCTTTCTTAACTGTTCTTTTTTTCATGTGTTACCTTCCGTTGATTTTTCTTTTACATTTTCAAACGAACGAACTTTTTTCTATTTCTTTGAAACAATGACGCGCAGTTTTTTTTTTTTTCTTTCTTTACGTTTTACGATTTCGATTGAGTCCCCAAATTTATGGTATTTTATTGTTTTAAAATAAATTGAATTGTTTATTGAACAATAATAGTTTTGTATTTGTTAGAAATATTATAAAAGATTAATTAAATATGTTGAAAAGGTTAGGAATTAAAATTGTTGATTGGTGCGTGCTCGTTTTTACGTCTTTACATCGTCGCGTCGTTATGCCAACTGACTCTCTTTATTTTAATACGCATTAGCGGCGTCCTTTTAAACTCCGCCCACATTTATATTACGACGTTGTTTTATTTAATTTTCTTTTATGCTTATTCACACTTTGGAATATTTCTGCATTAAGAGACCGTAATCTAAAATATATTCTGCATCTTCTAATGAATAAGGGACCAAAGTTATTATATGGCTTAAATATCTGATTTATTTTTAGGAGTGACCTTATCGTTGCGCTCGACTGAAGGCAAAATACAGCTTAAAATCTAACATAATTTTAGTCAGCTTATATACTAACTTTGAGAAGTTCTAGACGACTCAAATGAGTGAGTTCTTCAATCTTACTCAAAGTCTTAACTTTGTCTTATAAGTAATAAATTTATATTTTACAAGGCAATCATGAATTTTAGGAGCTTTACAAAACTCACGATTGAGTGGTTTCTTAATATTAATAATTAACTCTAAATATTTGCCGTGGGAAAATAAATGTTATTTGATTCCTTGCTTCCGCCAAGTGCTTTTCTGAATATCCCTTTATAGCAAGTAACTTATCCCCATTTGGTTTTACAAAAATTGCATCACAAGATTTAAACGTTTCCATTAAAGTGTTTGATGGAATACTTAACCCAACTTAATTTAAATATCTAATCCATAAGTATGTCGACTCATTTACAGGTTTAGCGACGAGAATGGGATCTTCGTTTTTTAATTTGTTGCAAAAATAGCCGCCCAAATTTTCGAAAGCATCATAATCAAGGTTTCCCACCTCCTCCTCATAATTTTCTTTTGGCAAATCGTCTTTCTCTATGCTGGTATTAATACTTTTAAGTATTTTATATTAACCCAGATATGCCGACAGGCATACTATTGGAGCAATTTTCTTAATCTTCCAAAATTGCAATATTCTGGCAGATTATATTACAAAACTGAAGAAAAAATAAAAAAATATATATTTTTACTTGTATTTTGAGTCCTTACTATATGTAGTACGCTTGGCTTATGTGGAAATATAACACAGTATTTTCTTTCAATTTAATTCAAGTCATTTATTTTTCAGCAAAAACAAATTAATAAAAAATTATTTGGTGGTGTGGTACTTCACATTACACTTTACATGGAGCGGCACATCAAATTTAATGCTACGTGTAGTGGTTATATTGTGGCAATAATTACAACGTAGCTGTTTACATTTTCCATCGGATTGACGTGTGTTCTCAGTAAGTAAATGATCTTTTCGATCAAATCTGATGCCGCATGATGATCCTGATGGAAGCATTACTAATGGTTTCCCATAAGTGGATATTAGCAATGTGGTAATGCGCCGGCGAGGAGATAAATGGTCCATTTTACCTCTCATATGTCTATGCAGTTGCCAGGCATTGTGTTCTGCAAGATCAATGAGGTGTGCGAATATTAGGAAATACCACTTTTTACCCCGAATTGACACACGGTATAAGCTGATATTTTCATCAGCTCGATCAACGCCACCCTTGTACCGATTATATTCATGAATAAGGCGTGGCTGTTGAATATGTATACGCTTTTTATCCTTTCGAGACCCACGTGAAATATTTTTTGAAGGCTCAACTGGATGGACGTTTGAGGCAATGTTTACTGCACTGCTATCGTTCCAACAACATACAATTATATTATTGGTAGAAACCTTACGATAGTCAAACCACCCCTTCTCTCTTTTCTGCAGATCTTTTTTCTTTATCAAAGGACAGTTGCCCAATAGATTGTGACGAATTGTCCCAGTTCCTTTAACGCTTCGTTTTTCTAACTCAGCCAATAAGTTTATTGTAGTAAATAAATTATCAAAATGCAATCGGTGTGCAATGTCGGGTTGGCTTCTTAATAATATATCGCAATACGTTAAAACTATGCTTGGACCAAATCCCATTTATTTGTAGATATTACTTGAAAAGTCCCTGCACCCTGGTATGGCTCGAAGCAAATAATGTAGCCTTTATAAGTTGCCCCAACCCAAAATTTATAGCCATATCTTATAGGCTTTCCATGTTTACATCCGTGACTGCCATAATATGGAACCATCTGCTCGTCCAATGAATGCTGTATAGTTTTCGGCGCATTACATTGGAAGCTTCTGTTCAGAATTTGCAAAAGTGTTCTAACTTTTGCGAACTTGTCTGTTTTGTCTAGACTGTTGTTATCAACAAAGTGCAGTTTCTCATTATAAACTTAAATCGATCCCTTCCCATTGCATTCGACACAAAATAATGATGAGAATCTCTATCATTTTGCCAATATAAACGCCGTCTCGATACAGTATTGTAGCCACTCAGTAGCAAAATTCCAATAAAGCATCGGATTTCGTCTGGTGTTATGCAGTTGCATTTTGTTTGACCGCGTAGTCATTGGAGTAATGGATTATTACTCGCAGCAAGTCACCGTTAAAACATTTTACGAACAATTCAAGAGGTGTAGGTAAAATTTCATCTTCACATGCTGTAACAATAGGCTCCGTTTCATCCAGATCGTGCTTTACCCATTTTATTGATATTTTAATAGATTTACGTTTCTTGGCCTGTTGTAATAACCCAAGTGGAATGTCGTCCTCACTATCCGAATCAGTAGAATAGGAATTTCGAAAAAGCTCAGCCTCTACGTTTAATAAAAGGGGTGGTAAGTTTTCAAAGTTAACTTCATCTTCTTCTCCAGAATCTTTATCTGTGACGTAGTTGTTCGCGCCTTCAGAGGGAACAATTGAGATGTCGTAAGAATTTTGAACAAACTCTTCACTTTCCTCTAAGGCATTTATTATTTCGTTTAACGTTAAAAATCTGTAAAAAATATTTTGTTTTTTCACCACTTTTTCACAGTAATGCCGAACGTTCTACATGTGGTACGCACAGTGAGACAATGCCGGCAAAAAATACAAGGACTCAATGTAGAGCTCTGAAATTTTGCACAAGTTATTTTTAAGGGAATTCCACCTCCCATACAATCGAAGGTTGTAAAATGCCGTATTGTCCGTAATACTTTAGGTATAACTTTCAATTTTGGTACACTTGAATTTTATACTGCTACAAACATTATCGGAAAAAAATTTTGATCATCGGCCCACTTTTACCCCCTCTCCTCCAATCCCCCCATCTATACAACCTCATAAAAAGTGCCATATTTTCTAATATATTTTAGATTCAACCTTCAAATTTGATATTATTGTAATTTACAATAACCCGCCCACTATTACCTCCCACTAAAATGCAATAAAAAAGAACCATTTTTATTAATGTTTTTTTCATTCTATCAATAATTTTTTAACATCATCATGGTATTCTAATTTTTTCAATTTCATTCTCATTCTAAATGAATTTATATAAGGATCTCATGATATTTGCAAATATGTAGTGCATTACATCTTCACTCGTAGAAATACGTGAATTTTTACGAGAATGGAATAGCCTGCAGTTTCTATACTCCTTATTCATTGCTTCTTGCGCTTCTTCGGACAACATTCCTGTAGGAACAAAATAAAGTTAATATTAAATAAAATTTAAAGAAATACTTTCAAGAATAAAAATTGCAAACAAACCTATTGGCAATATAGCCTCAGATATCATTTTGCTGCCGTGAATGAGAACTTTATGGACAGTGATAGGCATGTAATACCAGCCATAATGCTCTACATAGAACTTTGCAGTGTCCATACAATACGTATGGAATTTACCAGCATCTATATTTTTACTAGTATTTATAGCATTTAATATAATTTTAAAGCGGTGAATAAAGTCTACATTTACACCAGTTATGTCAGCGGTTATTTCTGGATTTTCAAAAAATCTTCTAGAGACATTACCATCATTGGTTGTTCCCATGCCTTGTTTCACCACATCCACATTTAAACCCAGAACTAATTTGAATTTTTTTTATTTCTGTTTTAATAGCTTCTTTCTGTTCTTTTGTGTCTTTATTTGTTCTCCACGCTTTAATGCTTTTATTATAACTGATATGTAGTATAGATTCCATGAATTTTATTCGAGCATGTAGCGGCGAAATTCCAAATTTTAATGCTTCAGCTGAATTTGCTCTCAAGATAACTGCATCCAAATTATTCATTTCAGTAGGTTTTTCTCCACATATGAAACAAGTAGCCATCGAGGAATTCTTACTGACTGTTGTTGCCACTTTTCCGTCAATCATCGTCATAGTTTAACTATGAGATAGCGCAAACTTCTTGTTGAACATTTCGAATTCTGTCCTTTTTAAATTTTGAATTTCTGTATTTACACGATTCACTTCATTGTTAATAACATCTGCTGTTTCTTTCACAAATTCGAATTTCATAGGCCTACAAATTCTTGTTGAGGATGGTTCTGAATTTGTCCAACACAAATAAGAATCATTGTAAAGATCTATTAACTTTAACAGAACAAGAGATGTTAAAAACATATTTTTATCAGAAACATTTTCATCGGTAAAACGCTGATGATATTCACTGTGCCCCGATGATCCATCACACCCCCATTTACTTATTAAATTCAGCTCATTTGGAATCTCATCAATCTCACTTTTTGTTTTTGTTTGAAAAATTCTTGAAACAGTGTAATCGAGTAATTCTTGTAATCCAACACTGCTAAAACGGTTATCAACCTTAATATTTGCAGGATAGCATTTTTTTTTTACTTCTAATATCTTGCTATAGTGTGGGAATATATCACAACCAATTTCTTTTGCAGACTTAAAACATCATATTGGTGTCTTGATAATGAAGCATCAATTATAAGGCTTTCTCTGGTGTAAATGATTTCAATTGTTCACTCTTTTAATATTTTTTAGCAGCAGACACTATCAAGTCTTTTGGAAGACTTTCGCATAATTGAGATGTTTTACTTCTCTTAGACCTTTCTTGGCTTTCTTCGAAGGCTTTTACAGGTCGTCCACGCTTAACGGAATGTGAACTGCCTGGTTGTTCATCATCCAAAGTTTCTTCACACATGGTGTAAAGGTGTGTAAGCCATTCTTCATTATCAGCCAAAAATTTACTTTTTATGCGCCCAGATTTGTTCCATTTGGATTTTAATGTTGGCATGAAATATTTTGTTAAAAAAACGCGAAATTTTTTAATAACAAAGTCTGGCATTTTATTGAACTTTTTTGATATGACACCAACAACAACATCAATATTTTTATTACTATCACTCCAAATATCATAAATTGAACTATAAGAAATTGTTAAATTTTCCATGATCTTGTAAATTTTTTTTAACACTTTATATAAAATTGTATAAATTTACACCCTCGAAGAGATTGTGAATTAAATATATAATCGCAATTAATGTTTGTTGATAAATAATATTTAAAAAACAACAACAATGCAATGTTATTTTACAGTTTGTTTTTAAGAAGTTTGAAAGCACAAAATAAAATGTCAAATAAGTTCAAATATGTAAAGAAAATGTCATTCATTTTGCTGACTTTTTTAAGTTCTATATTATCTTTCTTAATGTCATACCATAGCACTACTTTGTAAATCATTTTTGATCCAATTGACCAAATGACTTTCCTTAAAACAATGCATATCACTACAGTGGGGAGCAAACCAATTAAAATTCCTAATGTAATAAGAGTTGTCCCCTGATTACATTCCAATATCAGTTGGTTGCTTGCACAATATAACCCACAATTATCACATGATGCCTTTGATATGATTGTTCCAGTTATATTGTCACAATTGTAATCAATTAACCCATAATGTAATCCATTTAACCTACCAGTACCCTGAACAGTAATACCATTGGCTATTATAGTGCAATGGTGATGTCCAAGCACTTCAATCCGACCATTAATGGCTTGTATTGGATGCATACTCCTAAATGATAATGTAATGTAAATAAAATAAAATGTAAACAATAAGTGAATAGTTGTAAACAATTACAATTGTAGTTTTTTGTATGTTTAAAGTACTTTTGCAAACTTTTGCTATACTTTCTTTACTTCGAATGAAAGCTGAGACTTCAGCCTTTCATTTGATATAAGTATGCACCTAAGGCGAGGGCCTGCTCCATATTTCCCAGTCTATTGAAAATGCAAAATGTTCAATTTTTACACCACAATTCTGTTGTTAAAAAAAAATTTTTTTAAAAAATTTTAATTTTTTTTTTTATCTACTTATTCTACAACAACTAAATTAATTAAAAAAATACTTTAAAGTTTTATTTATTATATATTTTTTATTAATAAGCTTTTGAATATTACATATTAAACGAACATATTTCAAGCGCGTTGGCATACCTCAACTTTGACTTGCTCTAGGCGAAAAAGTAATGAAGTTATGAGGCTGAAATTTCAGAGAATTGTTACTCATTTACCTGTTAATATACTTTCATCCAAATCGGACGACACGAAAAAAAACATTTTTTGCCGCGGTTACTATAGGGCTGTCTCACTGTGGTACGTCAGGAAATACATCAACTAAAACCACTTTTAATGTAGTTTTTCACATATTCTTCTGTTACCTTTTCATTTTTACAACTAATATAAATAGAAAAATATTGAAACGCAGCAACAATAAAATATGCATATAAAATTTGTCTCACCGATTACGTGGCATCTTCACACGTTTGTCAATTTCAAAAAACTTAAATCTCTGATACAAGAAAATAAACATTAGCAATTACGCTAGACAAAATTTATCAAGGCATGCTTTGTTGACCATTATTCTGTGGCACACCAACAAGTAGATTTGAAAATTTAAAACACACTAAGCGTAGAAATCTAAACATAACAGGTGATATGTAGTACGGTAGGCATATCTGGGTTAAGGTGATCTATTCTTGTTTGTTTTTTCAATGGTAAACATTGAAAGTAGGTTTCTTTCACGTCTTGGTTTTCTTCCTTTTGCTTTTTGGTTTAATTGGATTTTACTTAATTAACTTTTAACAGAGATGGGGTTTGCTTTGTACAACCGTTTAGGATGACAGATTCCTGGGTTTATCTATGATTAATTTTAAATATCCTAACCTAGTCTTTACTTTTATATATGGTATTCATTAATTATTATTATTATTAATTCATGATTGTTTATATTCATTGGCTCAGGAGGTAGTGGTTGTTGTTGATATCCATAATTATGTGGTCCTTGTTGTACTTGGTTTTGTCGTTGGAAATTTCTTGAATTAGGTGTGTGTTGTGGAAAATTCGATTGGTTTTGAGAGTTCTGGAAACGTTGTGGTAGTTGTCGTGAATTTCTTATAAAGTTTTGTGGGTAATATCTCTGTTGTTTTTTTCGTGTTGTTTTCGCGACTCAAATTTGTTTTAAACAATGTGTCCATTGCTTATTATAACGAATTGGGGTTATTGCATGCCAGTATTTTTTTCATGGACTCTAGGATTTTAGCCTTAAATATGTTAAGAGCTTATTGGGAACTGTTTTGGGCAGATAATTTATCGCATTTTGGCCTTGACCCAAAACAAAAGCAGTTTTGTTATTGAGTCTTCTCAATTTTCCTTTGATTTCTATGTAGAAATCAAGGCTTGTTCTTTTAAATGTTGTAGATGGAGTGAATCGAAGAGTTCTTCGCAACTCAACCTGTCTGCCTGACAGTTTATTTCTATAACTTCTCTAGCCTTCTTTTTTAATTTGCTTTTAATTATGGTGAAAAGAGTAATTGCGAAGGTTCGTCATATGTTTGTAAAATGGGGTGTACCCTATCTATTAGACTGAGGAACGTATTTAAATCTTTCCTGTCCCCATTGGAATCAGGAAGGTTTCCTAAGTATTTGAGCCATTTTTTATGAGGAGGAAAAAAATTTCGCACAAAGTATAGACGATTTTTGTGTGTAATATTGCAAACTTTTGTTCTTAATAATATATGTATGTAAAAAATTTTTTTCCTTTTTATGTCCTACTTTTTTGCATCTATTTTTATTAGAATAATCTTAGTATTTTGATATCTTCTTCTTTTGGGTGTACAATATAATAATATAATAATTTCCGACTCAATTTAAAATTTTTCGGTTACATACATTTAAAGAATTATAATCTTAAAAACTACTTAAAATTAATTCTTACTCTGCTAGATTTAATGGTTGGAGTTTCCTTCCTGGTTTATTGAATTTTTGGCAGGTCCCATAGCGTTCAAGCTCTGTGATATTCTGTGCATTTAAAGAGCGGATTGCCGGTAGCCAGATTAGAAAAGGCTTCCATATAGTCAATCAACTTCTCAAATTTAGCGTATGTAGTTCTCTTGACTCTTGATAATCTTATAAAAAATAACTAAATTACGAATCATAACGAAATTAGCAAAATCACAGCCCAGGAAACGCTGTAAAAAAGGCGAGATATGCTCACGAAGGTGAACATTGTAAGCAAAGCGGACAACCTTATTTAAAGGCCGGCGAATTCTGTTTAAATACATACAGCTAGTGCCAAAAAAAACTTCGAAAGCGTATAAGATCCGCGACATTAATAAAAAAAATATGTTATTATCAACAGATAACTCAAAAACAAATATTCACAAGCACCCAGTAACGGAGAGTTAAATACAATTTTAGCTTTAAGGCTCTTTAACACACAAATACCTACTCCACCTCCTTTTACATACTCACGATCATTTCATAACAACTATACCCTTCAATACTAACTGCAGGATTAGAAATATGAGGTTAAAGCCAGGTTTCTGAAATGGCAAATACATCAAGAAGTGAATCACATATAAGGCTTTTAATTTCAACAAATTTAGATGAATTTACGGAGGGTCTAATGCTCTGACAATTTAAATTCGTTACTTTCAATTTATCCCTATGCGCACTATAATTCGCAGCATCTTCACAAAATACTGGCCTGAATTTTACTAATATTCAGTTGGCACGTGCCGCACTTATACGTTTTCAAAACAGGCATTTTTAACATCACAGCAAGCAATTAAAAAGTTTTTGAGTTGCAAGAACAACAGTGGTAGCGTTTGTAAATTAATAACCAACCACTTGTTAGTTGATTTATAGCCGCTTTTTGGCTTTGGCCATGAAAAATAAAAATAAGGTTTAACAACAACTTTCAGGTTATGTATGTAAGATACCGCACAGCAAACGACAAATCATAGAAAACAAACGTAACTTTTCTTTATAAGTTATTAGATAAATCTTGTAGCTTCAAATTTTGTTCAAAGGAAATTAAATTATATCTTATGTATATATACAAGTAATTTTACTTAGAGTCAGAGACTATCTGCGAAAACACTCGTTTACGCAGACAAAGTTGTCATATTGATCAGAGAACTCAGCAAGATATATCACTAACCAAACAAAAGTCAATTATGAAGTAGAAGCTACATCTCAAGCATATAAAACGCATAAGATTTCATTTACTGATTTCAAACATATTACAATTGAAATCTTCAACAACTACGATATTAGCATAGCGAAAAAAAAGATCATAATGTAGATTTTCAAAAGATAAAATATTCCCACGAAGCAAATATACAACGCCGAAAAGAATGATAGAGTTGACTAGAGACAACTCAACAAACAACGACTCATATACCCCCAATTCAGAAATTTGCAATACTCTCCGGTGTTTGATTCCGTTAGATATATAAATTCCAACCCCTCCTTCCCTAGAGATCAAACGATCGTTTCTACAAAACTTGAAACCAGGGTTGCAACGGGGCGATTTGAAATATAAAGTTTTAACTAGGTTTCCGTAATTGCAAAAACGCTAAAAAAAATTTCAGAGGTTCTAATGCTTTGGCAGTTAAGGTGGCCAACATTAAAGTTCAGACTGCGGTACTGCAAGGAATCTCGCAAAAAGTTATTACTACTGAAAGAAGGACCATTATTTGGATCAAACGCCATTAAAATCTAGAAAAATATGGAAAGCAGGGAGCCAGTAAGGCTCGTTGAGAATCCTAAATTTCTTTATAACCTTCTTGTGCAGCAGCTTTCGGCAGGTAGCATTTACCTTTCCAGCAGCAAGTCCATAGTGATCATTAAGATAATCACGCGTATTTACATTTCCCTCAATCAGGTCACTTACTTTCAACGATTTTGTTTTAAAATATTCTTTCATAATAGCATTCCGAGTGAAAACGCTATTAAAGTTCAAAAGCAAGGATTTCCGTTTATTAATGTGGTAAATATTCTGAATATCACTGTCCAGCAGGTAAACCACTTATAATAATGTCTGCCCTATTCATACTTTTCTGTAGAGCATAATTTTCGGTTTCAACGGCGGAGATCTTACCATTGGTAGGAGATTCAATATTTTCAATAAGCTAATTACAATCAATAACTTCAGCCTTTAGGTCCTTAAAACAAGCAGCCATCTCTCAGGCTAGCAACAGAATCAGTAAATGATTGCCTCATAGCCGTCTGTTCGCGATCAACCTTTGATATAAAAGTATCGATTTTAGAACTTATCTTGCTCAGATTTTCTTTAGCAGTAGCCTGGTCATTCTCAACCTTATTGATTTACCCATTAATGAGGCTTCTAAGTAATGATATTTCATTCTTTGAACCAGCGTCATCATTAGAGTCCAACGTACTGCAAGACGGGCATGCACAAAGCATCTGTTTGTTACCTCTTAAAACAGCACAATCATCGTCTGTAATATCAGAACAGGATATATGTAGCCATTGTTTACAGGAGCAGCATTGTATACTGGCCTGGATTTTACCAACATTATCCGCACAAACAGCACATTTAAACACATTAGCTGGAGGCATAATTGCAAATAAGTACAAAAGTGTGCGAACAAATAAAAATGGCGGTTAGCAAAAAAATAGCAGCAACTCGATGATTAACAAGTTTAAAGAATACAGAAAGCACCAAAAAAGTTTATTATATATTTAAGAAGGCACCAGCCAATTAAAAATGTTTTGTTTGAGCTTTTAGTAAAAAATTAATAATTAAAAAGACAAAGATCAGCTTCATAAAAAGAACCCTTTTACGCAGGCATAGTGGTGCCAGATTTTTTTAAAATACTTACGGCTTTTTCTTTAAAATTTCCTTGTTATTTTCCATTTTTCTTGAATTATGTTTAATCAAACGAATGCCTTTTACTTATCGGCTTTTTTGACATTTATTTAAATTTTTTACAGCTGTTTTCATTTTGTGAGAAACAAAAATATTGAGAAAATATGAAAGCTTTCTTTTGTCACTCACTTCTAATGCTTTTAAACTTTATAAAAACGTAAATCCGCTTTTGCACTTTGTTTTTACGAACGAACATACATTTTCATTTTATAAAAACTGGCTGTTAGTACGCAAACTATTATTTTTTATCATCTCTTGTAGCACTAGAATAATGGTTCTAGATTTTAATTTCATAGCATTGATAAAACGAAATAAATTTTTTTCGGTCGCAAACATTGACATGAACTGCATTTACAAAGCTACTGAGCTTATTTTATTTAATCACAATTGCAGATAAATAATCATTTGTCAGGTGAAAAAATTAAAACATTTTAAATTTTATCAAATATTAATTGCAACGAAAAACCACGACCAACGCACGATTGTTAATCATTTGCGTTTTAGCTTTAAACATTTTTGTAGGAGCTTCAAAAACACTTTTCATGATGTTGTTTATGAAGTTTCTTTACTTTAAGACAAATATTTTTATTTTTTCTCAAAAAAATATGGCTAAAGGTTTTTCTATCTGGTGTAAGAGACCAGTATAGATATCAGCTTTTTAAACCAACAAATTAATTGCATTTTCATAATTATTTTTCATTATTATTATTTTACTCTCAAAATAAAAATTATTATTATAAATAACAATTATGTTTTCTTTAAGAATTGTTATAAAGTTGCCATTTTTAGGAGAAATTACTATTTATAACACAACTTTTGATATTTATTTTTTCACTACTTAAAATATTCGAATATTAAACTATTTTATTAACAATCTAAAATTTTGTTTTTAAGTTTTTGTTGTAATCAATATTCCTTATGATTGATATTCATACATACATATATGAAATGAAAGCCGTTACATTTAACTAATATATACACATATTGTGATCAGCGTTGTCAACTTTTAAAATTAAAAAAAAAGTTTTTTTAAGTTTTAAAAACTTGATTTTCTTCTTAATTTAAATTAAACTTGCAGCCTTATGCTTTAAATCGTTAAAGCTAAATCTCTATCGCTAAAATTCTAAAAAAAATCCAATTTAGCGATTTTTGGTTACAAGTGCTATATTGTAACACTTTTTGCCGTTATTTACTTTTGTGATCGAGATTTAGATTTAATTACGAGAATTACGGAGTAACCTGCTCAAGTGGAAAAAAGCACTAACTGGACTAATTTTTTGCCGAGCATTTAAAACAAAAAACATAAATCAGGGCTTAAGCTACTGAGTTGTCAACGCTGAACTTGCTAACATTATCATCAAAAATACAAAAATGCCCTAACTATAACTTAAGATTCCTTAATACACAATAATCAGAATATAAAACAAGTATCCTATCAATACTAAATAATAGCTAATTTACCTAATTATATTAACAATCTATACAATAATTATATAAAAAAAAATTTTTATTAAATGCCTCTTTATGTCTTTAAGCCAGCTTCAACTTTAATTAAAACTTAAAACTAAATAACATTAATCAAGTAACACTAAATTAAGGAGTGTTCTGTATGTGAAATTAAGGTTTAATAATAACAATAAACCATAAACTAAGTGTTCAAAGAAAACAAAAAATAGTAATAATAATAATAATAATGTTGAACTTTTAAGTATAAAAAACAGAACAATGCCAAAATGTAAACACAATTTTGTTAACAATAAGACAAATAACGTTGAAGACTGTAAAAAAAATATTGTATTTTTCATTTGTATATGTTAACACAAATTTATCTTAGAAAAAACGATATTTTAATAGAAAAGCAAATTAATTTTAATAAAGAAATATTAAAACATTTTTTAACTGCCCGATTTTATATACTATATTTAAGCAAAATTTATATTTTACTACATGAAAATATTGTAAACTGCATACCAATGAGACATGCTACACTACATGTATTTTCAATCAAATCTACTGCATAAAGTTTAAAAGTAAGAAATTGTATTTTTTAAACCATTAGTAAATTAACTGATAGCGAATATCATAATTTAAAGTTCTATTATGCATAAATATACATAACAACGATTTAAGTTTTAAATTTATCACTTTAAGAACCATTTTTACAGAAAAAACCGCTATTGGTAACAGTCATATAAAACAATTTCATTCGTTTCTCATTTCGGAGAATTATAAATTAATATACGGTCTACATTTGGGATCAGATCTTGGATATTATTTATCTCAATTGACTTAAAATTAAATCCAAGCAATTATTTTCTCACTTGTGGACGTTAAATAACATGATATTATGATGACAGCGTTGTCATGAGCAGTATCATTTAAATAATTTCAAGCAAACGACACGATATTATGAGAACGCAGTTCCCACGTTTAGGATTGATAAATAATAAATCAGTTTAGTTATTCTGAACATGTAAAGTAAATAACACAAGCAGGGTGAGAAAATAAACAAAACAAAACAAAACGTTTGCTTTCATTTTGCTTTGTTCTATGAAGTGACATAAACAAAAACAGAACAATGAGAAGAATTCTGCAATTCAGTGTTTCTTTTTCCTAGCAGGAGTATGTGATTTTGCGACTAAATTCGCCAAACTCAATTTCAAAATTCGCCCAAAGTTGCCAGACTGGCCTTCCGTTAGGTTTTGTTAAAAATATATAATAATATTTTTTTTTATAAAACAAAATAATAATTTAATTGTAATGGCTAAATTCGCCAAAAGTAAAATATAAATAACCAAACTATAAAAAATGTTAACGTACGAATAATTTTTTTATGCCGACATTTAAAAGTAAAATTTATTGCTCGAAAGCTTATGTCAAATTAGGCAAGAAAATCGACAAATATTTTATAAATCGCTATGTCGCTAAACAAAATAACGTAAAAAAATAGAAATCGCTATATCCGACATCGCTTTTCCTAACCACAAAATGTATTTAAACTAAACATACTTCTTAGCGTATTTCTTAGCGTTGATGAGCGAAAGCCAATTGTTCCATTTATGCGCTTTGTCATTAAAAAAGTATTTGTTTTAGTTTTGCTCATGTACAAAGCTAATGAATGAGACATTTAAAAAAATGAATGTTTGCATTAAACGTTTGTGGAAAGTTTTAATTGTTTTCATATTCTGCCAAGAAGTCAACGGTTCGTTAAATTCGAATTATCTGTAGTTCAACGAAAGTGAAACGCAATATTATTGTTTTAGAAACTGGAATCTTAAATATATATATACGCACTATAGAACTAGTAAATACATTCCGGTCTAATTTGGGAATTTTTCGTAATAAACATTTGAGTAAAAAAAAAAAACAAAACATATTTTTCTCTGCCATAATTTATGGTTATGTCAATATTTGTTATTCATAATTAAAAATTATTTATGTTGTTAAAAAAAAAAAACATTCTTTTGTAAATGAAGTATTCTTTTTTTATTTAGACAAAAACATAAATAGAATTTTAATCAAACTCATTGATTTATGCATTTAATCATAGCTAATTTTTGCTTATTTTTTTACTAAAATTATATTATTATTAATGTATTTATATACTTATTAAATACGCATTTTGAATAGCTTTTAGTCGATCAAAAGTAATTTTAATTAAATAATAGAGTTATAATATTTAATAAATTTTAATATACATATAAATTTAGTATTTAAGAATATTTTTAAAGATAAATTATACTACGAGTATCAACCAACATTTATACATAATTTTTGCAAAATCATAAATATAAATTTTAAAATAAATACTAAGAAAAAAATACTTTTTTACTAAAAAAAATTTGAAGCTGTTTGTTTTAATGAAAAGGATTTCATTAAGGAGCTTTAGACCGTATGTATTTTTTAACAGCGAAAAACATAATTTTTCAGCTTCAGTTTTTGTTACAATTTATATCAACTGTTCCATTATATACTACGAGAATTAGTCGTTAGATCTGTCAAATATGGCATGTAAATACACATATAGAATAGAATTGATTAATGTATATTTAAATAAAATCAGACCTTTTACACAAGTCAGTCTGATTTGTTAATCTTTTAAAAAAATTTTAAAATAACTGTTTTTATACAATCAGAGTTGCATCTATCTTTCCTTTATGGCAGTGTGACACCTAAGCACACTGTTTCTTGTGTTTCACAGATCCCTTCAAGCTGTGTTACTTCCAAAAAAAACGGGAGCATACCTTGTAAGATAAGAGCCAAACAAAGAGCAGACGGGAGCTAGTTAAATAGTATAACCAGTATGGGTTGTTCATTTTTCTGAGTAGCGCCAAAAGTAAGTGGTAAAAATATAGATGATTTTTCCATTTTTTGTTTTTGACATATCGCTTATGCCCCTCGAAAAACAATGTCTCAGTAATTGAAATCAGCGGATTTACAGCGTTTGTCAGAAGTAGAGATATTCACCCTTATTACGAATGTCAACGTCGTTACAAGTGATGTCGACAGCACACTCACACTGTATTGTCGTCAACATTGAGAGTAGTTGAGAGTTATCGGCGGCGAATTTGTATTAATAAAGGCAATTAATAAAGGGTGTAGATGACTCTTTTCAAAACATCGAGCATTTTTTTCCAAAATTAAGGATACAGTTGGTTGCGATAATCCAAGATTAAAATCAACACTCGATTGGTATGAGCCTTGAGCCGAGAACCGCAATGTTGTTGTTAACTTTAACGTGTTGGAAATTGATGTTAAACGAATGGCACTTCTCATTAAAAGCTCAGATTTCTTAATACGAATTTAAATGTTGTTTTATTCAGTCAATAATATTCAACAAAACTGTTCAAAGTGCACTTACTTACGTGCTGTCCGGAAAAATAAAAATGTTTGATCTTTGTCTCACTACTTTTCTTTATTTTCTTTATCACTGCTTCTACTTGATTCAGATATAAACATTTTTTTACAAAAATTTAAAAAATTAAGTTTACTAACTGCCAAAATAAATGGAGATGATATTTTTTCTTCAATTTTTATCGATAACGTATCGACGTCAACACATGCGCGCCAATTAATACCAACTGTGTGTCGAGTTGACATCTGCGTCGACCAAATTTGACTGCGACTAAAAATTGACAACGACGTCGACGACGTCTTTCGCAATAGAGCTGATTATGTTTATGTGTGTGAATACATATTTAAAAAAAATGTAAGCTTTAACAGAGCTTTTTATAAAGATAACATAGGTATCACTGTTAAAAGAATAAGCATTTTGTTTGTACATCTAAAGTAAACTTTCCCGAAGACAAAAAAAGGCAAAACCGAAATAAATGAGATTTATTTGCAAGGTGTCCTTCTATAGTTCTTCACACCTGGAATTTTCAACAATGCGACTCTCTGAGGGCTGTCACAGACAATTTGTTATAAAGCACCAAAAGATTGCAAAACGAAAATGAATGGAATTTGAGTGTCTGTCTATAGTTCTCTATACCTGAAAACCTTAAGAGTGCATGTTTGAACAGGTTTTTACACATTTAAAAAAATTTAATTTAAAGTTCTCTGAGAGGTGAGACCATTAAAAAAAACACGAAAAATGGCAAAACCAAAATGAGTGGGACTTGCTTGCGAAGTGCACTTCTATAGTTCTCCATACTTTAACAGCACGAGTTGGAGCGAATTTTTTAAATTAATAAATTTAGAATCCTCAGCGAAATAAATAATTAGAATATTTTATATATATATATATATTAAAACGGAATATATTGAAGATTTTTTTGAAGATCAAAAATCAAGCAAAGTTTTAAGTCAACATACTAGACTTGTGTAGTTCATAAACGAACTAGTTTATTTAAACGATTCCATCGATTGAACTAAGTAAACTAGTTCATACTTATAAGTAAACCTAGTTCATTTTTGAACTATACTTTGTATTTGAACTACCAGACAAAATATACTTGAATCCATGTCTTTTTTTCTTGTTGACTATTTCCGAGATGAAATTAGTGCTGCCACGCATTTAATTTAACATGCGTTATGGCAATGCTACAGTATTGTTGCCATCATATTTTAAAAACAACATTTGAATTAAAGAAAGATTTGAACTAAAGAAAACGTTTGAACTAGAAGTTGAAAGTTAAACTAAGAGAGATTTTGAACTAAAGATCGCTTTGAACTAAATTTTGTACTAGTTCATTTTCAAACTTTGAACTAAAAACAGCGATCACTAAATTGAACTATTTGACACAAGTCTACAACATACAATATGAGTCAAATCTTCTTCATACATAAGTATATGTAATATGGTAACACTATTGCCTTCTTATTGCCGTCATATTTAAAGCGAAAGTATGAGGGGCTTTTAAAAAAAAGGAGGTTATCAATTCATCTTATCAGTAATTTCTGGTCCGATTTTTAATTTTTTTGTTTATTTGAAAGGTTATGCTTACAGATTGGTCCAGTTTAAAAAAAAATCATTATTTTAAAAACTACATGTTTTTGACGTAAATTATAAATCGTATCACTATTGCTCCCAAAAGCAAAAAGTAATACAAAAATAAATCTGAAAATTAAGGGGTGTCCCAACAGGAAAGTAAAATTGGCCTATATGGGTTTATATTTTCAACAGTTATAGACAAACGCTTGAAAATTGGACAGAATGTCGATTATTATGACCGTCATAATAACAAGTATAAATTTTCAGTGGCATCTTTAGGAAACAGAAAACTTACTTAAATTAATTTTTTTTTTTCAAATACAAAAAAATTAAAATATAAAACAAGCAAATAAGTTAGGTTGTGAAATTGTATACCTTGATATATTATTTATTTGTTTTTATTAAATTTCAACTTTTTTAAGATCCTCCAAATTTAATAAATTACAAAAACTCAAATAGGACCAAAGTCCTTTTTCAAATTTCAAAAGTAGTGTTTTTGGAAAAACCTCGATAATTTCTGAAAAAAGAGAATGTTAATATATTTGATCATTGGAGTTTAATAAAGACACTACTAGAAGTCTTCTCCAATCATTTTGTTCCGCCCATTCTCTTTCATTTACGAGAAAAGGACAAAAGTCCTTTTTCAAATTTCAAAAGTGGTGTTTTTGGAAAAACCTCTATAATTTCTGAAAAAACAGAATGTTAATATATTTGACCATTGGAGTTTAATAAAGACACTACTAGAAGTCTTCTCCAATAATTTTTTTTCGCCCACTCTCTTTCATTTACGAGAAAAGGACAAAAGTCCTTTTTCAAATTTCAAAAGTGGTGTTTTTGGAAAAACCTCTATAATTTCTGAAAAAACAAAATGTTAATATATTTGACCATTGGAGTTTAATAACGACACTAGTAGAAGTGTTTTAATATACTTTTTTTATTCTATCCACTTTAAATTATATTTAAATATTGTTCTGAAACTCTTATATTAAATTTTTAATATTAACATTGGTTAAGTGATTAACAGAGCTCTGTTATCGTAACAGAATGTGGCTAGGGTTATAAATTTTAAAATTTATTTTCACATTATGTCATTTTCTCTTAACATATTAGTTATAGTCTCTCTTAAACTATTTATTCTATTTGTTTATGTTGTATCAATAATCTTAGAATTATATTATGAAAATTATAAAGGCGTCTTTGCAACGCTTTGTCCAGATCATTTGTTACATTACCGTTAGTCAAGAAGATATTGTTTATGCTTTTTGTAGCCTTAGAGATAAATCCATGTATTGTCCAATTTTCTTACATCTGATTAGAAAAGGAGTAATTTTTTACTTCACGAACACTTGTACTGAAGCATATTCTTTAAAATTCCGTATATTGTCAGTTCATGTCGACATGACAGCAATGTTATTTTTATACAAAATAAACAAATGTAATATTTCACATTAACACTTTCTTTTTTATGCGAGGCCCTGCAAAATAGAAAGAATTTTCGTAGTGTAGTAACGTAAGTTAAAAAAGCGAATGTAGTTAAGGGTTAATAAAAACAAATAATTAAAACAAAAAAATGTAAATAAAAAAGGTCAAAAAACGTTAATATTAAAGAATGCCCCAATAGTTTTTTTAATATGATGTATATTGTCATTATTTTGAACAGTTGTGGGCAGACGGTTAAATTAAAAAGAACCTGTATTGTCCGTTACAATAGCAACAATAAAATTTGAATTTGAAAATTAAAGGGTGTCTCTATAGATGATGTAATTTAATGTATATGGCCAAACTTTTGAACTGCTAAAGCAAGATATTTGAAATTTACAAAGAACCCTCATTGATAAGTCCACTTTAACAAGTAGCAAATTAGAAATTAAAGAGTATCCCAAAACTGAGGTCCCATATGGCTCTAACTCTGGGGGGTTGCTCTGTATTTCGATTCGAAAGAAAACACTTATGAAACACAATGAATGTATAAGCCATAGCAATTCGAATGATTTTCCTTCCGAATCGAAATACAGAGTAACCCCCCTGAAACCGTTATAGACACCCACTAAAAAAATAGATGGAATTTCCACTATTTCATCCAGTAAAATAACAAGAAGAAATATTTGAAATTGGTTCTACGTATGGCCAATCTTGGAACAGTTATTTTATATTTTTATTTTTTTATATTTTAATGTGTCAGCAACAAATGAAACACGATTTTAAGCTCGTATCTTTTAAAGTTGTTCGCATTTACATAAACAGGACCTTTGATTCTTTTTTTTTTTTTTTTTTTTTTCTTAGTTACGCTATTCTATTTTATATTAGTTTCGGCCATTTATTTCTTTCTGGGTACGTTAATCTTCGACAAACGTGTATATACTAACACTGCTGTAAAGTAATCAAAAAGCAGGTGTTTGATTTACTTTGCCTGCTACCATTTATAAAATATCAACTCTTACTGCAATTGCAATAATAATGCAATTGCAGTAATAATAAAAAATACATTTTTACCTTTTTTAATTTATTAGTTATATATTTGGTTTTAAAATAAAAAAAGTATAGTTTACTTTAAACTAAGTCAACTACAAGATTTCAAAAATCTGTTTTAATTCTAAACATAAATCTGAAATCTACATACATATATGTGTACATAAATACAGTGGCATTCGCTTCTAACACGCCATATATTGCACTCACTTCATTGAGTAAAAATGTTAATAAATAATACCTGACAGTAAAGCATATAAAGGCAATGATTAAAGCTTTTGCTCTTAAGGAGCTTTTTTTTAAATTGTTTTTGTTGCAACAGTTCTGCTTCTTGTTGATACAGCTGACAATATTTGGCAGAGTGAGACCAGATTGTCTCCGCAATTTTGACTTAGTTTAAGACATTTTGGTGCAATTTATTTAAATTTTAAGATTATCGTTAATTTAAACTGTTTTAAAATTTGGTTAATTTTATCACAAAAACACAAACAAGTGTCCGATGCCATGGATATGTTAAAACCGAACTCCACTGTACATTATTTAAGAGATTCTAGATCAATATATAAGGACCCATATGTATAACATTTAATGGAAAAAAATTAAAGCAAGAGTAGTAAAAAGCTTAAAGATCAAATTCGAATTAAAACATTAATATTTAAAGACGCATTTATCGGTAAAAATAGGAATGTGCACAATTTGGACACCATCACACACACTCACAAAATAATAACATACAACACACATAAAAATAACTAACATAACAAAGGAATAATAAGTTTTAAATTGAGTTTAATCCGATTTAGGTTTTAATTTATTTACGCATGGCATGAGAAATTCCTCCACAACGGCATTAACCATACGATCAAGTAATTTTCGAAGGGCCTGCCAATCTTTTTCTTCTGGCTTAGCGCATAATTCAGCATAATATTTAATCTTTGGTTCAGTGCCACTTGTGCGCAATGTAATCACTAAGCCATTTTCAAAAGTAAATGTTATCATTTGTGTACTGGAACTGACAGGTAAACAAGCTTTACCATCTGCCTGTGATGAGTCGAATCCTGTCGTTAGATCTCTTACATGTTTAATAGCAAATTCGCCGTTAATTATAGAGGTTGGATATTTAGAATCTGGTTTACTATCTTGAAAATTTCGCAGACGTTCAAAAATACGTTGGATAACTGGAGGCTTATCACAAAACAGATACGAACATATTGTGCAATGGTAACCGTATTTTTCATAAATTTGGTTTAGTTTTTGTGTTAGACTTATGCCCTGAGTTTCTTTTAGGAAACAAGACATGGTGGCGAGATGTGTGGCGGCACTAACACCATCTTTATCTAAAACAGCAGTGGAGAACATAAACCCAATAGCTTCTTCAAACGCAAACAAAACACGTTTGCCCTCTGCCATTAAGTCAATAGCACGATTGCCCATCCACTTAAAACCGGTTAAAGTTTCTACAAAATTAAAACCTTCTACTTTACTCATTGTGAGTAAAATCTTGGAACTGACTGTGCTGGCTAAAAGATAGCAATCAGATAATGTTTTTACTTTGGGATGTAAGGCTTTGTAATTTTCAACAGACCACCATCCTAAAAGGGCACCAAGTTCGTTGCCATTAAAAACCTAAAAAGAATTAAATTTTTTCTCTTTATTTTATTTATTATCCAATCAAATTTCTTACCTTCCATTGTCCAGTTTGAGGATCTTTTTCAGCGCATGTCATACGATCCGCATCCGGATCATTGGCCAAAATAGTGGTTACACCTTCAGCTTCAGCTTTTTGTATAGACAACTCCAGAGCGCTTTTACCTTCTTCCGGATTTGGAAATTTAACAGTTGGAAATTCAGGATCTGCCTCTTTTTGCTCTTCTACTGGTATAAGATTGGGCAAATGAGCTTGTTTAAAAGCCTTTTCTACATAAGGCCAACCCACACCGTGTATTGCAGTATAGACAAACTTAAAGTTGTCTTGGTATTTTAGCTTTTTATTTATATCCCGAAACTTTTGCGGAATGTTTGCTTTTAAAGTACTAAAATAAGCTGCATTTATTTCTTTAAAAGGGTCTTCTAACAGTGTCGAGTCTTTTAATATGTCTGTATTCCATGAGGAATCCTTAGGTTTTAAATTATTGAGTATTGACTGTTGTATAGCCTTGTCATGAGGCGATATAATTTGAGCACCATTGCCCCAATATACTTTGTAGCCATTGTCCTCCTTAGGATTGTGCGAAGCTGTCACCATGACACCAGCTAAACATTTCTTTTGTAAAATAGCAAACGGCACAAATGGTGTAATTACCATTCGAGTAAAAAGATAAACTCTAATGCCACCTTGTATAAAAATAGTTGCAGAAAGTTCTGCAAATCGTTTGCTATTGTAACGGCCATCGTAACCAAATACTATACCACGTTGATATTCTTCTGGTTGGTAGTGGTTTTTAACATATTCACATAATCCCTGAGCAGTTTGAACAATTACCAAATCGTTCATAGAATCAAAACCAGCGCGCATGCAGCCACGTAAACCCGCTGTGCCAAATTCCAAACGTTCCACCAGACGTTTACGTAATTGATCCCAATCTTTCGATTCAATCATTTGCTTAATTTCATTGATAGTGTTGTCATTGCGGTCCCAGTCTAGCCATAACTGAATTTGTTGATCCAATTTCTTATCGCCTGAATATGTTGCCATTTTGACTGCTGCTTAGATATTTTTCTTCTTATCTCACAACTTTTTCAGTTAAGCTACCGGCGAACTATTGCTCTTGACCGTTTTGTATTCCTAAGCTCTGGAAATAGTCAAGGCCACTACAGATTCTGTGACGAAATCTACATACAAATGTCTGTATGGATGTGTGAAAGGGAAAATAGATACATATAAATATCTGTATTATATATGTATGTATGTATGTATGAACTAATGTTAATAAGTAAAACTCGAAGAATTCTTTTAGATTCTAGTATCTATGAATTAACAAAACTTTTATTTATTTATTTATTTTTGCTTATTTATACCACAGTGCACAATTTATATCACGGAGTATAATTTATACTTAGAAAACTGGATACAAATTTCACCGGTAGTTTCCAAAATTAACGTGAGACGAAAAAATAATGTTACTTTGTAGTGGAAAAGAACGACAATTAATTTCTAGACAGCTGGTTGCGATTTTTGTATCTAGTTAACAGAGGTGGTAACTTTACAATTTTCTGCCAATTGAAACGATTTTTTAAATATATCAAAATAAAAACTAATTTTTTTTTAATATTTTCTTGCAGAAATTTAATAAGTGATAAGAAGAATTAACGTAAGCAAATATAAAGTACTGTGAAAAATATTATTTCCTTATTTAAATCACTCAAATTTGAGCTATAAGTAGAACTATAGTTGAGTAGCTAGAACGGTTGGCTTAAAAACCAACATATCGCAACTTTTCTAATAAATCAAATACTATGAAATACATATGTATATGTATATTAATGTATAAGCATTGCCAAAGCGAATCAATACAAGATAGTCGCAATGGCGAATTCAAAAATTTTTGCCAAAACCTGAGATGTCTAACTCCATATATAAAAAATATGTATATTTTTTTTATATGAGCACTGCTTTTCATTTTATTAAATAATAGGTCTGTAACTTTACTAGCCAAAACTAGCAACGACAGAGTAAAACAAAAATTTTCAAAATTATCCTCCCAAATAAAAAAAGTAAATGAACGCTTTACTAGCAAAAATTAGCAAAGAAAATTGTTGAGGCTTCAGGGATGATATGTAAGACTTAAAAACTGTACGGTGTGACCATTAACAGTCCACCCTAAATACGAGCGTAAGACGTTATTTAACTGTCAAAAATTCTCATGCCCATATAAAATGTATGAGACCAACCCAAATAGCGCGACGCTAACGTTGAACAATTGAAAAATCCAATTTTGACGCGCGTAAAAAGTGAAGTTGGCTGCAAAAGAAGTGTTGTTATTGTTTTTTTTTTTTTTTTTTTTGTGGTATATACAAAAGTATTTCCAACAGTAATGACATTACAGCTACTTTAAGGTCAATTTCGCGATTTTATCTCTCTTAATTATTTTAATTTTGTGGTTTTTAGCAAATAAGATAAGTAAACAATACTGTTCGTTTCACAACGTTGGCGCTCGTATTTAAGTTACTCATTACAGCGTAAAAACTAGACGCTAAATTACGTCGTGCCTAACGCCCGTATTTAGGGTGGACTGTAAATTGCACAATTTTTAAAGAAAATGTACTAGAGTGAAAAAACGTATAAAACAAAAATGTATAAAGCAAACTGGTAACCACACGAAAAAAATTGAAAATAATAATCCAAGTAACCAAATAGCAAAAATATTTAAAATGTTTTAAATATTCTTCTAAATATTTGGTAATTTGCAAACGTGTTTATGATGTTTAAGCTCATCATGTATAGAATTTTTTTCTACAGTTATACCCTGTTCACACACCTCAATTTTTCTAGTAGCAATTCTGAATTTTGTGGGTGAGAAAACGAGAAATAAAATGTTTCTGCACTCCTTTCTCTTCCACAAAATTCAGAATTGCTGCAAGAAAAATTCACGTGTGTGAATTCGGTATTAGGTCTAATAAACATTCTTATTGTAATTTAGATGTAAAAATATTTACATTAAAAATAGTTTTAACATGTATATAACTTATTTATAATTATACATAAGAATTTTAAAAATTTTCTTTAAATTGCACCGAAAAAAGTACATTGCGTTGAATGTTTAATCACTAGCTTGTTTATTTTTAATTCTAAAAACAATACAAGCACCTGCAAAGCTCGTAGATTCTAAACCAAATTTCTGTTGTTTTACACTACTTTGATTTGTACTTCTATAGCTTAATTAAAGAAAAATTACAAAATAATATTATTATTATTTTCTTTTAATTGTCAAATACTTGCATTTTCTACAATGTTACAAAATTTCTTTTATTCGGGATTTTTAAAGTAAATTATTTTGTAAACAAAAGTAAGAAACAGCTGTTTGGCTAATTCTTGCAAGTACGAATTTTACCAGTAAGAATTTGCCAGATATTTTTTGTATCTCATTTTTTTACTCTCCGTTTACACTCTCTTGTTGCAATTTTTTTTGGTTTATAAATATAAACACTTTCCAGAAACAATTGTTACAAATTCTTAACAATTTTTAGTAAATGAACAGACCTAATGTCAAGGCGAATTAATAGCAGTTGCTGTATTAAGACCGGGGCACACAGAATCCGTTTGTTTACTTGTTAAATAGTAACAATACAAAATAAGAAGATTTTGATTGGCCTTGGCTAATATAATTGCTTTTGAAGTTTAATGAGATATAAAATGCACTGAATACCACAAATCGAATTTAAAAAAATAAATATATTTAGGGTTATGGAGGACTAAAAAATAAGAACAAGAAAAGCAGAGCAAATAAATTTTGCGATCGCTTATAGTTTTCGAGTTATCTGTCAATGTTAGTATCATTTAAAAGCTTTTTAAGGTATCTTCCAGGAGGCGTTATGAATTTTCTAATTTGATATTTTTTTAATCATAGAATAAAAATATTTAGTTTTATAGTTATATATATTTGGCTTATTGCCTGAATCAAAAAATATGTTTTTTAAAATATTCTTATAAATGAATTAATATTTTTCAAGATGTCTTAAGTTCGGTTTTAATTATGATTATTAGTATTATTTATTTAATTCTTAAAGGAACAGTAATTTTGATACCAGTAGAATGAAATGCACTTTCTGGTTCGCTACAACCTTCTTTTTACAATTTATAACGAACTTAAGCCATTCTGAAACATATTAATTTATTTTGCTTAATTCCTTTAAATAACATAATCCTTTCGGAATTTGTACAAAAGGTTCCGAAGATATACTTCTTTAAAGACTAGAAGTATATTTGAACTAATTTGGTAAGTTATTGGTTTTGTTCTGCCAGTAAATATTATACTTTGCCATACCTTTCGGTGAAGACCTTCGTCATTATATGGAAAAGTATATAAACATTATTACTCTGCCCTCAAGTTTCTTTCGTATTCTATTCCACTATGCTTTTAGATTGGTTTTCTACGCACGTATAATATCTCTAACATCGAAAGATACCCTTGACTTCATTAATATTCTTACGGTAATTTTTTTTTTTTTTTTTGGCTAGGGAGCCATCTCAGTAATTAATAATAATGTAATAATAATAATTAACTTGAGGTAATAATAATTAATACTTTATTTTGTAAGTTGATAAATTACATTATAAATACATATTTCTATGTATTGAAAATAAGTAAAAAAATAAATAAATATATTCAGAGCCATTCCTTTTTAGTTTGAACTACACATTATTGTTATTAAAATAGTTCTATAAAAGACGTAATATGGTATCACGTGGTGTCAGTAACCTAAGACGAATTTATTGTTTAAAAACAACTGGTCTTTGCTAAACTAAATTTGGTTTTCAATTAATTATAATCTTTAAATAAGCAATTTTGAAATTTGCAAATTAGAAAAAGCAATCATTAGTGACCCATTTCCATATATAAAATTTTTTATCAAATATTATTTATTTCAAGTTTTATACTTGTATTTCCGCTAATATAAATGAATTTGCCACTGCTCTCACCTGGTAAACGATTTCTCACACGGATTTAACAAATAATTTCCGATTTAGGTAATTACTTACACTTGGCAACACTGCATGTTGCAATAAATAAGATTTAGTAATGAACACAGCCAAATAGTGACATTTGTTTTATTATTTAAACGCGTTTGGGATTGTGGATTTCCAGGCGACTAACAAAAAGCTGAGAATTTTCCCTTATTCCTTTTAAAGCTAACAGTTAAAGTAATGGCCGATGTCTTAGATATTGATAATGCTGAAGAATTTGAAGTGGATGAAGATGGTGATCGTAAGTAGTAATAAATAAATTCATCGAGATGAGTTGCCAGTTAATTACAAAAAATAATGTTTATTTTGAATTAAGAGGGCATTGTCCGTTTAAAGGAGAAAGCTAAACATCGAAAAGGTAGAGGATTTGGTAATGAAACTACCACGCGCGAAACTATACATAAATATGAGCGGGTAAGGCATGAGGATGATGATGAATTGGAGCCGGGCCCACAACGTTCGGTTGAAGGTTGGATTCTATTTGTAACAAACATACACGAAGAGGCTCAAGAAGATGAAATCCAAGAAAAATTTTGCGATTTTGGCGCAATTAAGAATATTCATTTAAATTTAGATCGTAGAACAGGTTTCTCCAAAGGTTATGCTTTGGTTGAATTCGAAACTCACAAAGAAGCGTGGGCGGCAAAAGAAGCTCTGAATGGGACTGAAATTATGGGCCAACCAATTCAAGTCGATTGGTGTTTTGTTAAGGGACCTAAGCGGATTAAGAAATCATCAGATAAAAGACGTCGCTGAGATAAAGTATGTGTTTTTTATGTATTCTTTTAAATGAGGTTACGATTCAACACTGTCCAAACAGTTTTGAATATTTATTTAAAAACTATTATTTTCCATTGAAATGACTTGAAAAAACTTTTGTATTGAAGAAAAGAATAAACAATTTATGATAGACAAATTTTATTTATTTTTTATTAAGAATAAATCCAGTTGAAGAGAAACTACTTATGTACTTTACAAGGTACCTACTAAATGATAAAAATGTTTATAAATTATTGATAACTATGATTTCAATTTAGAAACAGAAGAGAATATTATTTCATTTTCTTTATGTGTAGCAAATGTTTTCTCATTGCTTGCTGTTTATCCCGGAAACTTTTCTTTACTTTAGATCTGGCCTTGTGACGCATCATAACGAAATTCTTACGTTTTGTCTTCTCACGATTTGTCTTCGAACAATTTTCATTTTTACGTCCATCTTTCCAACCGAATTTCTCACGATCTGTTCGACCGCTTTGTACCGATTCTAAGCGGGTTTCCTTGTCATGCTTACGTTTCTTGTAAATCATTTCAATTTTATCTAATTTTACAAATTCTTCGCGATCTTTTTCTAATGGTCTCTTACGTGCATTTGTAACGGCTTTCTTGATGTTTGCGGCATTTATACGTTTAAAATCCTCATCCGTAAATATGCGTGTCAGTGCTAGTTCCTGAGCAGCCTCTTTTTCATTCAGTATTTTAGCATTTTCAGGAAGCTCGCAAATCTGTTTCTTATTTTTTCGTAAGGAGTCTGAAAGATTATTTTTGTTTTTGGTAGTCTCATTATTCTCAGTTGGCTTAGTATCTTCACTATCCTCATTATCTTCCTCCTCTGAATCACTTTCATCACTTCCTTCATCTTCACAATTTTCTTCATCCTCTTCACCGCTACTGGTTTCATCTTCATCAACACTTTCTATACAATCTTCGCCTTCACTGTGACTTACATTGACCCAATCGCCATCATTAGAATCTGTACCGTCATCACTACCCAGATCAATGGTTTTAGAATTTTTCAATAAAGCTTCCGCACCGGGTATAGTTTCAAATACCTCGACAGCTCCATAAGCTTGTGGTTTAAGTTCAGCTTGAGCCTCGGTCAAACGGCCACGATCTTTTTTGTGTAACAATACCGGGAGCTGCTGTCTATACAACGTAATTAATGACCGAGCTGCCATCATAACTGACTTTTCCTTATATTTCTTATACATGGCCAAATCTCTAAGCAAATCTTCTCCCATAGCCAGAGGACACCTCTGGCAAATTTCTCGGGCAGCATTCAAACCTATAGCCATAACATCAGACGAATTGCGTTCTGTAATAAAATTATTAGCAATTGTTTTCAAGATAGGCTCGACTAAGTCTCCCGGCACTAGTTTATGAGAAGCTTGTGCGGCAAATTGCAATATTCTGGTTACTTGTCTTTGATGTGGTTGTATGAAGCGAGTAATATAGGGATAAAAGGAAAAAAGAAACAATTCGTGTATGCCAATGAGCCGAGAAATTACATCCAAGTGCATTAGTTTAACCTCAAAACGTTCATTTCCTGCCTGCAATTGTTTAAAAAGTTTTTCGGCCATACCTTGGGGATTATGTATCAGGTGAATTGCAGAGAAATTGAAAGGCACTGCGTTTTTCTTTTTCTTTTGTAGTTTAATGGCCTGCTTTTTTATTTGTTCCAATTGCTTTTTGCGTTTTTTAGTTTTTTTGTTAACACGACTTTGGATGAGAGCAGACTTTAGATCAACTTCATTGTCTGTGTCAGAATCATCAGATCCTTTTTCATCATTATCATGACCTAAAAAAAATTTTAAAGACGCAACTTGCACCTGCAAAAATATGTATTTTTTTTAAGCAATGACTTGAACCATGTAAAAAATAGTTTACCTTAGTTATTTTCGAAAAACATCCAACGGTTGCAATGACATTAACGGTCTTTTCATCATTCCAAATATTTTTATTATAAAGCTCAATCATTATGTCTACCGACATTTTAGCCGCCTTTGGATTTGCCTCTTTTAACATTGAGTACATGAAGTTTTGCAACGTAGAATTTAATTTCATATCTTTGTGCTTAGCGTTCATATTCTTAATATCGGTTATTATATGGTTTTGTAAGAATGTACGCAAATGTTTATCGGGGCAGCGCAGCAGTTGGAAAAATAATTCTAACAAGTCTAAGGCAGGTATAAGACTTTTATTGCGCAGCAATATCAAAGCCTTTACAAAGCAATTACGCATTGCTGGATCTAATGTGGTAGCATGATTCTTTAATATATCTACCAAGTGTTGAGGGTATTGTATACAAACATCGGGATAGCATTGAGCCACCTAAAATAATAGAGTTTTGAACAATATAAATATTTTATCAGCATATTAAACATACCTGGGCTATAAACATTACTAATTCATCTAAAGATTTATTTTCCTCAGTGGGATTTAAAGCAAACACTTCTAGGCTACTGAGGAAGTGTCTATATTGTTGATTAAATTCATCTTTATAAGATTCCGGATCACGCTTAATTAAGTTTTGCAATTGCGGAAGATTATCCGGCAATTGATTATTATGTCGAACCATGCCGTTTTTTAAATTTTGTCAAAAAGTTTGTTTTCTTCTCCTCGACAAATTTAAAGCACCCTGTGTTTAAAGCAAGAACACGTTTTTTGTTGTTTTTTGTGTACTCTCTTTTGTCCAGTGTTTTGACAATACAGTAAAAAAAATAAGTGTGATGCCGTACTTTGAGGATTTTTAATAATGACAATTCAGCGTTTTTTATGTCTGAATAAGAAAAAAACTGTATTTGGACAGCTTGATGATATATAAGGACACTGGGTCAAATGTTCACCAAACGACATGGTACATTCCTAGGTCACATAGGCTTTTAAATGATTCAAGTCTGTTTCAGGCCAAGGATTTTGTAGCGAATTAGAGTGAGAACCTGAGATACGTACTTTATCCCAGCCCTATTGGATATAGCAAAGTGCAGAGGAGCTTCTGATGCAATGGTGGCAAATAATAATCTAAGATGATTAAACCGATCGCGAAGTATTAAAGGCTGTTAAATGAGCTTATTGTATATAGAACTGACAAGTCCAGAAGAGGTAGCATAGATTACCTTTACAAGGCATCTACACTTGGATTAATATTAGGACCCAGTAAAAAATAATAGATGACATTCTTAGAGAAGGGTATTTTATTTACATCCAAAAAAGCTAATAGACATTTTGTAGGTTTTTTAAGCTAGTTTTTAAACATGTTTTTGAAATAACATGTTGATCTACTTCTTAGATTTACATTTTTCCTTGCATAACGACAACATAAAACTTAAGTTCTTTTCAGTAGTTAGAAAGTGGATAAGAAGTAGTTCCATGCTGTTAAAAACCAACGACATTCCTTCAATGACATGCCTATGTAAAATTCACCCGAATTTGCACCACTTCGTCAGTAGTTGATGCCGTATTTTCATTAGAATTTTTTCCTCACTTTTTTTGCTGGAGATGTTTATATAAACAAATGTTTAATTATGTGAAATTAATGTCTATTTTAAGCCAAGGAAACAAGTACAGTTTTGCAATATATTCTTTCAAATACTATGTGTTTCCATTGCCACAATAAAAAAAAATGCTGTTTATTCATTAAATTTTATAATTTTTATTTTTTTTTTTTTTTAGTTATAAAATTGTTTACAGCTTTGCATTTAATTATAGTAAGATTTAAAAGATCATTTTTGTTGTGTGTTAGTTTTGTTAGTATTGAATTATATTGATGAGATTTTCATATACAAAATGGAACTGAAATAACAATTATTTAAGGTAAATAATATAACAAAATTGGATCAAGTATTGATTGCTATGCTTGTTTATATAAACGTCTAATTAAGGATTTATTAATTTAATACAGAAAGCCTTCAAGGTCAAAAGCATATTAGAAAAATCCAGTACAAATTAAATCGAAAGGGTAACCGAACTGTTTCACTTGGAGGTTTTTGCAATAATAATCTATTGCATTATAAATTTATGCGTATGGTATAAATTTTTAATTTCTTGCTTCGACAACATTAAAAAAAAAAAGAACTTTTACTTTTCTGAGTAAATAATAAAGCAACTTTCAGGGAAGCAGTCTATTACAAATAAGTTTTCGTTGAGAATGCCTAAAGAAAATTTGCAGAATAACGGAATGAAGGTTTTATAATCTTGCTTTTTGTCTGATGCGGACAGCAGTCAAATTGCTTTTGCCATTAACTTTAAACAATTGGTCCGAATCTGTTAAAAAAAATTGACATTCATAAATATATGGGGTCCACATGTACAATAGTTGTTGGAAAATAGAATTTGACAAGCATAAATATTGATACACTGGGTTGTTGTTTAAAATGAGTTGTAAGAGAGCGGGTTAACTTCGTCTTAAGCGGCTATTAGATGGTCAAACTTAGTATGTGAAAATGAATATGGAATGAAATGGAATACCATCACAACATTTGGAAAATCTGATTTTCTGCTTCTTAGTTAGTTTTTTTATTGTAGAAAAGTGATGACATTTTAGTTATTTTCAGAGAAATCTATCAGTTTTATCTATTTTCTTATTTAAATAGAATGGGTTTTATAAAATAAAAAGAGTTAACATTACTGTTACACAAAGTTAAAGCCATTATTTAAGTATGAAATTTCAACACAAAGACTATGGGGCAGATTTCATTGCGTTATACGAGTTAATTTATGTTTTGCTGTTATTTATAACCAAGCCGAGACCATTAAAAGGCGGCATCAATGGCGAATTAATCAATTTTAACAGTTAACCTAAATGTCAATTACCAGGCGGCAAAGCAGGCAAATTTAATATTTTAATATAATTAGTATCAAACTCCATATATAAAATATATAAACAGATTTTTTATATATGAAGTTTGACAGTAATGGTTAGCAGCAAAAATAACTGCGCTGTCACCTGGTAATTGATTCGCCTTGATACAGATTTGTTGTATATGGAGTTTGACAGTAGGCCATCAATATCACCTTACAATTGATTCGCCCTGCCATGGCGAAATCATCTACCAGGTGGTGGCAGTGGCGAATTCATTCATTTTCGCCGTTGCAGAAAATGTCAAATTCCATATATAAAAAATCAGCGAAAATTTTTTTTATAGGGAGTTTGAGATTTTCTGCAACGGCAAAAATGAATGAAATTCGCCACTGCCACCACCTGGTACATGATTTCACCATGCGCCCTGCTTTTAACTATACGTAACTTTACTTATCTGGCATCTCTACTTACCATTAGTCTGGTCAGAGTAGAAAATATAAAAAGCAAACGAAAAAGATCACACAACACAACAAAGCACTTTTCATTTAATTTTCTTATGGTTTTCTAACATTTTTTTTAATAATTTTTAAACCATTTCATTAGTCTTCTTGTGCATTAAAATTTGCTAAAAATGACAAATATTTTGAATAAAAAATAAAATTAAGTGCAAACGCAAACGTCTAAGGTTTTTTCCCAATGAATATAACATGGAGTCTCAAAGTGGCTACTGATGCCGTCATCATTATTATACATTGTCAGTTGTGTATAAAAGAACAACTTGTAAAATACCAACTGCCTTGACAATAACAAAAGCAACAGCAAGTATTATTAAACAAAATTTTATACTAAATTAAAAGATCAATGTCTTTGCGTGCTATTAAAAAGCGCGAAAATCAATTAACCCCACCTGGTGTTAACAGTACAAATTCAAGAACCGCTCTCTTCAAAAAACTAACTAATAAAAACAATACTAAAAGTTTATTGCAACACCCATATCAACAGCACTCGACTGGTGGTAGTTGTAAAGCTAGGAATGCTGCCTCGGGTGGTGAGGGTTTAATTCAAAATACGAAATGCAAACAATTTAATATATCGGCGACTTTGAGTAAACAAAAGTATCAACTACTGGGCAGACTTTCAAAATCGAATTTTGAATTGGGAGAATCCTCTGAAACTCTTAAGCGTTTAGAGGCTGCACGTTTGGTAAGAACAAAGTCAGAAGCAGATGTCGATAAACTGTTAAGTAACATAAATCAAACTAAACAAGGAGTTCTTTTAAATGCCAAATCGGAAGTTTGCTTAAAAACCATATCAATTCATAGTTATCAAGCCCCTGTAAGTGGCAGCAAAAATAATTTAAAAATAACGCCCCGTAAATCACAACAAACATCACAAAAAAGCATGTTAACTGGTGCTCGTTCTCATCGCGACTTGACGCAATCATCTTATGTCAATTCGCCACACAATATTGAGATAAGCCATTGTGGTCTGTCATCCACACCACGTCGCATGAGCGAAGGTAATTATATAAGGTCACAAAGAACCAATTCAATGTCAACAAGTGAAATGACCTCTTCGTCAAATGCGGCCTCCTCTTCTGTGGGTCATGCAGTGCCGCCTGTAGATCCTAATAGTATATTACGCATACCAATAATCGGTTATGAGGTAATGGAGGAGAGAGCTCGTTTCACGGTCTATAAACTACGTGTTGAAAATCCTCGTACAAATGATTGCTGGTTGGTATTAAGACGTTACACTGATTTCGTACGATTGAATACGAAGCTAAAACAATCATTTCCACATCTTATCTTAAATTTGCCAAGAAAAAAGATTTTTGGAGATAATTTTAATGCAGTCTTTCTAGACAATCGCATACAGGGTTTACAAATGTTTGTAAATTCCATAATGAGCAAAGAGGAGTTAAGAAAATGCCAATTGGTGCGTGAATTTTTCTGTTTAGATGAGCCGCCTTCATATTCAGAATCAATGGAAGAGTGTCGGGTAAGCGTTATTATTGCTTTTAATTTTTTTTTTGCAATGCATAATAATTTTTACAACAAAAAATTATATCTTAGTATTACTTAGCAATGACTATTTTAAAAAGGGAATAGACAAATATTTTGTAGCTTTTTATAAAACAAAAATAAAATCCGTTTCTGTCTATCGAATGAAGTCCTTTTAAATATATCACAGTAAAAGACATTAGCAGTATCCATATTACCGACTTAAAACATTTGGGCATTTCTTTCAAAAAGTCTTTTTTGTCTCGTACGACATAATAATTGGATTTAGCACCATCAATAGGGCCAATTAGGAGCCATAACTAATAATCAAAATAAAAATTTGTTTTATTTTGATCTCTTTTCGACTTTAAATGCATATACTGTTTTGTACAACAGTATGGAATTGCCCATTTTCTTTTGAACAAATTTTGATACCTTTATTGCGACTCTGCTAACGGGATATTGCTATTTCTTGCGCTTAGCGCATTATCTTGGTATCCAGTTACGGGTAATTCTTTAGTTGAAGCTTGGGCGGCTTATGGGAGAATGAAACACCGTATTTTTACAGGAAGATCATTATCTGATATAGTAGGTCCTATTGGCTGGGAGAACGATTCCACAAATACTCTTTAGCTTTGGGCTTAATGAGATAGATTCATCATTGTTACAGGATTGCTTAATTTAATTTTACATTGCTTATCCAATAAAAATGTTCTAAGGTGTCTCTTCGGAATGAGTCGGAGAAGAATCCCACTGAGCCAATAGATCTTCGGCAAAAGTTTTGCCAAATTATTTTCGATTTTAGTAATTATCGAAGCTACGCACACACAATGACTGGAGTTTTATTTTCCCACCTTCTGTTTTGAAAATAAAACACTAGGTCAGGTAATAATCAAAAAATAACTGTGCAATCTATACACCCTTAAAGCTCTGCTGCCACAACTTTAAAGATGGGATTCTTCGCATCCGCCCTTTTGGGGAAAAACAGTGTTAGTGACCTATCTGACATAGAAAAGAAAGAGAACAGAGCGAAATGGGTTCGGAATTCTTAGTTGATTATTAGGGAAAGTGGCATAACTAAAACATTGTTGTAGTTCATATTTGTATGCATGAATATTTATAATTTTAAGAATATATTATTCAGGATTTTGTAATATAAGTTTATTGGCCTAAAAGGCTTATTATATTATTTTAATTTGAAATAAATAAATAAATAAAACATATATTTCTGTCAGTTCTGAGCTTCGAAACTTTTTCGTTGCTAGAAGCCATCCTGGCTCCCTTTTGTAGATTCTATTCTACGCTTTGACAGCTTCTATTATACTATCTGTTGTCTTTTACTTTCTTTTACTCGTATCTATTTTTTTTCTTTATTTTTCAAACTTTTTCAGGGCAAAACAAAGGGTCAAAATTTACCGGACCCAAGAGGCTGCTTCTTGTCAGCTAACAGCAAGCAGATATGAAAACAAATAGAATCGACTTTCTTAAAAAGTTGCGTAGGAAGGTGCAATGAAACATTCGTTGTACATTTTTTAAAATCCATTGTAATCGTTTCCATGATATCAAAACTTCATGTACAGTGCCGGCAAAAACAATAGCACTGATATTCAATATTTTGTAGAAGGATGAGATCAAAAACATTTTGTACTGTTGCAAAAGGTTCTCGTCCTCCGAAACAACAAAATATTGATTTGGTAACTTGCTGTATCATGTAAAAGCTACCAATTTTTCTTACCTTTTTTTATTTTAAACAAAACCAGCTGCAGAAATACAAATGAATGTAGAAAATGATATGCTAATTTTCAATAGCAAAATTTTCTAAACTTTGTCTGATCGATTGGCGAATTTTAATTTTCTCTAGCTCATCTAGTGACTTGGCAAAGTTGATTTTAACACGAACACGGACGGAAAGCTAGACATCGCTACAACGACTTCGCTATCCATAAGAACTCAGAATTTACTTTATGGGGTCGGAAATGGAAATGTTTTCCCCTGTGTTGAAGGGTATAAAAAAAAGTAAACTTAATACACAAAGATAAGCATTGCCTTTAGTGCTATTTGTATACCGCAACTGTATATTCAAAACAAAATATATAAAATCCTTCAAATACATCAATACGAAAATTTATTATTCGGAATCTTTTTTATATTAATTTACTCTAATCGTGCTTGATTCCTTCAAATATAAATATTTCATGATATTTTTTAATTTTTTTAATAGAATTTAATGTGTGCGTAATTATTTGTTTATCTCTTTTTTAACTGTTTATTATTCTTTGATTAGGCAATTTTCGAGGCTCAAGAAGAAACAATAGCACATTTGAAACTACAAATCAATACCAAGAATGATTTGATATTGCAATTACAACAAAAGCTGCGCGAGGAAGTACAAGAAAAGGAACAACTCAAAGAAATGTTAAAGTAAGTAATTTTTTAATTTAAATTGAAATTCATAAATATCAATAAATTATATTTTTATTTTACAGAAATCTCAATATAAATCCCACAAATGGTAACATTTAGCTTTTTTTTCGTAATTAAATCAATGGATGCTAAAGTCTTTTCTACATATACATATATATCTTTTTTGGTTCTATTAAAATAAGTAGATTTTTATTTAGTTTAATTTATTAAAAAAATGGTGTCTATAAATTCTATGAAATTGTTTTTTAATTGTTGTTGTAATACTGATTCTTATGTTGAGCATAATCAATCAGTTTATAAATTGCAATAACAATTAAATAAACATATATATTCTTCACTCTTATATACACACGTACACGCAACGTTTTGTAGATGAGTTTTTAATTAATTTAAATTTAAGATAAAATTCAATTCTTATGTAAAATATTTATCAAAAAAAAAAAAAAAAAAAAAAAAAAAAAAAACTAAACATGATATTTGTTTTTCATGTATCGAAGCAATAATAATAATAATTAGTAACACTAAAATCTACAGATGAAATAAAATTTGTAAAGTAGTTAAAGTGACCTTATAATTAAAACGTACATTATTTTACTTGAAATCTCTAAAAAAAAAAGACTTCAACTGTTGTACACATAGTAGTTTATACTTAGTTTATAATTGGGAAATTATTAAAAAAAAATATAAAATAATTCTTTATATTAAGACAATAATGTAATTGATAATAAATGCAATTTATAATTGTAATTATTGTAAAATGTTTAAAAATCAAATTTTTATTTCTATTTTTTTTTATAAACTTGTCATGGCCGGTGGTCTGGCATAGGCCTTTGGTATAAAACCATATTTCCGGGTCTTCGGAGCATAAGCCCATAGCCAACCATCCACAGTTTGATTATTTAAATCTGCGTAAATCCAATCTCCTCTTCTAACGCTTAAATCGTCAGGAGCTTGTGCCTAAAATAAAGTCGTGTTTTATTTATAAAAATGTATGTATGTATATTATAAATAACTTATAACTTTACCTTATAATCATATAACATCACCAGTTCTGTACCATATCTTAAATCATCCGCTGGTATTTGTGCGGAATTTTGAGCGTTTGGTTGCTGTTGTTGTTGCAACGTGGTATCTAAACCATTATTTGCAATTGCCACTGGCTGACTTAGGGAATTCAAGTTGCCTTGCGTAGGTCCTGTACCAGCTATCAAATCTGAAGACAACTGTGTATTTGTTTTGTTTAAATTATTTTCCAAAAGTTTTTGTTGTGTCTGCAATACACTATCGGCGGGATATATAAAGGCCGAAGGTACGAAGCCTTCTTGGCCATCACTACGCACTATCCAAAACCATTCATTATCATCTCGATTAAGTAAAGTAACAAATTCGCCTCTCTCCACCGACAAGTCATTCTCATCACGTGCTATAAAAGTGTAAAGTACAATATAGCGGCCATTGGGTTCCTTATGAAAGAGAGAACATTCAGAATCTATAATAGTGTTAGATGTCAACTCGGCTACAGCGTTTTTTAAAGCCACTTGGGCATTATTCACTTCTTCAATTAAATCTAATTTATTTTGATCGCTGCCTGGCAATAGCGGCATGTTTTCGTTGTGTTCTTCGGGGGTGGCAGTGCTACGGGGTAATTTCTTTTTAATAGCCATATCGGCCAATTGTGTATTGTAGGGTGCACAATATGAATAAGGTATAAAGCCCTCTTGGCGTGAATCTTCGCCAATTACATACACCCAATCATTTTCACGATATAAAATGTTGACAACTTGACCACGTTTAACTTCCAATTCATCGTCAACACAGGGCGTAAAGTCATGTAAGACCACCATTTTAGAGTCAGGACTTAAGCCATGCTCCTTTTCAATGCCGACTCGAACTAAAGTTTCAATGCTAGAAGAGCCAGTTATACGGCCTAGACCCACGCCACCAGGTAAAGGTAAATCACGTTCAATGTTGGCATTTGTGGCTGCAAAGAAGAGTTTTTTTTTTTTTTTTATAATCAGGTTCTTTTCTTAAATCTTTAAATTAAAATTTTATACAAAACGAGTTTGGGTTCCAAGTCTTTTGATTTTAAAAATTTAATAAATTGATAAGTTTTTTTATAAAATTAAATATTGTGTTGTTTGTGTTAATAAAAAAATGGTTCATTTCGATATTTTAAAAATATTTATTTACCTTTCTTTTTATCGCGTCGCATACGCACTGGACACAAAAATGCCATTTTTATCAAAGTATTTCGTTTAAATAATAATTATAATTTACAAATAATATTTGCTGGGATTGTTTTTGTTATTAAATTGCTTTTTATTTTTGTAACTATGTGTTGTTATTTTCTTTTTATTGTTTTTATTTACAATTTTTGCCTGTTTTGTTAAACATTTTTATGCCTTTTATGCCCTCTAGCAATGGTATTTGGCACTTTGCTTTTATTTTGTATTGAAAACAGGGTGTATCCTAATATGTCTTTTAATAAGCTTAATATACATTATTGTTCGCCTGTTGCTTGTGCACGTTTACACTATGCTATTATTTGATGCATTTTTTTCTCTTCATAAGTAGCAGCGATATTCGTTATTTAAGAAAAAACACCTCAAAACTAAAGCCATGCTATTGTTTACCTCTCTTGCTTCACCACCAAAGAAAAATTTTGTGCTTGTTTCATGAAAAATTGTATAGTTAAGTAGTAAATAAGTTAAAACAAGAGGATATATACACGACGACATTTTTTGTTTGTTGGATAGAGGTGTAAAGACTAGCAGGGTAGGCAAAATGGCATACAGTTAGTAACAGTCAAATTGGTCCACCTGTTATAAAATGTGTTAGGATGTAAAAAAGTAATTTTATTTTGTTTAAGAAAAAATTCATAAAAAACTTAATAAATATATAATAATTTGGGCATAAATAAACAATAAACAAAGTTAGTATAAAATTAAGGTCACAATGAAAATGGTTCGCACTGTAATTCATCTATAAATAACGGTACGTTTTCCCTTTCTTGTATTGCTCTATTTCGTTTTTTGATGCTTACTCGCATTTATTGAAACAAACAAAGTTTAAATCGATTCCTTCAATTGGTTATTTAACAATTTTAAGATGGGTCGCCACACAACGATTAAACTACGAAATTTAATTATTGAACATTATAAAATTGGAAAAAGTCAAAGACAAATCGCTCAAATTGTTATAAATAAGCCAAATATTAGCCCAAAACAGATATTCAGCAAACGTTATGAAAGGTAGATATTCAATCAAATAAAAATAAATCCAAGACTGAGTGCTCCAAAACTGCGGGATATGGTTGAAAAACACTTCAGTTTAAGCTTTAATGCCGAAACGATTCGAAGAATGATGCGTAAAAATAGACTAAATGGCAAAATAGCGCTTAAGAAGCCCTTTGTAAGTGCGAAGAATAAAAAAATTCGATTGCAGTTTGCTCACAGCTATTCTGGGAAAGATTTTTCATTCTAGCAGAACGTCTTATTTACGAATGAGAGCAAATATAACCTTTTTGGATCAGATGGAAGAGAAAACATTTGGATAAAACCCAATCAAGATATAAACCGAAAGAATCTGCGCCCAACAGTCAAATATGGCGGTGGTCATGTGATGGTTTAGGGTGCATGTTCTGCTGCTAGTGTTGATGAACTCCACTTTGTTGAAGGGAATATGGAAAAAAACCAATACTTAAACATTTTAAAAACAAATTTAAAAAAAGTGCGGAAAAACTAGGAATAGGTGACGTCTTTCATTTTTATAAGGATAATGATCCGAAACACACAGCCGGAATTGTTAAAAAATAGCTTCTGTATAATTGTCCCAGAGTAATCAAAACGCCTCCCCAAAATCCCTGGCCCTTAATATTATTGAAAATTTGTGGCAGAAAATCGAAGTTGAGATCCGAAAGCAATAAATTTCGAACAAAAATGACTTAAAAGCTGCCCTTATAGATGAATGGAATAAAATTACCGCGGAATATAGAAGAAAACTAGTGGAATCTTTTGCAAATCGTCTGAAGCCGATAATTCTTTAAAAAGGATATCCTATAAAATATTAAAAATCGATTTTCAGTTGATTTTTTTAACTTAAACTTGAGTGGACCATTTTCAGTGTGATATGAAATTTTTTCTCTTCTCTCTTATCGCTTAATCTTAGTTCTTACAATGTCAAATATAAATGAATTAACGATTTTTTTATTTATGTTCTATTAAAATAAATTAAACCAACTAATACAAACTTTTACACTTGCTTTGTGTACGTTCGCTGCATAAGTTTGTGTATTATTTGAAATAACACAAACAACAGAATAGAAAAAAAAAAAAAAACAATAACATGAAAAAATATCGTCGTGTGAAATGGCTCAACTTTGGAGATCAATTTATAAGTCTATTTTTTTGAAGAAACTTGTCGTCAAATTTCAAAAGTCGATGGTTGCTGTTGCCGTATGGCACATAGCGCTGTCCAATTGAAACCACATATAGCACGGATTTATTTCATATTTTCAAATAAAAATAAATAATCATGGTAAGGTAATAAAGGTCTCCACCGACTGAAACGAGAGCTCTGTCTTTATTTTTGAAAAAATAAAATCTAATGCTGCCAATAGTCTGTAAATGCAGCAAACGTCATATTTTTCTGAATCTATTGTAGTCTGTAAGATCTGTTGTTGATTACTTCATATGAGGTTAAAATTGCGCCCTTACGCCAAACACAATTTTGCGATAAATTAAATAGGCGACTGATTTATACAGTAGATTTAAAAATTTGTTATCGATGTTGCCAACTCGTTTGACAGATAATTCTTTTTATCGGGCTTAAGCTCTAAACACATAGACGACAGCAGACATCACAACTTCACGGCTTCAAATGCTGCCAACTTCAAATGCTGCTTTGAAGTCAGCTAATGTGTCCATACTATTCGTCCGCAATATTTTACAAACGTATTAAAAATAACAACAGAAAATCAAACAAATAGGTTCTTTACCATTTTCTTAAAACAAAAAATGAAATAAAATATGACAAAAATTAACTCAAACGAAAAACATAATACTATGAAATTAAAAATGAACAGTTGTGTATTTTAGCATTTCAAATTACGGGGATGCCGCATATATATTTTGTAATGAATAAAATTAAAGTTTTTAATAAAAAACGTAATAATATCAAGAAAAATTATAAAAACACATAAATTTATTTCCTTATTGTATTTTTTTAATGTTCTTTTGTGTTTAGTATTAAAAAAAAGTTTTGTTCTTATTTTTCCAATTTATATGTTTAATGGCAATACTATATTTGTTTATTGCTGCTCGTCAAAATAGAAAATAGCCTAAGTTGGCAGCAGCAGCAAATGCTGTCGTGTATTCGTACCGCTGTGATGTCGTCAAAATAATCGTTCTCATATAAACACATTTATTTTATTTTTGACAGTTTGCTGTCTGCTGTCGTTTATGTGTTTAAAGCTTTAATATTGATTTGTTTAAAAAAATATAATCTGAAAATGATTATTAAACAATACAGTGGTACAGTAGGAGATAACACAGTTTAAACTGATATAAAAGTTATATGTAAATAATTTGTATAGATTTCTTAAAAAGTAAAACGTCGCACCCGCTTTTTCCGTTCTGTTTATTTTTTTTTTCAAAATTGTTTTTAACACAAAATAAAAAGAAATTAAAAAATTAAATTTTATTCGTGAGGCCTGGTAGGTCTCAAGTCGAATCGATTACTAAGAAAACTAATAACCCAGGTGATCGAATTCGCCTTACAAATTTTTTTCCGAACCAACTTTAAAAGCTGCTTACATTAATTTTACGCACCATTTAAAAAAAAATAAAAATAAAAAATGTTTAATGTTAAAATTGAAAAAATGTTTAATGAAAAATAAGAAAAAAGCGTCCATATTTTCTGATTTATGAGCCTCTGAAATGTTCATAAAAAAGTTCGATTGCTAATATGGGTATCGTTTTAAAGCTTTTGAAAAGATCTTTCAAAAAATACTAATTTTTTTGTTTTTTTTTTCTATTAATTCGGCATAGCCGAAAACAGCACTGTTACTTTTCTTGGCTGCGTTGAATCTTGTATACCCTTCGTCAGAGAAAAGGTATCAATTTCCTTACAATATAATTGAAGGAATATATCTTTAATGCAATAGCGAATTTTTATGGCCTGTTTTGGTTAATTAGTTACTAGTTGGTATGGTTTCTTGTCATTAATGCAAATTTTTTATGTGAACAATGCAGATGATTATTGCTCTGGTCGAATTTGCGAAGATCTTTTATCTTATTTTACTTGAAAAATTTATATATTCTACGTCTAGTGCTGAAAGGCAAGGTATTCTGTTCAGTTCGAAATAAATAACAAAACAATTAAGAGTGCTGTATTCGGCTTTGACAAATCTTACATACCCTTCACCATTTATTTAAATCTAGTTTAGTAAAATAATTCCAACCAAAAAGCAAATATTGGGATGACAGAAAATTAAAAAATAAAAAAAAATACATAAAAGTCCTTTGGCTCCTAATGGGTTAAGCATTTTTCAAAAAATTTAGTATTTTCTCAAAAATCTCTTCAAAAGCTTTAAAATGATACCCATATTTATATTTTAAAAACTTCAGAAGCCCGCAACTCGGAAAATATGGGCGAGCGCCGTTTTTATCACTTGATGTTTTTTTTTCTAATTTTTTAATGGAGTTACTCCATTGTTCTAAATGTTATAGAAAAACTAGAGGTAGGTGTGGTATTTTGCCCACTGTCCCGAAAGTACCTGGACCGATCTTACTTATTTTCAACAACAGAATTTTTGGAACTATGCCTGATCGATTGGCGCATTTAAATTTTCTCTAGCTCATCTACTGCCTTCTCAAAGTTGATTTAAACATGAACACGGGCGGACAGACGGACATCGCTCAATCGACTTCGCTATGAATAAGGACTCAGAATATGTATTTTTTATGGGGTCGGATATTGTACAAATTACAACTGTGGCGAAGGGTATAAAAATTGAAATCACACTACACTAATTTTTAATCCGCACAACTTTCGTTCTTTGTTTTGTTCTGTTTGTGCGGGGTTGAAGCTGGTTGAAAAATTGTGCCAACCAAAAACCACTCTCTTCACCGAAAAAGCCTACAAACTGCGACTATATGCCTGCACAATTAGTCTAGTGTGAAAACGCCCATTTGAAATAAATTATTTTTTTATCCTCTTATTAGAACCCCTTTAATTTTGCTTAAACAAATATCTCTTAAAAACTAAGTGTAAACTTTATAAAACTCTTTAAAAAGTTCTCTTAAATTGTTGAATATTTTTAAAACTGAGAAACATAAATTTTTTTTTGTGAATTTAAGGTTGCCAGGCACCTAAATATGTCTTATGAGTATTGCGAAGTTAAAAAACAGTAAGTGCTAAAAAAATTAAAAAAAAAACTTTTATATTTTACGAATGTTAAATTTATAAAATAAAATATTTATTTTGTTTATTGAACATTTGCTCTGTTTAGCAAAATTTTAAATAAATAAAATTCTTTGTTGCCCAAATATTGCATGTTGCATTGATAAATAAGAATTTTTAAAAATTATAAAAAAATCATGTTAAAAACTAGATGCCTTAAATGACTAAAAGCCTTTCTCGAAATATCTGTTATACTGATCCAGCATATTAACAAAGGCTTGTTTTGAGGACCATGTAGAATCTGCTATTGAATGGACAGGCAGCTTATTGGATTTTATCTTATCTTCATAATTTGCTTGGAAAGCCAAAAAATTCAATTAATTAATGCTCAGAAAGAAAAAAATAGAATTTATCTTATGTGATTTTTATATTTTCTAAGAAACAGTTCTAAATGTTCGGATTTTAAGAAAAAATTATTTTTTTATTGAGAAATACTGAGTGAAGCTAATTTTTCGTTTTCAATTTAATTTTCAATATGCGTAACGTAATTTTCAGATGGTCGGATAAAAAACTTGCCCTTGATTGAAAGTACCATGGAACAATACCTTTATTATTGTTTTTTACAATTTTTTTTTAACAATAGCTTTCAGAACAAAGTCTGAAATTTACGGTAAGTGATATCATGTCTAAAATTAGTCTTTCTTATGCAAATACGAGAATTTTTTAGGGTTCTCTACACAAAGTGTAGAAACGTAATCCTCTTGTTTTCGTGAAAATATGTGTCAGTCCGTCGCTATAACAGAAAACACTAAAAATTAATGGCTGCTTCGAAAGTGAAGTGATATTTATAAAAACAATGTTATATATTTTTTTAGCTGTGACAGGCAGACACATCAATGGGCTGTATATTTGATTCCATTTTGTTATTTATAGTTTCTATAAACTGAACATAAACGATTTTCTCATTGTGTTCAAATATAAAAATTTTTTAAATCGGGTATTTTTATAACAAATTTTGGGAATTACCATTATTGCAGCGCTGGCATTTCTTATCCACTTACCTCTATTAGTTGACATTTTCTTAGTTGGAAACAAGTGAAGTGAATGAATTCTGTTTTCTATTCGTAGCTACTTGCAATAATTTGTTCGTGAGTGCATTCTTCGTCTTTTACATTTTTTAAAGAAATTAAAAAGGTAAATTAAGGCGTTTACAAGTACGGGGAATAATAATATTTTTGAAATAAACCGAAAAAAAAACATAAACTAAATCGTCATTAAAATGCAATTCATCTTTATGCACGCACGTTACGAATAAAAAAATAGGCTAAAGTATAAAGCAAATAAATTAAAAAATTCAAACTAAAAAAACATGTTAAATTGAGGTTAATGAAAAGTGAAATTAATTCGAAAAAATCACTTACTGCAATTCTTCTATGTTTTAAAGTTTATTGAACTCTATAATTGCTAATTGGCCAAGGTAAGTTATTTTTATAAAAACCTATTTAATACAAACATTTGATGAAATGTGTGTTAGGTCGTTATTGTTTGTTGTTGCTGTTCAAAGTCGTCAGCACACAAATTTGATTTTATTTTTCCCCACACCTAACTGACCAACCACACCATATCACATGGGCTCTTCTCAGTCTTTTTAAATGAAAATTTTATACACATTCTCATTTACACATTTACGTATGGGTGGATACACACATGAAAAAATTATTGAATTATTGCTTGAAAGCTGAAATGAAAGAAAAAAATAAATAAATGGTGAAATGAATATTTAATTATTAAAAAACAACAAAAAAAAAAAAAAGAATTAGACAAATAAATTTTTGGTTAAGTTCGATGCATTTTTCTCAAACCGCGCGTATTTGACTAAATATACATATGCACGTCTCTGTGCTGCATCTGATGAGCAGTGCATTAAAAAAACCGACTGTTTGCAGTACAGCAAATGTCAAAAGTACAAAAATGCATCACATAATTCACGAAATGATTTTTACATCTAACTATGTGACTCCTATGTATTTCTGTCTGTCTGCCAAGCTTGTTAATTGACAGAAGATTCTTAGCAAAAGTACAAGTATAATTACATACGTAAATGCAATTACATCTGACATAACTATATAGCCATGGCGAAATCATGTACCAGGTAGTGGCAGGAAATTTCAAAGTACATACATACATAAAAAATCAGCGTTAATCTCTTTTATACATATAAAGTTTGACATTTCCTGCAATGTCAAAAATGAATAAATTCGCCACTGCCACCAACTGGTACACGATTTCGCTTTTAACAATAAGGAAATCCAAGTTTGCTGATTTGAAAAATGCCTTACTGCCTAAAATATTTTTATGAGCTCATAAATCTGATACTTTTGCATAAAACAGTGATACATGATTTCTATAATTGTTATAAGATCGAAAAAAGGAGTTATATGTAAATATATTCAGTCTAGTAAAATAATATTTTCATCTGGCTTATGCTACTAACAGTGGTCGACCGCCGTTTACAGTTTTCAAGCGACATAGATTTTTTGCAGCACTTTTTTTTATCAAGAATCATTAATTCCATTAAAAGACAAAAACTACTTTTAATAGTTATTTTTCAAATATTATTTTTTTGCTTGTGAAATAATCGTTTTTTTTCAAGTTTTTGATTGTGTTTGAAAATTAATTATTTTTATTATTAAAATTATATTTGATTCAATTAACAAATAAATTGGTTAAAATTAGTTTTATTCAGATTTATCAGATTAATCTTGCAAATTTTATATAAAATTTTACAGTACTTTATTTAAAATTATAATTTAACAATTTGTTTGTGTTATTTTATTTTTATTTATTTATTTATTTATGGCTATTCCCGCAAAGCCTAACGGCTTGTTTTCAGGGCGAACAAATAAGTTTTTTTTATTCGACAGAAATTATGTCAAACAAAAAATGTAAAATAACAGTTATTATCTTACTAGAAAGTTTTTAAAATTTTTTTTCTAAGCAAAAAATTTGCAAAATAATTATTTGCTGTCCTTACTCTTTATTATTATTACTAAAACAGCTGATGTCATATTCTTTTTATTTAAATATTAATTCTTGGAAAAAATTGACTTTAAAACAGCGAACGCAAAATTATATTTCTTTAGGACGTTAATTATACACTAATTGTATTATATTCGAGAAAGATTTCGTCGGGATTTTTTATATGTCGTAGAACAGAATATGAATGCTGATTAAACAAGAAAATTCAGCAGTTATGTTTTTTACACTTTTAATTGCTGACACAGTAAAACAAAATTTGTTTAAATTTCAAGCGTTTATCTATAACTGTTCAAAATATTTGCCATATACATAAAACTATAACCATTAGGGCAATCTTTTATTTATTATTGCTATTAAACTTGATAAAGTAATGGATATTCTCTATAATTTTCAAACATTTGTCGGTAACAGTTTTAAAAATAGGGCCACATAGTTCAAATTACATCAGTTATAGGCGCACCCTTTTATTTCTAATTTCAAGTTTGCTACTTGTTACAGCAGACTAAGCAATGAAGGTTCTGCGAAAATTTCAATCAACTGTGTACAACTGTCCAACAGTTAGATAATTGTCATCAAATAACAGCAACTATTATAATACCCTTTAATTTGTAATTTTAAATATTTATACTTCTAAATATGACAGAGAAAGTAGTGGTTATTCTGTTTAATTTTTAAGTGTTTGTATATAACGTTTCAAGCCCTATAGGTTAATTTGCTTCAAATATGAGAACACCCTTTAATTTCTAAAATTTCTAAATTCAAATTTTATACTTGTTATATTAACGGACTTTATTACTAAGGTTCTTTGTAAATTTTAACTATCTGGCTATAACAGTTCAAAAGTTTGGCCACATACACCAAATTACATTAACTATTGGGACACACTTTAATTTATAATTTTGAATGCTTATACTTGTTTTTATAACGGTAATAGCTATCGACAACAGCGCATATAAGTCAATTTACTGCATCTATGGGGCACCCTTTAATTTTTTTTCCTTCGGAGCCAAGCTTTGCAAGCTCGCTTGTAACTTTTTTGTCGTTTAAAAGTGCAATGGTTACGAATCCTACATTTGCGCGTCAGAACACTGAGAGTCTTTTTAACGAGCTTCGATTTGTCTATTCCCAATAGCTATCATCGTTTAGAGTAAGCTCCTCTCCTACAATCTGGCGTTCCAAAACCAACTCTGCATACCCTACGACCTCAAGTATTTCTGCTGCATCAACTGCTTATACTAGAATTTGGACACAAGCGCCCATGTTTTATTTATCTTCGAACCGTCCCTTAAAGATATGATTACTCTATCCCAACCATGACTTTTTTTGCGTGCATGGCACACAACTGTGAACATCATCCGTAAGCCACATTTCACCAAATTTTCTAAGTAAGTTTGCATCAACATATAAAAAAATACGTTTTTGTATTTGAGTTCACACATTCAAGTTTACTTTGGCCATGCTTACGTTAGTGTAAATTGTTTTATCATAAATAATGGGAGCTTATAATCCAACTCCTGATTTCATAAACAACATCCTCCCTAATAGCATCGCCTTCTCTTTGCGGTAAAGTTAAAGTAAAAACAATCTACATATGAACAAACTAACTGACAGCCTGACAACCTTTTCCCCCAACAACAGTGAACGATCATCTCACATCATCAATGAGTTTCTTTTCAGTTGTTAACTTTAGATGACTTTGTTGTTTTTCGTCAAGAGACTTGTTTGTTGCAAAATTTTTTGCAATCGCTTTTTTCGTTTCTATTTTCTTTTACTTTCTTCCTTCTTTTCTTTTTACACATATGAAGTTTTTTAGGTTTATCTTGGCATTTATGAGGCAATTTAAGTTCACTCACCTCAATGTAAACCAAAACGATGTCGAAAAGTGCGTAGGAAAAAAACTTTTTTTTGACAACTACAAAGACTTTACAAATCGCCCGTTGATGTGTTTTTTGTGAAAGAAAAATTTAAAATACATTTTTAATACATGTGAAAAAGCAACAACATAAATATTTTCTCAAAGTTTTTTCAGACATGTTCATCGTTTCTTTCCTTTTTAATATCCTTTTAGAATATTTTGAAGCTTTTTTTGTACATTTGTCTCATAAACGAAAAACTAAAATCTGTTATGTTTTTTGGAAATGCACATCACTTGTCTGCGTTACCAGATTGACGATAATGTCAGTTTTTAAATTTGATTTCTAACGGCAGTGCCAATTGTTGAAAAATTAAATGTGTAAATTAATGGAATTTTTTTATATGTATGTTTTTATTTGTGCAGTGTACGAGTATGAAATAAAAACGAAGTTAACGAATATTATTGATCGAAATTCATTCATATATTTAATCCAAATTCGGAGCAAACAGCAATAATTAAAGAATTTCGTCTATTTCTGGCTTGACGGCATTGTTTCAGCTGACTTGTTTGAAAAAAAGTTGGTTGGGCATGGAGGTACCCCACGTAATTCTGGGTCGTGGACATCTATCTGTTTTGTTATATCTTTCACCACAAAAAGAGTACAATCAGCAAGATTAGTCCATGTCCACGTCTACCTTTAATTTTTCCACATCATTTAAAACAATGAAGTAACTTCAATACAAAAAAAAAAAAAAAAAAAAAAAAAAAATCAGTAAATGGGGCGATAGAGATTTTAAAAATAATAAAAAATATCGAGTAAAGAATTTGGAGCTCGCCTATATTTTTCGAGCTATGGGCCTATGAACTTTTCATACAAAAGTACAATTGTCCACCATATTTTTTTTAAGTATCAAAATCTTTTTAAGAGATCTTTAACGAAATACTAAAATATTTTTCATAATGCTTAACCTATAAAGAGCCGATGACATTTTTATGTAAACTTTTTTTTTTTTAATTTTCTGTCACTCCAATATTTGTTTATTTTGATTGGAGTTACTTCACTCAACCAGATTTACATACATGATGAAGGGTATATAAGATACGGCATAGCCGAAAATAGCAATTTTGCTTGTTTTTATTTTTTATTATTTTATAACTTTTAAGAAATGTGTTTTTGTTTAGTTTTTAACATCATTGATAGAGTGCAAATGCATTCAAGGTAAAAACATTGAGTGCTGTTTAGAACATTTAATGCATAAAAACCTATACCCACATTCTTACATACAAGTACACTTATAGTGGCGCACACAAAAAAATAAATGTTGGGGCCAATATAATAGTTTCAATCGATTGCTTGTATCTAATAATTATTTTTTTATTTATAACAATCACAAATGCTTTGAAAATATTCTATTTATTTTGCACTTTGCCACAAGGTCGTTCAATGCACCTTTAACCAATAATTAAGCTGTTTGTTTATTTATTTAGAAATTGGAAATGCAATTGATTTCATCAAATGTAAGAAAATACAAATACAGTTGGGAAGGGGGATACGTAAGTGGCTGAATTAATCCTTTTTATTTGGATGTGTGTGAGGATAATTTTTAGCTTTACCACAAACCTTTTTATTTAACAGAGCTCTGTTAGAAAGATAACATAGTCCTGTTAAGGGAATAAAAATTCGGTTTATGCACGTTTAAACTATAATTTTCATAAAACAACAAAAGATGGCAAAACTGAAATGAACGGGATCTGTTTGCGAGGTGACCCTCTATAGTTCTCCTTTCTTGGAATTTTTAACAGCGCGAGTCGGAACGGGTTTTTAGGCATTTTACCATTTTAAAATTTGAGTTTCTCTAAAGGATGAGTCTATTTTTATGGGAACAACAAAAGATGGCAAAACCAAAATGAATGGGATTCGTTTGCAAGGTTTCCCTCTAAAGTTCCTCATACTTGGAATTTTTAACAGCGCGAGTTGGAACGAGTTTTTAGGTATTTTAACATTTTAGTTTTTCTGAGGGAAGAACGTTTTGGTATTTGTATTAATAAAGCTGAACTCTTTGCTCCTAGTCAATTTTTCGATTACATTGTATATGCACTTTTCTTCAAAACTTAAAAAAATCAATAAAAAATCAAGCGTCATAAATTTTCCTCAATTGTCTTTTTTTCTATATTTTTTGCTGTTATAAAATACTTATATTTAAAAAAGATGATTTCAAAAAATGGTAATTTCCCCTTTAAGCCAAAAATTTAAAAAAACAAACAAAGGAAAACTTCTATGTTTTAGTTAACATACCAAATAAATCAACTCTTCCATATGTAATGTGGCAACACTATTGCCTTCGGATTTTAATTCTTTAACTGCCATAAAGCAAAAGTATAAGGTTTTAGAGTGTTTTCTGTTATAAGAATAAAAGTGAATTTTGTTTTAAAAAGTTTGTGCGCAGCTTTAAAAAGGAATAAAAATTTTTTTATACTGTTAGCAAAGTCATATTTTATAAACCTTAAAGAAAAAACAATGCTTCAATTGAAAATTGATTGAAAAAGGATGTTTTAATATTGGAATTTTTTGACAAAATTAATGAAGTTCTTGTTTTGTTTGATCGCAAAATTAAACCGAATAGAAAGATTATACTCATTGTCCAAAAATATTGTAAGCGTCAATTTTAAGTTCGTAGATTTTTAAGTTAAATGTGTATTTTTTTACAACATTTTACAAAAAGTACATTACAGCATTGTTATTTTAATTTTACAGTAAATGTGTTTTCGCGCACACTATTTCTACTTTATAACCGTTATTGCTGTTTTTGTTGTATTTGTATTGCAAATGTATGTATATACTGTAATATGAATACAACGTTGTTCCATGAGTACAAAGCCGCCTCATGCAATTTTTTAGTTGTGCCGATACTACCCGCGCATTTCTAGTTGATAATAAAAGTACTTCAGTTTTTCTTTAATATTTTTTTTAATACAGAAAACGCCAGCAACATACCGTAGACTTTGAAACAAAACTTACGGATACAAAAGATTTTCGGCTGTATTGCGGCACTTACATATGCAATTTTTTTTTGAAAAGATACCAAAAACATTAATGTGAAAATCAGTCATTATTAGTAATTATCATTACATTTTGTTTTTTGACATTAAAACGATGCAGCCAAATAGTTAATGGACACATGTGCAATGAGGCACAACGAAGAGAAATATACGATGAAAATGAAAGGGTTTTAAATATCAGAAGTATTCAGGAAAATTGTATAGTTTTAAATGGAAGTTATGGTAAGTAAATTAGACATTTTTCTATAAGTTTTTCTCTGAAAAATATATGATTTTATTTCAGATAAAAAGTGTATCGGTAATGAAGACAGTGCCAAAAATAGTCAAAAAATTTTTGTAATTTTAAATGATACTTATGGTAAGAAAGTTAGACACTTATCGGTAAGTTTTTCTTTCAATAAAAAAGATTTTTTTTATTTTAGATAAGAATTTAAATGAAGATGAAATCACCTCTACTTTGGAAAATGTATGCAATAAAATTTTCATTGAATCGAATTAACTTAATGAAAATAACAAGAGTTATTTATAATTGTTATCAACGTAGCATTTAAACTACCTCAACAATTTAGCATTCGATGATAACGTACAATTTTCGTCGACGAGACATTCAATAAGCATAAATGCTTCTACAACAACACGCTTAGATATAGAAAAATTCAAAGTAAATCGGAATCGTATTAAATGTAGTAATAACCGCCACGTGATCATGCCTCCATCCTTGGTAAAGTCCAATATTAAAAAAGCAAAATATACAAAATTGAAGAAGCAGAAATTTTATTTATGGACAGAGAATTTTTATTTTTAAAGGAATATATTGTAGAGGATAAGAAATATAACGAAATGGTAACATTTTATAACTTTTGGCCAATTTCCTTTACGAGCTACGTTTGGAGTAAAAAGAAAACTGTCTTATATTTGTATACCAAATGTATTTATTTTAGTAAAGGTTGTGGACGTCACCGTTTCGAAGAAAATAAATTAAGCGGAAAAATTGAATCAGATTGTGTCCCTATAAACCTCATGTTTCATTAAAAAGACAACAAATTCGCAGTGTAAGGAGAATTATCGCTAGATATGAAATTAAGCATGAAAAAGTGAATCACTGAAGGAACAAAAAGCTTTGCGAACAAAAAACCCACTTCGCGAAGCTGGCAATGACCAAGAAGTTCCTTCAGGAGATGTTTCCAGAAAAATTAAATCTCAACAAATTCGTTCTCTCCAACGCGATAACGAAGCGTTTTATCTAGAAAATAAAGAACCCCTTAGAAATTTATCTAAAAAAAAAACAACGCTTGAGATGCTACAAAAATCTAACAAGAAATTTGTAAAACTTAGCAGAAACACATTATTCTTTGATAGTACAGGAAACGTAGCAACAAAAACAAAAAAAAAAAAAAAAATTAGACAAGGAATTAAAAATAGTGTTTTCATACTCAATGGTGGTGCACATCAGGCAAAAAGAGGAACGTGGTTTGCTTATTCCCATAGCAAAGTGTCTACTTTGTATTAATTTTTCAGAAGACATAGAACGTTTTTTTTTGTATCTAAAAGTCTTTTGCATTAAAAACTACATAATGTGGCCGCCTTGTAAAATAATATGTGGCCTTAATAAATGCCATTGCCAGGGTTTTTAATAAGGAACACAATATCCAGAACCTTCAACAATATATTTTAAAAGCATATATTATTTGCAAAAAGAAAACATATGAAAATTTATTAGTTATAAAAATATGCTGTGAACACTTTATACGGGTATGCTATAAAGATATAGAAAGCAACTTTGAAAATGCAAGGCAAATCAAATTTTTTAAATGGCACTTCGCTTATTCTGTAAATATTTGTGATATAAACTCTCTTTTGAATTGGATTTCCAACATACTCACATTACTACTAAATAATTATGTATGTGGCAACAGAAGTGAAATGTTCTTTGGAAATTCTTCGGAAAATTGGAACTTTAAAAATAGCAGAAAAGCTGTCACAAATGTAAACCGGGCGCAGAAGACAGTATGGTGGAAGCTATGATTGTTCACGAATTAAAGGATGATGAAATTTTAATGGACAGTAACTGTGTTACGGAAATTGGCTGTACTACAAGTAATAGAGATGAAATTGCTACAGGTTCTGAAGACGTAAGCAAAATGATATATATTTCTCCCGCTCTCAAAAAAACTGAGAAGCCTTCGTAATATTTCGAAAGAAGCAATCAATTCTGATGAGTTTTATAAATTGCAGAAGCAACACCTGACTGCTCAAATTGAACACACCAGGCACGGATGAGTAAAATGGAAAAGGCCCATACCAAGGAACTGCATTCCCTAAGTGTATTGCAGATTCAAAAGCAAATCGACAATGAGGATAAACTGCACACTTTAAAATTAGATATGTTTCGCAAAGGTACAAAAAAAATCTGTGATATTTAGTTTTTAAACAATTATTTAATGTACATTCTTATAAGTTATTTTTTTGTCAATCCTTTGTAGTCACTTACCAAAAAAATTGATCTTTATGAATTCTTTTCTTTTTTTTTTGCTACTTAAACCGTGCCTTAATGAATTGTATTTGATTTCCTTTGTTTTTTTTTTTTAAATTAATTATTTAATAAATAGCAAATTTCTAACTTAAAGCAAATGTACAAATCAATTGCATCTGTATTCGTTTAAAAGTAAGCATTTATAAAAGCCGTCCTATATGCTTTTCCAGAATTTAATCTATTGGAAGGCTGGTTTGAATCCAAACTACAGTTATATGGTTCTGATTGAACAACAGAACGTGGACATATATCCAAAACTGCGAAAATAAAAATAAATGGTATGTTATTTAATTGGTTACTAATATGTACTGAAAAACAATTCAATATATGTGGAGTTTCGTTCCTTGGCAATATTGTGCAAAACGGCCACTGCCAGGACTATATTTTTGGCGGTATCTAAGTCGACACAAAGCCTTTCAAATATAGAGCGGAATTTCGATTTTAGTTGTTTCATTTTTGCACTCAGCCCAAATTCTGGACACGTGTCTACGAGATATTGCAACAATGTCCATTATCTTACAATCTGCATCACAAACGGTCTGTAGTGTAACATTTTAAGTAACGAACCTTATAAGTAAGAATATGTGTGTAAAAACAGTACCTGCATATTTAAGAATTAAAATCCTTTTCTTTTTATGAAATATCCAGCCATTTCTCTACCTACAGTTTTGCGGGACATTATATACGCATATACTTACAGTCGATGGGGCCCACTACTGTTGAGAATCGAGCCAACTGGTAAAATTTATTTTTTACGTTACCGAGCTCAGAACTGCTGGGAAATGTAATAAATTGTGGAAATAATAATGCAATTTTTCTGCAAATATTTTTTATTATTCTTCCGACAGTGAGCTAAGACATTCCGTGAAGATCAGCTGAAAAATAATTTTGAAGTTTTTGTACAACGGATTTTAGAACAACTTATCAATGTCACTTTGATGGGCATTTTTTCCTACAAATCGCAAGGTGGTTAGAACTTGAAGGTTTGTTGAAATGGGTAGTCCTCGGTTATTTTTTTTTTGCTTCGCCAATATCCAACAAGTTTGTTAGAAAAAGAGTTGTAATTTTGTCGAATCTATACCAAGAATAAAACTCATCAGCGTTGAGTTCAAAAGGATTGAACCTTCTTTTATAAATTTTAGTCTTCGGTTCCGTAAGTACGTCAGCAAAAATTGCAAAAATCTCTATTTATATCCTCCAACTTAAACATTTTTAACTTTTTTCACAAACTTTTTAATTTGACAAGAAACAGCTAGAGGTGTTGTTAAATAAGTTAAAAACATCTTCAGCTACTTTTAAATTTAGAGTCGATCTTAACGCCAAAAGTATATTTTAAATTGTCTATGAATGAGTTAGAGTCGACTCTAAAGTAAAACAGACTGTAGTTCTCTTAAAGTATACTTTATTTTGGACTATGAATATGGGCTACTATATTTGAGTGCATGGAATACCAAAGGCCAGCATGTCTTGGATGTGCTAAATATTTTTACAAAGCCAAAATAAATAACCAAAAAATTTATATTTTGTGATGTATGATTTTTTTTAGCAGTTTCACAAACATTAAAATTTCTTTTTTTTTTTTTATATAATGAACAGCAGGTAGAGTGAAAAAAATTTTTAGTTTTTAAAATAATTTTTTTTCCACTTACATAATTTTAAAATCTGCAGTTAATATCGTTCAAGCTTTACCTAAAAATATATCTGGAATTGAATTCAAAAACATTTGTAGCTTTGTATCTTTTATAAAATTCATGTACTAAAATTAACTTTGACACCCATTATTACAAAGTCGATACATCGATTTCATTATTTATTTATTAAAATAATATGAAAACATCGTATTCATTTTGGTTTTTCCATCTCTTGTTTCTCAACTTTTAAAATGCTTAAAACCCGCTCCATCTCGCGCTGTTAAAAATTCCAAATATGGGGAACTTTAGAGGGTCGAAAACAAATCCCATTCATTTTAGTTTTGTTATCTTTTGTTGTTGCCAGAAAAACTACAGTTTGAATGCATTAACCGAAATTTTATTCCCTTAACACTAGAAGCGCCGAAACTTACAACCCCCCTAGAACCGCTTCTGTACCAAAATTGTCCAGTTGTGTATATGACAAAGTTCTTTGAAATATGATATGAAACTTATGATTAAAATTTTTTTAAGTTATATTTTTATTCATAAAAAACAGAAACACAACAATTTATGAATTCAAGGTCTGATAAAAAAAGTAAAAGATGAATTATAAAAGAAGATAATTAAATACTTGTTAGCTAATTTTTTGTATTTGAAAAGCAAGTATTGCATAAATAATATTCATGCACACTTTGTTTTGCACTGATGGAACTTCAAAAATGATTCGTTATTTGTGCAGTTTGATTTGACCTGACATCTTGAACGTTTTTCATGCCTTTCTGGTATGTATTCTGGGATATCTGAAGGTATTGATTTTTTTCTACTATTCATTTTTTTAGATCCCAACTCTTTACCCAGTTGCAATAGAAAATCTCTGCTTTTAATTTTGTTATTACTGATAAGTTTAAATATTTACCATGAGTTCATGGATGCTAGATCTAATATTTTATAAAATGTGTGAACCGGCCAACGTCTAGATGGTGCCTTTACTGTGTACTTACGGCTCATTGAGTCCTCAACGTCTACTCCCTATTTCGTGCTATTGTAGAATAACACTGTTACATCTTTATCCATAGTGTTGAGAATCAGTACATTTTTGTTGGATTTACCCTGATAAACTGGCAAAGAGCTGTCGTTTGTTCTTAAAACAGTCGTGCTGTATAGACCCACTTTTGCCGTCTTTACGGCAATGGGTATTTCTCTTCGAGCTCTATTAATCGTGCCCACGATGCTAGTATTTTTTGACTTCAAAAATTCGATTAATTTCTTCACTACCCAATCTTCCAAACACTCCTCATTTGGTCTATTGTCATCCTTGCCAAAATAAGTAAAAGCATTTATTACATAATTTTCATTGCTGTCAACTGCCATCTAAAACTTTTGACCATATATATCAGGTTTTGAGCTCATAAATTGAGTAAATCGACAGCGACACTTAGAGGGAAGGAGTTGTTCGTCAATTGTTATATATGGGCCGGGCACGTAACACGCTTGTGAGTTAACGATAAATTTATACCAAAATTCGGAGATCATACTAAACTTATCTTTATTCAATCTTTGTCGTCTAGTTGTCTTGTGATCAAATCTCAGAAACTTCATTATCTCTCGAAATCGATTTCAGGACATAATTGCCTTTTATAATTGGATTACCCCGTTTTGTTGACCATAATGAGTCCATATCTAATTTACTTGCACCAATTGCTCCGCAAATGTACAGTATACCAATAAAGCCCTCCAATACCTCCAGCCAGCTTTCGTCTAATATATGTTGCATCATTCTTTTTGTAAATAATAGTGTTACGTTTTTTTCCTTTTATGATAAAAGTACGGATTCCTTTGATTGCAAACACCACTGTGGCACATTATAAATTCGCTATTTTCTTAACTTCTTATGGCTCTATCTGGCCTGGCTACATACTAGATCCTGATCCTTCCCGTCTTTAGGATCCTATGGTGTCGTACTTACTAAACATGCGTTGGTACAAACGCAGCCATCCACGCAACACTACTGTGTTACTTCGGCGAGATATGAACTACTCGATGCCTTGTTTTAGTAACCTCAACCATAACACAGATCTCTCCACGTTGCTTTACACCTGAGCCAGTCATCCCTGCTAATCCAATAGCCACAACTTAACATCTGCCGTACACTATAATCATTTGTGCTACTTCCTTCCACTACCTAGCTAGAACGCTTCTCTTTATTATAAAGGTCGTATTGACCACTATCTACTAAAGCTTTTATTAAATAGACGTCTTCACTAGTTTATCTAGCCAAAGCCTCACACAATAGTTGTCTTTCTCTTTCCGAGAGGTTTGTACTGCAGTTTCTTAATTTTAAATTGCCTTGCGCAATTATTATTCTTCCTCTATAGTCGTGACCGAAGATAGGCTCGAACTCACGATCTTCTGTTTCACAGTACCCACCTCTACCAACGCAGCCATTGCGGTTGCTCAACTTGTGTTAGCAACCGCAATGGCTGCGTTGGTAGAGGCAATATTCGTATTGTATTCAATGCACACACCCCATGGTGGTAGAAGTAACTTTTTCACCTTCTGTTTTCTTACCACGCACATACGGACAACAACTACAGGCGTTGCCAGATCTTATGTTCGTAACAATAGTTTCCAAGCACTTTCATAAGTTTTATCTTCGTTACGCGGTTGGTCCACTGCGGTCCCTTAAAACGTTTTAGCACCCATGTCTGCCAGCTGTATTGTTTCCTTCAATTATTGTACAAGCTGTTCCATCGGGCGAAAAAATAGCTTTATTTGAATCTTATATTTCTGTACGTTAATGCGTCAAAATTGTAGGTAATCGCACAGCTGCAGACGACCGCCCGCGAGGTGCTCGAATTCCAGCGACCATTACTTTGATCTTGCGCCTCATTTATAGTGCTGGTAAAGTTTGTTTCATCTGAAATAAATCCAAATTAGAATATTTAGTATTGAAGTTATAACAACAATATACAAAGAAAAGCACAATATATTATTTCAAAATTAAAAATAATATCGCAGGTTACCTTGTTGTACTTCTATTTGAATAGCATTGTCAATTTCGTCAGAAGAAGAACTGGAACTAGTGTCCAATGCACAATCATAGTCTGAGTATTCCAAAGGCTCGCCATCTGACTCATCCTCTTAAATATTATTTAAACAAGACAGACTTTATTGCGCGTTAAATATTTTCTTACGTACTTTTTTCTTAACTATAAAAAACTGACCCAACGGCAGTTCTAGGTAAAACACACTTTTTTTTTAAATATTTGCATGTGAACAAATTTTATACGTTTTCAGCTTAATAAAATTAATAAATGTCAAAAAGTGTCATAAATCGAAATAAAAATATAAAGAAGTTAAGGGCCACACAACTCGAATGTGGAACAAAAATGGCACAGTGGCGTTTCTAGTGTTAACAGGGCTATGTTATCTTTTTAACAGAGCTCTGTTAAATAAAAAAGGTTTGGGGCAAAGCTAAAAATTTTGAATTGAATGTTGAGAAAACGTGTTAATGTTTTGTCTGAGCATATTGTAATATTTGTCGTCAGGATTATTTCAGTCTTTTTAATAAGGAAGAAAGAACTCGCACTGTTGATTAATAGATGTCTTGAATTCAAATATCATTGGTCAGTCAAATGTGCGGAAAACGATAGTTGCACATAAACGAAACATGAACATTGGCAGTCTAAATTATCTGATTTCATGTGCAACATGACGTTTATACCAAGTTGATAGCAAGAGGAAACGCAAGGTTAGGATGGCGCACCATGTCACACATATAATAAAACAATCGATCTTTTGTGCACTAACTTCAGTTTTGATGATGTTTATGATTTTAGCCGTCTTGGCGACTTCAATAGGCTGGTTCGGAAAAAATTAGAAGCAGGCATATTGGTTTGACGTTGCCCAAAGGACATCGCCTGATCTTGCTGGTTTTTAATAGCATCTCTTTCGAAACTATGTCTGATCCATTATTTAAATTTTCTCTAGCTTATTTAGTGCTCTGGAAAAGTTGATTTCAACAACACGAATGGACAGACAGAGATTGCTCAATCGACTTAGCTACGGGGTCTGAAATGGATATTGTAGAAATTACAAACGGAATGACAAACTTAGTTATGTCCTTTCTTCTTTTTTTGTGCTGAAGAGTATAAAGGGCAAAGTTCGTTATATGAAATGGTTCCAGCTAATTTTTTTAACAGACTTAATCTAAAATCATGTGGACCAGCGTTACAATTTTTTTTCGCTCACAACTGTAGATGTTTTCATTTGTATGCAAATAATTGCATGAAGATTATGTATCCTTCTCAAGGACAATGTCATGTAATGTTTCTTAAGTTTTTCCTTTTTCATTTCTAATTTTAATTTTTTGATTATTATTAGTTGGCAACATCCACGTTCATATGTATGTGTGTAATTGCTAAGATTTTTTCGGTCACATCGTTTTTATTCACACCCATTTTATATCTTTCCACATACACACACAAACATGTGGTCACATCAAGTTGAAAATTTGTATGTAGTGGAAAATGTCGTACAGAATAGAAACCTACCGTCACACTAATTTTAAACAAATGCAGAAATTGCGTTTTAAAAATAATTTGTTGACTACAAACAACAACAAAAGTAGTAAACTTAAATTCTTTTCTTTCTCGTTAAAAGTGAACAAGAAGAATACGAAACCTCTTGTTGACTTTTATTCTATAAATGCTAAAGACTTGAAACAAAGAATATATTTTTAAAAGAAAATTAAGCAGATTTGAAAACCAACGAAGGACAGTAGAAAAGTTTTTACAAAGAAACAATAAACTTTTTTACGCGACGCAAAAAAAAAATTCAGATTTTTTATAAAAAATTTGCCTTTAAAATTTTTAATGAATGCTTTCTATTAAAGAAAATAGAAAAGTAATACTTGGAATAAATAGAAATAAACGTAACTGCAACCAATGTAATGTATCATTTTTTGTTGAATTGTGACAAAAATTTTAGAACAAAAGTTTTATCCATCTGCAGCAAAATATTTTATTAAATTGTGGAAAATATCAAACTTCATACAAATAAAATTTGACAAAGATTTTTAATACATAAAGTTTGACATTTTAAGCGAAAATGAATGAATGGCATTGGTGACCAGCTGATACCCGTTTTCGCCATTGAGCCATCTTAATAAACGATATTTTACTCTCGAAAAAAAAATTATGTAATTTCAACTAACGAAGACTGCCTAACTAAATTAAAAAAAATAAATATATAAATAAAAAAATGCCAGATTGTACAAAATTAAAAAAAATTATTTTATTTTATTTGTTACATTGTAATGTAACAATTTTCTTCCTTATAGAATTTTCACTTTGTTCTGGTTATTCAGAAAAAGATTATCGTATAAAAAAAAAAAAAAAATTCAAGAAAAAAAATATCGTATATAGGAAAATTCCATCAAATTACAATTTTTTTATTGAATAATCTTTCCCAACTTCAAAACGTTTTTCTTAAAAAAAATTTTCGATTTACCACATTTTTGTAATAAAAACTTTTGTAGTATTGTGGCAATTTTTAATACAAAAAAAATCTGTAAGATTGAGACAAACTTTTAAAAAAAAACTTAGGTTGTGAAATTTTTTTAAATTCATGTATTGTAACAGTTCCTTTTTAAGTTAAAAAAATAAAATATAAAATCTGATAAGTACATACATACACACTTTTTTGCTGGATTTGTATCATATTGAATACATTTTATTCGATTGTGAAATTTTTTTTCCATAAAAATATTCTTGTGGATATTTTCACTTGAAAAAGAATTTTAAAAGAATACACACCTAAAAGTATGATACAAAAACCTTTATTAATATCAGTGTTGCCAAAACTTTTACGTATAAAATCTGCAAAATTCAACAATAATTTTCGAAAAAAATGCACCTTTTTTTAAAATCTTCAATAAATCTTCAAATGAATTTTCCTTTATTTTTAAGCATTTTATTAACAAAAAATATAAAAATGTCAATTTATTTTTCTTTTCTAATTATTTAAGCACTAAGTCAGATTTTAAAATAGAAAAGTAAATAATATTTTTACTAAAAAAAAAAACTGACCGACCTAGTGCTTAAAAAGTTGGGAAAGATATTTTATTATAAAGGTCAAAAACATTGATATTTAATGACAATTTATTTCTAAACAATATATCCGAATATCTATACAAATTATATAAAAAACAATAACAAAACAATTCCATTAAGGTTATATTATATAGAATCAATAAATAAATAAATAAAGTTACATACTTACATATGTAAAAGTTCTATTAGATTATTTAAACTTTACATAAAAATTAATTAAAAAATTTTTTTAATTATTTTTATAAATATTAGTTGCCATCATTTTTAGTATATCTGTAGATATTTGTGTGTCGAAACATTGGACATTTTTTAGTTTTAAATAATATTTTGTAAGCAATATTCCTAGTAAAGATTCGTTTTCTAAGCAGTTACGAAGTTTTGCTTTATTTAAATTTACCTGACTAAATAATCTCTCGACATTTGCCGGTGATGTAGTTAAGTCATTATATTTTAGACGAACGCTAAAAAAGTTGGAAAACATTATCAGAACCAGCACATTTTATTTCATTTCTTTTTCATTTAGTACATCGTTAAAATTTAATAATTTGAACTTTCTAAACTCCGAGTCCAAGTCCTGGGGGGTTATTATGTATTTCGATTCGAAAATGTAACCGATTCGAAAGAAATTTCCAAATCGAAATTAAAATGGTATTATGTAATTCGTTCGAATGTCATACAAAGTTGTATTAAGAAAAAACTTAAAAAAGAGGAGTAAAAACCGGTGCTGCCAAGTTCAGCAAAGGCAAAAACTTTGGCGTCACTTGTATTTAAATTGTAAAATTTGTGTGAAAAATAAAACAAAGTAAGAATATATTAAATTTGTAGCAAAAAATGGATTGTGTTTCTTTGTGGACAAGTGATATGAAAATGGCATTACTCCAGAGAGAATACAACGAAAATTTATTCGCGATTCATCGAACATAATGAAGCTCAGTGACAAAAAGTAAAATAAATTTAAATCATTTAATTGAAGATATTTATTGATAAGAAATTTATTAGTTTTGTTAGAAACTTTAGACTCAACAAGGAAGCTTTTATGTATGTCTTAAATAACATAAAGGATGACTTAAAGCCAGCAGAAAGATCAACCGCAATCTCATCAAATTGGACAGGATCGTTTGTTGGGATAACAATTTTAAACGTATGCTGTGCATTATACAACATATGTGTGCAATTTAATGTTGATCTTCCTCCAGTAGATTTAAATGAAATAACAAGTTATTCCACTAACAGCAATGCCGAAACAGAAACTAATTTCTCTGATATCGCAAAAAATATTAGAAATGAAATAAAAAACAATATGCTAAGGAATTCATAAAAGAAACCATATTTAATTATAGTAATAACAAAAAAACACAACAATTCATGTAAAAAGCTTATAAAATAAAAAACATACATACATATGTATGTATTTTTAAACTATTCTGCGGATTTATATTTATTTGATTTTATTTCAAGAATTTCTTTTTTTGAGTTCCAACTGCTTCATTTTCTATTTGCACTTTTTTATGGTAGACTCCTAGTTGGTTCAAAAATTTTCAGTTATACAATGAAAAAAATATAAACATTTTATTGTTGAAGTGTTTTTTAATATTTTTAGGTAATATTTTCAATCAAAATACTTACATTTTAAATATTTTTTATTTTCTTCGACAGTAAAATGGCTTTCGAAAGAGATACGAACGTTTTATTGTTTGTTTATGTTCGCTTTCGTATTACTTAGTTGCATTTACGAAAGACAAAAAAGTAGTATTTCCAATTTGAGAAAAAAATACACTTCGGAAAAAATTTCCGTATTTCGTAAATAATTTTTCGAAAATCGTACTACATAATACAAATTATGCAAATACGAACGATTTTTCTTTCGAATCGATATACATAATAACCCCCCAGTGTTTTATTTTATGTAAAAAATCTTGGAAAATTTCTAGCTAAGTCCTGGTCACGAGCAATAACAGCTTAACTCGTTTTTTTGGAAGTTTTCAACAGCATTTTAAATTTTAATATTGATGCGTTAAATCGGGGAATATCGACTTAAGCTGTTTAGATTAAGGTAAAAAGTACTCAGTTTTTAAGGTACAGAGATGAAATTTGACTTGCATTACAGCTTCGAGTGTTAGAAGTATAATATTAGCAGTAACTCAATTTGTTCTTAACTCGATTTTAGCTGTTATTGCTTGTGGAACAGATATTTAGATATAAAAAAACCTGCTATTTTAGGCCAAAAATCATCAAATCTGGTTTTTGGCAATTCAAAATGCAGATAAAGCAGCACCTTTGGCAACAGTGATTAATATTGCAGAGACAAAAAATTAAAAAAGAAGAAAAAAATGGGTTAGCAATTTTGAAAAATTTTAGTAGATCCTGAAAGATGCCCATATTGATAATCGAACGTTTTTATGAAAATTTCAGAGGCCCATTACTCGGTAAATAGGGACGAGCGCCAATTTTTTCACTTGATGTTATTTTTTAATTTTTGTTCGCTTCATATTTTTGTTTTTTGATTGGAGGTACTTCATTGCTCCAAATGATATGGAAAAATAAGAGGCAGGCGTGGTGTTAAGCCCACTGCCTCGAGGGACATGGACGGATCTTGTCTGATCAATTGGCGTATTCAAATTTTCTCTAGCTCTTCTTGTGCCTTTGCAAAGTTGATTTCAACCCGAACACGTACGGACATCGTTCAATCGTCTTCGCTATGCAGAAGGACTCAGAATATATACTTTATTGGATCGGAAATGGATATTGCAGAAATTATAGACGGAATGACAAACTTAGATAACTGAGGGTATAAAAAAAAATACAATAACTTTTTTCGAATTGATGAATTGATGATGATCTAAAGCAGTGTCTTATCGGAATGGAAACTACGGAATCAAACTGACACCGTTTATTGTGAAAAAATTTTATTGTTAAACAATTTATTGTTTATGATAAAATATATGTAAGTATTTTATGGAAAGTAAATAATTGACCGATTATAATGAAGTTCGTGACTGATTTTACCGACAAAACTTTGGCAATTAAAATTTATATTTCTTTAGCCTCAAAAATATTACTTTTTATCCCATTTAAAAAACAACAAAAGCCATTTAAGACTTCCACAAAATGCATTTACCTTTGATGAAGACAAAAGGCGAGCCCTTAAAAAAACACACACACATACACAAAGAAAATTAAAAGTACGTCCTTCACAAAAATCTTTAAAAATATGCTGCGACATTAAATAAATTTGAACATATAGATTTCTCCTCTCTTTGTAGCAGAAATCTGTTGATTTTTACGAAAACCACTGTCAATTGTGAAGTGTCTAAGAAAAGGAAATACAAAACAATTATACCTACTTGATGACTCTTAGAATGACAAAAAAAAATATAAACGAAAGATGTAATATTTTTAAATGCCGTAAAGAAATATTTTAGTTTTGTGAATGGCGCCAAATATATTTGCGAAATTTAAGCAACAACAAGTTAAAGGGTGAGAGACCATGCGCAAATTTATTGATTTTTATCTTGAGCAAAACTATGCAAATTGCTTGTTTACATGCCGTTATGTTTTACAAGTGTTGCCAGAGATTTATGTTTTCAATATATTTTCCTCCTTTAATGAGTTTGTTTTGCTATAAAACTTGATATTATTTTTTTAATCAAACACTGTGGCTACAAATGTTTATTAATAATGAAAATAAATTGAACTAAAAATGTTTTTGTTTAACGTATGCGAAAATCCGGTCTACATGTATAAATTTTTTTTCTTACTAGATTCTAATTAATTTAGTTACATTATCTTTCGAACAATGGCAATACTGCTCTTTATCTTCGCCGACACATTTAAGAGAGTTTAAGATTCTCGATGTTTTAAAACGAAAGGCTTTTATACAGCAGACCTTTTATAAGAGCCTTGGTCTTTGTTAGCGAATCTTTTGAATTTGTTATTGGATCAGTTGGTTTTTTTGTAATAAGACCAAGTAAATTTAAACATTAAAAATAAAAAGAATCTGCAAATATAAAATTGATGACATTTTATGAAAAAAATTATACCTGTCTGCTAGGCAGGGGAATACTTATGCATAATTAAGTTGTATGACAGATTTTTCCGTGTTGCTAATCTTTAAACAAAGTTGCTTGAAAAATAACAGTTTTTGTACGATCATTTATAAAAAAGTGAATGGGAAGAAATAAAAAATTATTGACGCCCATTGTCAAGTAAAAGTTGTCTAAGAAAGAGATTTACAAAATTGTATTGAGGTTGCAATAAAATTCATAAGAGTCTAAATCTGAAAAACTTTTGTCATGATAATGGTTGAAGTTTATCAAAACAAATAAAAAGAAAATATCAACTACATAACACTTTAGTTCCAGAACTAAAGCGTTAAGAAAAAAGCTTAGCTCATCTCAAGGTTTTGTAGAGTTGTAGTCTTTTCCTGTTTTCTTGTTTACCAAAGGTTTGTCGTGAGCTAATATATCAAGCTCAACATTAACAAGTAATATTACTATATTCGGCTATGCCGAATCTTATATACCCTTCACCATCTCTTTAAATCTAGTTAAGTGAAAAAACTCCAATTAAAAAAGCCAATATTGGGGTGACAGAGAATTAAAAAATAAGAAAAAATTTTTTTAATTACTTCATTCATATAATTTTATATATAAATGCCATTGGATCCTAATGGGTTAGGAACTTTAAAAAAATTTTAGTATTTCCTTAAATTTCTCTTTAAAAGTTTTAAAATGATACCCATATTAAAATTTCAAAAATATTTAAAAATTTCAGAGGACCGTAACTCGGAAAAATATGGGCGAACGCCAATTTTTTCACTTTACGTTTTTTTTCTTATTTTTTAATTCTCTATTGCCTCCAAACGACAGAGAAAAATTAAAAATACGCGTGGTCTTTTGCCCGCCGCGTGGAAGAACATGGACTGATCTTGCTGATTTCTAATAGCACCTCTTTCGACACTATGTCTGATCGAATGGCGTATTTAAATTTTTTCTAGCTGATATAGTGCCTCGGCAGACTTGATTTCAACACTAACACGTAGCGACAGGCGTACAGACGGACAACGCTCGATCAAATTCGTTATGCATAAGAACTCCGAATATTTAAACGTTATGGGGAGGAAATGGATATTGTAGAAATTAAAAGCGGAATGACAAAATTAGTTATTCCCTTTTTTACATGTTTTGTGGTGAAGGGAATAAAAATGCAAACGAGCTTATAATTTTCCTTCTTTTTTAGTCAGCTTAAAAAAATATATTATTTTTTAAAAAATAATTTAAGAAAAGAAAAACCTTTATATGTACAAATATATCGTTTGTTGTAACTAAATTATCGATTATTACTTTCTTTTCCATGAATAATGTCATCTCCAGTTGCAGCTAACGAAGATGTAAAACAAAATCTGTAGCATAACTTGTGGCTGAGTTTTAAAATGTATTTCAATGAAAACATTTTTCACTTTTAACCACAAATATTCTTTTAATGACAATTTTATTCAAAATTTATATTTGAATTGTATTTATTGTAATTCATTCATACAAAAAAAAAAAAAATCAAATCTTTTTTACAAATGACTGATGTATGATGATGACACTATTTGAATGTGGGCTGGAGTTTGCAATTGCGTGGTTGTGTTAGTGTGTTATAAAATAGCAAGTACAAGAGTTTGCAAACCATACTTTTGTGTTTGTTGTAATTTTTGTTGTTGTTGCAAACGTCTATGATATCCTTGGCATCATTAAAGTGCATTGCCTGCTACAGTTACTGCTGTTGCATATTGGTGGAGCATTTTTGCAATGTAAGGACATTTTTTGTTGTTATTGTGATTTATAAAAAATATTAGCAAAAGTTTTTAAATTCCAAAGTTCAAAAATCGTACAAGGAAAAATTTATGAAAGAATATGTGTATGTATTTATGAATGTGTGTATGTATGTATGTATGTATGTATGTAGGAATGTATGGATGTACTACAAATATTCATATATAATTTCATTTTCTGTGGAGAAGTAATAAAAAAGAAACTTCATTATATTTTCTATGTGTTTCGTCGCGCAAGTTTAAAGTTTTTGCAGACATAAAAATAAAAATTTTATTTAGAAGACCTCTTTTTTTAAGCAACATGTTGCATTTAAATGAAATTTTTTGTTGTTGTAGAAAGTACTTTTTTATAAAAAGGTTTTTTAAAATATATATATTTTTTTAAATTAAGTTCAAAGGTTTGTTATTATTTCCTCTTCTTTTAAACTGCGTAATCAACGTGGTTATGAATAAAGCAATTTTTGACAAAAGAGGAATTACCTGGGATATTCAAGGCAGACTAAAGGAGGATCTTCACTACGCTGACACTATCGGCTTACACACCAGGAAACCTATTTGCGGGTCGGCTTAAACAATAATATTTGAAATACAAAAACTTTTCGATTAAAAGTAAACAACAAGCAGATACTTTACGTACCTGATCAAGCTGTTGAAAAAGTTGACTCCAACTAACTGCAAAGCATCCAAGATAAGAGGGGCAGCTCCAAATCTGCTCAATCCAACCGCAATAATAAAACACATCAAGTTTAAGATCAAAGTGTAAAAACGAGCAGAGCTTAAGATATTTGATGCAAACGAAAATCCTCTCTACTGTGTTAAATCAACTTCAATCCATGCAAGTTTTTGTGAACCAAGGTTTAGGAAAGATTCTTTTTTTGGCCTAGGAAAATCTTATATCTGCAGTCATAATATGAAATCTATTAAAAGCCAATCACATCTGAAATCTAAAAACATGAGTAGAATCAATCACTCTTAAGTTTAAATTTAAAACAACTATTATTTTTTGTCTTTTTAGCACCACCCTCATGTATCCTAATCGTTAATGTTATGTCAGTTAATATTACGCTGTTTATTTTATGTAATTCAAACGGAATATTTTAATCATTTTATACAAATAATAAAATCTATTTTAAAATAGTAATAATAAATCAAGCTATTATGCTGGTAATAATATTGACAACACAATAAAAATAAAACCATTTCTTGGAATAATATATTAAATCGTATGAATGTTATAAAAAACTGTTCGCTTAAAATTGAGATGTTAAAAAATGTTCACATTTCAATTTTTAATTTCTCTATTTCGATTTTCTAGCGTTTGTTAAATTAGTTCTGTATAGCTGTTTAGAAGTGAACATTTCTAAGTTATTTTACAAGCCCTGTTAAGTGTTGCTGTGGGTTCTTAAAATATGGCATCTCGGTCATATAAAGCTTTAACACATTTCTCTTTTGTTATATTTTATAGACTTTGATATGTTTGTCATAATAATTATCCATAAAAGGCTTAGTGTACTTATAATTCTCATTCAGTTCCTTGTAAAATAGGTTTAAGTATCTCAGTCGGTGCTGCCATACTAATGGCTTATCTTTAAGTTGGTTTTTTTAAATGCAGCTGAAAATCTCGTTTGGGAATTGAAAAAAAAGAAGATTTAATTTTTTTTAAAAATTAAGAGTTGAACTATTGATATAAATGAATTAAAATTAATTTTTGGCTTGAGTTCATTTTTTAATTTCTAAAAACCTTTTTTATAAGAAGAACAACATTATAGATGCTGTTTCAGTATCATATTGATTGTTATGAGTTTAGCATGAATGTACGTTTGATGTGCCTTGCGTTTATCAATTTAATTTTTTTATGAAATTTGGAAAAGTCCGGATAAATTTGTTAAATTAATTTTTCTTTCTAAAAAAAAAGGTTTTTAGAAATTAAAAGATGAACTCAAGCCAAAAATAAATTTTAACTCAAAAAAAGAGGATTTTTTTGATATTCTGCAAGGTTTACAAAAACGAATTAAATATCTTCATATTTTATTAATATTTAATATTATTCACTAATACCTGACTATTTTCCTTTAAAAGGAACTTTAACTATGTTAATGTTTAAATGACTTAATGGGATTTTGAGGTGATTGAAACATTTATCTTGTGAATTTGACTCGAAAAGAGTCTCCGAACCCTAACGTTAGTTTAGTTCGCTTGAGTTCCCCTTAACTTTCTCAGATTTCAATTAGTCGACCAAGAGTCGCAAAATTTATATTTAGCAAAATCTTTCTATAAATCAAAAGTAGCTACCCGAGGAGTTGCAAACTATTCATCACGTCGGATTTTCTAACCACAGGAACAACATTCTAAGCGTATAGCACTCTTCGGTGGATAAAACTTTTTGTTAAAAGAACCACGAGTTTATAAAGAAAATTGGAAAAACTTAATTTTCCACAAATAGAAATAAGACAAGACAAGGACTTGCGAATTTAGAAAAATCTTACAAAGACGCGACCTCCAGATTCTAATCGTTCGATCATTGAAATGTTATGTCTTCCGGTTAAAACCCTTGATCCATATCTTATTCACTTGAAAATGTTTGTTTAAGATCCATTTCAAATTTAAACAGTTTTTTCACCAGTCGAGTTTTTCACAGGACATTTTTATTTGAAGCTTCAATCAATAACAAGTTGTTGGTCGAATCTCTTACTCATTTTGTTTTGAACAATAGAGGGTGCTGTAGTCAAAGTGGTAAACACGTTGACTACAAACCTGGTTGTTCAGGGTTCAAATCCTGCGGCAATCAAAACACAAAAAATGTTTTTTTCTGTTTAATGGTATAAATACATATTCAGAATGAACAAAAAAACGTGCAGTCTCCTTCGTCGGCACTTTCTCATAGCAGATTCGCCGGCGAAGTAAAATAAATAACTCTCCTTTCACCACCTGTCCTATCTCTCATCTATCCCTTTCCTAAAGAATGTAGCACGTTTATGAAAAATAACCAAAAAGGCTTTAATGCCTGAAGTGCTACTTCTCTTTAAAAAAAAAAAAAAAATAGAGGGTAGCAATCCAGTACAGTGTGTTCCAATTTATATTGAACCGCATTTTTCTTGAAAATTTGATGAAAACTGAAAATAAAAGCTTAAGAAATAAAAAAACCTAGCAAGACGTTGCACAGTGGGTTTTGTTCATACAATGTTTGACAAAAAATATCAGGAGGGTTCGTAGAATGTTTAAATTTTGATCTGAGCCTTTGGTTAGCTTTATTAAGAAAAATATAAAGTTTCATCAAAATTGGCCACGCCCACTACCCACCGTCCATAGAACTCAAAATTTACTTTTGGCCCAAAGTTTTTGAAATTTGGCACAAAGCCTTTTATTGTCTCAATTAAGAATAAAATAAAGTTTTATCAAACTTTATCATGCCCACTACCCACCAAAACTAATTATTTTATAAATAAATTGCAAAACATGCATTTAAATATAGACTTTTATTCATCGTGTATCATTTCTGTAACTATATCATTAAGCTCTAGAACCTGTTTAAAGGGTTGACATCTAATGCTACTAATAAAAGGATCTGACGATACTAGAAGTCAATGAAAAACACCATCTGTTGTTGTTGTAACTCTATCACACTTTCTGGAGAACCTTAATCTATAATTTCTAAAATCTTTATTTCTGGCTTCTTCAGAAATCATGCCAATAGACCACAAGTTATTATTTGTAGTAGAATGCGAAATTGATCAATAAGTTGCTCCTCTACACCAATCACATCGGCAACAAGTGCGGTGTTAGAAAAGAAACGCCTGGACGTTTCTTGCTGAACTGCATCCAATCGTTTACCCATATGTTTCTTCAAGACCTTCTGAATGAAGTTTATTTCCCAGTTATAGACTTTTGTATTCGTCCTTGAGCGTCGACCATCTTTCAAATGGTTTGTTGTAGACAATATGAAGTATGCACTCCATAAATTTTATTATTATTTGTATTTTTCTTTTAATTTTATATTTTTTTTTAATTATCTTTTTTAATTTTTTAAAATTGAAAATTTCATAAATTTGAGGACAAATTTTATGATTTTATAAAAGTATATTAATTATTTCACGGCGAAATCATGTACCAGGTGGTGGCAGTGGGGAACTAATTTATTTCCATCCATAAAAAATCAGCAAAAAATTTTTTTGTATGAAGTTTTCATTTTCTGCAACGGCGAAAATAAATCAATTCGCCATTGACACCACCTGGTACATGATTTCGACATGAATTATTTAAATTTTTTTTTAATTGATTGTATGGAGTTTTACCTTTCATTTTATTATAGCGGGAGCACCTAGCACGACAGAGCAACTTTTTTTTCTTCCAAGGAAGTTTGCAATCACGGCATATTGTAATCCCTAATGAGCGAACTTTATAATTTTTTTAAACACGCAGAAAAGGCTACATTTGAAAAAAGTCACTATTTAAATCAGAGCAATAAAATTAACTTATGTACAAACTCTATAGAATATTTTCGAACAAAATTTACATGTGACTTTACTTCATTATTTCAAAAACAATTAAACATTCTTTTGGGATACAATGTATGGATTCTTCATACTGAATCAATTTTCTACAAAACTGCATCATTTCAATTATAAATTTTATTTGTCGGAAAAGTTACTTATTGCACAAAAATCCCACTGTGCGTTGTTACACAAAAATTGAAACCATTAAAAAAATACACACACACACACACACACACACACACACACACAGACAACACAACCACTTAGAAAAAAAAAACCGGCTGGACATGATGGATTTTTGTTATTTTGTTAGTTACTCGTATTTATTTGGATTTTTGCCAAGGAAATAAATTAAATTTTTTAAATAAATATCTGGTAAATTTTGTTGTTGACCATAAAATTTTTGAATTCTTTAGATAAACTCATGTTAGTGGTGGCAATTAAATATTTCAATACAAATTTAAAGAAAAAAAATTCTTCAAAAATGATTCATTTCTCTTTCATGTTTTTATCATCTTGTTTACAAAGATTTGCAAATATTGATTTAAGAGGTGTTTTGCTTTTCAAATAAAATGTTTTTCCTTTATAATTTTCTTTTTAGAAAATGTTGTTAATAAGATGTCAAATGCAATAATAACTTTTTCTGTTTTCTCTCCAAGTAACAGTTACTGGAACTGTTAATAAAATTAATTGCAATAAAAATTCTTTAAAGTTGGTTTAAGATTTTGCTTGTTAAAGTGTTAAAGTTAATAAGTTTATACAAAAAATTTAATCTTCGTTTTATCTCACATCTCTCTCAATCTCTATCAATTAATATTCTCAAATTTTATAGCTTTTCCAAAACTAAATTTCAGAATTAAAAACTTCTTTTGATTTAATAAATAAATCTGTTTTGCTAAGCAAATTCTCAAAATTAAAAAAAAAAAATATCTCCCGGTTATAAATATTGAGAATCAGTTGATTTTCGACAACAATTAAAAATCTTAATCTTTATCAAAACTCTAAACGATACTTTCTTATTTTTTGCAATTTATTCAAACAAATTTTTAGTATATTTGAATGACATCCAAACATGAAAAGCGGGTGAAAAAAATATCAAATTTTATCATAATATTTCCTTTAAACACCTGCCTATCCTTGAATTAAGCTTGAGATTTAAACTCAATATTATTTGAAAAAATAATCGTATTATAAATTTTTAAAATTTTGTTTACTGGGAATTTATCTTTTTATTTTTTTTTTAAATTTAAATTAAAATTTTTATTTCATTATTTCATACATCAAAATATGGTTTATTTCAATACATATTTGTTCAAGTGTAATTATTTTTATTTAACTGTTTGTTTTTGATTGTCTTGTTAAGAATCATTTTCAAAAAATTCGCTATGAAAAAAGCAAAATATTTATTGTTGTCTAATGACTCGAACATGCATTATTTTTGGCCGGTCTCCCAAGTGGTTTAACATAAAATTAATAATTAAAATAAAGAAAAACATGAATATTGAATTTTTTTGCCAAATGCGCAAAACATTTTTTAATTTTAAATACTTAAATACAGAAAAGGCTATTAATTTTACACTTGATTAAATCTTAAATTTAGAAGAAATTTTTGTTTTGCAATTAAATCTCTTTTTCTTATTCTCTCTCTCTCTCTCTCTGTTTGATGTTTGATGGTAAATTATTGCCAACAAATTTTACACAACATTAAAAATGTGATAGGATTTTTTTTAACTAAAAATTTTTTATTTTGCTTTTATTAAATTAGTAACGGTAAATTGTTTGACTTTAACTAACAGGTATTTAAATTCTCTAGTTGCAGTTGTTTTCCAACTGCAGTCGGATTTTTATAATAAAAACAGAATTTTATGGAACTTTAAGTATTAAATGATATAAAAATAAATATAAATTGTGTAAACAATATTATTTAGTTATAACTGTTTTTAATTTGAATGAAATTAATATTAAATGATTTTAGCGCTTATATAAACATGTTATCGGCTCTAAATGGGTTAAACATTTTCAAACAATTTTAGTATTTCCTAAAAGATGTCTCCAAAAGCTTTTAAATGATATCCATATTGGTATTTTAAAAAATTTGAAAAATTCAGAGGCCCGTAACTCGAAAAATATGGGCGAACGCCAATTTTTTTTCACTTGATGCCATGTTAGTAAAAAAGGAAATAAATTTACATTAATCAAAAATCATTTTAAATAATTTTCAATAAATATGCCCCATCTTTTCTTGTTCTCCTTAATGTGCAAATCACTTTTGGCAGAGATAAACATTTTTGCCGCTATAAAATCCACAGTAGGTTGATCATATGATTGAAATAAATGATTTACTAAAATAGATTTTTTCAAACTCCTACGCTCACATCAATATTAATTTTAATTATAATTATTTGCATGATTCAAACAATTTATGTCTTTACAAATGTCTGAATGCAATTAATTTATATTTAAGTAAACAAAAATTTATAGTTGCATTTTTAAAATAAACTTTTTAATTTTCTTTTTACAATAAATAAGAATATTTTTAAGGATGATTATTTAGTTAAAAAAAAATTCCAAAGCAATTCCATTATTTTATAATTTAATATTTTTATTTTACAAGGTTCAGTGTTGTACTAATTTTTTAAAAAGGACTTTAGTGATAGAAGACGAACGAAGATCAATTCAAGCCAGTTATTCTTCACATCTTTTCTTTTAAAGACCATAAAGTGTGTGTTAACTGATTTTCTTGAGAACCATACGCTGGTGGATTAACGTTTGAGTAGATAATCCATTTATATTAAACGGAAGATACGAAAAGCACCAGAGAGTGAGAAATGCTCTTATTGAACGTATAACCGATATCTTTATAATTAAATTTATCGACTCTATGTTACGGCTTAACATAATAAGTCTTAGAAATAGTGTCAGATTTTCAGAAGATTAATAAGGGGGTTTCATCATGTGGAATTTGATTAGTTTTTTTTTATTCTACCTCACAGCCTCAATTGGAAGTTAAGCTTAACGGTTGTGAATACGATTGGGTAACTACCCGACGAAGTGATACTAATGGTTGGCGGAAAGTATATTCCTACTTTTTAAGGTTCATGAGACAAGCTCTCAGAGTAACCAAGATATAATGCAATAAAAAGAAACTGACTATAAATGCTGGGAAATCCGATTCCATAGTTTAATTTGAAGGAAAAAGAACATAAAGATCGCTACCACGGCGCAATAATACCAGGTGAATGCATTACCTTTTACGTGTATTTTTAACAAATACATACACACATATGGCTAGACGTTTTTGACAGCTCGAATAAGTTTTTACAAAAACAAAATACACGTAAAAGCTAAAACATATGACGAACACATGATCTGATGCAGTCACCTGTTTGATGCGCCTTCATCGCTACTTTGATAGTTTTATGAAATCAAGCTTGATGTGTGAAATTTACCTGCAGTGAATATCCTAAATGCGACAAATGCATCAATTCAAAAGAGTTTAAGCTCAAATGTTGGGCGTCTTGCCATTCGCTTCAGAAGTTTTTTTAATCTGTTATTTGCTTTTTATCTATTAAATTAAAATCTTCTGCTAAAATTCGAACGCCCTTCATTTCTTGTAAAAATTGTACCAACATTTTTATTTGTTGCAGGGGATGACGTATGTACGACTGATTTTAATTGCCACCTTAAAAAAGCAGAAATTAATGTTACACTTATATGCAGTGATGGCGGAAAAAAATCAGGGAGCGTTACAGTTATAATACGGTTTTTCTCTATTATTTATTTTTTGATTTAATTTCAGTTAAAAATCAAAATATTTTTTTTTTGTAATATTGGATTACTTTTTATTTTTTAAGTTAATTTTTTATATTATATTTTATTGCCAAATGAATAACTTTAATCCGGTTTACGTTCATACGTTTTCTAATTTCTAAATTTTTTAAGAATTAGCAGTGTTCATGACCTCGCCTGCGTGTCATTTCTAATTTTCTTAAAATTCAAATTTAGCAAAATGTGTTTATTAAGGAGTTCTGTAGTCAGTGTTAAATATTTTTTATTGGCAAAAATGTTGTAACAACTGTTTTGGTACCATTTTAGTACCGAAATGACATATTTTTACGAAATAAAAAGTATTCTATAGTTGAACCAAAGTTGTAAGGGACCTCCTTACAAAATTTTATTCGAATCCATTCAGCAGTTTTTACGTTATGCGAACACAGACAAACAAATAACAGAAACGTTTAAGGAAATATTTACTTTTTACTACTTTTTGTATTTTCAACATTGTGCATTTTTATACCCTTTACCACAAAAAGTGGAAAAAGGAAATATCCATTTCCGACCCCATAAGGAATATATATTCTGATTTCTTATGCATATCGAATTCAGTTCGTCCGCCAGGGCACTAGATGAACTACAGAAAATTTGTATACGCCAATGAATGTGACATAGTGTCCAAAGAGTTGCTATTAAAAATCAGCATCAGATCGGTCCATAACCCTTGAGGCAGTGAGCTTAACACCATTCCTGCTTTAAATTTTTCCATATTATTTGAAACAATGAAGCAACTCCAATAAAAAAAAAAAACCAAATATGTAAAGCGATAGAATCAAAAAATAAGAAAATAAACAATTAAAAACTTTCGCTCGCCTATATTTACCAAGTTGTGGTCCTTTTAAATTTTCATAAAAAAGTTCGATTGTCAATATGGTCAATATTGGTATCATTTAAACGCTTTTGAAGCAATATTTCAGAAAATGCTATAATTTAAAAAAAAAATGCTTAACCCATTAAGAGCCGATGACATTTTTATGTAAAATTATATATATCAATCTTAATTTTTCTTTTTACATACATGGTGAATCGTATGTAAGATTCGTCATAGCCGAATATAGCACTTTTACTTGATTTATTATAATTAGACTTGACAATTTTTTATTTATAGATTCTGAAGTGTCACGTCTGATTAATAAACGCCTGCAAAAAAATGCATTTACTTTTTTTGTTTGCATTGTTGCTTTTTATTTTAAACTTATTTTAAACATTTAAAAGACTTTGTCCTTGCCTGTACAATGTTAAAGCTTGTTGTTTTTGTCTGTTTTGCTTTTAACATTCTTTTCTTAATAAGAAAAAAAAAAACAAAAAAGGGGTGTTGCAAGGTTTCCCACCCACATTTTTCTTTTTTTTTTTAGAATAAATGAACGTATTAAAAAAAAAGGAGTGAAAAAGGATGTTTTTGTTGCTGTTCAAACATATGTTATCTTTACAATTCTGTTGGTTTGACTGTATTTGTGTGGGTGTGTCTGTGTTAGTTTGGTAAATATTGTTGTTTATTTTCTGTATTATTTTCTATTCAAACACAACGAGAACATCTGGTGATCTAGATTCATTATTTATTTTTATTTAAAAGAAATCTTTCAAGTGCGAATAGGACTCATATTCTAAGGATTTTATATCATACATAAGTCCCCTCTTTTATTAATATAAAGAGTCCACTATTTACGGTTCAAAATGTCAAATTATTCTCATTAAAAATAAGTCCTTTTTTGGGAACCCTTTAAGTTAAAATTTTATTCATTCAAAACGGTTTAAGATGATCTTGAGAGGCTGGCTCAACTCCAAAAACAGAAAAAAAGATATAGATTTCAAAAACATCGCGTCATTCATTTTATTAAGTCTGTGATCAGAGAAACAGATATAAAATTTAATTGAAAAAATTGAGCACGTGCGGACAGTAACTTTCTAAGTACCATAACGATTTTATAAATAAATTGCTTCTTCTTTTCTATTTCTTCTCTATAAATTCATGTTTGCGAGCTCTTCAAATGCATCACAGTTTTTTGTATTCTTCTTCTCTCTGCTATAATTAAGATTTAATCCGATTAGTGTTGCCATTTTTTACAACTGTCAATTTTCCTTTGAAGTGCCATTTATTGTTTTACTGACACAAAACTAAATACAAAGTTTCTTGCATTATTTCTTTTGTATAACTTAAATCTTATTTGATCAATGTTACCATTTTTTATAATTTTAACTTTTCTTTCGAAGTGCAAATCTTTGTTTCACTGACACAATACTTACTGTAAGATTTCTGCAGGCTTTCTAAATAGCATGGAGTGTTTTATATTCTTTCTCCCTTACAATAGAATTAAAACTTACCAATGTTGCCACTTTTTACCACTATTGCATTTTTGTTTGAAGTGTAATTTTCTGTTTCACTGGCATAACACCGAAAACAATTTTTTTTGTAAGCTTTTTAAATACTTTACGTTATATTGCATTATTTTTCTTTGATAACTTAAATCTAATCTCACCAATGTTGCCACTTTTTAAAATTGTTTTTTTTTTGACACAGTATTTCTTTATTGTGCTTGTAAAAAAGTGAAACTGTTTATTTGATTGCGTTGTGTTTCATTTACTCTTCATTCTTTTTGTCATCAGTTTATTGTGGTCGTTTTGGGGTTGCGTATTTAAACAAAATAAAAATAGAAAAACAAATTTAATTTAAAATAGCAATGTAAACAATTAATCGTTTAATTTTGTTTTCATAAGAACAACAAAACAAAGGTGATAATAAAAAGAAAATAAATGTGGTTTTAAATTACACAAAGTAAATTAAATTTTAAGAAATGTTTTTCTCTTCCAAACAGTTGTTCATTGTTTTGGTTCTTAAAATTGTTTTATTTTTATGAGAGTGTTAGTAGATTAACAATAATAATTTGTGTGACATTTTGTGGGTGAGTGTTATTTAGTTTAGTATAAAATGTAGCAACTTTTTGTTATTGTATTTTTATTAATTATTTTTTTCTAATTTCACATAATTGGATTTCAAATCAATTTATTTTCTTTATTCTGCCGAAGTAAAATAACAATTAAGTCGCCATGTTGTTTTGTTTGTAAGTGAAACCTTTTATGTGTAACAGTAATTGAAAAGTGAAAACGTTGTTATAAATATTTGAATCACAATTGATTTTATTCCTGTTCGAATATGAGTTTCCCAGAAAAAACTGTGAGGTATAAAATAAATTTATCTTTTTTAATGTCCGTCCATTACCATGATACATATGACCTCAAAAATTGTCGCTATTGCTAACCACAGTATCGTAGAATCGCGTATCTTGGTTTCGATATCTACCACACGAAAACAGTGACTGTCATTTGATCCATCAAATGACAATCACTAATGAAAAAATTATGTAATGATTTTGATACGTGTGATGTCCGTTGCAAATAGCGTTGCCAGTGACTTTTTGTACAAAATATATAATGCAAAAATTGCTTAACCTTTCGAATAGATTTAATTACAAAACTTATTACAAGCTGCATTTTGAACTTTGCTAATCAAGCATGTATGAACAGAAGCCAAAAGTGTTGCCATAACTTTCGGTGAAGACCGTCGTCACTGATGTCTCTACATCGAAAGCGCTCGCCAATCGTACCAGATAAACAGCCAGTGGCGAAGGTCTTCACCGAAAGGTATGACAACAGTATTATATTTACTGGCGGAATAAATCCAATTAACTTAATACCAGAAGCCAAAAGCTTAGATTTAATGTACAAAAAAAATAATAATTTTAATTAATTACCAAAAGCAATACAACGGCAACGTTGTTTCAGTATAAAATTATTGAAAATGTTTAAGTAGAAAATTGTGCATGTATATGTTCCGCTCACCCATTTCTTGCTGTGTAGCTTATATTGCATGATGGCTTAGCAATGTTAATTTGGAAGATGAACTTTTTGCGTTGGTTTCCACTTCTTTGACAACAATTGAAAATCCGACATTTAAAGGTTGAGAACTTAACCAAACCAATTCAAACTGTGTGTTTCTTGTGGCCAAAATAAAGTACCTATCATATACTCTGAACACAAGTACGTGAGACTGGCTTGCTAGTGGACAACACTCATATTCCCTGTCGTCCTACAGATTAAACTGACGAGAATGTGGCTGTTGCGACTGAAAGTGTGCAACTCAATTCAAGAACGTTGACCGCCATTATGAGTATTTTGCATAAAGTTCTCTGATAACTTAATCAGAAGGTCTAATTGACTCAGGAATTGAAAGCAAACTTCAATATGGCTTTTTAGTTTAAATTTCACCAAAGCATTGACCATAGAAATTGTTCAAAACATAATTTTTTCGAATAAAGCACATTCTCACTTCTGCGGCAATATAAAAAAAAAAAAAAAATCTGTACTTGAGTATAAGAAAGGCCGTACGTCATATTCAAGAAGCCAATGCATTCAAAGATAGTAATATTTTGTTGTAGTTTTTAAAGTGGTGATTTCCTTGGGCCATTTTTTTAAAATTGATACTAGAAATGCCATTTATATAAACTAAGAGCGCTACAGAGCCACGACGTTTAGAACTTGAACTAGAAAAAAAGAGCTTTTGCACACTTAGTTCGGCAATATTGTTATCAACCTTTTTTTAACCCCTTTACATTTTTATTTGTGGGGTACCCTTTAGGAATGATCCATTAAACTTTATAGTAATATCGATAGAGTCATTCGTGAGATATAATACAAACCCGTCAAAAACGTCTTGGAAAACTGCATCATCAGGATAAGCTACTGCGAATTTTAATGAAATCGTGTTTCAGAAATAATTAGAATAATTTTTATTTCTTAAAAAGTCGTAGCACATAAAAAGTTATTAAATGAGGTTTATTTTATTTAGTTTTTAAAAGAATGCTTGTATTTAGACTACGTGGTATAACATGTTAAGACGCTAACATCCGTGCTTTTCTTCAAAATATGTAACAGAGATGTTTCCTTATAACGATTTTGTGTAAATCTGTTTTTTTTTTTTTGTTTTTAAAGAGCTAAATAGAAACGTAATAAATAAGGTCATTTGAAATATTAAAATAAATTTTAGGCCTATTTTGGAATGCCGAGAGGTTACATTTTTAAATTAAATAAAAAGTTAGGTAATTTTTTTAAACAAATCCCACTGTGCAAAAACTTGATAAATTAAAATAGTTTTTTTTTCTTAAAATAAAAAATGGCAAAATTGAATATGTTATGTCATAACTTTTCAGATTGTCCTCGTATCATTAAACGCAATGAATTAAATATGCATTTTTTTCATCTTCTGTGGCATTTTTTTTTTTTTTTTTTTTGAAAACTTGCAAGTGCCCATGTTTTTAGTTGGTATCAACAATTTAATTATTTTCACTAAAAATATCGATTTTTTTTATTACGCCCTATAGAACTTGATTTTGTAAAATATAACACAAGAAATTAAAATTTAATAAAAAAAGTTGTTTGCCCATAAAATGAAAAAAAAAAAAATGATTTTTGGAATATGGGCAAAGTGCCTGTTTAGGACAAAGCGCTTTCTGGACGTCTTATATGTATTATTAGTTTGTTAAGAGTGTAAAAATAAAGCTAACTTGAATCAAACATTTAGCATTTTAAACATTTTCTAGGTATTGAACGTTTAATTACACAGTAGTAAGAATCTCATTTAATTGATAATAATTTTTAATTTTTAAAATTATATAATTATTAAATAATTTTTGCTCGTTAATCCCAAGTAATATTTTAGTTGCATTATTTACTTTTATAATTTCACAACTTGTAAAAAATATCGTCTAAGAAATTATAAAAATGTAAAAAAAAATAAAAAAAAAAAAACAAAGACAAAGACACATTAGCTCGTTTATTTATTGAGACATTTTGTTTTATTTCTATTCAATATTAATTTTCTAAAACATTTAAAAAATGTCTATTAATATGTCAGTCACATATTTGATTGTTCGCATACAAACTGTTCGCTATTTAGATCACCAATTATTCGAGTTTATATTTTGGAATTAAAGTTTCTCAGGTTTAATTTCAACTTTACTTTGCTGTTTAAACACTTTACTTTAAAAGATTTTATTTGCATTGAAATTATTTTATTTAATTAATTTGATTAAACATTTATTTAAAACAAGGAAAAGAACAATTTTCTAATCGTATAAATGATTGAAAAGAAGAACCAGATAGAAGAGTCGATTTAGCGATATCCGTCTGTTTGGGTTGATGTTAAAGTTGAGTTTAAGATGATCCAAGGGGACTTGAAAATAATTTATTGTACTGATCAATAATTGGGGGGAGTGCCGACAAACAATGGAGTAGCTTTTTTTCTCATAAGATTATTGTAATTTTTTTTTTTTTAATTAAAGAGTCACAGAGAAGAACTGGTGATTGCCAATAAATTTAAAGTTCACTAAAACAAGGCAAAACTTAGCGAAGAATTTATCTCTTTATAAAAAATTAGGACTAGAAAAATTTGCAATATTATAATAGAAATAGAAAAACTAAAGAAAAGTTATTTAAGGATAAAAAATCATAAAATAAATAAATTTTATTTAAAATTTACATTTTCACCTAAAATTTCGAGTTCACTGAAAATTAACACAAAAAAGAAAAAACATATTTTTAAAAATTATAAAATTCTCAAAAAATCAACTCATTTAACAAATTTTAAATAAATATTTACCCACCGCAGATAAATTTCAAAAAAGAAATTCCCAGAGTTATTTCTTATTTATTTGATCTGGTTTATATTTTTAAATTAGTTAAATTTTAAACCTCTAAATATCAGAAACACAATTAGGAACTAATGCTCATATGAAACCGTCAAGTTCTCGGCTTTTATTTTAAAATAATCACACACTTACAGAATTTGAGTTTTACTGTTGAGTATTTGAAAGCTGTTTGTGATAAGCAGAACCTTTACAATTTAACTAACAATTGTTGAGCAGCTACAATAGCTACGTTGCACCTTTTTAAAACAGAGAACCATGTGTTCGAATCCCAACAGGGCCTTTAAAATAAAGAAAAATATCTGATGTTCTGCAGATATTAGTTCAAATCTCCTCAAGTCTCGAGTAAAAAAGGAAAATAATTGTTATTAAATTTAAATTGGTAAATTTGTGATTGTATTGCTATGATCCTTAAATGTTGCTTTGTTTACACACCTTAACTTTAACTATTATTTAAAGGCGAGTAAAAACGTCTACATTTTTAAATGTGGAACGATCTGGCAGCCTATTCTAGTTGGTTGTTTTTTTTTACTTGTACTTGCATATGTACGTGAGAATATGTTGCAATCATAGAATTCTGCAACACCAATTGAAACGAATTAACTGCGTTATTGCTAAACTTTGTACGTCTACGAGTAATATAGCGACTTTAAGTAGAATTTATTTGTTATTGTAAGTATTTTTAAATAGCAATTTTCAGTTAGGAAAAAGAAATCAATCTGCTTTCGCAACAATATTATAAAGAGTAAAATATGGAAGGAGAAAAATACATAAAAAAATTCAAAAGTAACTACAAATTAATATTTTTATTTAAAAATCGTATTTTTCCAAACATTACAAAAAAAAAACCAGAATAATTTTAGGGAATCAATGGTATAATCACCAAAAAAAGGAAAATTCACAAAAAAGAAATGAGTCGAAATTTGTAATTAATTTTTATTGCTGAGATTTTAATACCAAATCTCTGAAAATATTTTTAAAAATTGATTCTATTGTTAAAAATTGTACAAAATACTGAAACATCTATACTTTTGTTGTATCTGTTGTTATAATATTCGTATTATTCTATTCGAATAACCAGTCTCAATCAATGAATGATTTAAACAAATGACAATAACTTTGTTTTTTTTTTGTATTTTATTAAACATTTTAAATGGTTCGTGCACAAATTACTTATGAGTTTGTTAAAATTTTACTTTCGTTTCGTTTAAATTGTGATTACGTCATATTGAATTCAATACACTTACAATACAATTAAAATACATTTTCACGATAAATGTTCTCTTTTGTTTTTTTTTTTTCATTTAACACTTTTATTTAAATAGATGCTTTTATAATTATCATTGCCAAAGATAAAACCAAACTTATTAGACGTATTGCCACCCTTAATGGCATTTAGCACGGCCTTACTGTGATATTTCTGCTATCATTTTCGTATTCTCTTGTGTGTTACTCAGTTGGTAAACTATTTTTTTAAACTAAATCAAGAGCGCTTGACCACAAATTCAGTGTGTGGCTTGAATCCGCCTGTGTATAATAGAAATGGGCATCACTTATGTGATTACGTAATTTTTTGCGTAATCACTCATGATCATGATTTGTATTTTATTTTACTTACGTGCATTAATGAGGATAATCAAGAAAAAAATTTCGCGAGCGAAAGTAAATGAGAATTATTTGTTTTTTTTTGTTTTTATTTTTTAAAGAGAAGTAGCACTTCAGGCATTATTACCTATTCAGTTATTTTGGTAACCGTGCTACATTCTTTAAGGAAAGGAACAGATGAAAGATAAGACAGGTGGTGAAAGGAGAGAGATAGAGAGTTAGTTATTTTACTTCGCCGGCGACTATGCTATATGAAGTACTGACGAAGGAGACTCTGAAAGTTTTCATGTTAATTGTGAATATGTATTTATACTACTAAACAGAAGAAACATTTTTTATTTTTTGATTGCCGCAGGGGTTGAACCCTGGGCAACCAGGTTTGTAGTCAACGTGCTTACCACTTCGACTACGAGTACAGAAGCCTTCTGATAAGTGGCATGATTTTTCTAGGATTAAATAAGTTATATTTATAATATATTTAAACAGAGTACTGTAAGACAAGAACGAGGTATCTTGGAAATAAGCCAGCAATTTTTTAACAACTATTAGTATAAATGTAATATTTATTTTAATGAATACCAATGTTCTGTATAAAATGCCACAAAAAATTTTTTTAATATAAATTTATTTGTTCAAAAGATGAGATACGAGTAGATAACATTAAAAAATGATTTCGGGCATACTGTCACTACGGCTCTTCTTGGCGAAGCTTAGTCTAGATATCCCATTATAGGCAACTTTTTCGAACACTGCTGACCGTATTTATCAACATACATAAACAATATTGGCCTTTAAAGTGCCATAAGTTTAAAGGTTTCAAATCGCACAACATTGGAGGCTGTTTCTTATAATTTATTTACAGCCAAAGTTTAATATCTATAGGTCCTGTTCAATATCATCCATATTTTCAAACACATAATAATTGGTCATGAATAAAAAATTTCCAAGGATGCCACCAGCGTATCTACAACACCTAGTGATGAATTTTGTGGATTAAATAGATATTTCAGGGTCTTCGTAGATTGGTTTTTATGCGTTTAGCTAAAACCGCTCCGCGTGGAATTTGTATCAGATTTTCAAAGCTAAACTGGATAAATTTGTATCATTTTTTGAGTGCTTTTTTAATTCCAAATGATTTGCCAGTGTTTAATAATAATGACAATTCGTTTGACAGTTAACATTTTTTAAGTTCTATGGGGTTTATTTGTATGTTTGTTTGTCGAAAATTTTTAGCTGCCTACTGTCTACATTTTAAATGATACCCACATTCATCTTAAAAAATCAATCGTACTTTTGTATGAAAATTTTGGAGGCCCACAACCTGGTAAATATAAGCGAGCGCAAATATTTTTACTTGATATTTTTTTTTCTTATTTTATAATTCTCTATCGCTTTATATTTTTGGTTTCTTGATTGAAGTAACTTCATTGTTCCAAATGACATGGGAACAATGCCTCGAGGGACATGAACCGATCTTGCTGATTTTTAAAAGCACCTCTTTCGACACTATGTCTGATCGATTGCCGTATTTAGATTTTTTCTAGCTGATCTTGTGCCTTAGCAAACTTGATTTCAACACTAACACGGACGGACAGACGGACATTGCTCAATCGACTGCGCTATGCATAAGGACTCAGAATATATATACTTTATGGGCTTGGAAGTCGAAGTTTTACTCATTTTCCACTTTTTGTGGTGAAGAGTATAAAAAGAGGAAACAAGAAGAACTAAAAAAATTAAAAATTAGAAAATTTCTAAACGTTTGCTGATTGATTAAGAAAGATACACTAATTTCTTGCACAATGATTTGTATGATTGTATTGGCAGATCCAGACAAGTAGATAAGGGGAAGGCTCTCTTTGTTTTGGTTTTTGGGCTTGCCTGAAACATTACTGAAACGTTTTTTGTTTGTTATTATGCTCTGATTTCTACCACAAAAATCAGCTATTTGCGATATTGCTGGCTGGATTTTTGTTTTTAAACTACGACTATGATGGTCAACTGCATTTGTAGTTGTGTAGCTGTAGTGCTCAATGTGTTTAAAGCATTTAAAGACTGTTATTTAACATGTCATTATAAAGTTACATAAATAGTGCACAATACTATCTATTGGCAATTTTACAACAAATTGCGTAAATTATTCCGGAATTTTCCAAGTACGTTATACGATCCCTTAAAATGCACTCATTCATTCGTCAGTTTGTAAAGAATTGCAATAAATAAATAATGAAAATAAATGGAAAAAATCTGGATTTTTTTTTGTGTAAAGAAATCTAAACGAAAGTCAATAATTGTAATAAAAGCAACAACTATTCGCATAATAATACCTACAATTGCAATAACAGCAATAAATAAATTTCAATAATATTAAACAAATAAACATTTTGTAAAATAAAGAAATTAAGTATTGAATTACAGAAAACAAGTTAAAAAAACCACTGACTAGCACTGCACACAAAAGTTCAATTGGGTGATTGGAAAGTAACAAAAAAAAAAACGTATCAACCAACATATAGACAGTCAGACGGAGGCCTAGTAGAAGTCTGCAATATGAATATCTGCAACGCCATGTACGTAGCTGTTTATAAAAAAAAAACAAATACAACAAATTTCTTGGCAATTAATGCCAATTGATAGCAATTTATTCAAATAAAACGAAAACGAGAAACAACGATGAAATCAAGTAAATAAAACATTTTTAAACGTGTGTCACTTTTTAGTACCCTACTTTCGAACGCAAATAACTGGTTGTGCTCTTTGTGAACTGTGAAAGAAGCAAGAATTATTTTTTATTTTTAATTTCAAACGAATATTTTATGACAAGACAAATTATACTACAAACATATCGCATTTAAATAACGAATATGTAACTCTTAAAGTTTTGAGTAAATATAGAGAATAAGTTAGGCTGAGGTTCACACGCAGGCTTATATTGAAGTTGAATATTATGGCGATCTTAGTATAAGCAAATGCTAGTGATTAAAGTCGACACCGTAAAAATAAAAAAAATATTTTTAAAAGATATGAAAAAAAAATTAAATTTTATACTGAAAATAAAATTTGAAAAGATAATTTCATGCCACCTTAACGGATGGTGTGTAAAGATCACATAATTTTCGTTGCAACTACGTCCATATTTCGCCAAAAAATCGATCATCGGTTGTAGCTCTTGGCATACAGCACGCATGATGAATCTTCGAATGCCAATCGATTGAGGTATCAACAAGTTAGTAATTATCTCAATACCGTTTACGGTTAACTGTAACATGTAAAGATATTTTTTTGTTTTTAAAGATTTTTCGCAGACTTCTGGTGAATAACTTTCACTTTAAATATTAAAATTCTGTTTAAACGTAAATGTTACGCGATTTAGTTTTTTTTTTACATTTTAAACTGCCAATGGATTATTTAACGATCACCGAATTCGTTGATTTTAGTAACTGAAAGCTAATGCAAGGCGCAAAATTTGTCATTTGATGTTGTTTGACTGTATTTTTTTTTAATTTAATGGTAAAAAAATGATATCGGCTAAATGGCCGCCGCCAAAATGATCACCATAAGAGCCGAATTTATGGCATTTTCCAGAATTCTTATCAGAACTACTGGCGGCTAGTTGGTTCTCGCATTCCTGATGAATATTTTCTTTAAGGACTTAAACAGGCTGAGGTTTTTTGAAATATATTTGCGAATTTAAGGAACACAACACAAAGAAGTCAAAAAAAGTTAAATAAGGAGATCTTGGCGGCCAGTAAAAATCGCCAAAACGAGTGATTCGGTTCGCCCTAGAATTACGGCTATAGGTCGTATAGTATGCGCCGTTCCTCTATTATTTTGGAAATAAATATTCTCCAATTCCAATTTATCCAATTGAGGTAGATGAAAGTTATTGAGCACCGCTCTGTAGCGTTCGCCGTTTACAGCAGTCGTTTAGCGTTCGGCGATCTTGAAAAAATAAGGCCAAATGATGCTTTCAGTGTAAACACAAGCAGTTACTTTGAGCGGGTGTAATGGGTTCTTCGGATTTTCGTGGCCCTGGTAGCGAGAATTCTATGCATTCACAGAAAAGAAGAAAGAGAGATACGCCTCGTTGCTCATCATGAGTTTTGATGAATGGTTGTCTTTGTCGTGGTTGAGATTCAGGCGGTAATCGCCTAGCAGCTTATGAGGTGCTTGCACTTTTAGGCTTTTAACAAAATTCTCTATTAAGGCTGCCGATTGGTGCCAAATACGAGACATGTCGTCTAGTCGATACTTCGGGGTCCTATGCGATATCTTTGGCCTCAGCAGAACAGATGCTCCAGGGTCACTTACACCTGTCAATTGTTTTTGTTGTCATAAAGTTTTATAGGCGAGCAACTAAACGTTGAAATGCTTGCCCAGTTGGCGCCAGGCGACCGTGAAAGCAGCGACCAAATTCAGGCTGTGCCAACATCACTGAGGATTTACTACGCAAGAAAAAAAGGAAACGGCTACTCCGCATTCCTGAGGACTATAGCGATTTTTGTCTTATCGACGTGTTTTTCTTAACTTCACAAGTGTCAAAGCAGAACTTAAATTTAATACCGTTTGTGCTTGTATAAGGAATTACAGCAATTTTAGGTTTCTCTCTTGCAAAAAAATAGAGATATGACTAAAAAATAATCTTAGACTGCGAATCTTTTGGCAAATATTGACAAAGGAAAGTATTGTGATGAAAATTATATTATAAGAACTAATTCGATAAAAATATATGTTGCATATGTGCTGATATCTTTACGTGTTTCTCTAGAGACTCAAGACAGATCATTGATAATTGATTAACAAAGCCAAGAAATTCTTATTAAGTATTAAAATTTTAAAGACAGAATGAGAATTCTATAAAAAACACTTTAAAAAATTGTAAATACTTGAAAGAAGCATAAGTTTCAATACTAAATATGTTGGTGTTATTCATAATATACAATGACAATTATAATTTGCCTTGTCTCGGTCTAGTTCGTCTATTTTGTTAGGAAAATCACCATATCTGACCTTTCTGCTTCGGTTATTATCAGTCAATATTCGTAAATTAAGGTCGTCAGAAAAACACTGCAGTTTGTTTTATTTTGCCGGACTCTTCTAGGCTCAGTTGGCAAATTATACTTACAGTTTCCTTTAACTGTCATACAGTTTAGGGTTTTTCGATTATATCGAGGCAACTGGTTTAACTTCCTGCCGAGGTGATAATATATTACGAAGTACTGTAGAGATTTTCCTGTTCATGTCCTGCGAGATATTCTCTTTCATCTCTTCAAGGCCCCTCTATTTTCTTCGAAGAACACCTCACCACTATTCGCGAGGCTTTTTAGTCAATCTCTATGATCTGTACTTTGTACTGTACTGTGTAGGTACTGCATAGGTACTGCATAGGTACCCAGAGTTCGCTCTTCTAAAAAATGCCAGCCTCATACAAAAGACAAGACCAAACTAGAAGCTTATTATCGGTTGGTATGGCAAGGAGGTATAAGTCGAACTGGTGATAGTTCATTTAGTTGCCAAGAGCCTTAACCTTGTGCCTATCAGCCGTCCTCGTATTTTTGCAGCAAGCTGTCTAGTGTTACTATCCAATACCTAATCATTGCTCGCACCAAAAATGCTTAAGCAAAAATGTAAAGAACCCATTTATGGTTGTATAAGTGAGAATAAAAGCAAAGTTTAAAACTTAAATAGATTTTCAGAAAATGTCATTTGATACGACTGCAAAGAGGAAGAAGAAGGCACAAGTATTTCATGTTTGTTTTAACGAAAACTTCTGTTCAAAGTTCATTAATGTGTAACAGCAGCAAAATAGTAAAAACAAATGTTAATAAATATTTAATTACAGAAATGTTGATTTCTAGTAAACAGAGAGAATAAAAGGAAACAAAAAAATACCGTTTTATAACGATAAAAAGAAAATTTATTATTCATATTTTAATTAAATAAGTGAAGAGCAACAGACTAATAATCTTGTTGTTGCATTTATTTAATTATGGAAAATGAGACAGTTTAGATCTAATCACTACTTATTGAGGTATAAGATCATGACTTAACGCATCATGGCACAGAAGAGTTTATCTTATGGATGGGTGAGCATAAAACCATTCTTTCAAAATCTGTGATGGCGTCCGATTTAATGAACAAAATATCGTTATGATCCCTTTAAAAGTTGTTCTTTCTTTTTATGGATTAATGAGTACAAACCAGGTATCAGTTGAAAGTTCAGTTTTAGAAAGACAGGTTCGAACATAAAACTTTTGGTTGAGACAAAAAAATTGAAACAAATTTCTTTCATCTAAAACTTTGACCTAAAAAATACATAATAAAAAAAGTTAAGTTGTTCGGCGTGCGTTTCAAACGATTAACGACTGATAGGTTAATTTATTAAATATTTTGCTTGTTCAGTTCAAGGTCTCTGGTAGTTGAGGTCGCTATTTCGAAAATCATCGAATAAATCTTAAAACTTGAGCACGAGTTCTAACAATTGTTGGAGTATAAAAAAACATAATTATTGTTGTGTTACCACGGTAAGTTTATTATTGAAATTGAAAGAAAGTACCAGTTAAAACCTCTCTGTCTCGATGAGAAAAAGAAAAACAGTTGTTGTGTAGCCGCTGTAGTGTTGGCAAAGGCGCCTATACTTTGGAGCAGCAGATGAGACGGATAAGGAGACTGTAGAATAGAACAAAGAAATCGAGTAACAAATCTAGTAAAAGCCTTATTTGTGTTTATTTGAACATAGCGATCGATCGATATCAAACCATGATCAAAATTTTTATTTATTAGAAATTATAGTTAAGTTTTTTGGCGAGATTTGCTTTCAACAGGATGGCGCTATGTGCCATCGAGTTAATTAAAGTCAAAATTTGGTTTTAAGTTTATTCTAAAGAAGAAAGAGTGGAACATTCGGCTATGCTGAATCTTATATACCCTTCACTAAAGTAGATTTACATATCTGGATGTAGCTCCTATAAAAAAAAAAACAATATTTGGGTGACAAAGATTTAAGAACTAAGAAAAACAAGTAAGAGTGCTATGCTCGGCTATGCCAAATCTTATATGTATACCCTTTACCATTTATCTAAATCTGGTTTAGAAAAGTATCTTCAATCAAAAAAATAAATATAGAAGCGACAGATAATTAAAAAAATATATAAAATCGGCTCTTAATGGGTTAAGCATGTTTAAAATTTATTAGTATTTACTTAAATAACTCTTTAAAAGCTGTTAAATGATATCCATATTGATATTTTAAAAAATTTGAAAATTTCAGAGGCTCGTAACTCGAAAAGCATGAGTGAGTGCCAATTTCTTCACTTTAATTTTTTCTTATTTTTTGATTTTCCATCGATCCATATATTTGTTTTTTTGATTGGGGTTACTTCATTGCTCCAGATTATATGGAAAAATTTGAGGCAGGCGTGGGGCTTACCCCACTACCAAGAAGGACTTGGACCGATCTTTTGCTGATTTTCAAAAGCAACTCTTTCGAAACTTTGCCTGATCGATGGGAATATTTAAATTTTTTCTATCTCATCTAGTGCCTTGGCAAAGTTGATTTCAACACTAACCCGAACTAACAGACGGACATCGTTCAATCGTCTTTGGTATGCATAAGAACTCACAGTATATATACTCCATGGGGTCGGAAATGAAAATTGTAAAAATTAAAAACGGTAAGACAAACTAAGATAAAACCTTTTTTCACTTTTTGTATTAAAGGGTATAAAAATGGATCTATTAATTGGCCAAAAATGAAACGTCCAGAAAGCGTTACGTCAAGAATAGCCCCAGATAGCCATATACCCGAAATCGTTTTCATAGATTATTGCCCTGTATTAACCTTTTGAACAAAATATTGGTTTACTTTGTATAATTGAAGTTCTATGGGCTTTAAAAAACACAAAGTATTTTGTAGCAGAATAAATTTGGTTTTGATTGGATACTTTTCTATTTGTTTTGACTGTTTAAATTTAATGTAAAAATATAAATGTATGAAATATTTTTATAACTAATACAATAATAGTTTATCCACAAGGTGTTCAGAATTTTAAAAACGAAATCATTTAATATTCCATATGAGAATGCAAAATTAGAGTCCATTTACATATGGATGTATGCGATACATAAAAGTTCTGCATTTGCATATGTATCGTCATCGTATTTTAATGACATTTTGTCCAGTTAAAGGATGACTTGAAAGTAAACGACAACAACTGTTTGATTTTAAACTAATGCTGTTTATCAAGATTAAAAAAAATTGTAGATTTTTTTTGTCAAAATAATAATAAATGAATGTAATTGAAACGTTTTAAATTGACTTAAAATCTCATTAGTAAAAAAAATGTATCAGGGACAGAAAAATAAATAAATATTACAAAGTGATAAATTTTAAAAAAAATCTTATTAATTCTGGGCAGCGATGGCTCATAGAATGCTGTCGTTTAATTAGTATGGAGCGACCCAAAAGAGGACAAAAGAAGAAGTCTACAGAAATTAAGCAAATTTAATATCAGTTACATACATGATGCATATTCTGATGGACTATTTTTTTTTTTTTTTGAACTTACAGTCGTATTTAGACTGAATCGAAATAACAGACATACAGAGAAAAAAAAAAACAAAAGACAAAATCATTGCAATTAAAAAAAAAACACACCATAAAAAGTAACTAATCGTAATAGCATTGATGATCTTCTCTAATTTTCTCTAATTCTTAAATCATATATAAAATGAGCGAACACCAATCTAACTAACTAGATTTATTTTTTTCAGCCTAATTTAACTTTAAAACAAAATTGTTACCCCTAAATAGACAAGTTTGTGGTCAAAGGAAAACGAATTTCAAAGAAGTTTTAAGTTTCGCTTTAATCTTACAACCCTTCCAAAATCTGGGATTAACGTTACATTCAAACAAGCAAGAGTGCTTTATTCGGCTATGCTAAATCTTATATACCCTTCACCATTTACATATCTAATTCTAGTTTAGTAAAGTAACTTCAATCAAAAAACAGAAAATTAAAAAAAAAAATTATATAAAAATGCCATCGGCTCTTAATGGGTGAAGCATTTTTTAAACATTTTAGTATTTTCTTAAAGATCTCTTCAAAAGCTTTAAAATGCTACCCATATTGATATTTTAAAAATTTTGAAAATTTCAGAGGCCCGTAACTCGGAAAGTATTGGCCAGCATTAATTTTTTGACTTTGTTTTTTTTATTTTTTAATTCTCTATCGTTTCATATATTTGTTTTTTATATTGGAGTAACTTTTTGGAATTTAGAACAAATGATGTAGAAGAATTAGTGCTAAGCGTTTTGGTGTTTTCCCCAATGCGTCAGACATGGACCAATCTTGCTATGTCTGATCGATTCGCGTATTTAGATTTTTTCTAAGGAAATTAGCTTAGCAAACTAAAAGGGACGAACAGACGAACATCGCTCAATTGATTTCGCTATGTACTTTATGGGGTCGGAAATCTAGAAACTACAATTGGAATGACGAAATAGGTTATACCCTTTTTTCCACACTTTGTGGTGGAGGGTATAAAAATATAATAGCAGATCTACCAAGTTTTGTTTCTTTTGCGCGGTCAAATATTGCAGAAGCTATTTTACTTTTTAAGATCTGCAAAACGTATGAATTTGCGAATGTAATGTCTTAATCGTTTCATAAAACTATTTTTTTTTAATTTTAAATTATATTTAATATTATAAGTCGCCGCCATACAGAGAGTTTACTTTAAGTGAGAATGTATTGGTTGAAAAAAAAAAATGTCTGCGTTACAATTATAATTATTTATAAGATTAAATGATATGACATTATTTTACATTAACAGTAAAATAAATATGCTTTAAGAGTTTATAAGCCTTTAATAAGTAAAAGTCGAAAAAAGAGTATTCATAAACGCCCAACAGCCTCTTAGACCTTTTAAAAACCTTTATTTAATAAATATCGGTTTTTAAAACCAAAAATAAAATGAATTTTGTTATTAAGATGTTCTGTCTAAAAATAAAAGTTTGTTCTGAAATAGAAAAAGTCATTTTAAATATTTTTTGATATCTCAAACACTTTATTTCTGAATGAGACAATATGGGTATCGTAGATGTTATTAAAATCCACATCAAGCTCCTTACATATCGCAAACAAATTGTTAACCCATTATGAACTAATAAGACTCTCAAGCAATAAAATATAAAAAGTGTCCATGTGTGTGAAGATAAATAAGTAAAGTTAAATACGTTTTTTAAAAAATGTAGCATGCGATAAAATTCCCCACCCTGCATACAGTAAAAATTGTATGGTAAATTCAGTGTTTTTTTTAACAAGAACGATTACATTGATCGATTGATTTGGGAAATTAAACTGTAATCAGAGTTTATTCAAATTGAATTTGAGAATTTTTTTATAAGACGCGGAAAATTGACTTAGTGCAATTTTCTCATATACAATGAGTTCTGTGAGGGATTTTGTTACTGTGGCCAAACAGTTTAATAGCAGTTTAACAGTAACAGTTTAATAGAATACATGTATTCCCGAGTTCATACATGTGCATATAACAAAATGTTTTTTTTTTTTATACAAAAAGAAGCAAATCTGCTTAATAAGGTGAAAATAATTGCAAAAATAATAATAAGAAAATTAATAACATTTAACTGGTTTCTTATGGGCTAACAATTTTTCAACATAATTCTTTAAGGATCCTAATAGTTTATTGAAAAAGCTTTCCTATGATACTCTTATTGGTCTATTTCGCCATAGAATATTTGTTATTTCATATAGAAACTTCTGAGGTTCGTAACTCTAAACATATCAGCTTTTGCAGGATTTTTAACAATAAATTTTTTGCTAAAAATTGCTTTTTCTGAGCCCCAGACAACTTTTTATTTCATTCGAAGCTACTAGACTAAAATATATTTGTTCCATAAAATAAAAATAAAATAAAACAAATTCTTTTGAATAGTGAAGTATAGAAAACGCACATAAATGGATCGTCAAAGAACTCGTTATTCAAATACTTTTTATTTTATCTATTACCAACATAAACAAAACATATTTATTTATAATTTTTTTATAACATTTCTTGTTTAGGTATTTTGCTGTAACCAAAAACACATATTTTTTACAAAAAAGTTTCTTTGTTTTGCAAAAAATAAATATAAAAACATTCGTTTTTCGGGTTAATTAAAAATTGGTTTTCAAAAGTAAAGTCATAAATTATAATAGAGGTATTGCCAGGTAAAACGTATAAGTTTAGATTAGTTATAAAATTGTTCTTGTGAGTTTTTTGTAATATGATTTTCTAAAAATAGTTTATGAAAAGAAAAGTGTTCAATAACTATTTTAAACTTTAAACCTAAAAAAGGAACTTTTCATGAATAAGACTGTTATTTATTTCTTAAAAAATGCCTTTTTATTTATCGAGAGCTATCATGTGTCTTTGATGTGTTTTGCTAAGCTCTTGAGTGTTATTTTTTTTTTTTTTTGCTGTATTCTGTACGCAAGTCCCGCGCAAGCTTGTTTGGCGATCATGGTTTAATAAAAAACTAAAAAAATTTATTTATTGCTTCAGAAAATAAAATTTTGCGCTAACTTAAAAAAACTGCTACAGTGCTATATAAATTGTCTGCTTCAAAAAAATGTGCAATTGTCTGCAGATATTGTTTTTATAAACGTCTAGTTTTTAATTTAATTACTTTAATTTTATTTTTAATTTATGAATTTAAACTGAACTCATTGGATTCTTTAAATTAAAACACGACATAAATTATTTGCTTTCATGTAAATTTGTTTACTTTGATCTGTTCATTTGCGTTGAAAAAAACTGTTCAACATCATGCACTTTACTGCAACTATGTACGAGCAATTGATCTGTTTTGCTTAATACCTTCATACAGATTGCAATTTCATTTTCTATTTATGAGCGATTTAAGCCGTCTAGAGTCTTATAATATGAAAAGATGTGGCAGCTTGTTATAGTTTTTTTACGCTTTATACTTGTTTCAATGAGTATGAGCCAATGCAATATTAAATGCATTTTTATATGTTTGACATGTCATTTAGAGACTTAAAGTAGAATATTTTAAGTAGTTTTAAAACTTCATAAAGAAAATTTTTCTTTTAGTTGTGTAAAGGCGTTAAAAATATCATTGGAAATATGTAAAAAAAATTATATATTTTTCCAACCCATTTTTTTTTTTTTATTAAAAATTGATCGATATATGGATCACCCTAAAAGATGATTCGCTTAAATAAAAAAGACTTAGGATCAATGAAAACATTTTCCAAACTTGTTAGATTAAAGACACCAATTCTTCAATTCATACAACAACCCTCACACCACTTTGCTTTCAATTAAATAACACACGAAAAGCTGTAAACATCTATACAGACGAGCGATCATTGTTTTTAAAGATAGAAAAAATTTAAAAAAATTTTGATAATTCAGTTAACATGAATGGAATCATAAATTTTAATAAGAAACATTGCTACACACGAGGGAATATAAAATGGAACATGCTCATATTTCCTTCAATATTCTCTCTTGTGTGTCTATCATTAAAAACATGTTGTTAAAGATCAGCACTCTCGATGTTTCTGTTCGCAATGTCAACATTCTTCTCTAACCATAATGGTGAAGGGGGATAACTTAACACAGTCAATTCTGCACCACAAATGAACTCTGAATTTTTGAAGCAAAAAAATTTAATACGTAGTTGTTCTAACATAACAGTCAGCCGTAGAACATTGCTAATGTCATAAAGTTAATAAGAAAAAATGGCAATTATTAAGTAAACTTAACACAAGGGATCAGCAAGGGAACCAAAGTGGGTCGTCTACCACACCTAACTGATCTTTTCCATTCCTTTTTTTTTTTTTTTTTTTGTAAAAACCAAAACAATTTTAAAACTAAAGCGGCTAATAAACGTTCAAACTTTGCATGTGAGAGCGGTTTGATGAGAGTATCAATATGAAAATTTTTTTTAATTCAATTAGCAACGCTGACAAACACTAATTTTACCTTAATACACCAGCATGATGGCATATCATTAAACTGTGCTCACATGTCAGGTTTGACCGTCTAATACCTGCCTAATGCGTTTTGTTTAATATTTTTAAGTCATTAAAAAATTTATAATTTTTGTAAACATTTTTACTTAAATAATTTTTTTTATTGAAAAAAAAAACACTTTTCTTTAAATTGCTTTTTTTATTATGTAAAACTATTAAATAATTTATTTTTCTTTGCAGATTTACAAAATTGCTTGCGTAATTGCCACAACAAATAAAAAGTGTAATAAAACAACTTGACTGTCTATAGACAGATTTCATATGCTCTAAAAAAGAAAAAAAATTGAATTCAAACAAACGAATGAAAAATTTGAAAAAATACATAAATCAAGCGAAAGGTTAAAAAAGTAATTATTAATTATAATAAACAAAAAACCACCAATAAACTTTTAATAAATTTTTAAGGTGTTTCAAAATGTTTTGCATTATTTAAGAGCATCAGAAAAACTTCATCACAAAATAAGAAAAAAAAAAACTGAAAAAAAAAAATAAAAAAAAAATTTTATAAAATAGAAAGAGAGAGCATAAATAAGTGAGCATGTCATTAGCAAACAAATATATGTATGTTTGTTAACAAACACACCCATTCATAAAAGCAAAACATATTTATATGTAAAATAAATACGCGTGTAGATACAACACATAAGTGGCAGGGATGGTAAGCGGCTTTTGAAGTTGCACCTTTTTTAGTTTTACTTGCAAAATTTTAAACAAAACGATTTTATTGGAAATATTTGCATTAAGTTTACAAAACATATATTAAATTCATTTACTTTAAATTAGGCTTTTGAAATACTTGGGTACTCCTCGAAAAATGTCATATTAATAAAGTTAAAAATTCATCCTTGGCGAATGTCGTTGGCATTTTAAAGTATAAAGAAAATATGGGAAAAAAAATAAAATAATTTTTTTTAGTTAGGACCAGGACTCATGAAATACTTATGCAATGCATTGTGCCAGAACTAGGAAATTAGGTTGTGGGAAGGGGCGCAAAGGGACTAGTTTTGTGGACATTTCACTTGAATTTTTGCACATTTAAAGTGACAGAAAAGACCTCTGCAGTGTATTTATTCCACACACGTACCGTTCGTCTATAAAATAAATTTTCTTTGTAATGCGTAGTGCGATTTACGGGCCAATCGACCAAAAAAGAATACGCTTTTGATGCAGAAAGTTGCGCGTACAAAATTACGATTTTCAGAAACAAGTTTCCTGATTTCATAAGAGCACATTCTGTTGTAATAACGATAAAGCAATGAAACACACCCCAGATTGTGTCGATGCTCCAGTGCATCAATAGAGCTGCATACCCTACTGTTACAGATGAGCTTCCTTGCCCTCTCCTGCACGCGGTCGAGTAACTCCGAAACAGACTGAAGCACCGGCTCATACATGAGAGTTGTATTCCATTATCGGTCTGATAAAGATGACATAGATGGCAAGAAGATCAGATGTAGTGAAGTATTTCTTACACCGTTTCAGAAAACCTAGGCACTTGATTGCTTCTTTTGCGACATGAAAAATATGCTTTTTCTACCGAAAATCTCATTAAGTTTTCATACCAGGAACATCGAGAGCTTAATATATAATATATTCCCTATATATAATCAATCATACGCCTATGCGAAAGCACACAGCGCTGTGATTCATGAGCGTTGAATTGAATCCTTTTCGCAAGGCCCTATTCGGAGATTATCAAATGGTCGCTATTAAAGGTTTCGTCCATGTGCTTTTGTATAGCCCCAATATCTGGAAGGCCTGGCCTATCATTTGCAAAAGAAAGAAGGATAGAACCTTGCGGTACTCCTGAATTTTTACGTTGAACTCGCTTAATTGGATCCTATATATAATAACTTGTATAGTGTGATAAAAATAAATATAAATTAATAAAAATTAAATATCACTCTTTGCTAAACTGACAATTAACAAAAAGCAAAAATGAATACATTAGTAAATGAATGATAAGAATTAGTAAATGAATAAAGAAGTTTTAGTTTTAGTGTGTGGCCTTATTCAAATGAAATTAATATTGATTGATTATGAATATTACTCGTATTTTTATTTATCAAATTAGTTGGCTTAATACTTGATGTTACCCAAAAACATAATATAAAGTAGACAGATGCAAAGAATGCTGTTGAAGGATGTAACTAGACAGAAAGAGAAAATGCTACATTAATTTGTGCTAGTGATAAATTTTTTAATGTTTTTTTTTGTTTTTTTTTTTTATTTTGCCTATACGGCATTTACACTACGCAATTTTTCATAAAACTAACATGAAAGTTTTGTTTGTTAATGAAGCAAGAGGGCTAAGCAATATGGTATTGCTTGAATTTTTGAGGGGATGTTACTGTTGCTTATGTTTATTTTTAAATAACTCATACAACTGCAACCTAAATGGAGATTGAAAAAAAAATTGCATGGTGTAAACCTGGACTTTATGTCAATATAAAAATTTGTAAATAATTTTTATTTTTTTTTATAAATTTAGAAGCTAAATAATGGTAAACTTAAGCCGAATTAAAATAAAACATTTGTTCTTTTCAAAAGATTTAAGGCATCTGCTAACGATTCCAGACATTAAAAAATTACACATTCCGTTCCCAAGATCGAAAGAAAGGCAAGAACAGGTCATATTCATTCAAATGAAAATAAGAAAAACTTAGAACAAAAATAAATGCACACAAATCGACAAATTTGGCATTTAAGGAACTTAAAAACACGCTAAGAGGACAAAATTTGATATCTTTCGTTTTGACTGCAGAAAATAACATCAAGAACCCTTTAAAAGTCCTTTGTAAATTATACCATAAATGCTGGACTAAATTATGTTAGTGTTGATTTTAAATCACATTTCGAAGGAATTTTCCAAAATATTCAGAATTTTTAAAACAACGATGGTAAGCACGAAGCTTATAAAACGATTAATCTAAAAACAAGGAATATTCGAAAGTTCTCTTTCGATTAATAGTTTTGTAGAAATGTTATTTTAATATAAAACAAGCAGGAGTGCTATATTCGGCTATGCCGAATCTTATATGCCCTTCACTATTTATGCTAATCTAGTTAAGTAAACTCCAATCAAAAAAGCAAATAGATCAAAATAATGTAGATTTAAAAATTAAGAAAAAAATTTAAGTACCATATAAAAATGCCATCGTCTTTAAATGGGTTAAGCATTTTTTAAAAATTTCAGCATTTCCTTAAAGATTCAAAAGCGTTAAAATGATACCCATATTGAAATTTTAAAAATTTTGAAAATTTCAGAAGCCCGTAACTCGCAAAATATAGGTGAGCGGCATTTTTTCACTTGGTGTATTTTTTTCTTTTTTTTTTAATTTCTATTAGCCCATATGCTTGTTTTTTTTGATTGGAGTTACTTCGTTGTTCCAAATGATTGGAAAAATTAGAGGTAGGCGTGAAGTTTTGCCCGCTGCCTCGAAGGACATGGACCGATCATGCTGATTTCGAATAGCACCTCTTTCGACGCTATGTCTGATCGATTTGCGTATTTAAATTTTCTCCAACTTATCTAGTGAAACTTGATGTCAACACTAACATGGACGAACAGACTGACATCGCTCAATCAACTTCGTTATACCTAAGAAGTCAGGATATCAATACTTTATGGGGTCGGAAATGGATATTGACAAAATTAGTTACATCCTTTTTCCACTTTTTGTGGTGAAGGATAAAAAATATATTATTTTTATTATAAAGATAATAATTTGCTGCTGAAACAGTTTTCGTACTCGGCTAACATTTTTGTTCTTTTTCTAAGAAATTTTAACTGAGGCTCTGTGTAAATAAAACTAAAGACGATATTTTACACAAATTAGCTGTCATTGTGACAAAAAAATATCGGAAATAAATTGAACCAGTTTAATCTTCCTTTAGGAAAATAAAAACGTTTGGTTGAGAGCACTAGGAGCAAAAGCGATACATATTCGCTTGATATTGAGTTTGGTTTACATACCAAAAAAGCCAATAACCATATAAATTCCTAAGATGAATCAAACTTCTTTCTTAATGCTTCAGTTCTGCTAGTAATACAAAATGTAGTTGACGCTTGAGATGAAAAAAGTTAACACTTCTGCGCCACCAGAAAGTCTTCCTCAAAAGCGTGAATACGCTACAGAAAAAAGAAATAATTTCACTGCAAAACAATTATTAAAGCTTTTATTTTATTTAAATTTAATAAAGTATACAATGCATTTATGTTTCTTATCGTAAAAACAAGATTTTGCCGATAATATATTAATTATTTGCAATAAATTAAAATTATTATTAACTATTAAAATTAAAAATTTATTTTTAAAGAAGTTATATGATCCATTATTCGTTAAATAATATTGTGGGTCATAACTTCTGCTCTGTTACTGCGTCCATAATTTAATTTAAAGCAATTATGGATGCAGCACCAGATAAATTAAATGTCATTATCAGGGGCTTACATTGGTTCAGGCTAATCTTATTCTCAAAACGTTTTATCGCCATTCTTTTCGTTACTCTCTTTTCTCTTTTCCCTAAAGACAACAGAAAACAATCGAATTCAGTGTAACCGAAAGAACGAAAAATAAATTATTTTTGATTTCATCATAAATTTTGAAAGATAAATAACACCATCTCACTAAACTAACCATCTCTGATATAATCTTAAACTACACAATTACAACATAAAACAAAAAAATAGGATTGAAGAGTATTGAATAATTAAGTGCATAAAAATATGCTGCAAAAACAACAAAAAAAAAAACGCATTTCACAAAGGTCTACCTAGAATTAAATCTTATTGAGAATATTCTAGAAACCGGCATAAAACTGCATACACGTAGTTAAATATCTGTGCAAAATTAAATGGGTGGATGGAGCATAAAAACATACATACATACAAATGAATTGAAATTATGCTCTGAGTCAGAATGTCTGACTCACTTTTGAACGCATGAGTACAAAACTGAAAGAGATTTTTTTTTAATTTAATTACTCTTTGCATTCTGATAAAGATTTTAATATCGAAAAAGTTTGCCAGATGTTCAACTACTATGAAAAACTAATTTATTCGTACGAAACTATTATTTTATAAACAAAAATGAATTCAAAATTTAAATTACCCTCAAGAGCAAATTGCGAAAAAAAAATTAATAAAATAATTATTTTATTAGAAACCGATTTCGCTCACTAAGGCTTCCGAACAGTTCCAGGGCTTTTGGCAGCTTTCATGAGTAACTTTTTGTGTGTATGTCTTTAGTAAATGAAGTCAAAACACGTCTCAGCATATCTGATCGATTTAGTACGAATATATTGAGGGAGTTTTAAATGTTTTTGAATACCGATGAGTATGTTAGATATTTGAGGGACCTCTAGCTGGCTTCTTCAAAAGCGAACGAATATATTTCCGCATATTAATATAAAAAACAAATTTCGTTTGCACTTTAAGAAACTTAAAGTTAAGGAATTGTTTATATTTTTTTTTACTTTCTGTTTTCGTGATTTTTTTTTATGAAAAAGTATTGTTTTTTTTAAATCAAAAATAATTGGAAGCTAAACTAAACAAGTAAGAGTAAAGAATTAAGTACGATACATAATTTTACGTAAAAATGTCATCGCCTTTTAATGGGTTAAGCATAAACATATTGATCACATTGACAATCGAACTTTTTTATGAATATTTCAGAGGCCCATAACTCGGTAAATATGGGCGAACGCAAATTTTTTCACTTGATATTTTTTTAGTTCTTTTCTTTTTAATTCTCTCTATATTTTAATTGTTTTTAATTGGAGTTACTAATAAAGAAACATTTTAGGTAGGTGTGGTTTTTTTTCCCGCTGTGTCGAAGGACATGGATCGATCATGCTGACTTCCAATAGAACATCTTTCGACACTATGTCTGATCAGTTTTTCTAGTTGATCTAGTACCATGGCAAAGTTGATTTTTACACTACGGACGGACATCGCTCAACCGACTTCGCTATGCATAAGAAATTAGAAAATATATACTTTATAGGGTCGGAAATGGATATTGTAGAAATTACATTTTAAATTTTGTGGTAAAGGGTATAAAAAAATTTTATAATAAATAGATAAAAAATCTAATAAAAAAAAATTAAAAAATACGTAAAAGTGTTAGTTTTACTAGACACTAGACTTCGTGTTAACGTCTTCGAATACGAGTACGAATAAATGATATTATGGTAAATTAGAGATTAATCTCAACTTTCATTGCAAGTGCAATATAATCAGAAAAGATATTTGGTTTAAAAAATAAATCAAAAATTGTATTCAGTAAATTTTTAGATTTTGTTGTTGTATATTTCTAAATGATTTTTGCCGATATTCAAGTGTTCTACGAAAATTAGTAATTTTTTACGTAATATACAACACCCATCAAAAATCCAACCTTTAATATAATCAGTTTCAATCAAGCAAACCATTTTTAACAAAAGATGTAGTGTTAAGGTCACCTCAAAATCTTTTCTACTTCTCATTTTTGATACTTTTGTATTTTCTGCTAAATATTCGCTTTTTGTATTTATTACTTTTGTGGTTGTGCTGAATATTCCACTGCTACTCCGTCTTTGTGTCTTTCAAACAGACTAATACAAGATTTTTTTGGAGCGTTTGACATTAGCTTCTTGCTCAGCTTCCGCCGCTCTTAAGAAATCTCGGGTAGAATTGAGCGTCTAAAGCGTTGAAAATTTTCTCTTTACAATATCTCCTTGAATTTAGGATGCATATAATAAAGGGATTTCTTTACGCTTGAAATTTCATTTAAATCGCTGCAGCCGAATAGACTATACGCACTGAAAATATTCTGCATCACGTAGTGGATAACCCTTTACAGTCCTTGTCCACTTCTTTTAACCACTCTCAAAACACATAAAAGATTTAATAAAATCGATTAAGTTGTTTCACAGATAAAATAATTTCTAGATTCCAATAACAAGATTTTTTTATTGTGGCTTTGTGATCGACACACAAACTTTGTATGAAGTTAAAATTTTATTAAAAATAAAAATATTAAAAAAAAAAAAATATAAAAAATTGTGGTCTGTAATTCCATTAGTTAAAAATTTTGCAAATCTTCTTCTTCATATTCTTCTTTGAAATTAAAAGCTGTATAACTAAAAAGCAAGACAAGAAAAAGTGGTCACCCTTTATTTTTTACACTTTTCATTGTTGACGCAGTAAAACAAAATTTTTTAAATTCTAAGCGTTAGTTTATAACTATTCAAAAGATTGGCCATATACATCAAATTATAACCATTAGAGAACCCTTTAATTTCTAATTCTAAAAATTTATACTTGTTATTATACTTAATACAGTTTTTCAAGAGTCAAATTACATCACTTATAGGGACACCCTACAATTTTA